>OV884018.1:62218210-63468210 GCA_930367235.1 Sarcophaga rosellei
TCACCTCTTCAGAATAATCCAATGTAATCCTATCACTAGCAATTTTTTTGAGTCGATCTTCTTTGCTCTTCCCTATTTGACTCCTATTTTAGTACACGGTCTATCACTACGTCTTAACATGCTTGTTATGGATTACACCTATGGAAACTGTTTGAATAGCGACATTGTTTCTTATAATTCCACAGTGAAACAAAGTCGAACAACGATAAGACTTTCATCGGCATCTGTCATCATCCAATAGCCTTAATTCTGACCAATTACGTTTCTATCTATCTATCTACATATCTGTCTGTCGTCTTAAGGTGCTGGCATTCCATTCAATTGCTCTTCTTGCTGTATTAACATGTGGCGATGGCCAATGTGTTCCATAATGAAAAGCTGCATAGCAGTATAAAAAAAAATTTGGGTGAGAATATGCGCAGGTTTGTCGTTTGATACTTGAACTGTAGTTGTTTATGTTTTCTGCTTTCTACAATATAGTCAGCAGAAAGCATAAGCGGTTGAATGGACTCAGTATGTATCCTTATTCTTTTTGTTTCCATTGGTTTTATTCTTAATTTCACTTTAGTTTAGTAGCCGTCATGTGCATAGCTTCGTGTTTGATTTTTTGGGTCAATAAATGAAGGAAGGCAACAGATTTATAGTCTCGATGACAATGTTTTTTCTTCAAATTAACGTAAATTTCTTACTTGATTCGTGCCAACCTTTAAAGTCCAAACATATCAATCCGTAAGAGAAATCCTGGATCTCTATATGAATTAGAACCCTAATTAGGGAACGCAATGTGGCTTATGCTCGATATGAAGGAGATTGCGAACTCCTTAGTTTAGGGAAATATTTCGATCTTGTAGAAGGAAAGTAGTTAGAAGCATCACAGAATTGGAATGTCTATTTTGACTGCTAAAATTTTCCTCAGCAATCCTCCTAGCGAAATGGATGTCACAGGAATCATAAATTTTTGAATATTTGTACAAACCTTCTAACCACACATAGACATCTCGGACAAGAACTAAATACGAAGAAAAAATTTTTTGGCGGGGTTTCCTCTCAAAAAATAAGAAAGATTCTTAAATTTTTCATTCAGATTCATCAATATACTCTAGTCCCGGCGCTCATCAATAAAATTAACATGTGGGTGATGTGAAGCTAGGCTAAGTCACTGTATATTGGAAAATAAAATTCACATATAAACTCGAATTTTAAACACCCTGTATGACGAATATATTTCATAACAGTAGTTAGTGTTTCTTTTCCTTTTTCTTGCTTCCAATAGATCACAGTTTCAGTTTTTTGTTCTCATTTTGTTAATTGTGTCTTTGCTTCGTATTCTCTTGTAATCGAATTGTTTTCCCATTCGTGTTGATTTTTTTCTGTTGCCGCTCTGAGAATCGTGAATTTGCGTATGTAAAAAAAAAATTAATATTCAGCCGTAAACAGACTCTTTATCAGAATTCACTTGTGTACCGTTATAATAATTGTTCATCATCGTCATTTAGTAGTCAATTGTCAAAGTGGTTTCACACACGAGACTATTTTTTAAGCCGCACAATTTCTGTTCTTTCAGTCACACATGAGACTATTTCATCTAGCATAAAATTGTATACTTACCCTGCCGGCAACTCAACTAACTTTTAATGCATTATAAGTTAGCTTTTTCTCAGCTAGTTGTGGTTGACTCTTAGATTATTTTTAATGGGGCCAACTGACTATTTTAACAGGGTGGTGTCATTGGCAGTAGTCAATTGTCCGACTCTGCATAACTTTTCAACTAACTTAAAGTCAGTTATATAATAGTTAGTTTAAAGTTAGCTAAATTTCAACTAACTTAAAGTTGGTTATTCAAAGGTAGCTTAAAGTTGGCTAATTTTTATGTAACTTAAAGTTATATAAATTTATATAAACTTCGAAAAAAACACAATTATTATTGAAAACATTTTAATTTTTTAAGTGTTTTATTTATTTAATATAATAAAAACAAACAAAATATATATACTTATCAAAAACAAAACAATTAGGAATTTCATTCATAAAATACTTATAATTAAATTGAAATATACGCTAAATTAATGTTTTCTTTTATTTGGCGATGAATGAATATGAATGTGGCGTTTTTTGATTACTTCCAACGCATTTCTGATGTCTTTTTCGACATCATCAGACCCAATCGATCGACAAGCATCTATTTAAAATATAATATATGTAATTGGAAATATACATTTCTTTTTAATGTATTGCTTACCTGTTAAGGCTTGAAAGAAGGCTTGGAAATCTTTTAGTCGCTTTTTTCCATGCACTCCCTCAACATTAATTACATACATACAGTGGTCGAAATAACATCCGTGAATGTTTTTGGATGTTATCTGAAAATGAATATATTTAATAAAATTTAAGTTCATTTAATATGAATTTACTTACTGTTCATTTCTTTAAACTTTTCTTGAAAAAATTCTTTAATATTTGAACATCCTTGGCAACATTATTTTTTTAATTTATTTAAATTATCTGAATTATTAGTTTTTAATTTGTTTAAAAATTTATTGTTTTCTTTTTTAAAAAGTCTTTAAATTTCTTTTACTTGTACCACTCATTTTAAATAATGAAAATTATATAATTTTTAAAGCTACAATAGCACTTAAAAGCACGCACTGGACTGATTTTAATTTCACAATGTAAAAGAATTCAAATAGTAAAAAATAGAGAATAAAAAAATAACAGTTTCATTTTGATTAAATTCTGCATAACATTTCAATTAGCTATTAGTTAATCTAAAAATAGTTCAGAAAAAGGTGCAATTGAAAAAACAATATTATCAGAAATAGCATAAACGTTTTAAATTATGGGGAAATTCTGCATAACATTGTAGTTAGTTTATAATTAGTCTAAAAACAAAATCATCAAAAGTCTGATCTGGTAAAAGAGAGAACAGAGAGAAAACAAATCTCACGCACAAGAAGCTCTCAATAATAAATAAACGTTTCGTATTTGGGTGAGTTCTGCATAACATTGCAGTTAGCTTATAGTTAGTGTAAAAGAGTTATCTAAAAGTGTGTTATTTTCGTAGTCGAATACCAAATTCTAAGGAAATGCTGCATTAAATTGTAGTTAGATTATAGTCAATCTATAAAAGTTAACTTAAAGTGGATTACTTTCGTAGTCGACTACAAAATTGCTGGCAGGGTACCCTGGCAGGACTAGACTAATTATAAACTAACTACAATGTTATGCAGAATTTCCCCATAATTATGCTATTTCTGATAATATTGTTTTTTCAATTGGACCTTTTTCTCAACTATTTTTAGATTAACTAATAGCTAATTGAAATGTTATGCAGAATTTATTCAAAATGAAACCGTTATTTTTTTTTTATTCTCTATTTTTTATTATTTGAATTCTTTTACATTGTGAAATTAAAATCAGTCCAGTGCGTGCTTTTGAGTGCTATTGTAGCTTTAAAAATTATATAATTTTTATTGTTTAAAATGAGTGGTACAAGCAAAAGAAATTTAAAAAGACTTTTTAAAAAAGAACAAAATACATTTTTAAACAAATTAAAAACTAATAATTCTGATAATTTAAATAAATTAAAAAATAATAGTTCAAATCCATTGAAACACCCATTCTTCTCCAAACATACTTCTCTAGATGGAGAAAGTGCTGAAAGCATTAGTGCATCCAATCAACAATTTGACGAAAAAAAGACTTTTAGAGAAAAAATTGGAGATTGGTATTTAAAAAATAGGCCATCTCGCGAGTGTTTCGAAGAACTATTGAAAATATTGAACGAAGAAAATTTGAATGTGCCTTTAAGTGCTAATTCATTTATTAAACACAAACGTGACAAATTAGAAATAACAAAAGTTTTTCCGGGCGTGTATTGCCACTTTGGGATAAGAAAACAAATATTCAGGTGTTTAAGTGACATACTGCCAAAAAATTATAATTGATTTAAATATAGATGGATTACCATTATTTAAAAGCTCAAGAACTAAGTTGTGGCCGATTTTGGCAAAAATTGTTAACATTAACAATGTTTCCGTATTTCCCATTGGAATATATCTTGGTAAAAGCAAACCAAGCTGCATTTCTAGCTTCTTAGCAGAATTAATAATGGAGTTGAAAGATTTAATGGAGAACGGAATAGCCATAGAAAATAGAGTAATAGCTTTTGAAGTTCGGGCACTCATTTGTGATGCCCCAGCAAAAGCTTTTGCTTGTGGTATTGTTGGGCACACTTCATCCTATGGGTGTACAAGTAAGTGTATGCAAGTAGGTAAGAAAATAAATAATGTATTGTGTTACTCACAAATGTCGGCAGATTTAATTTCAAATGCGGATTTTTCATCAAGAAAATACTTGAACCACCATCAAAAAGAGTTCTATTACAAAAAATCTCCATTCGAAGATATTGGACTACAGATGGTAACACAAGTGCCACTCGACCCTATGCACCTAATAGACCTCGGCGTCATGAAAAAAATGCTTGTTCGAATGAACTCAGACAAAACAAACTTTAAAATCACCAAGGAGCTTAAGGCAGAAATCTCCACCCACCTCAAATCTCTTAAAAAATTCGTTCCTCGCGAATTTTCTCGATATCCGAGAGAATTGGATGAAATATGCAATTGGAAAGCAACTGAGTTCCGTCAATTTTTATTATATACGGGTATGCTAGTCTTGAAGGATAAAGTTCATACAGATTTCTACTATGAGTTCCTACTGCTACACTGCGCTTGCCGTTTGCTGTCCTGTCCGAAAACATGTCAAAGAAATGTTGAAAACGCACAGGTATTGTTAGAGTTGTTTGTGGAAAATTTTTCGGTAGTTTTTGGTGAAAATAGTATATCTCACAATGTTCATGGTCTTTTACATATTAGTGAGTGCGTAAAACAGTTTGGTCCGCTTACGAATTTTTCTTCATATCCGTTTGAAGATTATCTTCAAAAATTAAAAAGATATGTGAAAAAGCCAACGCAAATTTTGCAACAAATTTGTATTCGAATACAACAGGAAAACATGGTGACAGAACAAAGAAAATTTAAATTTAATGAAAAAAATGGAGTTATTGTTAGTGCAGTAACGTCGGAATATTTTTTAAGTGCTGTTTGTCCCAACAACTATTGCGCAATCCGACCCTTCATACCCATACAAATTACAACATTTTCGACTAACGGATCCCCACTAATAACTGGACGCCGATTTAGAAATATCGAGAGTTTTTTCCAGGAACCACTTGATTCAGCTAAAATTTTAGGCACTTGTTTAGTTGATCTGAATAATATGGGCGATGAAGAACAATTTCCCATAGATGATGTTGAACTAAAGTTTGCAGGATTTCCAAGTGGCAATCGTTTGCTTTTAGTACCACTGTTACATGGTTGTAAATAATTATTATTAATACATGGTATAAAATTATCGAAAATAATATAAAATCAAATTAGGTTTGAAATATATATTTTCCGCTAATAAGTACAGTATTGGCCCAAAAAAAAGACACCCCCTTATTGGAATGGTCTTCAAATTAGTTCTAGTTATTCAGACGGAGGCAAATTTAAAAGATATTTCACATTTTGTTTCTGTAGGTGATTCAATTTTTTTTTTATTTATTTTATTTTTATTTATTTAGAATTAAATGAATGAAGTTCCTAATTGTTTTGTTTTTTATAACTACATATATATATTTTGTTTGTTTCTATTATATTAAATAAATAAAACAGTTAAAAAATTAAAATGTTATCAATAATAGTTGTGTTTTTTTTTCCAAGTTTATAAAAATTTTCAGTACAAAATTAAGTAGGTATAAATTTCATAAGTACTACTTATGAACTTATCCTACTTAAAAATTAAGTATGGATAACAATAATCCTAAGTTTTTAATACTCCTAGGTTTTTAATAAACCATACTTTCAGGAACTTTAAATCAAAAGTGAACTTATTGTTAACAAAAATATAATTCTCTATAAATCACTATAGATCTGTTAAAAATTAGTTAACTTTAAGTTAACTTTTAAATAACTAACTTTAAGTTAGTTAAAAATAAGTCAACTTCAAGCTAATATTTAAACAACTAACTTTAAGTTACATAAAAATTAGCCAACTTTAAGCTAACTTTGAATAACCAACATTAAGTTAGTTAAAAATTAGCTAACTTTAAACTAACTATTGTATAACCAACATAAAGTTAGTTAAATATTTGTTAACGTTAGGTTAACTATTATATAACTGACTTTAAGTTAATTGAAAAGTTATGCAGAGTCGGACAATTGACTACTGCCAATGACACCACCATGTTAAAATAGTCAGTTGGCCCCATTAAAAATAATCTAGGAGTCAACCACAACTAGTTGAGAAAAAGTTAACTTAAAATGCATTAAAAGTTAGTTGAGTTGCCGGCAGGGTATATACTCTGCTTTGAGTGTATTAGCTTTTTTTTACTTATTTTTCTGAGCCTGCTGTTTTATAAATGTATGTGTATTGGTTTTGTGTTGTTTATGTATTGGTTTGTGCGGGGTAGAAGCTGGTTGAAAAATTATGCCAGCAAAAACCCACTCTCCTCACCTCTCTTGCCTACAAGCTGCCATTTTGTGCCAGCATAATTGTTCTCGTCTGTGATCGCTCAAACAACACTGTAGTTGTTTGTTGTTGTTTTGTGTTCTTCTCAGCGTTACCAGTTTTTTATTTTAGAAAACTTTTCATTTCTGGAAAAAACCTTCTTTTTAGCAAGAAAAACTTTTATTTTCTACTAAAGTACCCACATTTTAAAAAGAAAGTACCGGAGTCCCTTGACTCTGTTACTTTCCCTGTTGGTATTTCTTTGGTATCTTGTCCTGGAGTAAATATATCGAGTTATTATTAAATTTATTGAAAAAAGCGGAAATTGAAGCTTGATGAAAAAACTTGTTTTGTTAGAAAACAAATTTAATGAAAACTTTATACGATCTCAAAAAACTTGGAAAAAAAGGGAAAACTTGGTACCTGGCAACGCTGGTTCTTCTCGTCATTCTCCCTGTGGCCCCGCACTCATTGAGCATGCAGCTCGTTGGAAACAAGAGTTTTGTGTTGGTATTGTCTGCCTCTGTTACCTGTCTTGTGTTGTCTTGTCTTCTTTGGCGTAAATAATGAGAATTTAACCGAGTTAACGTGTTTATTTTGTTATTATTTATGAGTCATTTTTTGTGGTTTTTTTCTTGTTTTTTTATTCATTTTTTTTTGCTCTTCAGTTAATAAAATTAATTATGGCAAGTATTAGCAACTTAACCTTGACTTATTTCTTTAGTTTTTGAAAAGAACAGTAACAGGAACAAAACTAATGGACTGAAAGTGAAAATATTTTTCTTCTTGTGGTCCTTTCTGATTAGAAAATATTAGCAAATAAATGTTCATTAATTTCCTGCTTGATTGATGACATCAGCAAGTAATTGTAGAGATAATAGAACAAAACTGCTGTATTAATTATCGATTTCTGTTGAGAAACTTGATAAAACAATATCCTTGAAGTTACATTTCTCCCACAGAAGGAAAAAAGTGAAACGAAAAACAGAAAATCAAAATAAAAATAAGGCGTAGTGTAGCCCAATGGAGAGTAGGGCTCTTGTGCTTTATGGCAGCATTCATTCATTTACATATGCAGACAGAAAGTGCAGCAAATTGTATCACCCTGTACCCTGTGAAAGGAAGACAAAAGTTCATATGCAAATTATTCCCATTTTTTTTTGTGTGGAGTTTAAAAGTCAAATGAAATAGAAAAATTTTGTAAAATTTCTACAGCCTTGTAGTCTAGACATATTTTAGAGTTTAGAACTACAATAGATAGGTGGACGAATGAATGTTTGGATGGATGAATGGCAAGACGACAAAGAAGATAAATTTTTAGGGAGATTTTTTCTTGTTGTTGCTATTGTTTTTGTTTTAAATCCAGCTACAGTTTCAAGAACAAAAACAAAAAAGACACAAAATACTTGTATTAGAATATTGTTTGACGGTCAAGATCGACTATATTATATCCCTTCAACGTAATATTGATCCAGCAAAAGTTAATCTTGGATTGTGTACTATTTACATTCAACAATAGTGATTGTATTCTAGCGATTATCATAGAAGCACAGTACCACGCTGCGGAAGAGGACCCATATGTGACCATTGATTGTCTCGCGAATTTTCCAGTAAACACCATATCACTTTATATGTGACTATATTGCTGATTATATTAAGAGGCCTTGGAATCTTCCTTCGAATGTGGTAGATCTAGTATTTGTCCTAAAATTAGCTCCTAACTTGGTGGGCTTGTTCAGATGGATAATGTTAAACAATTTAAATTTAACTAGCAAAGGCAAAAACCAAAAATTTTAACATAACTAGTAACTAGTATCAGGGACTTGCTGCAGAACGAAAAAGAAAATTTTGCTCTATTATTGCCAAATGTGGCTCTGCTAAAAATTTTGAATTGCGTCTTGTGTTTATAAATCGGAATTTACTTTCACACACAATGCTTTTTAGTACAAAAAAGAGAAATATCTGGAATTAAACATCAAATCTACATATAGTTTGCTCGGTTCTGTTGCATCCAAGGAGAACCTTTTGTTGGTCAACCAGTCAATGAAGAATTTAATGTGGTAATCTGAGGGATCAGCATCAGCTGGTTGTTAAAAAAGCTTTGTTAAAGGTAGGACAACTCTTTTAGATGGAATGACTCCCTTCCCCTGCGTGTTTTATTTCGAATATAGGCAGTGGATGTTTTGAAAGACTTTCCATGGCAATCTTATTTGCTCTTAGAGCTTTTTTTTTGCCAGAAATCTGCTGAGAGGAAGCCGCCGGTTTGTTCGACGTGTCTGACCTGATTTGAACAGTGGCCTCGCGTTTAATGATCCAACACACTACCTACTAGACCACGGCTACTTTGTTCTATAACATTCAAATGTATGTCTCGATATAAACAAACTCGTTACATTAACTAGATGACCTCCAAAAGGACTCTCCGAAGCATGGCGTGGGGTATTAACAAAAAGAAGAATTATTACAGAAATTGTTAAACGTGTGTTGCTGATGCAAAAGAATTGAATGAAATTTTGTATGTGTATGTCCATGGTTTCTGACATGTGTCAGAAGTGCCCAATGAGAACAACTAAATGAGTGGGTATTTGAATGCGCCAAAAAAAGAAAAAAAGGAAGAAATAAATTCTGTTTCCATAGCTGTTGCTTGGTTGGGGTATTCGAAAGATGACGGCTACTGAAACGAAGCCTAATATTTCAAGTGGATGAATATGAGATTCTTTCATCTTTTTCTGTCTGCTTTTCGATTTCTTTTGTTTTTCGGTTTGGGCAGAGAAAAAATTCAATTTTCTGTGTTAGAAAACCTAGACACAAGATTCACATTTTTTGTATTTAAATTTTTTTTTTTTTTTTTTTTTATATTTTATTATTGTCTGTTAGTTACATCAAATAACATTTGTGTACTTAAACAACTTTTGCAATCTCCAGTCATATTTGTGGTTTGAGCTTAACGACTACTTAGAACATGATCAAAAGCACTATGGGCTACATAGAGTCCAATTTGGAGAAAAATTGTTTTGTTTAATGTTCAAATATATCAAGAATGTATTGTAATTGTAATGTAATAATGTTAGCTGAGGGCTCCCATCCAATCTATTTAATTTATAACAAACTCCACGATGATGATCCATTTGTGTAGCTTCTTGCGTTTGAATATACGAAGAGAGCGGATGTGCAATAAGATGTATATAAAGAGATTTATGTGGAATGTCACGCAGTTCTGGCCTCATAATTTTCAATGAAGATCATCAGCAATTATTACTTAGTCTAGTCGACTTAGTCTAGTAGGTAGTGCTTATTAAATCAGAGATCGTTGTTTCAACCATAGCTTGACATCTCAAACAAAACTAAATAAAAAAAACAATTTTTCTCTCCTCGACTTCTCGGCAGTCTTCTCCAAAAAAATTTGGGGAATGAATAAAATTCGCATGGAAAGTTTTTCAGTCTGTTGTTCAGAGTCGAAGTTAAAGGCCCCGCAGCTCCTGCATAACATTAACACACACAACATGGGTGGTGTGAGAAGCAAGGTTGTAATCCTAACTAAAGGGTTGTGTTTTTAAGTTGGGTTGTGTTTATGAAAGGAGAACAGTATAGCAATCGAAGTAAAACAGTAGTTAATCGTGACCTGGTCTGGGTCATAAAGTAGATGAGGTAAAACTTCCAAACAATGCTTGTGCACACTTGAGTGAGTAATCGTCAGATGTTTTCTCTTCATCGAAGACGCAAACAAAGTGTTAATTGCATAAGTTTAAGCAAGACATTAATAAAGCCACGATCGTTAAGTACCAAATGCTGTGAAATGTACTTAAACCATTAAACAATTTGTGGTCTAAATTATCAAATTTATAAGCTCCACTGACCATAGTGCACTTTTCGACTAGGCAAAGGAAGAACCCACCAATAAACTTTTATACTTTTCTACCGTACTTTCAGCTACAATAACAGCAACGAAAAAGGAAGAAATAAATAGAAACTATTTTTGAAAACATTGAAGTTTAAATTTGTAGCCTTCAATAGCAGCACAGTGTGGTTTGATACATAAAGGGTGACTAGCGGACAAAGAGGGAAATTTTAAAAGCCAACAACCAGATTAGTATTATTGCTTCAGTTTTTTTTTTTGCTTTAGTTTGTTTCATTTTATTTTCTGCTTTTAAAAAATCGAAATGCAAAGGCATAAACAAAACGAATTAAAGCAACAACAACACCAACACAAAGCTTTAACTTAACTTTATCCTTTTTAGCCAAAAAAATAGCCAATAGCACAGCATAAACGACTGTCTTTTTACTCTTTATTTAATCTACCCAGAACAAAAACAAAAAACCAAAACAAAATGAGAAAAAAAAGTGAAAACAACAGCAGATGAAAAGAATCAAAAAGTAAAACATTTAAGCAAAAAATTAAGTGAAAGAAATAGAGAAAGGGAGAAAAAGAGAGAATTGATGTAACAGAGAATACAGTGGATTATAGGAAAAGTAAACCAACAACGCTCAGTAAGTAGGCTCTATATAAGCTGTTATTTCTTAGAGGATATTTACTTATAAGAGCGATAAAGTTGACGGTTTTCTAGCGCAATATTTAGATTTGAGATAAAAAAAATGAAAAATTCTTATAAAGTTTTAAGCAGGACAGCATGAACGTCAGTTATTTCATAAAACTTTCAGCCATCACCAGAGTTTTGGGAAATTGCGAATTTTGTTCACATAGTCTTTAGCTAGACACGTTCTGTCAACAAGTTCTACCTGCTCAAGAACTCTACTTCTTAGATTGTCAATTACAGACTAGATGGTTGGTCGTCTCCTCCTCTTACTAGTTGTTACAAAGCTTGCGGTAGTTAATATGTGGTATTCCCAGTTTAATTTACGTACGCGTACAGGCCAGTTTCCCTCTATAACTACCATGAGATTTCTATAATTTTAAAACAAAAATTGATTTGTTTATATCCATATCGAATCAGATCTGTCTGGTCTATCTGTGAGAGGGTTCATTACTCCATCTTTCGTTTGTAAGTGAATAAAGTTTGTGTAATTCCATTCCGTGTCCGCATGACAGCTATAATGAATACCACAAGAAGATCAGAGGGTGCCAATGTAGCAGGGAAGCAGTACAATTCAATCTGTAAGATTTATTACCACTGTACATACTACAAAATCAATACCTTTTTATGGAGTACGTCAATTTTAGATGATGATATTTATCAGACCTATTTACTTAACTGAAATAAATTCATAAAAAAATAGAAACTAAAACTGAATATGATGCTGAAGAAGACGCTTTCTATGTTGTTAATAGAACCTGTTCCAGAAATACTGGGCTAAATTGTTGAAGTTAGATCCAGTGTTGCCATTTGCCAAGTTTTCCCTTTTTTTCCAAGTTTTTTAGGATGCGAAAAAGTTTTCATTAAGTTTGTTTTCTAACAAAACAAGTTTTTTCGACAAAATTAATTTAAATTTTTTTTTCAATAAATTTAATGATAATAACACGCAATAATTAAATTTTTTAAGGAAATGTTATGTATTTTATTAGTCCCGGGCAAAAGTAGCAAAAAACAGCAATAGAGGGTACCGGTCTCCCGTGTTTCCTTTCAACATTTTGGAACTTTTGTAGAAAACAAGTTTTTTTTGGTAAAAAAAAGTTTTTTCCCCAGAAACAAAAAGTTTTTTTCAAAAAAATTCTGGCAACGCTGGTTAGATCAATCAAATTAGTAGACATTTATTCCATTTGTTTTGTATATCACCATGGGCGGGTATATCATCCAACAACACATGATAATAATAAACCTGTTTTTTAAAAATAGGTGTTCCCTTCGGGACCTAATTTTCGTTGAAAATTATTTTCAGCGATGAGGCCCATTCCTCTCTGATTGGGTACGTACACAAAAAAAAATAAAAAAATTACTCGCATTTGGAACGATTCCAATTTACGTCCAATACAACCTAAAAGAGTCAATGCTTAGTGTGAATTTAGAGCAAGCGGATTCATCAGCCCATATTTCATGAGAACGACGTTAGTTAGGTCATCACCGTCCACGGCAAGCACTATTTTAAAAGCCAACAATCGGTAATTATTTATTTATTTAATTATATTATTCTTTTGTCCTCAATTAAATGATTAGAGCATCAACGACAAGTGGTTTTAATAGGACGAGGCTACCTGCCTCCCAACTCATATTTTATTGAATATTCTGCTCGAGCGATTTTAAGCCATGGTCAGTTTAGTTAGGCCCCCAACGTCGTTGGATTTGTCACTGTGAGTATTTTTTTGTGCGGTTTTTATGCCATCGGCCACAATTCAGTTTGATTTATACGCCATGGTGGTATGGAAAATTAAGAAGCAGTGGCGGACATTTTAGTGATGATCTATTCTTCACACAATGTCAACAATTGGTCTTACAAACGAATAAGAAATGTCGATGGTATTCCCGCTCACACAGTCTGTGTTATTTGAATTTTTAGATTCGAAGCTCTTAAAGAAAGTCCCGATACTCGAAACCTTTTTAGTTATCACAACATCTTTATGGCTATTTTTGGTTTTTTAATCGTGGAGGCAGTTTGTAAAAGTTAGCTTCTATCGGCAAATTTTATTCTATTTTTCAAGGGGGATTTTGTATACAATGGAGGTCATCATATATTTGTGGTTTGAATTGTTCTCTCTACTAAGACTCTATTGTACTCTCTATTGTATGCTTTTGTTTCCTGTTTATGTTTGTCAAAAAGTCAAATTTCAGAATTTCAATTTAAATTATATTTTATTTTTTATTGTTGTTATTGTTATTGTAAATAAATTTTTTGTTAACAATTTTCATTTTTCTTTTGTATTTTTTATTTAAATTATTATCATCATCGTATTACTCGGTTCTTGATTGTTATAAGTTGGTATGTTATGGTTTGTCTTTATTTATCTTGACCATAAAGTTGATTCGATTTATAAATTTTGCATTTAAATTTTATTTCGAATCAATTATAAGAGATAACTTTTGGTCTTAGCCTTACTGCTGAGTAGAACTTGAGTTGGAAAAAGCGTATGGAAAGAAGTGGACTCATAAAATTAAAATATTTACTGTGGATGCAACTCATAAGATTACATAGCTTTGCAGAGAGTTTTCATGTTTAAAGTCGTTTTTATAAGACTACCAAGTGGCCATCAAATTTCATTAAACAGTTTCGAAAAATCACAACCATACTCATACTCAATGTATTCATTCGGTTTTTCAACCAGAACTAATCATATGCATACATATGTAGCGAGTTTTATTTTTTTCTGAGGATTTCCATGACATAATCAATCTTTAAACAAGTAATGGAAGTCAGTGGCATGATTTGTGGCACTCATAAGATTAGCTAATTGATAAGGAAAGAGCACTTCTTAGGGCCAGCGTTGCATATTGTTCCTCCTGTTTATGTGGTGATCCAATATCAGTTTACCACGAAGCCACGGATAGACTTGGGAATTGTTGTGTGCAATTCTAGTATGTTTTTGCCTTGAAAAATACATATATTGCCTCTGCTTTGTTGTACATCATGTCATAGCTATGTATATAACTATCTTTATGATATGGTCACCCTAATTTCTAAACTTTTAAAATTTTTATCATTGACAGTCTTTGCTGCTCTTTTGCTCTCAAATGCTCAACAATTAATTGCATACACTTTTGCAATATTTTTGTAAACTTTTATGCAATTGAGAAAAACCAAATAACTTTTGTTTTGTTGTTGTTCTTTTTCTATTTTTGTTGTTGTTATTGTAACTGTTTTTAATACTTCCAAGTGACGACCATTAAACAGGATGGGAATGAATCCCTTTACGTAACCAGAAAAATTAAAAATAGAAACTAAAGTATATACACAGACAAAGTTTTGAGTTGAAAGTACAATTCGTTTTGGAACGCTACTCGTACAGTATGAGTGAAACCACGTTTAAATATTCATGCAACCAACCTGCTGATGCTAATGCTAATTCTGATGATGATGTTGATGTGGTTCCCTATGATTTTGTTGAGTTTTAATTTATTATTTCTATGGCAGCATTGCTCTCCTGCCATTCCTAGTGTTAGTTATGCTTATATTTTTCTTGTCGTTGTTGGTATTGTTGTTGATATTTCTGTACATTTGAGGTTTTTATTTAGTTTTAAAGGTTTTTTGCCTTAAGAACTGATTTATAGTTTAAAAAATAAAGAGGTGGTGCGGTAGTTCTATAAAGCAATAGAAACAGTGGTCAAGCCTGCCATAAAATTTCACCACATCACCACTTCCTCATATCCATTCTACCCCTCTCTAGAATACGAATAGCGTAAGAGTAAAACATGTATATTTACTACCCGTTTGAGGGAAATGTAGTGTTAAAGGATTTTCATGTCATTTCAACCCTGCAGCATAATCTGGCAGGCAACACTCGTCAGAGTTTTGAATAACTTATTTAGAATGCTGTGTGTGGTTTGTAGGGTAATTGATTTTGTGTACAGAAAGTAGAGAGCAAAATTCAATTGAAATGTAGCTTAGAATAGTAGAAATAAAATATTAAAATTTTCATTCTATTAAGTAAACTTTGAACAACATTTTCTTGGAGAGAGGATATGCTAAGTGGAAATTAAAAATCTTTTTCAAGTTTTCTTTTTTTCTATGCTGCTTTGAAGCAGTTGTACTGGAGGGATAGAAGAACGAAAAGAAGAAAACATATAAAAACAAATATATTGAGATTTGTTTGTTCGTTAAGAATTAGTTAATGGGATCAACGGTCAATAAAAGATCACTTGTTTTAGATTAGACACGCCGTGTAGGAAGAGGTTAGTAACTCTAACTTTCGTAATTCGGTCCAAATAATGAGATTATTATGAAGCTTGCAAAGGACAAGGAAATTTACCGTTAAGCTGTGTATCACATGGACTGCTGAGTGTTCGCAACCTCGACTAGTGTGTCTGTAGTGACATGTAGTGGTGTCAATGCCAGGAGCATACAAGTAAATGTGAATGACAAAGAATTCAATCCATTAGTTAAGTTCAAGCTGTCTGACGCTTAGTTAGCTTCAAAATTTACTATTTTTTTTATAACGACTGTTAATCCTATACATTCCCAGCCTAAATTTACAACAATTTTCGTTTTAAAATACTTTGGATATCCCTATTTTCTTATCTATTATTTTATAAATCACTACAAATCAAAAAAGTTTATTCCCCAAAGTGCTAATTGATTTCAATTACCATGTTTAAAAAATAATTTAAATAAGTACCACAGTACAAATACACTTCTTATTGCCAGTTGTTATTAGTGTTGGTAGCATCAATTAGTTTTCAGTTTTAATTATTTAACAAGTTAAACTTTTACGACAGCATGAAATAGATGGTCGAACAGTGATAGAAATAATTAAACGGCCACAGGATCACATCGAAAAAAATTGGGAAATTTTAATTATTTTAATTTATTAGTTTGAAGACGACGTAGTTCTGCTTTCGATGATGTTACGAGAAGTGACTTCAATTTATTGTCTAGGCCAGAGAAACAAAATTAAACACATCTTGATCTTATAAAGTACCTATGCAGAATTGAGTGCGTTTTTTCACGCTTCAATCAAAAACATTCTGGGGCAAAGTGCTAAATGTCTGTTCAAAGTCAATGAATACAAGGTACGGAGCAGCTATTCGTCATAGTAAAATCAATGCAATCAATTTAATTTATAATTTTTAGAGTGAAGTTATTAATCTCAGGCTTTTTTATGTTAACATAAGACTTCAACAGGTGTTTCACATTTGTTATCCCTTCTTTCTTGGCTACCTTAGCGATAACACCTTATAACTAGTCGTGGAAGCTTTTTGATTACGAAACTTTTATTTTTAAGTTTTTCTAAAAACTGTTGTCCCTGGGATTTTGTTTTTTCTGAACGATGCCAATGCTGCATAACTTCTGGATGGGAGATATTGATACCAGTTCGCTATGCCCTGCGAGGCAGATGCATACAACTGGATTACTATTTACCAAAGCCTACGGTACTCATCGTTGAAGATGATGCGTGAATTGTTTTTTTGTTTTGTTTCCTGCACAGTTCTGTAGTTACTGTCTTCGACTATCGATGACTATTAAATTAAATGAAACAGCTTATCAACAGCTGTTCAACAGTTAAATTAAGAAAAATTTAAAAAGTTACGAATTTATGGATCTACACACGGATCCACTCTAGTTTTTTCGTTCATCATAAGAGATTTATTTCGTGATATTATCGGGTTGTCCTTTGTTACTTCCAATAGAGGGCCATGACAATAAAGAACCAATATAGTGCAAACCATAGTTCAGATATCTCGAACAAAACGAAAAATGAAAAAAATATTTCTTCGGCAATTCCAGTCAGCAGACTTCTAGCAAAAACTCGCAAAGAAAATGTCATGAAAAGTTTCTCAAGAATTTGTCGTCCGAAGTTAACTGTAGCTTCTGCCACTCATGGCTAAAGTTAACACACAAAATGGGTGGTATGAAAAGCTAGGCTGTAATCCTGGCTAAGGGTTGTAAGGATCAATTAAGTGAGTAAAATGCTTCTAATAATTGGTTTATATTTGTAACGATATATGTTTTTGTGGAGAGAAATAAACTCTAGAACCTCTAACGCTCGACCAAGCTTTTAACTATTTTCTTTGCTGTGTCTGAGTGTATGTTTCTGTCTGAATATAATGCAAAACCCTTTAGCTAAGCATTTATCAACATTTATAGTCTATTACAAAACCACAACATAATTTTTACTTACTCTGAAAGTGTCTGAGTGTGCCTGTGTGTTGTCATTGCCTTTTAATTTTCGAAATTGAATGTTTGTCCTGGCATTTAGAGATCCTGTCTCAAAATCTATGGAGATTAAATTTCCTGCACATTTCAAACAAAAAACAACAGAAAATAGTACAAAAAAGAAGAAAAAAATAGCAAAAGTTGAATAAAATCAATGAATAAAGTTACTTTGGCAAAGGACATCCTTGTCGAAATAAAGAGTTATTCTTGCTCTTCCTCTGCTCTAAAGTGGCACAAATAATGGATTTTTATTCATTTTATTAGTAATAGTATCCCCTCAAAACAAAATAGCACAGGACGTTCTTCGTCACAGCTATTCTAAATGAAAACCACAAAATACTCGTTTGGCGGTTTTGCTCTATTACACCCAAAATTATTATGCTAGCCATGGCTACTGGAAAAGGGGGAAATTGGTTTATCCAATCCCTTTAACGGGTTCCTTTTTTACACTGATTTTGTTTTTTGGTGGTTTTATGAAGCATTCTGCCCCAAGCTTAAAGTTGAATTTCATTTGATTCTATATCAGAGCCCGGCAATTCCTATGCACGCGTGCATGTCAGCCATTACTAAATTTACAACAACGTACTCTCACGTATCAAAAACACACTCAGTCTCGTTCGAGCATTCATTGAAAGAGGTTGTGTTGTCGCATGCTTCTTGCTTTTGTACATGAAGATCTGCTAATGCAGGGATGTACAGTACAAATATCCCAGAAAGTTTTCTATTAAATATGTATACATATTTCCAAAAAAGAAAAACAAATTTTAATCTAAAATGCTTTCTTAAATCGATATAATAAAAGAAGTCTAAACGAATTTTACAAATTTTAATTTAATAAACTAATATTTTTAATTAAAATACTAACATTTAAAAATTTCAATTTTCCATGCCTGCATTGTAATGAATGTAAGAGTATATATTTTTCTCTTTTCTTATTTTTCGCTCTCGCAACAACTGACCAATAGCAAGTGTTGCCGGGCTCTGTTCTATATTACGTTTAAAATATGTGATGAAATGCAAGTGAATTTTTTTCTCTCTCTTTTTTTGTTTTCAAATTATCTTAGGGGTCAATAAGTTGCGGTCTTTAATAGGAAAAATAAACACAAAAGGAGGACTGAAAAAGCAGAAAAAGTTGAATATTTGAAAAGGGACTAAGTAATCATATTTATGTGACTGTGAGTTATAATTTAAATTTAATTAGATTTTTGTGAAACGCAGACAGAAGGGTTAGAAATCGAATTTGATCCCTTACGAACATGTGTTGGTTGGGTTTGATAAACCCTCAGCTAGGCGTTTTAAGTTAGAATTCACGTTCTTGTATTTCATTTTTGCGAATTCAATGAATTAAAGTTTCGAAAGCTCTTGGTACATGTCTGGACAGTGGCTGTTGATGATGGTGCCACCCAAAAAAATAACTGAGGTTATGATTATGAAAGTACAGCAATGCACAAGATGTGACAAATGAAATCAAGCTATAATTTGAAGTGCATATGTATACTAATCTAGCTGACGAGGGAAAAAGTTGAATAACTAAACACTAAACTAAACTTTACAGCCTTCCCTCTACCTTTAGTATTATATAGGCAGTTACACAGCCCACCTTGACCTGATATCATAGCCGTTAACATCTCAGTTGAACTCTGGACTTTCTCCCATCAATAAACGTACCTGCCGGGTGGTAAAATCTGGCAAAATCCAAAAATCATTGTTATAGCTGCCTTTTTCCTTTCAAGGGCTAAATCTATAACAATCAGTCAGGAACCTTGGTCGTTGAAATAAACTATAATAACGTCTGGATTTAATTGGCTGTCAAACTTATCTTAGTCTTCATTGCCACTTACAAACGCCATGTGGTTTCTGCGATGTTCTTCCTTTTTGCCTTTATGCGCAAAACTAATCATTTGGTATTGATACCTCTAAGCTATGATTTCAACAATGTTCTGCAACAATGTTTCAACTATATTGCAATTGCTTTAGTAAATCGCTTTTAAATCATTAAAATTCTTTGATGTAGAGCGCCTGCTCATGGTATTTGCTAAGTTTAGCTTTTAATCAATACAAAATTCACTTCTTTTCACTAGTCTGCTGCAATTACTGTCAAACACAAGACTCAACTGACCTGTTGCCTGTTGATCGGAGCAGTGTTGCAATTTCAGTTTAGGAATGCGGAAGTCTGGTTGAATTTGACCGATGGTGTTTTAAATATGAAAAGTCAATATGGTCAAAGCGCTCAATCTCGGTGACTCACATTATCTCCTTTGGAGATGACCATGCCCTCAAATCGCCGGTGTAGGATATCCAAAGTAGAATGAGCTGCGTGGCACACAGCGCCGTCCTTATGAAATGTAGTGGTTTTTTATTTTTCTCTTGTAGTCTGCTTGTTGTTCATGTTCTCACATTAATAATAATAACAATAGTATTGGTCACACTGTTTAAGCTCATTAGTCAACGGTTGTAATAGTAAATTTTGTTTGTTTGTAGGATATTTTTGTTTGTGTTTCTATAGTTATTACACTTGTTGTTAATGTACATATTTTATACCTTTTTTCTTTGGTTTTTATTTTGCTATTTCTACTTTACTTTTATTTTAGTTAACTACTGCCCATTTACATACATATACCGTAGAACATCAAAGGGAACCAGTAAACAATATGACAATACACTTTAATGTATTCTATGCAAACAAATACAATATTTTACTACACCCATACCTCACTTTGCGTCGCGGTTACGATCCAAACAAACATGACGCAAATTGAAAAGACGCAATGTGAATTATGATTTCTTATAGCAAACCATGTATAGATCGAGATAGGTTTCAGGGTTACGAAAATACTGCTTTTTAAAACTAAAAAGAGGAAAAAAGAGTAAAGAAATTATTTTGGATATGTACGACTATGTCTCAAGCTTTTGGTGTATGTTAGTAAGACCAAGACCACTTTGCAAGTGTGTGTGTGACTGTGTACACGTTTAATATGCTTGTGTTTATCCTTAAGTGTTTAAAGAAAAATTACACTCCGTTGCTGATAAGTTAAGAAGAATAAGAAACATTAAAAATGCAAACTGCTGAATGCTGGGATAAAAAAACAAAAAAAAACAACAACAAGATACACAAGCAGGAATGGTAAAGAATGAAAAATTGTTAAAATTTCTTGTGAAAAGTAACGTTTTTTTATTGTGCTTTACAATTTTCCTCTTTTTCTGTCTGTATCGTCCTCTTTCTGTATATAACATCTCTTTTTTAGTCTATTAATATTCGTTTCGAAATTTGTAAAATTTTTTAAGATACATGTATGTGTATATATGTACATAAATAAACAATTGTAATAATTTGTGGGTGTGATGGGGAGTGAATGCATGTGTTTCCTTGTACATACACTTGAAAACGTGCTTTAAATATTTAAATATTAATAAACAAGGAAAAAAGGGTATTCACTGTATTAGTAAATCCACCAAGAATAACAGTCTTTATTTACAATAATAAATAGTTATAACAACAACAACAATTGCAACATGTATTTAAAAAAGCAATTTGAACAAATCAAGAAAAGGATTAGAAACGCTTAAACTTCATGTCTTATACTGCATATTTAATTTTTTAAACTATTTTTTAATAAGGTCAACACCATGTCAGCCTGTCCGTTGCTTGTCTAATGATTTCGAAACATTTTTTGTTTTTGTTTTGTTTTTTGTTTTTGCAAGTTGTGTGTGTAATGCCTCTAATTAACCATAAGTGTTGTTCGAAACTAATAACTTTTAATAATAATTGACAAACAGAATATTTGAAAAACTTGAATATTTAAGCAACAACTCATGTTTCTTTATTTTACTCTAAGCAACACTCTTATCTTTGCAGATAAATGCGGTGTACAATGGTGTTCTATCTGAGCCTAGCAAGCAAGCCACGTTTAACAGGCAATTAATTAAAAAGGCGGCAAAATGAAATTAAATTCTCAAAGTAGTTAAAAGAAACAGCGACTGAAAGCCATTAATTGTCGGCAAAACAAAACAAAACCAAAAACCAAACAACTTGAAGGAAAAAATGAAATAAAAATTAAGAAGAAATTAAAAACCAATCGAAATTCATTTCAAATTGAATTGAAGTGTTTGTTTTATAGCAATACACAGTAATAAGAATCAATAAAAAATATTAAAAATTGACATAAAAATGTAAATACGAGTAGAGTAGTGCACGTTTTAATGGATAAAAATTGCTTAAAAGTGAATGAAAGAAAAATAAAATCAAACGAAATTAATTCAAGAATGAATTCAAATTTGAATACAAATCCCAGCTAAGCTATGTTATCACTACAGAGCTAAGCTATTAATAAAAAATAAAAATATCAAATTAACAATTGATTGACACTGTCTGACAGACACCAACTGACTGACATACCAAGTAAAAAATCAAGAAATAAACATGTTAGGAGAACTAACATTACCTGCGCAGGCACATTGTAACAGCAACGAACCACAAGCAGAATTATAAAGAAAAGAAACGAAATTGCTAGTGAAAAAATAAAAAAAATATTCGAAAAATATAATAAAAATTTAAATAGAAAAATTAAAAAAAGTGAAATAAAAATTAAATGCTATAAGTGATGGTTATAACATCGAAAATTACAAGTTTTCCATTCAGTTGGCAACTTATGGAAGATTAAAAAAAATTAAAAAATTGTTTTTTTTTGTTTATTTATCTAGAAAATAAAGCACCAAAATCTCTAAAAGAAGTGAAAAAAGTAATAAAAAAAAGTTACGCATACCATTCAAGATAACATGAAAATGTCCTTTAAAATCTGTTTATGTCGAATTTGAATTTGAAAAATTAAAAAAAAAAAATATAAAAAAGTGCCGAGTAGTAACGCGTAAAAAAAAGTGTAAGAAATCGTGTGCATAATATTATTTAAATTAAATTATTACAATCGTAGTTAAAAAAAGATTAAAAAAATGCTCCGTGTCTTCCTGCATTTCAAATGAATGTTGTTGTCGACAAATGTTGCTGGTTAATGGCATGCAGAACGTAAGGATTGTTGCATAAACTATTTAGAGGTTTGTATTACAATTCATTTCCATTTTAAATCACATTATAAAAGGTGCAGTGGGGCTATATAATATAAATATATAAGCTATAAACAATTAATTCTGTTCGACACAAGGTTCAAAGCTAAAATAATGAAAAAAAAGAAATCTGTTTCCAAAATTCATTCGACACTTCGTCCATTTTACCTCTAATATAATCATATATGTATGTATATAATAATAAGGCGAAATCTTTAAGAAGACTTCGAATATCTTCTAAACTTGTTGGTCTTTGTCGTAAGACGTGGAATGTTTTATTTTAGGCATACGTTCTTATAAAATATAGGTCGCAAAAGTATTGAATCCATACATACATATACCACTTGTGTCGTATTTTTGCTGATTGGGTTCATTTGAAGTTGGTCGAAAATGTACATTCTTTTTCAAAGGATTGTGTTTACTGACGAAGCTCGTTCCTGGTTAAATGGCGTGCGCTATCGCCATGCTGATGATTCTCTGAAAAGTTTCTTAAATCTGTCATTCGTTGTTGACGTTAAACTATTGACCCCGTCATTCATGAATAAAATTAACACATAAACATGGGTGGAGTGGGAAGCTAACTTGTAATCCTGACTAATTAGTCACTGCAATTAATTAAATAAGCAATTTGCTTGCTTTATAAAATTCAAGCAACCCCAGTATATGAAATATTGTTCCTCAAATACAATATCATTAATAAAATCGTTAAGATTTTAATTAAAAAAGAAATGAAAAATAGAAAAAAAGTCATACGGAACCAATAGTATTCTCTTCCTAGCATTGCTAATATCTGCCTCATTGTCGTCTTGGTAGCATATTTAGTGTAACTGAGACTTTCTTAATTGCAGACAACTTCATTATGAGAACGTCATCTTCTGGGTTAACAGCACTGGTATGAGCAACAGCAATTGCAGCAGCACTAGTCGCAGCTGCAGCAGCGTTTCTTCAAGGCATCATAATTATTTGATTTACAATAATTGAAAATCTTTCTTTTCTGCACATGTTTGTAGTTTAAATCGTTTTTAATTTATTGCTTGTCTTCAATACCTGCTGCAACAATATTAAGAAGAATAACAACAACAATTGCAGCAATGATAACTAAGTGAACCCATTATTGACAGTTAAAATTAATAAGACAGAGGAAAAATATTCAAAAGAAAACACCAACAATTTGAAGTCAATTTTAAAGTTGAAAGTTAATGACAAGACAGAAGCAGTTCATATGGAAGCAATTGTGCGTAATAGGGATGCCAATAAATTATGAAAAAACTATTTTATTCTGTTTTTCTATATTCAAGTGTGCTAGTTTCCAGATGCATATCGGCTGGCAATTTCCTGAGTAAAACAAAGGAAAACTAAGCAAGTAATCATGGGAAACCATGTACTTTAATAACCACGGTTAATACTATACAAATGCAGTATGTTGAAGTTACTGAATAGAGGTCTCTAGCATTTGCTTTGGTATTTTTAACAAAGCTTCATGACTTCCTGAAATTTCCCTGAAGGCATGACTGGTTACATTTGTGCATCATTCCACCAATTGTCTGACAGCGATTGTATTTCATAAAGAATAGAAAAAGCAGAAGCTGAGCTGCTCTTGCTTAACAGTTTTTCAATTGGTCCGCTTATATCGCTACTTTACTTTTTTCTGAGATTTGTAGTGTTTTGTGAACTTCTTAAATGATCCCACAATACTTTCAATGACTATAATGTCACTGGAAGTATTATTTTGTTACTCGGTAATTAATTTGTATTTCGTATTTCACCAATCGTTCTAATTTGTCATGTTCTTGAATTTTTCATCGTATCGTGGTATCATGTAATCTCTTTACCCGATTGTCCCAAATTTTGTCAAAATCCTGTCGTGATCAATAATTGATTTACACCACCGTCGGTTTGCCCAGAGACGCCTATTAATGTCCGCCGCCGAGCCAGTACAGTAGAGTTCAAGTGGAACGGATAAAATTATCTCCATTATTTATATCAGCTTAGCTGCAATGCCTAAAGCGTCACTATCAAGTCGTATCAGGTTCAATTTTGTTGTTTTACCATGAACTTTATGATCTGACTATTGATGTGTAGATCCAGTAAGTCATCCTAAGTTCTAGCCTCCATTTTTATCCCTATACAGTCGTAGGGGGCCATTAGTCTGTTAATGATATTTAGCTTTATCCAGAATGAGAAAAAAAAAAATGCGCGTCAATCTTGAGTTCCAGGTCCGTGCCGTCCAGTTGATAAAAAAAACGGCTATTTGTAAAGTGTCCCAGATGCACACTAGCTGGCCTGCTTCAGAGCTAGTGGCATTCTATCTCCAATAGAGTCTTTAAATCTCCCTGCAGTTGTAAGAACCACATCTTCCGTATAGGTAGTCGCCCGCCCTACATTCTGTAGTAATTTCTGTCTATACAAGGAATGTTTCTTGATATTGTGCTGAACGACCCAATGCTTTTACCACTATTTATAACTACCCAGCATAAGTTTAGATGGTCTTAAGCCGTTTGTTTTGACAAGATTATCTCCTTCTTTCTGGAGTTCCTTTCGCCTCTCTGTTTGGTGATTTTATATGCCTTGCATGATCACATCATTTGGGAGCCAGCAAAGGAGGACCCTATTTTCCTTATTTAGCTGATCCATCTTTTTCTACTTTGACTCTTTTGCACACTACCCCCTCTCCTTTTAAATGACTCAAAATTCAACCCTGTGCTGCTATTTTCATTTAAATTTTTCATACTTAATTGCATTCTGTAGTATTTAATGAAATTGTTTCTTATTATTTTCCCTTTGTGCAGTGAACTGTGTGTGTGGAGTTGTAAATGCTTGATTTGCATTTAACCCGGGAATGTTGCTTTTCGTTTGCAAATAAATTTCTCAATATTTTTCACTTATTATCTGACTGCTTCTTTTCTTATGATTTTGTGAAATTATTTTCTCATCTGCTGCTGCAATGACGTTTTCAATTCTTCTGTTTTTGTTTATTGGATTCATTTCTGTTGCTTATTTAATTGCGTAGAGGGAGTTGTTGAGAAGCAAGAAATGAAAATAAAATCACAAGTACGAGTATTTCATTTGTTTCTATATTTACGAATGAAGAGAATTTCAATTTTCATTCGCATACCGTTTCTTGATTAATTTTGTCATGGTTTAAAATAAATCATCGTTAATAGCTTGTTGATTGGCTCAATAAATTGTTGCATTAAAATAATTGGAGGGAGAGTGAATAATCACACATCGTTTTTGTGCTTGTGGCACAGCAAAAAATATATCGCTGACCTTTGGAATCTTTACGTATATGACTGTAATACACAACTCGACGATAGAACTTGGAAGTTTGTATCATATCATATTAATACCAAATTAATTTTATCATATTGGTACCAGACGTAGAAAAATACCTGGTATGGTAAAAAAAATAATTGAATAATTTAATTTGTATATCCTATTCAGTCGTCTTTCATTCCGTCTACAATATATACTTCGAATTCTATTAGTAGCAGTCTTCCCCAAATGTTGAATGTTCTAAGCGTTCATTCATTATTCTGTGAACGGATTTGTTTTAAAACGTTGTGTATAGTGCTCTGAAGTATTTTATAGGCGGTATCGATCAAGAACAGCCCATTGCGTTTGAAGTCACCGTAGTCTAGTAGGTAGTGTGTTGGCTTATTAGACGTAAAGCCCGGGTTCGTATCCCAGGTCAGACATCAAAAACGAAATATGAAAAAGAAAAATATTTCTTCGGCGACTTCCTCTCAGCAGATTTCTGGCAAGAACTCTGAGAGTAAAATAAACCTGCCATGAAAAAGTTTCTCAAATATCTGTCGTTCGGAGTCGACGTTAAACTGTAGGTTCCGCCACTCGCGTATAAAATTAACGCACACAACCTGAGTGGTATGAGAAGCTAGGCCGTAATCCTGACTGTAGGGTTGTAATGGCCAATTATGTATGTATGTATTATAGCCCATTGCGTGTTTATTTATTTTTTTTTCCAATAAAAAAAAATTTATTTTATTAATGACCGCAATAATAAAAACAAATTTCATTAATACGGCTAAATGGCAAAAGTAAATAAATAAACGAATATTTATTAAAAACGTACATAAAAATATTTGCAATTAATTTTACGTCAACCATAAAATGCAGTCATTTGTTTACAAAGAATTTATCAAAAAAATATGAAATTTAACAATAATTTTTAATAAAAATTTAAAAAAAAAAACTAAAACTACAGATTATAAATATGAAAGCGGTTAATACTCATAAAAAGCCGTTTTTAATTAACAGATTACAATTAACCAATGTACAATAAACAACAGCATATTTTATATAAAATTGCCTGTGCTTTGGATTACATTTTTTTAATCACCAAAAACATATTAAAATATCATATTTTGACATATTTTATATTTTAAATCGTTATGACATATTAAGTAGTATTTTCGTATTTAATTGGTAAATATTTTCTTTAAGCCATCCATAGCGTTACTTTAGAAAAATATACTCGATCTATTGCCATTGGATATACACAGTTGAAACTCTCAGATCGATTGATATCAATGCCTATCTACAGTAAAAATGTATGGAATTATTCAAGTGTTTAACCAGACCATCATGTAAGCTGTCAGGATATAAAGGAGGTATTAAAAATCAATCACGCGCAAGTTTAGAATCATTGAAATAAGGCTGTGTAATCAAAAATGTATTTAATCAATTGAGTGTCATATAAATGACATCCAAGCAGTTTGATGACATTCATCGCCTTTCGAATAGAAATAGTTTCTAAACGGGTGAGAGATTATCAGTTTGTAGTTTCCATTTTTCTCGACATGATGTGAACTGCTTTGCCAGTTCGATATTACAGACGATTTCACCTGAGCTCTTCGATTTTGAAATTTTAAGTTGTTTGTTTGAAGTGAAAAACATTTCATTTTGTCTCCACATTTTAGGAATGATATGGACGGACAATCATCTCAAAATTTTCATTTGTGGGTTTTAATATTTATATAATAATTTATAATACAAAACTCTGTCAGTCACATAGACTTCCCTGGAACATATCGATTCAAATCAGTTATCGACTTCAGTCTTCAGTACCTGTGCATTACCAATTGTTTGCAAAGCGCTTTATAATACGTCAAAACATAAGAAGATTGAACGGTGTATAGGAAAAATGTTTACGAGTATCCTGTGAAATTCCAAAAATGGCGACTTATTTTCGAAACAGTGTAGCCCGTTATGTATACGGTATTTACTACTCCTTCGCCAGCTTAGTTTTAGTCGTACTTTAAAATCTATTTCATCTTCAATGCCAACTATTTTGAATACGATTTGTGCAAAAACAAAAATAGAAAACCGTAAACTGTTATCCTTTTCAATCCTTTTGCATCTCCATCCATGGCATTGCTTTTGGCTATCCTCTGGGTGATGTTTTTGATTGTTGTTACCATTTTTATGGTTGCCTTGTTTTATGTGTTTGTTGTGTTATTTTTAAAAATTTATTGTACACACACACAGTTCTGATCCTTTTGTAATCCGTTTAAAAATATTTTCCTCCCTTTTTCGTAGTGTTGCTTCTTATCGTAGCACAGAGAAGGATTTTTATTTGCTTCAATACCATGTAAGCAGAAATACAGACATATATACGTGTTTATGTGTGTATGCTAGGTGTTTTATGTGAGTATTTTTTACAACATATTGGATTGTATAGAAAGTCACTGCGTGTTGGTGTTCTTTATAATAAGTTTTTGGATGTTAAATTTTTATTTTCAACTTTTTTCCTTGACAATCAGTTGTAATCAAGTGTAGAATTTCGCTTATTTTCTATAATCTTTTTGACATTCCCTAAGCAGCTTTATAATCAGCGTTGCCGTTTTGGTCCAATTGGACCAAAATTGGTAGTTTTTATTTAAAAATGCTACGATTGGTAGTTTGGTTGGTTTGTTCAAATTTTATTTATTTTTTGGTAGGAAAATACAATTAATATCTGTATGACTTAAAGTTGGGAGTATTATTTTGTTTTAGGTCTAAAAACGAAAATAAAAAAAATAGTTGAAAGCTCTCTCTTAACGTACCTTAATATTCAACATATCTGTGTTTACATAATTAACACCGAAATGTGAATAAAGTGTCAGCGTAAAAGAAATGTAAAAAACTATTTGTTACTTGTAGTTTTTAAGCAAAAAGCCACAAAAAAGTTATGGACAGGTAATTTTAATGTTTTTTTGGTTTATTTAATGGTTCAAACGTGTATACTATAGATATATCTCAAAAATTCTAAGACTGGAAACAACGAATTCTAATAAAGATAACCAAATATTAACTGAAAATGAACCATCAACTAGGTAAGAAAACATACAGAAAATAGTAATATGAGTAATCGATTTATAATAAAATTTTTTTTGTGGTGGTCAAAGTTGCAAAACGAAGCGAAAATTTAGGAGTGAGTGGCTTCAACAATTTGACTGGTTGGAGGAAAAGGATGGGAATTGTTTTTGTATTGTGTGCTCCAAAATTGTTTTTAATCACTTTACCTATTTAAAAACCACGAAAAAACTAATTTCCACATAAATAATTTTTTAAACACATTAAATGTGATATACAGTAAACCCTCCTATAACGCGGTATTCTCAGAACGCGGTTTCCATATAACGCGGGGCTGAAATTGCGACAGCCCTCCTATAACGCTGTACTTTCAAAGCGCGGTTTCCATATAACGCGGAGCCCTCCTATAACGCGGTACTCTTACTGCGCGGTTTCCGTTCAATAACATCCCATAAGTTCCTTGCAGTCTTTTAGTTTAGTTTTTATTTAATTTTTTTATTAGTCCTTATATGAACTCATGAATTCAATAAAAATAATTTATAATTTATCTTGCCGTTTGAATTTCTTGGTCTCCATATAACGCGGTACGAATGATGGGATTTGTACTAACTCTGAGTTTCTTACAGCGCGGTTTCCATACAACGCGGTAGACGGTTTCCATAGAACGCGCTACGAATTAGTCTGGTTTGTATGGTGAAATCCGAGTTTCTTATAGCGCGGTTTCCATATAACGCGGTACGCACTCACCGCGTTATAGGAGGGTTGACTGTATATGAAGTTCTTTTGTTAACTTTAGCAATAAAACGTTCATTTCATACTGAATAATCTATAATTATTTAAATTCCAATTTTGGTAGGATTGGAATAATTTTGGTAGGTTTTGGAAGAATATTGGTAGGGAAAATTTTTTTTTTGTGGCAACGCTGTTTATAATGCTATCACTGTAGATAAAACATTTTAAAGCAATTCACAAATTGCCAGGTCTCTTCTTATTGTAATTTCCCAATAAAAATTTTGATTTGTTTAAGAAGAATTTTTGACTTTCCTTGTCTCCCCTTTCATTGGGCATCCTTTCCAAATATACACCCTCCTCCACAGGATGGTCCTGGCCCTATCAACGGTGTAGGAGCTAATTTCCTCTCAAGTCTATGGTTTACAATTTGATCTAGTGATTTGGAGTGGTTCTTCAGTTTGTCAATAGTTTTTACTGTCAATACAGTGTTGCAGACCACGACAGGAACGGTATTCGGACACTGTGAAGTTCTGTCAAAACTTTGTAAGGTAAAATATAGTAAATTTCCTTTGAATCACTAAAACTGTCCCTTTTCCGTTGGACAATTCTTGTTGCCGTTTCTTCACTGCTTCGTTTCACTAGTCAAATTGTGAATAGTAGAGCACGTAAGTAATTATGTGTTATTATTGTTAGTGAGGTGACACTTCTCTTATACATACATACTTTATAGAGTACCTTTATAATATCTCCTCCAGACCTAATACCCTGACTAATTTCAGGATGCTTACAATATCAGTCCCCTTCTCAGTAACTGGTTTGTACACAGATATTTCCTTCTGGCATGCATTAATGGTTCACAGGTTACAAGAACGTGCTCTGATGATTCATTCTCATCGTTATAGGATTTAAATGTTAGGCTAGAGACAATCTTCATTTTGAATAAGTGTACGCTGAGTTTACATTGTACTGTCACAAGACTGGTTATCAACCTTAGTTTATTTCTTAAGAGCCTATTGCTTGACCCAGATCGCCTCTTTTGTAATGTCTCAGTAAAAGTTTTGATTGTCTCAGACGCTGTTGGTTTGAGAAGAATCTTTGACTCCCCCAATCTTCCCTTTCGTTGGCATCCTTTTCCTAACGTAAAGCATAATTTTTATGTCACCCAATATTTATTAAATAACAAGATTCTACTCTTTTTTATATCACTTTTTACGTTGCTATTATAAATCGTGTGTATCACTTGAGGGGGACTATTTGTGTATTGACTTTGGCTCTTTGACAACAAATAAATGAAAACAAAATATCCTGATAACAATCGAACAGAGGAGGAGAAAACAGAATAACACAAACAGTGTGAACTATTGTCAATGGTGGTCAATATTTAGTCACCAGTAAAGTATTAATTGATCGCCAATGGGGAACGGTGTTGTTTACCCTGACCCAAAGCTGAAAATTGTAGACAGAGTACATGTAGATGCATAAAATCATAATTGTTTCAGTTTTATTTCTGCCGTTTCATTTGTGTTAATTTTCTCATTTGTGTGTTTATGTTCTTATTTGTGTATTGATTTCATTTCATTGTCAATTAATTTTGAAATACTTGCTGCTAACGTCACAATCATTTTTGACCTTGACTTGTAGCTGTTGTGTATGGAAATTCCCTAATTTTGCATAGAATTATAACTGGTATATGCCTGACAGCTCTCCTCAGTTGGTTTGTACCGCGTAAATATATTAAGCCGGCGTCGTCAGTTGTTAAAAAACATGCACGCGTGCGCATCAGAAGTAAAATGTCATGTTAAACTTGTTATTCGGCATTGTTTTTCATTCTTAGGGGTTTTGTCCAAGTTAATTTGTGTTTGGTTTGTTCGTGGTTTTGGCGTCTAAAATAACGAATTACTGGCGGTTTATTCAGTCTTTATTACAAAATTTATGCGAAAAATGAAGTATTTTTTGTTTATTCTTTGTTTATTTGGTTAAATAAATGGCAGGGGAAGGGACTGAGACTAAGACTTGATACTGAGAATTCTAGCATAGATAGATAGATAGCTAAGCAGCAGGAGTAGTAGCACAACACAGAACAGAAATTTTGGACAGTTTTAAAGAAAAATATGAAATCATACTGATGTATGCCCTTCTGTAATACCAATTTACAGCACACACAATCTCATGCCCTCTTTCATTCATTCATTTGTACTGCTCAGCAATTTAGGGTTGCAGCAGTTGTAGAAGAGAAGTGCAGTGCTATCCAATGGAATTGAAGATGATATCTTCAACGGCATCATCATCATTATTATCATCGTTATTATTATTATTTTTATATCTCCAGACATTCAAGTAATATGTTTACTTGTCATAATGAATATTTTAAATAAATGGCACAAGTAAAATTCAACTGCAATGATATCCATCCACGACTCAAAACAAGTTTAAGGAAAAGAAAATTCTGTGGCTGCAAAAAAAATCCAAAATATGAAACTGGCAACGAATAAAACGAAGAAATTAAATAATTTGCGGTTTTAATAATGGCAAGTTTTAGTCTCTCTCTCCTCGTCATACATCGTGAACGATAATGTTGAAGAAGCTAAGTTTTGCTTCAGCCAAAATGTCTGATAAAGACGGACGGGAACCACAAGTGTTCTGGCAGCTTTTGATGAGGACGACGATGACTACTACTCATTGAGTTAATGAATGCACGTGATTGTTATTTTTTATTTAATTTTTATTTTCATTTAAAACGATAGTTTTCAGTATTATGCCACACAAAAAAGGTATCTCCTCGTTTGGATCTTATTACCCCCGAGCCAAATGCTCAGTAATAATAAAAATAGCAGGCAAAAAAAACCAAAAAATAGCAACGACAGCATCGAATTCAATTATGAAATATTTTCTGACTAACAACAACTGAAATGTTATTGTAAAATATTAACAGCAATAACAGCACCAACTACAACAACTACCTATAATAACAAAAAAATTATTAAAATTAATTTTAATTATGTTGTTTAACAATGAAATTAAAAAGGGTGGACGGAGCTGTATGCAATTAAAAGACCTGAAATTGAAATTTAATGCAAAAATTTATTAGAGATTTAATTGAATTACATTTAAAAGCAAACACGTTATTAAATTGCCTATTACATTGCGAGGTAATTAAAATAATTATGAAGAATAAATGCTTTTTCTTCTGTTAAGAATCATGTGACTAATATCTTCTATACGACCTAATAGGGTTAAAAATAAGAAGACTAACAGACAGGCTGCGGTTGATTGTTGATCAGTAAGATATAAAAAAGTTCGTCTATATTGTATGATGTCACTTAGATTTTCCAATGGATCTGGCATCTTCTGGCTGGATCAGGATACAAAACGTTGTCTAATCAGCCGGTAGCTTTTTATCATCATGCACACACTTGATTGGATTAGATTAGATTGTCTGTATATAAACTGTCTCTCAGGAGGCCCCTAACTCTTTTAATGGATGTGGCCCACTGCTGGATGAATGGGTCTGTGAGTTTATTAGTTTATATCTTATCGCCATGCTCAGAATTGGGATTTATTTATCTTTCATTTACTTTTAATTGATAAAACTTTCTCCATTAAGAACATGTATAAGTTTACTATCTGGAAGATTATTTGATAATCGCTGAATTGTTCCGAAATGCTTATATATGATAAAAATATGCGGAATATGTTACGGAACATACTAAGTAATGCCAGAGTAGGGTATCATTTGAATGCCACTTAACCAGTGTTGTTAATGGGAGTTGATGTTGATTTAGTTGATAAAGCGTAAATGCAGAGACCACACAAATTAAACGGTACAAAATGCTCATGCATACTTGGAAACTTGACCCACAATAACCACAGCACAGCAAGAACAATAGCAACAACAAAAACAATTTAAATGAATTTATTGTGAATTTACAGCAAAATAAAGGAAAACAGAAAATAAAGAACAGAATGGAGCAAATGATACCAAAAGAATAAGGAGAGAAAGAATAAAAATGAGCAAAAAAGTAAGATCCTTATAAGAAGCATGCAACATCAGCACCAACACGAACACCAGCAAAAGCAAATACTCAAACAATTCAATATTGACTACATCAGGATAATACATGTTGCACAAACACACATAAATTTTAAGGTGCTTTTAAAAACAAGGCAGATGTTAAAAACTTTTATCATGAATGTTGTTGGTGTTGTCGTTGTCATTGCTATTTACACTCAGGAAAATAAGTGTGTATTAAAAGAAAAGCATATCCTACCCATTAATTTAATGATACTTGTTGCTGTGTTTGCAAAAGAGGTTTTGTGCTCTTCTATCCCTCGTACAGCTTTTACACGTAAGGATGGGTAATTAACCGTCCCGTCGCAGGTTTCACTTCTTTGGCATTGATTTTTTTGTTTTATTTTTTTTTTTTGAATATTTGTAAGGACTTGATAAACTTTTACTTGTGGATTCTTGACCGTACTTATTAAGATGTCTACTCGGCTATTCGTTCCTTTATTTTTTTTTCTTTTGTTTGTTGTTGCTGCTTATTAGCCACAAATTGTGGCAGAAAATATCATATTTCGAGTATCGTCTGTCTCGATAATGACATGTGAATATGAGTATATCTTGTTTTTTTTTTTTTTTTTTTGATTGTTTCCATTTTGATTTGCTGATCCTTTTATTCAAAGGATTAAAAGCATAAAAGCAAAGATAGTTGATACAACAGAAATATTTATCAGGGATATATAGCTTTCCGAACGAGTAGACAGACAGTAGGTAGAGAGACAGACGATAATGACATGAAAATATGAGTAAGTCTTGTATTTTTTGTTTGTTTATTTTCATTTTATTCAAAAGATTAAAAAGAAAGATAGTTGATAAAACAGGAGGAAAGCTTTATAGCTTTCCAAATGAGTAGAAGAAATTTAATGGATTTCTTAAGGATGACCAACCACTTTTTAAGCGTGTATTCAATAAGAAAAATACCAATAAATTCCAATATGAATAAATGACCAAAGTATAGTGAGGATCTGAGGTATCCATATTATAATAAAATCGGATTGTCAGGTCTCACTGGTAGCAGTGGCTTCATCGTTATCGAAATTACGGTTTGTGGGGAGTCCTTTGATTACCTTCATCGCAACAAAGTTGCGCGTTTCTACTTTTCATGCTGAATAGACAACTGAGAAAATGCAGTTTGAACATGACTTTTCGTGTGTTTTTCTTTTTATTTGGAGAAGAATTGAGTGGGATGGTACCGGTGGGTTATTGCGATAAATTGGACGTCATCCGCAATAGGCGTCGGGCAGATGACTCTGCAGACGTAGTCGGTGGTTTATAATTCGTTAGGAGTGTGGGCACAATTAATATTTTGCCTTAAAGTGTCTGCCGTCAATCAACCTACTGGATTTGATAATAATGGTAGGGGAAGGAACATCTTGCATTAGAATTCTTCCATCAAGATAAGTGTTCGGCTGCCTGGAAAAGGAGAAAACTCATCATTAGTCGAATAATCTTATAGACTTTACGAATCTATTAAAATTATAGCATCTAACAGTAAAACCAGACGTTTAGTATACACAAGTTTAAGCGTATGTCTACGTACCAGTCATTTCGTAATCGTCACAAACTCATTGAAAACCTCCAGGTATTCTCTGTCGTAGTATCTATATTTTAAAACGTCAGTTTAAAGGATATTTTTGAGTGTAACCAATTACTTACGTAATATTCGGAACTAATTGGAGTCTTTTTCTAAACTGAAAATAATATCACACACTATGGTTAACACAAAAAAAATTCAGGTCAAATGGCAAACGGCTTTTTTCGTATGTTCGTTCATAAAATTAACTGCCACATAAAAAATTCCTGACCTTAGCTTTTAAGATTTTCTTAAGAAATTTTATTATGCCTTGTCCTCTTTCAGTTCCTTTGTTCCCTTTATTCCATTATTTTCATTATTAATATTTTCTACTCAGTAACGCAATATCATTTAATTTTTTAAAAGATATTCTCGTAATTCGTATTCGTCACACTTTTATATGCCATCGTAATGTGTTCAAAGAAACATTGAGGGGGCAATGCAGGCGACATAATCCTTGAAAGCATTAAATAAATATAAGAAACAATTTGTATGTCATTAAGACGCAGGCTGTTGTTGCTGTTGTTATTTAATGCGAAGGCGTCGGTTTATTAGCTTTAAAATCTCTTTCCTTATTGCCATCATTGTTGTCGTTCTCGTTGTCGTTGTCGTTCCATTTCGTTTGAAACACTCTTAAACTAAATGTTCGTTAATGTGTTTCTAACCAGTTTTATTCGTGGTATTAAGAAACTAAAGTGTAAACGCATTAACAGAGCATTAAAGTAATGAAAGCATTGAAATGAATTGTTTTCCAATTGGGGTTTTATTTTGCAAAACGAATAATACTTTTTAGGTTTTTTCTCTTCATTGAAGAAAAATTTAAATAAAGATATTATACTCACTAGGAAGTCCTGTGTAGCTCTCTTTCCAGCTGGACTATTATGTGAGAAAATACACAAAGCCTGAAACCGCTAGTAGTGGACCTAAAAGTGTCAATATCCGGTTTTGCCACTTTAAGAGAGGTCATCCAAAAAGGTGATATTCCCGATCATCATTTTCTAAAAATTCCGCTTCAAGCGAAAGAAATCTTCAATTTGTCAAAAATAAAAGTGTTATGGATCGTATTATTGGTATAGGTCGATCTTATGGGGTTCCGTAAGTCATTCCTTTGAAACCTAATTGCAGTGCAAATTTGTGGTGTCCGTTTCATGTGCGTCCATGAAAGATTTGGGAGGCCTCATTTAGGATATTTCAGCAAAACGCTCTTCCTAATCTACATGCAAAGCCTTGCGAGAGGAATTCGGTAGTCCTGATGAAATTGATTTCATATGGCAGTGACTTATCTCTGAGAGAGTAGTCCAAATTATGCATCAGTAACCCAGTCAGACAAAAGGACTTGTTTCGATTCTTTTGCTTCTTCATATTTGCAGCTTTTATATACAGTACCTGCTGATTATGTCCGTTGAGGACATTTTTAATGTTCTATAGAGTCTTGCAACAGTATCATCCGAGTTTTAACAGTTTTTAACAACAATCTTGTTGAAATTATATCTGTCAATTTGGTTTTCAAATTTTGCTTAGTCTGTTTTGTCAAATCACCGTAGAAGACCATTAACAATAACGTTTGTTTGTGGAATTTGTTTTGAAGAAGTTGGAAAGTGCTCCTAATTGTCGATCAAAACTCGTTTCTAGCAATTAAGACAATTGCTGGATAAATCCACATGAACAAGTCACAGTTTGAAGTAGATTTTGTGCTTGTGATGTCATCAGTTCATATTTCTTTGAAAACGACGTTGGCCAGGCACTCACTGACATCGGCGACCACAATGGGTCGACCAACCCAGACACTGTTAACAGAGTGAATTTTTCTCAAGTTCCAAAATTATTTGGGATATACCACTAATTGGGACAGCTTAGGCTACAATTTGTATATAGTGGGATACCTGCAGCGAGTTCAATTTTTCACAGTATCGATCATCTTCATCAGACACAGTTAAAGTGCTGCAAGCTTAATTCACTTGATCCCTTAAGGGATTTTACCTTTACATATACTTTAATTGCGCTTTTATGCCCGCAGATGGATTATTTTCTCTACACTTTCTATGACTGACTATTTGTCTGTTTTTTTTTTTTTTGTAAGAAGCGTCTATATTTTTTTCTTTTTTGGTTCTTAAGCTCTGTTTTTTACAAAAAGAGACAGCGACCAACTAAAATACGTTTGGATTATTATTTTTCATCAGAGAGCCAATAATCGTACAATATTTATTATTTGTTATAAGTGTGTCTTAAACTGTTATCTTTTCTTGGATTTTTGCTCAACAACACGAATCTTATATTTGGCGGAAGAGAAAGGAGTAATGAATTGCAGCCCTTTTTAAAAAGGAAATACGGTTACATTATAAGGATGAAACGAAAAAAGTACCGTTTTTATCATTTTTTCTTCGTCGCATTGTTTCATTTCAACTTTAATTTGATGATTTTTTGGGTAATATGAACTTTTCAATTGTTATTCATTATTCACACGATTTTTTGGGAATACTGTGGTGTAATAAGCTTTGTGTTGTTTTGTTTGCACAGTTTGCGTTTCATACAATCGATTTAGAATTCATAAATTTTTAGTACCATATTTAACAGACATTTGCAGTTTTTAAGTACTTGTACTAGTACGTGTTTCGAAATCTTTTAGTTGGTTTTTCCGTATATGTTATTAACATAAAAGCATTTCTTCTCTACAATGAAGGTATACAAGCATAAAAATGCCAAGAATTTCTTTTGTCCTAATGATGGGAAAAGCATGAATTTAAAATCAAAATCAAATCGAACTAAAAACTATTCAATTTATAATTTTTTATTAATATAATTTCAAAACTGAAATTGAGGCCATAACCATTATTAATCATTAATAACAATTGATTTATAAATCTCAACAAATTTGTAAAAAAAAAAAATGTTTTTTATTTCGTACCTTTATCTACTTTTTACCCGATATTCTTATACCTTTTGAAGTGAAGTTGATTAACCTCCATATTATGTGGAGAATAGGAACGTGCTTGTGCGTCTTCAACTGTACTTCTTTATTGTTGCTAAATCTTTTAATACTGTGCAATAAGTAAGCAAAGAACGGTAGGATATAACGAGGATATCGTGTGTACCTAATTTGAACAAACCAAATCAATTTTCGCTTTCTACAGGCAGTCATACATTGTCTTTCTTATACAGCACAGTCCCACTTTATTATTGGATGCAAGCAATTGAATTGAAGTGAATATGAAGTAACGTGTAGTCAGGCCAGGTGCCAAGTTTTGTGCTTGCTTTGCACACAACAGGTCGAGAAAGAAGGCGAAGAAAAAATCCACAGCCAGTTTCAGCCAATATGAAACAGAACACTTCTCTATGCTCGTACTTGTGCTCGACAATGTTTAAGCCAGCACAAGTTATAGGTGAGTCTACAATCAATTGCACTAACAAGATGCGAATTTTACTAAACGAACTTAATGTACGGCCACCCTCAGACTCAGTCATATCCACATCTTGCTAATTACACACAACGTGTCGTCATAACGTTTAACATTTAAACGCATTTATGATCATAGTGTGTGTTGTTGTCCTTTTTTGTCTTTTTGTGGGAATTTTGTTATGCTACGAAATCTGTTCTCTGTTGAATGCTTTACATTATTTTCAAGTTCAAAAATATAATCAGCAAAGCGTTGTCCTGGACTCATCACCCATTAGGGAGCCAATAGATGTGAGCAATGTATTACGAGGGCACTCTACAAATCTTTTGAATTCTGCTGGGCAACATTCGTTCACCAGAAACGAAATGAAGCACAAGTTGACCGAGTAACCAGAATACTTTTTTACACCTACTGCATACTACGTTTTGAGTCTGAATTATAACAATGTTAAGCCACTGGGTATATCCCCCAATTCTTAGCCACTGATTTGTTTTCAATGGAGCACCTCTCTTTTTTTGCGATGATATTAGAAATTGTAGCCGATGTCTTAATGGCGCACTGGCGCCAGAACCAATTCATCGCCATGCGATGCTAATTCTAAACGTGGGTATGTTATACGTGTCCTTCCATTAGTTTTCTTTACTCACATGGGCTATCGTACAGTTTAGTTAACATCTACAATGCATGTTAACAAAATTACAGACAGCAAAATGGTATCCCAAGGATATTTCTTCTTAACGGAATCCTCTAATTGGATGCTTAATCAACCCCTAGTTGAACTTTTTAATCAAACCATCTGGTTTTATTTCCTCATGTAGGGCCACTTGTAGACTTATGTATATGATGACCCTAATATTTCAATAACTTTATGGTTCATTAGCGCACCACGTTCATATGTATATATGAATGTGTGTACGAACGGTCATGATCTAATGAACTTATATTATCTCTCGCATATTGCCTCATATTTTAGAATTCATTCCATTTCATTTTGTATTTTATAGAGTGATAATGAACTTAAATTTTATTCTCGTTTTGCGAAAGAATCTTGATTGTGGGGTTTCTTATTCACAACAGAGGTTAGTTGTGAACTTAAAGCTTCGTGATGAACTACTATGGAAGAGTAATGATTTTAAGTTTTACTTTTAACGTGGTACTCAATTGTAGTTGTGAAACTAGTTTAAGAAAATTTTTATAAATTGCCATCTGAGTGTTTAGGATTATGTTCACAACATTTGGCCACAAAAAATTTGCTCTCTGCAATTAAAATTCGACAAAATCCTCTTAAAAAACTTTTGAAAGAATTCGAAATCGAGTAAATGAAATTAAAATAGAGAGAGAGAAAAAAGTTTTAAATTCTCAACAAACCAAAACTAAGATTAGAGAATGGGAAATTCAGAGATAGGAGGAGTCTGTTATAAAGGATTGTATTGTTTGCTTTAATGTTTATTATGAACAACTAAAACAACAATAACTTCAATAAAATCCTTAGTAATCCTCAACAAAATCAAAAACTGCCAACTGCAAGGCAAACATACTAAAATACTCATCCCTGCAGCCCTTTAACTCGCTCCCGAAGTATAATTTTTAACTCCTCTTGCAATACTAAACAGAGCGAACGGAAAAAAGAAAAAAGTTTTAGCTGCTGGTTGGATATGTTGCAGCAACAGCAAATTTATAATAAACAATAAAAAAAAGCCAGACTGGGGTATGGCAAACCAAACAGCATAAAACTATTAAAACTGAAGTACAGCTTAAATTGTTTATATGAACGAACGTACAAGCCGGGCCGCATCAGAGATTTTAGGTGCGAGAAGAGAAGTAAGTCCTCTTAGTCTGGTATTTTAGTTGCTTGCTCTCTGCTCTTCTACGGTTATAGGATTGTTGTGTAGTGATGCTGTTGCCGCTGTTGGTACTGGTACTCCTACTGTTTATGGTCGCGCGGTACATATTTTAACACTTGACCAACATTAGTTTGTTTTTACTCGGATTGTGAAGCTCTAATATGTGTGGAACAGCAACAACATCAGCAACAAATTGTGGTTTAAATATACACTCCGGATTTTTTTTGTTATTTTATGGTCTATGGATTTATTTTTTCCTTTTATATACACCACACCAGTCTTTTATTTTATGCCACTGCTTCATGGGTCTGACACTACACCAACTCCATATCAGCGTTTGTTTTCTCTCCTTCGTTCTCTGCATCGAGCATATATATATTACATGCAATATTGTAGTCGGTGGAGGGGGAATAGAAACAAGAAAAGAAAAAAACTTGTCTGGACTGTGGTTAAAACTAAATGAGGTAAGCACACACACAGTCGTTTATTCAATATGACATGGAATTTATATTCTTCTAAACGGATGCAGTTTAGGCAGAACATTAAAAGAATTAAATCGTTAATAATCCTTTAGAAACATGAAAAATATTTACATATAAATATTGGATACTCTGTTGGTATTGGTAGTCTTTGGTTTCATTGTCAGTAGAAATTACCCCATTTCGAACACATAAAGTTAAATTATCCGCATTCAAAGCAGATCAGTCGAAGACTCGTTCCTCCTACCCAGGGAGTTTTTTTTATTGAAATTCGATGCAGATCTAAATGAGACGGATATGGATGGATCCTCGACAACTGAGAATATAAACTGCCTTAAACTATGGTTCGCATGAAGCTGCGACCTAAGAAAACCCTAATAGCAAAAGTAAAACCGCAACTCTCGGTGACCAGTTCACATCACCAATGGGACAAAAGCTGTGTGGAACGTAGCCCCGTTCTATTGAAACTGTCGTTTGTTTTCGATCATCCAATTCATGCCAAAGAAAATTGTTAATCATCGACCTACAGTGCTTGCCGTTAACAGTGATTGCCTGGCCAACATCGTTCTCAAAGAAATATGGACCGATCAAATCCGCACTAAACAGTGACTTTTCGTGGTCGCATTAGATGCCCTTGGTTCTCAAGTGGGTTAGTGTCGTTCTAAATTTGACAATTTTGTTTTGTTAACGCACGTCATTGTCCACGGTCGTCCACCTTCAGTGCTTGGATCAATTGAATTTTGCTACATTGAATATGGCTACAGGCTTAAGTGCCGACGAAAATTCACCAAGTTGCAGTTTAGGAAAGAAAAGGCAAGGCCACTCCAACGGATAGAGGCAATATTTTCTACAGATCCTGCGTTTTGTTGAAAGGCGGGTGTCGATCGAATCGTTTACTGAACCAGTAGACCAGAATTTATCCACCACATTGCGAAGAGTTCTCTCGGTAGGACGATTATAACGGTATGTTCTCCGAACAAAACACACGTTTTGATGAAACAATTTTATTGTTTGGGCGTGTTGTTGAATGCTTAATCCATCTGCTTTGATTTGGCAAAACAGATTTCGTAAATGATAGCTAAGTTGACAGATGTAGCTCAACAAGTCGCCCGTTCTCAACTGTCAAGGTCCTGTTGATAGAACTGATTCACGTCTTCTTGCTATCATGAAAGCCTTTAAAGCTATTTGTTATCCGTTAATTAGCAACAATCTTTAAAACGTTAATTTGAGTAGATGTGTGAAGTATCAGATTGAAAACATCATTCATCATGTCATTCTGCAATAGCTCTGTCTTTCGCAGTGTATAAAAAACAGACATAATAGTGGTGGGTAACAATTGTTAAATGCTTGACCACCATGAAGAGGCAAAATATGAAGAAGATGAAGCAGAAGTAGAAAACAATAAAACAAAATGAAAACGTGAAAAGGAAGAAAGTATTTCGAATTCTATACGCCGTACGAACGAACGAATACACACAACAAAAAAGCAACAAATAAGAGTTTAATTACATTTCAATTACAATGAGAATGAGAACAAAAAAAAATTAAATGAAGAACAATTATGCAACATGCGCCTCCCAACCAGCTTGACACTTTGATAACTTACCAAGTTGAGGTAGGTTGCTGCCGCTGCTTGTAGTTGAGACAACGACGAAATGGAAACAAAAAAAGATGAACTTTAACAGGCACAATCAAAGGAAATTTTAAACCAATTTTCTAACATTTTGACTTTTATTTGTTACTCACCGTGGGAGCATCAGGGAGAAGAGCAAGCGCGAATAGAGAGTATGGTGTTGAAAGCCAAGACTCGAGCACAAGGCAGGAAATGCGGTTCACATAATGGAAACAAAACGGCTGTTGTAATTGACAAATTTTGTTATGAATTCTATTTTCCAGTATTACCTGAGTATCTGTGTCTCTCTCAATTTTTTTCTCTTTTATTTTTGTAGTGTTTTACCACTTAAATCCCCAAACATGTTTGAAACAATTTTTCTAGTTTTTTGCTTCAATTTTCCATAATAAAATTTATGCCACAATTGACAAGTGCTTGTTGCTACACTCTCTGTTCCATGGCCAATTTCTTTGCTTTAAATTTATTTCGTAATTGTGGAGCTGCATTTCACTTCGCTGCCCATTTGGTTATCGATAAGTGACAGTTGAACATGAAAAGATGATTCGATTTGTTGAAGCCGATTATAATGATGATTATGTTTATAACTACAATGTTTAGATGTTGCCATACCATGCAGATCAATGATTACATTGAAATAAACAAGTGGTGTATTTTAATGCGGAATTTAGTATAGGTATCATGAATTTATGCTGTTGTTATGTAGTTATGCGGATTGATTCTAAAACAATTTCTGTCATGAAGGCAGTATTTTCCGCCGATATTATTTCTTCGTTTACGATGAAATCCAACCCATATCACTATTTATTCCGAATCGCATTGATGCAGGTAGCCTGCATCTTGAGTTGTTGTTCGTTTACATTTCATCTATTATGGCTTTAGATTAACCGGTAAACTATCTGGTGAATCGATGCTATGTTTTTGACTTATTAAAGGATAAGTGCAGGAAAAGATGTTGGCATCATATGTCTACACGGTAGGCCGATTGGGAGAACTGTTACACTCTTTTCTACTTTTTGTTTGTTTGTAAGGTTTGATACAAATTTTTTGGGGACAATCTTCCTTACTTACTGAATTTTTCATTATATGTAATCCCTTAGTCAGGAGTACAAGCAAGCTTCTCAGACCACTCATGTTGTATGAGTAAATCTTACCCATGAGTGGCAGAAACTGAAACAGCGAAACTTTTCATGGCAATTCTATTTATTCACAGACTTTTTACCAGATGATGGCTGGGACGAAGAAATGCTTTCATATTTGGTTTTGTTCCAGATGTCACGGGGCTTCTAGACTACGGCGACAATTATTTTCGATTAATTACACATTGCTCTACTGTGGTTACAACGCATGGAAAATTTGTGTCTTTAAAAAATAAAAGTAGAAAAACTCTCACTTTAAACTTCGGTTTATTGAACGCAACGAATTCTAACGATTACGACTTTAATCAACACAAATCTCTTTAAGAATTCGTAATAATTTTCGCAATTCACTGCCTTCAAAGTGGTTATTTTCTGCAATCGTTCAAGATATTCAATCACAATCGCAGAATATTTTCTGTTGGCCTGAATCCTGCGTTAAATGCTCGCGTAAGCTGATGTTGTCATTACTGAATAACGTCAGTTAAAAATGGCAGTAGTGGTGCTACTGATTAATACCGGTTACCGGTTTGACAAGCAGCAGTGAAAACGCCATAAAAATTACATAATGCTTTTCCTTTACTATATCATATGCATAAAAGCATTTTAGAATGTCATAGGGAAGTAGTAACTCAGATGGAATGATTTCATGTTTCCCTGGCAATGGGGATAAAAGCAAAGAGGGGAAAAGTTGCGTAGGTTATTAGTGCGTACGTTAATGTTAATTAAAGCCCAATTTCACTGCATGTTTTTAGTCAAACGCTGGATGCATAAGTGTTTTAACTTTTGTGAGCCGGTAGGCTTGCAGTCAATGTTGTGCATTCGTATTCACAAATAATAGCAGAATAAATCTTAAAAAAGCCCTCCACTCCACTCCAGTTTGAACGCAATGTGTTTAGTTTTGTTTAGAATTTTCCTTCTCTCATTACGTACTCACGACGTTTTATGTTTGTCATAATGATGCCCCCTTTCTAAGCTGCATTCAAAGTGCTGTCAGTCCTTTTCATCATTCGTTCCTTTAGTCGTTCATTCCGTCGTTTCTGTAATTTACATTGAGTCCGTGAGTTACTCCTGTTATTTGATTTCCTTACAAATGCTGTATTGTTGTATTTGTAATTGTGCTACTCTCTGGTTATTAATTAGATTTATATTGTGTTAACTTGACTTCTTAAGTACCTTCTGTGTGTGTATATTGTGTACATTACTGTCGTTGCAAGAACAGGAGACAGCGTTAATCCTTTTTCGAACATGTGGTTAATTTAGTTTACAATATGATTTTCTAATTTCTGAAAAGTTTTCAATTTTAATTACGGCTGTTTTTAGCGGATTAGTTTAAAAGTCGTTGATCCTTTTAGTGAATTTTTGTGTAGGAGGGGCCACACTTAAAGTGATTGTAATTACAATTCTAGAAGTTGGTCAAGTACCATTTGCAGATATAGCCTATTCAACAGGCACAACCCCAATCACTTTTTATTGAAACCTCTATTCAGATGAAAGGAGTAAAAATCATGAAACACGAAAACCGTTCTAATAGTGGTTATAAGATTTTCTGTTAATATTGCTTGGATTGGTTACGACAATGATAATACATAAAAGGTAGTACTGAAATGTCCTCCATGCGAAACTTTTACGGATGTACAACGCTTTTATGAATGGGCAACGCTTTACACCTCTGAATGGGTCCTAGGGGATTAGCCCCACCATCTCACACTGATAGAACGAACCTTGCATACTCTTAGCCGACGGTGTGCAGACTCCAATTCTAGGAAGACATAGACACACCCAGATCGATTATATGTTTCCTTATAAGTTCCTGAATGTACGGATTAACCACTGCAGTGTTTTGTAATAGGAGATAATGGTCATTTTAAACGCGGCGCAATACATATTGCGTGGTAGAGTCCATCCGAAAATGCCTTGATTTACTCGGACAGTCAATCTACCATTAAGTTTCTAACAAATGTCGGTTATGAATATCAATAATTTCTCTGACTCTGCTACATTAATATTGATAAGAATCAGTCCTTATGATTCAGTTCTGTCCTTAAGTCACATGGCCATCCGTCGAGCGATTGTGATTCTCATGATCTATTGTCTTATTTAAAACTAGGGAGGAAGAATAGTCACGCTTTCATCTCATGTGTCAGTGCCCTGCTTTCACTATGAAGATATGTAGGTTCTTAACCTCCCATTTCTTGTCATGCTTGACGGAACTCTGCAATATTAAGATTTATTTCCTAAGAACATCCGCTAGGCAAGGAAATGTGTAACCGCAGTGTTTGCTAAGATATATTTTCATTCAATTTGAAGTTCCAAGTTCTCATAAGAAAACTCGGTTTAGGTTGTGTGAAATTTTAAAAGATGTATGTTTTCGTTTCGCTTAAATATGTTTCTGTCTTCATCCATTGACGATAAAAGTTGTCCCCCTATTAAAACTTTCCCTTTCGCCATTCAAATCAATAAAATGCCACTCTTTGCTACCTTAAGAGCAATGCAAACAAACGAAAGCTATTAAAATAATCTGCTTCTGCTAGACATTTCCATTAGAAAAAGTCAAGCTTATGAGATCGCGTCACTTAAAAACACAATTTTGTAACGTCGTCAAAATCGTGTAAATACCCTATTAGCCTTATTAGTTAAATAATAGGTTTCAGGTTACAACAATTTTCAGTGTTGTAAGTAATGTATGTCTGTTTCTTCAATATTTTGCACCAAGTAATGTGTTGTTAATGTTTCTTTGAGGTTATTTACTCATTTTCTTTAAGACTCCCATTATGGTAATCTTTGACAGTTTTTGGGAATTCTCACTTTTCCTATATTCTTTTTCCATTTATCGAACACCAACAGCACCTCCATGACTATTACTCTCTAACTATAACTCTTAGGAAGTCAAACACACAGGCTCTTGTGTTAACTTGAGATATTGCCAAAGTTTTCTATTTTCTTTCCTTTTATTATATTTATTTTGCTTTTATTTTGTTCTTACCGCTTAAGCCTTTTATTAAATAAGAAAAAGTTTTCTTTCATGACAAACTAAGGCTGCAATAATAATATCGAGTGGAGTAGAAGCGTCGAACGAGTGACGAACGTAGTTTTATTGAAAAACACTTGAGAACTTTTGCCTGAAGAAAACGAAAATTTAATGACTATTAAAGTACAGGGTGGAGCGTGAGGGCTCTAGAAACACCATTTGATACGCCAACAGTAGCATTAAAAGTTCCCGGCTTCTATGTATTCTTCTTTTATTTTCTGTTTGTTTTCGCCAACTAATTCACTTTCTCGGCACGTACTAACGAAAAGACAAGTAATAGCAGAGAAAACATACGAGTAAACATGTTGTTATGGTGATTCTCGTACTTTCATTACGGGACGGGAAGTTGGCCCTTTTAACTAAATTAAAATTTCCCCGGTCACCATTTGTGTTTGAGTAAATATTTCGGGTCTAATTTTGTTTTAATTATCATGTTTGATACTGAATGAGAATAGTCTTGGATTCTAAAATACTGATTTTTATTAGTTTATTATTATGTTCCGTACTCTGTAGCTGCCGAAGTTTTCTGGCACGTGTTTTGTCTTGTGAGACGAGAGTTTGAATTCAAATCTCTTCTCTGCCATTTTGAAAAAATAGACTTTCTAGTTTGTCGAGTGGTGTGAAATGCTAGACCGAATGTATGTACGTTCCCTGTTCTTTGAGACCCATCTCGCTACAATCCTCACATATTGTCGAAAGGTAGAAAAAAGTGATTAGGACTACTTCAGTTAAAGCACTATGCATACTATTGATTTGATAACCCGTAGTTCTATTACTCAAGAAGCTGACTACAAATTCAATAAGAAAACTGAAGTTTACAGCGAAGTGTGACGTTTTTTCAAACCACAATATTAGCAAGCGGGAAAACTTTTCCCGGTATATTGATTAATGGATAACTATTCCATTTTTTGTGAGAATTGAAAACCAAAGGGTACTATGGATAGCAATTCGATATAAAAAATCAATCAATATTCTCATATGAGGTGTTTAGACAGGCGTCTTTAATAAACTCAGAGAGTTAACAAAATGCCATAAAAAAGTATCTTAAAAATCTGTCATGGATAAAATAAACACACACTAAATGGAGAAACTAGGTTGTAATCCCGACTTAAAGGTTGCAATGACCGACTAAGTAAGTAAACTCTCCCAATATTTTACTACTTATAGCCCTAGAGGAATGTTTTTTTCATTCATTCCCCCAAGTCACTTTCAGATAGGACGCTTACATTCATCGATATCGGTATTAGTCTGAATAGGATCAGGAAGACATTATAAGAATTTAAATTTCGTTTTGCTGGTGTGGTTGTATGCTTTATCACCTTATACTCGTATTCCAGGGATCCTTAACATCAAAGCAGGACTTTTTACCCACCAAATTTTTTGTCCGTTACATCTATTGATAGCGCAGTTCAAAGTCATCGGCAATTGTACCTAAAACACCGGTGATAAGGAAAGCAATTTCTATAACGAGACTTGAGACATTCTTATTACAGCCACACTTAAATGTATCGGTCGATTCCGCTTATCAAAAAGCACAGCAAACGTAGAACACGCAGACGTAAGACTGTTCCTCTGCAGACGTTTTTAGCACACGTAGCAATTGAAATTTAAGCCCGAAGCAAATCTTGGATGCGACGCCTAGTTTCACCACCTCAAAACCTGAAGATAACAAATTGATGAACTTTCCAGAGAGTACAATCCATTTTTATCGGGACATATACGGCGATAGTTTGGTTCTCACCAGTTATTTAATTGCTTCAAATAAACTGCAGCATATTCCCATCGGCTGGACATAATACTCAACTTCTTCCAGTGTGCGACTGTAACCGTAGCAGTCTACGTAACAGCAGCGTAGTATTCGAATAACAGCTAAAAGTTTTTGGGAAACCCTTGAAAGGCATTGAATGTAAAACACATTGGTTTTTGCACGGTTTGAACTTCAAAGTTCAAGAGTTTAGTGGTGAAAGAGAAAAGACAACAAAAAAATCTTCTGACGTCTTAAGTGAAACATACGTTGAGACATGAACAAAGATGCAAGATACTGTTGAAGATTATTATGATGTTGGTGATAATGATGGTGGTGATGTTTACAAAACTTTAAATATCGAAATATTAAACATGTTTGCCGCACTCGTTTTGTCAGTGTGAAACTCACAATTCATATGCTCTTTATGATGGCTTTAGTGATGCCAACTAAGTTATTTATATGACAGCTACAATAACAACAACAGCAATAACTATTAAACAACTGTAGCCATTACATTTACAGATGATGCCGATGTGTCTGCTGCTGCTATTTCCACGTCCAATAGAAATGGCACTGCTTGGCGTGTCAGTTGTCAAAAGGATTTCCCTTTTATTGCCTGCTTGTTTGTAGTGTGATGTTGCAACATTAAAATATGGAGCTTAAGTCAGTTCAAATTACTTGTAAGTCTTCTTCCAGCGAACTATCGCCACTATTTTGAATTGTCTAAGGACACTCCTTCCCCTTTTCATTGTATAAACAACTGCATCACATCACATGTTGTCAGCATGTACAGCATGTGTTACAACAACACTTGTGTTCTCGTTCCTACAACATCAGCACTAGTTGTTATGCCGTCACATAGCCACCGTTGCCGTCACCATCGTCGTTGTATTCTTACTCTATTTCAGTTTTCATTTCAGTTTTTGTCTAGTTACTGCCGTTATCGTGGTATGTTTATGATTTTTGCCTCTTTTTGTTTCAAATACTCTAACAGCGAAGTTTAAAAAGTTTTGCTTCGACGCTGCTATGTATTGCTTTACGAATTGTGTAACCGCACTTTTAACAATTTGGGGTTTTGCTACGCCCTTCTTATTGTTTTTGTCGCTGTTATTGGCAAATCAATTCATCAAATCAAAAATATGAATTTTGAATGAGACAAACCGGCATCAGTGCGTAGTTGACGATGTGGTTCTAATACAACTTTCTAAGCAATACGGAAAATGCAACCCAATTGGCCTAATAGTGTGAATTTTAAAATGTTGAAATATTAATCTATTTTAGTCTGAGATGAGAAATTTATTGCCCGTTTACCTCCTATCGCAAATGTAGCGAGACCAACACAGAATTCAAGCACAACAGTAGCTTCATATAGTCACATATGAGATTTCAGGAGTGTAAGTACTTGTAAACAAGACTGTTAGAGTGGTTAAGTTTTAGTTGGACTCTTTTTGGAATCGTCTCTCATCTTCTAGGCGCCTCCGTTTGTAGTCAGAAGATGGAATTCTTGGAAAGCCCCTTTTTTCTATCTCAATTTCAATTTCGTCCCTTATGTGCTTGCGCCCAAGTATTACACTCAAGTGTCGTCTTCCGAATAGACGGTTTTAGCGGTTGGAAAATGCTCGTAGTTCATGATATGCATGACCAGGACTTTATCATTCCTAATCCTACTTCGAAATAGTTATGTCAGACTGAATAGACTTTTGTAGCATTGTTGACAAGATAAAATTCATCTCATGCTGGAAGTTAGTAAAGTGAGTTCAACTCTTTAAAAGAAATGTTCTTGTTAATGCAGAAATTACAGTAATCTCCTCTAGAACTTCTTGTAGTATGTCTGCGAAATGTGAAAAAGGTGAGTTCATTACCACTTTGTTACAAAAATCCAATCTGAAACGCACTTCTTTTCTCGAAGAAATTGACGATTTTCAATATACATACTTCTTGAAATGCTTAAACGAAATCTACAGAAATTATTGTTTGGCACTCAAACTGCCCATATCAATTATTGGCCAATTTACCAACAATTTGTAGCCACCTGTCGGCGTGACAGGGGATATTCAAGGAGATTCTTATTAAATCTGTACTCTGGTAATTGTTGTACTATCTAAGCTAAATCGTAATTCTGTTGCAAATATTTGGATTATAAAAAACAAACGCAAAGTGAAGAAAAAAAAAAGCTATAAACTATTTGTGGCATATGCGTAATAAACACTCATCCTCACTCATATTGACAAAATCATCGTCATCATCAACATCATCTTCATTGGCACTTGATTTGTAAGTTGCGCTTATTATTGACTGCTGGTATTTCTATAATCAAAATGATGATGATGATGACGTTGCCCGTTTAGTCAATCGGTGTTAGAGTTGTCATGTGTGCTTTCTGTTAAACATAAGATGTGCCTTCCTTTCTCACCATTGAAAGTCATAAAATTCGACATATTAATCAAACATACACACACATCTTGATAAGAATGTGCTTTCATCTGGTATTTACACTTGTTGCAACCATTTGATACCATAGCCTTTTATCGCTATTTTCTTAACATTTTCCAGCTTGTAGCTGTGGTACGTGCTGCTTTGTGGCATTCACACTTTGGCTGTGTGCAATATTTAATTGACTTAACGTGTAACGTGTCTGTTACAAACATTATTTTTTCTTTGGTTTCGATTTCATTCTTTGAATGCTACACTTGAGTAATGCTTTGGTAATATAGACTGAATCACAAAAACTAGTGCTACACTTGCTACGAATCGTATTCAATGTATACTCTTCTACAAAAGCTGTAGTGAAACGATTCAATGCCATCATTGTCATACCAGAAGGATCTTATCGATTTAATAAAGGAAGGTAAAATCCATCAAGGAATCTTTCTCTAAGTTGTGACGACAAAAGTCGGAGACCTTGTTTTTGTCCACACCATATCACTGGATAATATTTAGGATTTAATGTATTGTTTATGTTCTTTTATATGTTGGCAGTATGAATTATTATAAATAACATTATTGTAATTATTTTTTTATAACAAGTCCCATTGTGCTTAAAATATGTCATATGATGATTGAGTCGATGTTATAAGCTATTTTTAGAATTAGTATTATTCTTTATAACGGTTGTAGTACGACTCACATTTGACCTACAAGACATTTGCTGAATTCAACTGATGCTTGCTCTCACATTGGTAAGTCGGAGAGTGGGATACAACATGTTTGATGTTCGATCATGTTTGATCCGTTACTCGTTACTTTTGTGTATAAAAGCGAGCGTGACTTCAGCAGTCGGGGCAGTTGGTGATGAGTTGCTGGTAAGGCAGGTCGATCTAGATATCGGCTGTGCTGGAAATATGATAAATCCCAAGTGGTGTGGTCGTCCCCACTTGTGATTTATTTAAAACCGGCAAAACATTGGCAACTGTGACTGGACGGACTCCGGAGGCCTCAGAACCAGTATCATCCTGTGCGTATGCCGTTTGATTACGTTCTGACAACCTCCTCCGGAGAATTTGACTGACCGGACGAACAAAGGGAGATCTTGGAGCCGCAATCGTCCTGTGCGTATGCCGTTTGATTGTTGCTCTGACATCCTCCTTTGATTGACTTGACTGATCGTGCCGGGGTAACCGAAAGGACGATTAGAAACTACGGTCATCCAGAGCGTATGCCGTTTGACTGTTCTTCTGACTCCAAACCCCCTTGACGCCTTCGGTACTGTGACGTGACGAACCGTTGTTAGGCCGGCCTAGGATATTTTAATTCATATCCAATTTAATTATTTTTGCTTGTATTTACTTTTACTTAGTTTAGTGTGTAAGTTTATTGCAGTATTGTAAATAAATAGCTGTAAACTTAAACTAAGTGTTTTTTTTATGTAACCACTGGACGCCGCTGACCTACCCCAGCACCCGAGCGGAAACGTGTCGTTACATTGGCGCCCGAGCAGGGACAGACATATTTGTCCAATTAATCATTAACATAACCACATTCTATACTTACAGTTTTGCTAGAGAGAGTACAGTTATTGGTATCACCCGTCCGTCACCTGATCAAAAACAATGGGTCAACGTGAAATGCTGAAAACCTCATGGGTCTACTCCCTTAAGGAAGAAGAGCTAGTCACCTACTTACTGAAGTGTGGCCAAAATCCGTCCGGTATCGTTAAAGAAACGAACACGATGAAGAGCTCACCTATAAATTATTGGAGTGGCAAAACCAACATGAACTAAGCAGCAGCGGGTCACCAGCTTCTCTCTTCGCGAGCTGAAAGAAAACGAAAATTAGAGACGAACAATAATCCTAGAAGACGACGAAGTGCATAGCTCCTCCAGAAAATGCCCTTCCAAAAGGCGACGAATCGCCCACCAAACCTTTCTAGTACCATCCAAGCCTAGCCCAAAGCCAAGGAAGGAAAGAAAGGTAAGATATTTTCAAATGACGATAAACACCTCACTCAGCCTCGGAAATATCGGGCTACAAACGGAGAAAACTGCGACCTCAACGTTTCTACCAGAACAAGCCCAAGTAGATAACGGCACCATTTACATAACCGAAGAAGAGGCGCCGCCACCAACCCCGCTATAATGTATCGTAGGCCGAACCAGTCCCAGAAATGCCCGGCGAAGGAAGTAACACGGATCAGACACTCTCACGTCACCTTATAGCAGAAATCAACCTGGCACAGGTACAACCCTCAAACACCTGCCACTGGTATGACACAAAGTTAGTAGCGGTACAAAAGAACCCGGAACTGCACGCCGATTGCGCTCTTGTTGACAACAAACTATATCGTCATATCCCCCAAGAGGAAAACGATCAGGGCTCTACTACATGGAAACTGTGTGTCCCCAAGTATCAGCGGCCACAAGTTTTAAAAGAGACCCACGATGAAGTTACGGGTGGTCATATGGGTATACGGAAGACCCTCAACAAGCCCGCCAGTCGCTATTATTAGCCAGGGTTAGCACGCGATGTGAGCAGGTACGTAAGCCGTTGTGAAACCAGTCAAAGATATAAAACCTCACTGCAGCAGCCGGCCGGAAAAATGTTGAACGCGCAGATATTGGTTACTCCTGAAAAACAGACGAATCATCAACCATCGATGCCACTGTTTTTGCAGCCTCACAATACGTCACCAAAACCATCATCAACACCAGTATTTTTGCAAAACTCACCATTGGTGTCTACCCCACCTCGCGAATGCAAGAGCACAGGACCCGACTACACCTTAGTAGAACAATTGCATGTGAAGATACACGAGGAAGTTAACGAGGTACGGAAATCGCAAAAAGGAACACGAGTAAGGTACAGGCGTGAAATCTGGGGACACGCATATCGCATTACTATTCAACGCAACGGCGAGGTGATGGTCCAATTCATTTGACTGAGAAGGGGGAGCAGTGTGACGACAAAAGTCGGAGACCTTGTTTTTGTCCACACCATATCACTGGATAATATTTAGGATTTAATGTATTGTTTATGTTCTTTTATATGTTGGCAGTATGAATTATTATAAATAACATTATTGTAATTATTTTTTTATAACAAGCCCCATTGTGCTTAAAATATGTCATATGATGATTGAGTCGATGTTATAAGCTATTTTTAGAATTAGTATTATTCTTTATAACGGTTGTAGTACGACTCACATTTGACCTACAAGACATTTGCTGAATTCAACTGATGCTTGCTCTCACATTGGTAAGTCGGAGAGTGGGATACAACATGTTTGATGTTCGATCATGTTTGATCCGTTACTCGTTACTTTTGTGTATAAAAGCGAGCGTGACTTCAGCAGTCGGGGCAGTTGGTGATGAGTTGCTGGTAAGGCAGGTCGATCTAGATATCGGCTGTGCTGGAAATATGATAAATCCCAAGTGGTGTGGTCGTCCCCACTTGTGATTTATTTAAAACCGGCAAAACATTGGCAACTGTGACTGGACGGACTCCGGAGGCCTCAGAACCAGAATCATCCTGTGCGTATGCCGTTTGATTACGTTCTGACAACCTCCTCCGGAGAATTTGACTGACCGGACGAACAAAGGGAGATCTTGGAGCCGCAATCGTCCTGTGCGTATGCCGTTTGATTGTTGCTCTGACATCCTCCTTTGATTGACTTGACTGATCGTGCCGGGGTAACCGAAAGGACGATTAGAAACTACGGTCATCCAGAGCGTATGCCGTTTGACTGTTCTTCTGACTCCAAACCCCCTTGACGCCTTCGGTACTGTGACGTGACGAACCGTTGTTAGGCCGGCCTAGGATATTTTAATTCATATCCAATTTAATTATTTTTGCTTGTATTTACTTTTACTTAGTTTAGTGTGTAAGTTTATTGCAGTATTGTAAATAAATAGCTGTAAACTTAAACTAAGTGTTTTTTTTATGTAACCACTGGACGCCGCTGACCTACCCCAGCACCCGAGCGGAAACGTGTCGTTACAAAGTTTATCACTGACAGCCTCACAACAAGGTGGAAAAAACAAAACATGGAAGCAGAGAGAATAACCGTATTGATGATTCTTTTCTAAAACCATTGTCACCAACTGAGCCTAATTTATAACGAATCAATAAATAACATACCTTGGAGCTTCTTTATCTATCTATCTACACGTACGATAAAGGGCCAGGCGCGTTTAAAAATAAGTTGCTTCCAATTTTTAAGTGCACGGAGAGATGTCACAGATGCACACTTGACAATATTTTTGGATAGTAAGACCTTGCTGATAGCAATGTCCTCATGTTCAATAAAATTGGGGCTGGTCTGGAAGTGATTTGATTATCATCAACATCTAGGTTACTCGAATATAGTTTTGCCTTATTAAGTTTCAGCTCACTCCGTAATCAGTGGGAACGATTAACTGCAAAACAGGCTAAAGCTAAGTTGTCACACATAAGGCTTGGATAACACAGAAGCGAGATTGTAAAGAAGCCATTGCATCCAGGAGAATGTTTGCAGCTCACTTTTGTTTGAGGGTTCATTGCGCCTTTTTTTCGACAACGATTGTTGCATTGGAAGTTTCCAGGAAGAGTAATTAAAATTGGCCATAAGGATGCAAGATTCAAAATCGAAGTCATCATGAATAGAGCGAAGGTCTGTTATAATTTCACCGGAACCTTTAATTTGGACAATACAATAAGAAAGTTTCATCGATTCTCTGCTTATGTGTATTTTATTTAACTTTACTTTTGAAACGTAAAAGTGAATGACTCTTTATAAAGTCAGAGAAACTTGATGAGCGTAAATTTCGTACAACTCACTGAATATTAAAACCAATATATAATTAGCACTCTGTTGTATTTTGTTTAACTAACATATTACTTTACAAAGCTGTCAATTTTAATTCAAGCATCTCGTACTATTGACTTTGAACTATTCGCTTGGACCATTTTTACGCTCATCATTTTCTTATTTTACATACAATTTGATTTTAAAACTGCATGTCTGTTTAATTCTGGTAAATTTATTTTCTCTTGCAGATATTCATTAATTATTACAACAAGAACGAAAGACTAATTAAAGGATAATTTTAAGGTAAGAAATACAAATGAACGCACAATTTTAATTGCATCTCTTCGTTGTCATATTTGATATTTAAAGCTCTTCTGTCATTTAGAGTTTAATGGCAAATTTATTTATTTGTTTTGCCCATTAAACCAAAAAACTGTATTAAAAACAGAGAAAATAATTACAAATATTTAAATTTTCAATAAAATAATATTTGAAATTGTTTTTTCCTTATGAAGTCATTTATAATTTTAAACTCAAGTTTGCGCATAAATTATTAGGTAGACTTGATGCGTAAATTACCGAGACTTTGAATTGGAAATTAACGCAAACAAAGTTTTAATCGATAGAATAGAAAAATTAAACACAACATTTATTTATTTTATTTATTTATTTTATTTATTTATTTTATTTATTTATTTATTTCATATCACATACAACAAGAAATTAATCTTTTAAATTACAGTATGTGATTGTATGATCATTACAAAAAATAGAAAAGTATTATACAATAAACTAAAACTAAAACAAATTAAAAAAAAAAAAAAACAATATCAGAATATATACAAACAAGAATAAAAACAAACAAACAAGAATAAAAATATGTGCATATATACATATATGTAATAATTTAAAATTAAAATTTTGAAAATAGCATTTTTTTAAATTGCAAAGCGTTGCCATTGATTTGTAGTTGGTTTGGTAACGAGTTCCACAGCCGTATTGTATTCGTAAAGAACTGCCACTCAGATATTAAAGTCTGATATCTTAACTGAATAATCTGCTTTCCTCTGTTCGATCTTGCAAATTGAATTCGATTAAACAAATAAGATGGTTCTTGAGTGTAGATAACTTTGTGAAGCAAAATTAATGCTTTGATTTTAAGTAAATCCATTAATCCAACACCATATAATGATTTAGAATACTGAGAAGTACCATCATATCTTCTTATGCCATTTGTATGTTAAAACTGTATTTCAATAGAATTAGTATTATAATTAATGTATTTAACTAATTAATTTACTTAAGGATTTATTTTTTGTAATTTCCAATCAAAGATATATTCAAATTTTAGTAAAATCTAGAGCACCAACCCATATTTTCCAGTACTGTAATTCAGATGCATTTCGAGATCAGTCTTTTGGCTACACTTCTGTCGTTCACCTTTTCTCACACAACTCTGGCAGGCAATCATATCCAATGATTTCAACTTATTATATTTCCAACAATAAAACAATCCTAAAGACACAGGAGTTCTCAAGCGACCACAGAAAAAAGTATTATATTCTTTCAGGGCAAAGTGTTTGGTGCCTAGCACCAAATTCTGTTTTACTAAGCTTGTAAAAATCATTTCATCTTATTTCATCTTTTTACAAACTGACTCCAGACTTCTTTGATAGAGGCATAAGGGAATTGTTTGTAAAAACAAGTGGGTAAAGAGTTGCGATCATAAAGAATAGTTTTGAGCTCAACCGTCAAACCATGCCATAATGCTAGGAGGCATTTAAATTGATAATAACGTTTGATTACATACATACATACATAATTGGCCATTACAACCCTTCAGTCAGGATTATAGACCTAGCTTCTCACACCACTCATGTTGTGTGCGTTAATTTTATACATGAGTGGCGGGACCTACAGTTTAAAGTCGACTCCGAACGACAGATTTTTTGAGAAGCTTTTCATGGCAATTTTTACTCTCAGAGTTTTTGCCAGAAATCTGCTGAGAGGAAGTCGCCGAAGAAATACTTTTTGTATTTTGTTTTTGATGTCTGGCCTGGGATACGAACTCGGGCCTTTCGTCTAATAAGCCAACACACTACCTACTAGACCACGGCGACTTCATAACGTTTGATTACAGTAGGCTTTTCGAACTGACGCAGATAACACTTGCCCAGGATCAATTTGTTGGGGGAATACCACTTCGGTAGAATCTTGTCGAATACCGAATTCATTTCAAATTTATGAGATGAGAACAGGAATTTGTATTTAATGCGCAGTTTGACCTCTTTGGACTTCTTCTTGTGGGATTTTCTGAAGTCGCAGGTGTATGCGAATAAGCCACACACCGCAGGGGTCCTTATGCCAACATAACCCCTGCCATTGGTCAAATTCCGTCTATTTATGTGACAGAGTTGTAGGAAATTGTATAATTCGATTTTATATTCCACACATAGTAGTATCAATAGGTCTTTCAAGCGAATAAAAAAATCCATGGCACGTCACACACATCGACCCGAGCGTATTTTAACAAAAACCTAAAATAGAATACATTCCAAGGAAATTCTATTCAATAATTTTGCTAACACAATCCTTTTTTTGTTAAATGTGACCCCTGTTTCGGTAATTGCAATAGTTAAATGCCACCATTGCCATAATCTTATGAGTAAATTGAACATTATTTGTCTCCCCTGGATATGATTTTTGCAATCAATTTCATTACTTTGATTAGTCCTTTGCCTCCGCCACGAATCGAAGGATATATATATATGATCCTCTTACTCCTCTGGGGAGCATAGGGCCGCAAAATCGGCCGCAATCGAAGGATACTGTTATCAAAAATAGGCATGTATCGCCCTGGAACTTAAATTGTGTTCTTTGTAATGTTGAGACTTTTTCCTAAAATAAGTTTTGCAAAACTGTTTTGGCAACGTCCTCTAATCAAATCAGCGTTGACTTAAGGCAGAACGTCACTGTTTCGTTTTGTATAGCATCTTGTACATGTCTCTCATGATAATGGGTATACCGAATTATTACCTCCTTCATTGTGGCTCTAAACATTCCGTATGGAACACCATTAATCATAAATTTAAATACGCTGTACTATTAAGTCCTTAAGACAAAAAGCAAACGAGAGAGTGACGAAATGACTAGTGAATCCTTGTCACTTTAACTAACTCCACATAAAAACAATTTTGCAAATTTTTGATTTGTACGACCTCGTCGTAGTATTGGTTTTATCTTTAAAATACCTCTCCTGTATATCATGTCATACTGACAAGCATTGCTGAGACGAAATCATTATGAAATCTTAAGTAAAAATTTTTTCAAATACCTTTTTGGAAATGGTGTACACATGTGTAATACAGTTGAAAGCAATCATAAGATTTCACAGACAAAATCAAAGAACGATAATATTTATAATAATAACAATAACGATAACAATAAAGAGACTGAATGCAGCATGTAATGCAAAGCAGGCAGCAGTAGCAGCAACAATTTAATAATGCTTTGGTCTGTTTGCTACCATATTGCGGATTCATACGTGTTTGCAAGCAGCCATACGGTTTACAAAATATGGCTTAAACTTATCTACATACAAAGCTATTCAAATACCCAAATACTCGTTTAATACATTTATGGGTTCAACCATGCTAAGGATTTTGATAAGGAAGACGTTAAGACTTGAAGCTTTTAGTGGAGATCGTAATTTATAAAGTATTTGTGTGTGCAGAATTGTTCTGTCAATGTGAAATTAGTTTTGGTCTTAGGTTTTACTGTTGTTGTTTTTCTTTAGTATGTTCATAATGTTTATTTTGAAAACTGGCCGGGTATAGGGTGGATCACAAAGTGGTTTTTTGGAAACGAAAGTTGTAATCCAGTTATTCGAAATCAATGATTATTATTTGAATTGTTGATTAAATAAATCGTAACTATTGAAAACTTTTATTTACTCTTATCTATCTTTATTGTTTATTCTGCTCTTCTTTGCTCTGATATGGTTTACTCTACTTCACTCTGCGCTACTCTATCAGATTCTGGTTTCTTTTAATCTGCCTCCGAAGGTGTAAATCTTGTATAAATCCCCCATGTGCTTGGGATTATTGGATTCTTATTGTCTAAAACCATGTCTCCAGCATTACTGTCCGCGAAGTATAATGCAAGTTTTTTTTTTATTGCGTCTTAAACTTATAGTCTATTTAGTATCCCTTTGTAGTTACTTATCATCATATCGTTAGTATAATTCGCAAAGACGCTAAGTCCAAAATTCAGATTTTAATGCAAAGCGGTAACATTATGCAAAATACATATTTTACAATAACAAAAAATGTCATTATGTAGTTTAAAGTTGTTGTAATTTTGTGGTTGGCCAAAACGATAAATCCACAAAATTACGAAAAATATTAAAAACACGTGCTAATTTTTTGCTTAAATTCGAGTTTTTGAGTTGATTTTTGATCGAGGTCAATTAAAGAGAGCTATTTTGTAAAAATAATGGCGTTTAAAAAGTTTACAAATTTTAAAAACTGGAAATGTTACAATGTTTTTTATGTCTACTGTAAAATTTGAAAAAAGGGACTTAACACATTTGCGAATTAGACTCACGATATAACCACCACGTGAACTTGCCTACGAACGGCAAGCTACCCCTTAACCTAACGTACATTGGTTTAAACCAGAGCCCGGCAGCACTTGCTATTGGTCAGTTGTTGCGAGAGCGAAAAATAAGAAAGGAGAAAAATGTATACTCTTACATTCACTACAATGCAGGCATAGAAAATTTAAATTTTTAAATGGTGGTATTTTAATTAAAAATATTAGTTTATTAAATTAAAATTTGTAAAATTCGTTTAGACTTCTTTGATTATATTGATTTAAGAAAGCATTTTAGATTAAAATTTGGTTTTTTTTTTGAAAATATACATATTTAATAGAAAACTTTCTAGGATATTTATACTGTACATCCCTGCATTAGCAGATCTTCATGTACAAAAGCAAGAAGCATGCGACAACACAACCTCTTTCAATGAATGCTCAAACGAGACTGAGTGTGTTTTTGATCGTGAGAGTACGTTGTTGTAAATTTAGTAATGGCCAGCGTTGCCGTTTTGGTCCAATTGGACCAAAAGTGGTAGTTTTTATTTAAAAATTCTATGATTGGTAGTTTGGTTGGTTTGTTCAAATTATTTATTATTATTATTATTATTATTATTTTTATTATTATTTTATTTACTATCATTGAGCTTCTTATTTATATTACATTTTTGAGTTATTATCATTCTAGATATTACAACAAATATATACATTTTATAAATTAATAAGCGTACTAGAATAACTTATTATAGGAAAAAGATAGTAAAAAACCTACATCTATAATCACAGGGGGAATTTTGAAAAGTTTAAACACATCAACTAATAGAATCTATACCTGTGTATAGAGACACTTAGCTAATATCCTGCAAACTTCTCAGATGGGAAAAAGTAGACCTACTACATCTATCATAGAATGTCTGAGTCAATTCGTTTATTAGCATTTTAATTGTCTTTTGACCTGAAAGTCTATGCAGTTCTTTAGTGGAAACCCATCTTGGTAAGTTGTATATGATTTTCAGATTTTTATTCTGGATTATTTGGAGTCTTTTTATGTGAGAGTGTGCGCAGTTCTTCCAGATAACGCAGGCATATGTAAGAATGGGTTTAATACACAGGTTGTATAAAAGACACTTATTTTTGGTATCTAGTTTAGACTTTCTATTCAAAAGAGGGTACAGAGCTCGACCACAACGAATCGCCTTGTTGCAAATGTTTTCTACATGTTCTTTGTATGTAAGTTTCTATCGAGTGTTACGCCTAAGTATTTAATAGAATTTGAAAACGGAATCTCTGTCCTGTTTATAGACATTTTAATTGTGGGGATTCTTTTCGGAGATTTATTAAACGGAAAAAGTATCGCTTGAGTTTTTTCGTTATTGATTTTAATTTTCCACTTGGTAAAATATTCGTTGGCATGAATAAGAACCTTTTGCATGCGCTTGACAATCGCGTTAGACACTTTTCCACAAGAAATAAATGCACTATCGTCGGCATAAAATGCCACGTTATTTCCAGTTGGTACTTTGTAGTCCGATATGTAAAGATTATAAAGAAGGGGAGATAGCACGGAGCCTTGTGGGACTCCAGCAAGGATATATTTTTCTGCCGAAAGGGTTCCAGCGACATCAACTACAAATGACCTGTCGGTTAAAAAGCTTGCAATTATTCTTATGAGATATGTTGGAACCCTCATTTTGGAGAGCTTATAAATTAGTCCCTTATGCCAAATCGAATCAAAAGCTTTTTCAATATCGAGAAAAATCACACCAGTTGAATATCGTCTATTTTTATTTAATTTTATCATATTTACCACTCTTTTCAACTGATGTGTAGTAGAATGTTGAGGTCTAAATCCATACTGACAGTTATGGAGGAGATTGTTTTCATCTGTGAAGTTTCTGAGTCTATTCAGTATAATTCTCTCTAGAATTTTGTCTAATGAACTTAACAGACTGATTGGTCTGTAACTAGATGTTAGTTTAGGATCTTTACCACTTTTGGCAATTGGAATTACTTTGGCCTTTTTGAAACTCTTTGGAAAGTAGCAGTTTTGAATACAAAAATTATAAAATTTTTTTAGAAAGTTGTAAGCTGAATTAGGAAGTTTCTTGAGTACCAAGTTGGTTATTTGGTCTAATCCTGGAGCCTTTGAGTTTTTAAGATTTTTAATAATAAATACAATTTCCTCAGAACTAGTTAAAGTAGTTATGTCCTCATTTAAAAAAACATCGTCAGCAATTGATCTAGCTAGTAAATCTACTTTGTTCGCAATGGAACTGGAAAAATTGGTAGATGTATTATGAGCTGTAACAAACTGTTCGGCAATTGCATTTGCTATGTCAAGCTTAACCGTTACTTCACTGTTGTCAATTACTAATTTGTCTATCGCTCGAGATTTATTTCTAATACGTTTAGAAATCTTCCAGAAGTGTTTGTTTCCTACGGGTAATTTAGATAAAAAATGTTGCCACTGTTCATTTCTAGAGTTAGTTATTTGAATTTCGATTAGTTTGTTTAGTTCTCTTATCATAGCTCGGAACATTATTCTTCTAGAATCATTGTTACAACGTTGAAATTTTCTCCTAAACATGTTTCTTAATGAAATCATTTTTTTACATTGTTCAGAAAGTCGAAAATGTTTAATGTTCCTAGTTCGTTGTGGAATCGTTGAGCAAATGGAATTATTGATCAAGTCTGTAAATCGTTGTTTCGAAATTTCGGTGGAGGCACCGTAATGGTTTGGGCTAGGATTTCGACTATGGGAAGGACTCCTATTTATTTTATATCAACTAAAATGAATAGCGAGAAGTATATTGAATTATTAGATGACGTTTTAATTAATTTTGGGGATGATTCGTTAGGCAACAATTGGATATTTCAGCAGGATAACGCCGCAATCCATAAATCAAAAGCAACAAAATCATTTCTGTCCTCCAGAAACATACCAGTTTTGAATTGGCCGGCATGTAGTCCAGATCTAAATCTGATAAAAAATTTATGGGCAATACTATCGGACCAAGTTTTCAATAATAACACTCAGTATAAGGATGTAAAATGCTTAAAAAGTGCCATCATAAGAGAATGGAGTATGATTGGTCAAAATTGCATTGAAAATTTAATAAATTCTATGCCCCGTCGACTTCAGGAAGTCATTATTAATCACGGTGGACACACTAATTACTAATGAATACAAAAATTACTCAGTAGTTGTTTTTTATCATTGTTATTTTAGCTTTAGGTGAATATTATTTAATTTTGGTCTTATAATTTTTTCGTTTGAAAATGAAATTCATTTTGTGCTATCCTTTTATTAAACGAAGAAAAAAATATTTTTTTTACATAAAAAGATTTATATTATAGTTAGTTATATTTAACACAAAAATGGTAAAAGATTTTAAGTTTTTCGAGAAATACGTTTGGTCTTATAAATATTTCGGGGAGTGTATTACAATATTACATAGGCGTCTAATCTTCATAATCTGAGTTTTAGATGTAGAAGTGCGATCAAAATCTAGAACATAGAGTGCGTCATCGGTAGAAGAACGTGTAGTTTGTATTTCTTTTATCTTATGTACAGTTACATTGTATTCAATTTTGAGTTCGTCTTCAATTTCTTTGGGGTCCAATTGGGGAAGTCCGTATAAAAATAATTTAAATATTTTAGTGTCTTTACATTCATGGGTATAGAATTTAAAATTTGCAGCGGTTAATTTCTTTTTAGCAATATCATAATTCACCATAGACGAAGAAATTATCTTAGTTCCAACTGACATTCTCTTAAATTCGAACTCTTTGCCAATTAATTTAAAAACTCGAATGAATCCATGAGAAGGATCAACTACTATAGGAGGAATCACAACTTTATACTTCTTTATTTCATCATGGTCACCCTCACTATATGTGTCGTCATCACCATCGTTGAGATCTTGTAGCATTTTAAAACGATTTTCACTAAAATTCACTTTCATTTTTGGGGCACTTCCCCAACACTTCTTTCTTTTTAAAGCACTCATTGATAAACAATAGCTTTTTACTTTATCTGTTTTGTCCTAATTCTTTTTTTTTTTTTTTTTAGCTTAGTGATGATAAGTTTTATTGTAACACACTTACAAGTTTTAAAAGTAACGTATAAAATATTTATTAGAGCAAAAATGAAAAAAATGTCTTTACAGTTGAAGGTTTTAAATGAGAGTGAGAATGAAAAGAAAAATGTCAAAAGCCATAAGTCAAAAGTAACAACGTACACATTGTAGGGTTGCCATCTTATCTTCAACACTCCTCCTCAATGTGGATGTTGTTTTACAAGAAAATTCAATTTAATTTCATTAAAATCACACAATTAAAATGTTTAACCCTCGGTAGGTTTTTCGTCAGAACATCTGCAATCATGTTTGCACCAGCTCTCTGATATGATGAAACTTTATGTCGATGTGCTTGCTGCGTTTGTGGAAAACTGGATTCTCAGCCAATTTTTGAGCACCTTGGTTGTCAATATTCAAAATTACAGGAACATCACTGCATGCATTTACTTCAATAAGTAATCGTTTCAAATATGTTGCCTCCTTTGCCGCATCTGAAGCTGCCATATACTCAGCTTCTGTACTGCTGAGAGCGACTGAAGATTGTTTTCGTGACTCCCATGAGATTGTAGAACCATTGAAGAAAAATACAAAACCTGTATAAGATTTTCTGTCCAATGCGTTTCCTCCCCAGTCAGCATCTACGAACCCCTCCAAAGCTTTGTTATGATCACCCGCTTCATAAATAAGTTTCAAATCTATCGTTCCAGATAGATACCTTAGGATGTGTTTCAATTTGGTCATATGTTCAACATGTGGGTCCGAATTTCGTTGAGCCATCTTGGAGACGGAATGCAAAATATCCGGTCTTGTAGAAATTGCAAGGTACATGAGTGTACCAACAAGCGATTGGTAATCGTGTTGATCAACCTTCTCACAGTCATCATTACAATTCACCTGATAACCAGATTCCAGTGGCACCGAGACTGATTTGCATTCATCCATACCATATTGTTTCAAAATGTCGCGAATATATTGGGATTGACTCAATTTAATCGTACCTGTGTCGCCTTCACACTCTATTTCCATTCCTAGGAAATGGTTGAGTACACCTTTGTCATTTACTTCAGAATTATCGGCAATTTGTCCCTTCACTTCATGCACAACTGCTATGTTACTGCACCCAATAATCAAATCATCGACGTATACCGCTATTAACACCAAATTATTATTCTTGAAAGCCTTGTACAAGCATGGTTCATTATCGCATGGAACAAAATTCATTTGTCGTAAAACACTATCCAGTTTACAGTTCCACTCTCTACCGCTTTGCTTCAAACCATAGATTGCCTTATTCAAACGTAAAACCTTTTCTGGTGAACTAGCATCAACAAAATGTGTCGGTTGCCGCATATATATCTCATCTTGAAGGCTACTATTTAAATATGCTGTACTCACATCTATTTGGTGTAGGTGCATCTTATTCCGTACCGCCAATGCCAAAAGTAAACGTATTGTTGAATACCGCACGACTGGAGAAAAAGTTTCTTGGAAATCAATTCCAAATCGTTGGTTGCAACCCTTGGCAACTAGGCGTGCCTTGTACCTCTCGACCTCTCCATTAACATTTCGTTTTAGAGCGAATACCCATTTGCATGGTATTGCCTTGTGACCAACCGGCAAATCTGATAGTGACCATGTGTTATTTTTTCTTAATGACTGGAATTCATCGTTCATAGCCTTTTCCCAAAAAGCTTTATTCTTACTGGACAAAGCATCCTCAACTGTTAATGGAACATTTTCCTCAATAGCAACATTCAATTTATTACCCTCCTGTTGTATTTCATTATACTGTTTCTTCGGTCTGCCAGTTCTTCCAGATCTTATTATCTTAGGCCTTCCAGGACCAATAGTTTTTCGTTCTGCTCCATTATCATCTTCAGATTTATTGTCATCTACCGTATCATAACTTTCATCGTTTTCACTTTTCTGCACAGAAGGTTGGCAATCGTTGTCAACTACAGCTGCACTGCTATCACCATCACACAAATTTATTGCCAAATAATCCTCTGGCTTACGAAGTATTTCGCAGTTGCTATTGTTCTTCATATCAACATCAAACAATTCTTCATTAAATAAAACATCGCGCTGCTCGACGACATTACGTGTTGATTTATCGAAAAGACGATATGCTTTCGACGTCGCTGAATATCCAACCATAATATATGGTGTGCCTTTTGCCTTAAACTTTGATTTATTCGTCGACTTATCCAGACTTACTGCATACGAACCAAAAGTTTTCAAATGATTAACATTCGGTTTTCTACCGAACCACACTTCATATGGTGTTTTATTCTCTAATTGCTTTGTTGGGCATCTATTACGTATATACGCTGCAGTGTTTACAGCCTCTGCCCATAAATATTCATTAACGCCAGCATGTACCATCATAGACCTTGCCATTTCAACTAGTGTACGGTTGGCTCTTTCTGCCACACCGTTTTGTTGTAGCGTATAAGGCACTGTCAGTTGTCTACTAATACCTTCTGCCGACAAAAATGAGTCAAACTGTGAGTTTATGTACTCACCACCATTGTCTGTTCGCAGTGTTTTTATTTTGCAGCCTGTTTACTTTTCAACATGTGCCTTATACAGTTGAAACTTCTCGAACACTTCACTCTTACTTTTAATAAAGTAAACAAAACTTCTGCGTGATCTGTCGTCAATAAATGTTACGAAATATTTTGCACCGCTTACAGATTTTACTTTAAAGGGACCGCAGACATCAGAATGCACAATCTCTAACAACTTTGTTGTTTTTGTTGTAGATTCCTTGGGAAACGACAATACATGTATTTTACTTAACATACATGTCTTACAGTTTGACTGTTCATTGATGCGGTCAATATTCATACCCTTCACCATACTTTTATTCGACAATTCTTGCAGACTTTTAAAGTTGAGATGGCCATACCTGTTATGCCATACATTGTCCATATTATTAACAGCACACACCCTCTCTGTTGCACGATTATTTGCTGCTTCAAACATGTTGTCTCTGCGTTCTGCTTTCAATACAACGGTACCATCTGCTCTCTTTATAACAGCATGTTTCGAATTAAATTCTGCGAATAAACCGCAGTCGACGACTTTGTTGACAGAAATAAAGTTTGCCTGCAACTCAGAGGAAAACAAAACGTTTTGAAGCAGAATTTCAAAATTGTTATTGTAGATTAATACATCACCTTTTCCGCTGGCATTTATGTGGTTGTTGCCAGCCAACGCAATAACCTCATGATGATCTTTAAAACGTACAAACATTTCTCTGTCGTTACACATATGTGAAGTCGCCCCGCTGTCGACATACCAATTTTTCAAATTTAACGAACCTGCCTCTGCTGCAGCTAACATTGTCATTGCTTGTGTATTGTCTTTGTTTTTTCTCTGACATTTGCTTGCATAGTGACCAATCACACCACATATAAAACACTTTCCTTTGAACTTCTTGTTGTTGTTGTTGTTATACTTCTTGTCTTTGCGTGTGAATGTTGATTTTGCTGTGAATGCCTGTTGTTGTTGTTGTGAACCTGATGGTGCATGATCGTTGTCGATTTTCTCTTTTCTGCGTTTGCCCTCTTCTAAGAGCTTCTGCTTTAGTAACGGAAAATTAGGCAAATCATCCCTTGTTTCCATTGCTATTACGAAGTTATCAAAATCGTCAGGAAGACTAGATAACAGCATTATCACCAATAGCTCCTCCTGGATTTGTATACCACTTTCAGCCAATTTCTCAGAAACTTCCACAAATTCGTTCAAATGTTCAACCACATTGCCACCATTACTCATTGACAGATTCACCAGTCTTTTGTACAATGACACTTTCTGTAACGGTCCTCTAGGCATATACACTTGTTGTAACTTCGTCCAGGCATCATGGGAAGACGTACAACTTTTTATGTACCCCAACTGTGTTGGCTTTACTCCCAAACAAATAGACGCAAGTGCCTTCTCATCATCGGACTCCCACTTCTCTTTAACAACACCTGTCGCATCCTTTTTCAACTGACCACTAACTATTTTCCAGAAGCCACCATGGATGAGTACACTCTTCATCTGTATGGACCAACTATCATAGTTGTTCTCGTCCAGCTTCTCAATTTGTATTATCGGCGCACTCATTGTTGATTCACTTATACACTTATTCCTTACTCAACAAATTCCAAACACAATTTAGGCATCTGGGCCCATAACCTGATAAATTTTATTGTAACACACTTACAAGTTTTAAAAGTAACGTATAAAATATTTATTAGAGCAAAAATGAAAAAAATGTCTTTACAGTTGAAGGTTTTAAATGAGAGTGAGAATGAAAAGAAAAATGTCAAAAGCCATAAGTCAAAAGTAACAACGTACACATTGTAGGGTTGCCATCTTATCTTCAACAAGTAAGTTTATATGAAATTGTTGTTATAAGTAACGGTTGTTTTTATTTATTCGATTTTAATAATATGTACGTCTGTTCGCTTTCAGAGGCTGAGTGGTACTGATTTGTTCAAATTTCATTTATTTTTTGGTAGGAAAATACAATTAATATTTGTATGACTTAAAGTTGGGAGTATTATTTTGTTTTAGGTCTAAAAACGGAAATAGAAAAAATAGTTGGAAGCCCTGTTTTAACGTACCTTAATATTCAACATGTGTTTACATAAGGAACAATGAAATGTGAATAAAGTGTCAGCGTAAAAGAAATGTAAAAAACTATTTGTTACTTGTAGTTTTTAAGCAAAAAACCACAAAAAAGTAATGGACAGGTAATTTTAACGCTTTTTGGTTTATTTAAAGGTTCAAACGTGTAGGGTTTTTAGATATATCTCAAAAATTCCAAGACTGGAAACAATGAATTCTAATAAAGATAACCAAATATTAACTGAAAATGAACCATCAACTAGATAAGAAAAGATTCAGAAAATAATAATATGAGTAACCGATTTATAATTTATTTTTTTTTGTAGTGGTCAAAGTTGCAAAACGAAGCGAAAATTTAGGAGTGAGTGGCTTCAACAATTTGACTGGTTGGAAGAAAAGGATGGGAATTGTTTTTGTATTGTGTGCTCCAAAATTATTTTTAATCACTGTACCCATTTAAAAAACCACAAAAAAAAGAATTTCCACATAAATAATTTTTTAAACACATTAAATGTGATATATATGAAGTTCTTTTGTTAACTTTAGCAATAAAACGTTAATTTCATACTGAATAATCTATAATTATTTAAATTCAAATTTTGGTAGGATTAGAATAATTTTGGTCGGTTTTGGAAAGAATATTGGTGGGGAAAATTTTTTCTTTGTGGCAACGCTGGTAATGGCTGACATGCACGCGTGCATAGGAATTGCCGGGCTCTGCTCTATACTATTGTTCTCATGTTCGTTATTCTTATAAACAACCAGCGTTGCCATTTTTTTATTTTAAAAAACTTTTTATTTCTGGGAAAAAACCTTGTTTTTAGCAAGAAAAACTTTTTTTTACTAAAGTACCAAAATTTTAAAAAGGAAGTACCGGAGTCCGTTGAATCTGTTACTTCCAATGTTGGTGTTTCTTTGGTATCTTGCCCTGAAGTAAATATTTCGAGTTATTATTAAATTTATTGAAAAAAGTGGAAATTCAAATTTGATGAAAAAACTTGTTTTGTTAAAAAACAAATTTAATGAAAACTTTATTCGATCTCAAAAACCTTGGAAAAAAAGGGAAAACTTGGCACCTGGCAACGCTGTACACAACTGAAACATTACTCAACTCTTCGTTAATTCCTATTCGTTTCTATACCCTTTGTCCGCATGTCCGTTAGGTTTACAATCGTCAGTCAAGTCGAATGAGATTGGCACCCTATATTAATAGTATATATAATGCACACAATTAAAAAAAAAATGTTGTTTGTGTTTACAGAGGATTACAATTTGAGAATTTTCAACTACTATACACAAATTCAATTAAATAAAAATACGAAAACAAAAATACATACATACATATGTACATAAATGAAAAATTTTAATTCAAATAAAAAAAATAAAAATATACAAGGTTTATAAATATGATGATGGAGGTAAAAAAGTGTGCTAAAAATATATGAAAACATAAGAAAAAAATTTTTTTTTTTTTTGTTTTTTATTATTTATTTTATTTGAAAATAAGAAAACATAAAAAAAAAACAAAAGAAAAGAATTGAATAATTCTAAACATTTCTAGATAAATTAACTAAATTATAATAAAAAATAATGATGTTGATGTTGTTATTTACAGCATAAGTCTGGAACGAGATTTCTTCATGCGCTGCGTGGCACCACCAAAACCATCACCATTGCATGACTTTGTTTTTGCACGATAGTGGCGATATACCTCATTGTAAGAGGGCTCTAACATGGGACGATAAGCATGAGGAGTGCAGTGTTCAATATGAGTTTCGAAGAACTCCTTGTAGCCGTTATGCAACAAATATATTTCGGGATAATCTAAGGCGGGATAAGCATTAGCGTTGCGCTCCCGATCGAAGTTGCGTAAAAATCGCGATAATTTTGGACCACGTTCTGATGAGAACTCACAATGAAATATTATAATATTGCGCTTGCTGCCAGATTCCTCGTTTCTGGTCTGTTGCTGTTCAGTCTTTTGTTTGGTCAAGAACTCTTCGATGATTTGTTCTTGAGTATATAAATTCTTTGCGCCAGTAATATGGCCACCCTCGTATTCGTAAGGATAACGGCAGTCGATGATTTTAAAGTTGGCTACTTTATCATCAAAGTCACCTTTTAAGAGACGAGCCACAGTTTCACTTGTAATAGATTTTAGATCACGATGACGTCCCTCGATGAGAGGTAAAATGTACGGTTTACTAAAATCACCAATTAGATCGGGTTCGTCTTTGTTTTCGGAACGATTTAGAGCCGACATGATCTCAGCGTCGTTCATGGACATACTTTTGCGTAATATAGGGTGGGTTATCGTGCTGTTTTTGCTGGTGGCTGCCAGCGCCAAGCATGAGGGGGAGTTGGCGGCAGGTGAAGTTTTGCTAGTACTGTTGCTGCCTATGAATGAGCCATCGAGATTCTTCTTTACGTCACCACGGTAGCGTTTTGTTTGTATCGGTGAGCAGGTGGTAGATGGTGGCTCGGGACGCTTAAAGCTGTAGTTGCCATTAAGACGAGAACTAAACGGAGTGATATTGGCGGCATTAGCATTGCAGGCATTAACTGACTCTGGTGTCTTTGGCTGAAGCAATTGCGTATTTTCCATCATACTCAAACAACGTCTTACTTTAGGTCTACGCATTTCTGGTGTCTTAATGGGAGAATTTTTAATGGTTTGACCCCTAATCAAAGAACTTAAATCATTAGGCAAATTTAAAGCAGTCGATTGATCGGGCTGATTTTGACTGACATGGTCATCTTCGTAGAACGATGTCTCTTCCATACCCATATCGAACAAGGAAGCATCGAAGTTCAAACGATTTGAAGATGGTTTACGTGTTGAACGTTGGACTTGAAAACTTGGATCCAAATTGTTTAAAGATTCTTTTTCGTCGTCTAATTTATCATTGTCAACAATATCGCCATTGGCATCACCATTCCAGTACTGGTCCTTTGCTGAGACTATTTTGGCATCTTCTTTATAACGTTGAGACCTTTTGGAAACGTTTGCTTTTCCTTTACGTCTTACTGGCGTTGTGCCTTCGTCATAACCGCAATCAGCAGCCGTAGATGATGAATCTTGCAAACTGTTCCCGCCGCACAAGGAAGTTTCATTTAAATTAATCGATATCTCCGTAATGGGAGACAAAATTCCCTGATTTACTTCCTGAAAATTACGTTTGGGACGCAATATGACCGGCGACTCAAAGTAGGCGTCCTCCAAATATGAATTGTCCAAACCTTTAAGGCGTTTACTGTGACGATTTTCGATTATGAAATCTTCACCATCGCTACCCAGAGAATTGTCATCCGATTCTGAATATCGTTCCGGTGCGCGTTTTAATGATTTCCATCCTTCGGCATTAATATGACGATCAGGAATTAAAGAGGGGCTCAAGCTTGAGGATTCCATTCGAATTATTATATTCAAAATAAAAGACTTGATTTTGAAAATTTTTTTTTATCAATTTTTATAAGCACTTTCAATAACCGTTTCGGCCACTTTGACGTGTAATAGATAACTGATACAGTAGTTTTGATTTAGCTGCCTTTTATAGACGTGCTGAGAAGCGAGGCCGTAATCCTGACTGAAGGGTTGTAATGACCAATTATGTATGTATGTATGTTATATACGTGCTTACAAAAAAGGTAAGTTCACTTGAAGCTTCAAACTGCATTGTATTGTTGTTGTGAAGAAGAAAAGAACATATGGTTTATGGAACGCAGGTAACGAAATTAGAAAGTAATTTGATTTTCTTCGAACTCTTCTCAAACTATACGAAGGAGGACAGTTTTATGAACACACTAACAAAAAAGGTGACCCTTTCGAATATTCAGGTACCAGAATTTTTCAATGTAACCAGTGCACTTTTTTTCAAACGACCGACATTGGTATTTTTCGCACAAGTTTTTATGGTTTTGTAGCAAGAGTCATCATTACATATTGCAGGTACCTGGATATTTCATGGTCATTATATTTTATGGTCCTCAAATTGAATTAAATCTTTCCATAATGATATTTTCTGCCTAGTGAAATATTGCCATCCTTTGCAATGGGTAAAATTCACAGAATTTTCCTTGAATTTTTAAGTGAAATATTTCTATTATTCCGAAGAGTAATGGGATCAAAAAGCACAATATTTTGTAAACAATATTTGTTCGAACACTGCTTGAAACAATAAATACTAACAATTTTCCTCTGGGTTATACACATGCTTCTCACAAATGCACCCACATTTTTATCATATAAAACCTTTAAGCAGTTATTTACAAAGTAAAACACAGCAAATAAGTACAGCAAAAGCACAAGAGAAATCACAAGAGCTGAAACGCTGTAAGCAATAGTGATCGTTTTGAAATTAACAACTGTGCTTCACTGCGTTCGTAGAAAACATTTCACTGTGCCACTACAGCTTTTGAGTTTATTTTTGTTTTTTGACTGTTCACTGCGCCTAGACTTAGTGCCCAATCTCGTTGGCGCCTTGTCCCATCTGGTTTCTCCTCTATTTTGGATATTAATCCCGTGGCTTCACTGGACATTGATTATCTCCCTGCGAAATATTGTTTTAACAGAGGTATTCAGTTTCTGATTCAGAGCAGGGGGGACTAAGACCTTGACATGATCTTCCCCCGGAGCTCCTTGATGTATACACCGATGGCTCTAAAGTCGATAACGGGGTTGGTAGCAGAGTCTACTCTAGGAAACTGGACCTGAACATTTCACTCCAGCTGCAGGACTATTGCAGCATATTTCAGACGGATGTAATGGTCATCTACCGGGCTGCTCAATTTATCCTCACCAACGGTGTTCCTTTCACTCGAATCTTGATATTTTATGATAGTCAGGCTGCCATAAGATCTCTGTCGAATGTTGTGAATAACTCGTCACCTTCGACCTTCTTTCTGGGTGCTTCAGTGTCACAGTAATATTCCACTAACGCACAGTAATAACCACTAACGCATCATGACTAGGGGGCTTTCCTTACACTGGGTAACACAATTGGTCATATCGTTAGTCCACTTCGCAAACTCCACTTCCACTTTTTTCCAAAATTCAGATTTTAATGCAAAACGGTAACATTATGCAAAATACATATTTTACAACAACAAAAAATGTCATTATGTAGTTTAAATTTATTGTAATTTTGTGGTTGGCCAAAACGCTAAATCCACAAAATTACGAAAAATATTAAAAACACGTGCTAATTTTTTGCTTTAATTCGATTTTTCTGAGTTGATGTTTGATCTAGGTCATTTAAAGAGAGCTATTTTGTAAAAATAATGGCGTTTAAAAAGTTTACAAATTTTTAAAACTGGGAATGTTACAATGTTTTTTATGTCCCCTGTAAAATTTGAAAATAAGGGACTTATCACATTTGCGAATTAGACTAACGATATGAATTTGTTCATCGCTTCCGCTTTTTAGGTCGTCTGAGGCATCATCGCACATTTCAGAATACTAATATTAGAAAAGAGTGCTGGCATTTAAATTGGCACTACCAGTGGGATTTGGGACCCCTTCATAGTTTTCAACAAGAGAGAAAATAGTAACTACGAAGTGCTACTGGACAGTCGAGACACCAAAGTAGACGTTAAAGGCTTAAAAATACAGAGCACTGCTATAGATGCGTTACTTAATTGGTCATTACAACTCTTGAGTAAGAAGTATGACCTAGCTTCTCACACCATTTATGTTGTGTGTGTTAATTTTTATACATGAATGGCAGTAGGTCTGTTTGAAGTCGAATTTAATTCATTTTGAGTAATTTTCAGTGGCGCCACCTGTCTTAAATTGGTCATACCAACTTATAAACCTTCGTCGGCTCATGCGCAACAATTTTGCTAAAGATCATAACGTGATCAAATGAACAGTTTAGGATTTAATTCATTTTTAGTCATTTTCAGTGATGCCACCTGTCCGATATTGGTCATACCAACTTAGAACCTTTGTCGGCTCATGCGCAACAACTTTGCTAAAGATCGTAACATGATTAAATGCATTTTCAGTGTTGCCACCTGTCGGATATTAGTCATATCAACTTAAAAATCTTCGGCGGCTCATGCGCAACCACTTTGCTGAAGAACATAACATAATCAAATACACAGTTTACGATTCAATTAATTTTGAGTAATTTTCAGTGACGCCACCTGTCGGATATTGGTCATACCAATTTAGAAACCTTCCCGGGCTCATGGGCAACAACTTTCCTGAAGATCATAACATGATCAAATGCATAGTTTACGATTCTATTAATTACATACAAACAAACATTCATTTTTATATACCTACATATATAGAAGATTAGATAGAGCTGACGGGTGACGTATACGTAATATTTTGTTAGACAATAACACTCATACTATATAACTCATATAACTCTTTCCAGACATACAGGAAGATATTGTTTAAGAAAATCTGTTCAGCCGTTTAGCCGTCTATAGACTTTAAACAAACCCACAAACAAATAAACACACATTCATTTTTATATATAAGAAGATTCAGTATCCCTTTGTATTTACTCACCATCACATGAACTTGTTTATTGCTTCCGCTTCTTAGGTCGTGTGAAGCATTATCGCACCTTTCAGAATGCTAATATTAGAATAGAGTGCTGGCATTTAAATTGGCACAACCAGTGCGATTTGAGACTCCTTCACAGTTTTCACCGCGAATACAAAAGAAAAACCAGTAACTAGAAAGTGCTACTGGACGGTCGAGACACCAGAATAGACGTCAAGAGTTTAAAAATTACGATCTAACTTCTTCCACCACTTATGTTGTGTGTGTTAATTTTATACATGAGTGGCGAGATCTACAGTATAAAATCGATTCCGAAATGACAGATTTTTAAGAAACTCTTCATGTTAATTTTTACTCTACTCTCAGAGGTTTTGCCAAGCATCGGCTGAGAGGAAGTCGCAGAAGAAATATTGTTTTACATTTGGTTCGATATGTCTAAACTGGAGTTTGAACCGTGACCTCACGTTTAAAATGCCAAGACTACCTACTAAACTATGAACATGAACATCAATTTCAAGTTTTTTTTTTTATCAAATGAGATAACAATACTACTATAAACCTGTCGAACCTAGATAATCGGGCTGTCTTTCCCACTTCATTGATTTGATTCTTGAATAATGCAAACGGAGAAATGATAAAAAGGAGTTTATAACCCTCAGTTGTGTAACACTTTGAATCTCAAACACCATCTTTCTGTGTAAACAGTGTAATATCCTGTATGATATTGAAGTACAATCACAACAACAATAATTCCCCTCCCCCAAATAAATTCATGGGTTAATTAAGTAGAAAATTATTATTGTTTGATTGCCACATGACTAGACTTTTAAGATATCGAGTGTGTGGCATATTGCAAAACAAAATCTCAAGAAAGTCAGTGTATTGAAGCATAAGCATATGGTAAAATATAAACTGAACATTGAATTCAAATTCAAAACTATTAGAAATTTCCAATAGAATAGCTTAGAATTCAATATATAATGAGACTTTGCCACATACACATACATCCCAAATAGATGGCTGGTTATATGACTCATGCCATGGTTATCATTGTACGTTTACTTGGCTTATCTTTTATTGTAGACAACATTATCGTTGTGGATTTGATTAAATTAATTAATAAATTCATTAAATAGATTACAACAATAACATCTAAATACAAATACTACCTACTACTAACTTAATCACTTACTAATGAGTTTAAAGAGATACAATGTGTAGGTTTACCTATTGAAATCCTCTGTAAGCATAAAATAACACAGTAATTATTGTCAAAAAAAATTTTACTGTCAAGAAAATGTAAATTATATGTAATTGTACGGCTGGTAATCGTTTATTCCACATTATGGCTCATACCTTCCCTCCATTAACTGCTTCTAAGCCTGTGAAGATATTATTTACGCCCAATTTCAGTTGCCCGTTAAGCGTGTATAATTTATGAACAACAGGTAATAACAATTTCATTGATTGATTTCTTTGAATTCAATAAAAAAAAAACGTAAGAAAAGAAGCAATAAAACAGACCAACAGACAGACAGACAGTGCATTCAGGAATGAGAAATGGTTAAAATCCTTTAAAAGTAGTTTAAAATTCAAAGAATGCAAAGACTTTGAAGTGGAGAAGTAGAAGATGACTCAAGAAGTGAGTGAAAAAATATTTCAACGTTAACACTTTAAGGCATAAAAATTGTCGTTTATGTTAATTAAAGACAATCGTGCACTTCAGAGAGTTTCAAATCCCAAACTAAAAATAAAAGAGGTGGGCTATTTAACTTCTAATCTGTTGAACCCCCAAGTATTCAAGTAGCTTCATACTCTTAATGTAGACAAAGTCTGCAAGTCGTTATTTCCTCGGCACAGGAACTACCCACAGTTTATTTGAATATGGAAAAGCTGTCTCATTTTTAAAGCTTCTCTGAACACATTTTCATTCATAGTATAATAAAAACACATGCATTAATTCTATTCGATGTATCGTTTTCGGTTTTAAGTGTATAAAGTTCCGAATTGCGTTGCAATGTGATTAAATTTCTTTCTTCGTTACTCATATCCCATAAATTTGCAATTTCATCATATTGTCGTAACAAAAACCTGCTTTAGTACTGTGACAATACTGTACTCTCCTTAAACTTTATGGGTATCCTTATAATGTCTTCTGCAAGCCTAATACCCTGTCACACTTCAGGATGCTGCATTCATGTGATTCCCTCTGGGATGCATTATTGTCTCACAGGTTCTAATAACGAGCTTCCATTATTCATTCTCACCGTTTTAGAATATAAATATTGGGCGCGAGATAACCCCCATTCTAAAAAAATTCAAATTCCTGTGTCTGCAGAGTCCTGGCAAAAGTGACAACCGCACCTCAGGTTATTTCTTGATAGTCTAATAGATGATTCCTATTTCTTCTTATTATAATTTTCCAAAATGTTCGTAACGTTTTTAATACATATTATCTTATCACCAAAAGAGCCTCCAAAACTTGATCTCCTGCTTTCAGTAATTAAGTGACACTTAGAAAGAATCCACAAGTCCTTTCGCAATATTTATTTAATTCAGAATTTTATTCTACGCACACCAGAGCTGGGTAAACATATTTCTATATGAAGTACTCAGGCCAGTGATGTTAAAAAGATATTTACTGGTACATCCTGATTAGTGCATAAAGAGCGTCAGAACGTAACATTTACGATACTTAGCAGAGGAACTTAACTTTTCTCGTAGAAAGGAAACATTTCAAGGCTCCATTGAAGTCTACTTTCAAAATCCTTTAGGATGCGTTACCAAATAAGTCAGTGGGTGTGGTTGGTGTTCATGAAAAAAATATTAAAATGTGAACAAAATATGAATGAAGAATCATTATCTACTGATGAAATGATTATCAAGACAAAAACATTCCAGAGCAGTCATACAGCCATACAAGTCTAAGCTCGCCTTTGTATTAAATAGTGGTAAAGACTTGAGAGCTGTCCATATAATAAAACTTTTCAACATGGAAGTTGTACTGAGAAATGACAGTGGTCAACGTGTTACCTGATCATCATGTGGATGTGATCGTAATTTTGTGGTCTCGAAATGGAGATAAAGTGTCAGTAGCCCCAAGGCACTAGGATGAGATCAACATCATTGGCATCACCTTTTGCTGTCGTTTATGAGGCTAAGGAAATACGTTGAGATTTTACGATCCGCAAAGACATATCAGCCTCTATAGCACAGCGAGCGCAAGTGGGTGGGTCGATAGTTCTAAAACTTTTTATGCCACAAATGCAATGCACAGTAGTCTCTACTGGCTAAAGGTAGGTTTAGTAAAAATGCTTGAAGTCGTGGAAATGGACCATCTTGGAGTTGTTTCCAAGGCTTAATACAGAAAAAACGTTAGGGCTGTCAGGTTCTTCAATACGTTCGATTTTTAATACTAATAAGGAATATTTTATTACGATAGATGTAACGAGATTATCATTGCTAGCGATATCACGCAGATGATATAATTTCTACTCTTTCAGCAACTACACAAATATTCCAAAACATTTTGCATCATTTCACTTCTGTCAAAATTAGATCAACAAAATGGACGACTCTCACTCCACAATATAGGTCCCCAGTAGGTTATTGTGTAAATGTCAATACATACGACGGCATAGTTGTTGTGCCTCTGACTTGTCAGTAGCCAGTGGTCTTCGTGTGTACTTATCTTATTGTCTTTACATCACCTCTCTTCAACTCTTCTTCACCTATTTGCTTCTTTTAGTGCTCTTTTTTGTTTGTTTTATGGTGATGAACTGCGTGCCATATTCATGAGTATACATTTCTTAAAGTCGGCGAGGCAAGTTCATTATAAAATATCCATAAACTCTGCAAACAATCTGATGCAAGTAGGCTAGACCACAGACGTTGCAGCATAACAATTTAAACAGAAGGCCATGTGAGTTGTGTGTGTGTGCCAGTAAATTGTCATTTCCATCGCTGAACAGACAAGAGCGGGGAAAACCTAAGCTGATGTTGGTAGCTTCTCAGCCTGGTACTTTTTCATTGACAATATTGTAAGGCTATTGGCAGTGGTGTAGTGGTTTTACAATTTATTAGAGCCTGCGGCTTTAAACGAGGCGTTATGCTAATTGATTTTCCTGCTTAAGTTCGTACTTTGGATTCTTTTCTCCTTTTTCTCTCTATCCCTTTTTTCATTGCATTTTCATCATTCTTTGTTGATATGCTTTACCAAATATTTGGACATCATTTTATAAATAAATAAATAAAATTACTACGAAAAGTTTCTCAAAAATCTGTCGTTTAAACTTTAGGTCCTGCCACTAATATATAAAATTAGCACTCAGCATCTACGTTTTGGGTAAATAATTTAAAGACTTTGTATTCTTATTCATCGATGCCATATAAATTTCTTTAAAGTATTGTTCATAGTTAGCCATCGCCTGCAATCGATTAAAGTTTATATTAACCTTCAAGTCTAAAACTTTTTAAAATCAAAGCACTATTCGAACTTCTTTGTTATACAACAATCGTATAGAATGATCTATGTTGGGCTCAGCGGGTCTAATTTTGTTCTTACTTACTGTGTTTAAGCATAAAGTAGCTTTTTTGAAATTCCCTTGTTAGAGATTTTTAAGTTCTGCACCCAAATTTGGAGCCATTCATGCATGACCCTACTGGCACTAGAATTTACTTTCATTATCTTTTGGAAAACCCCATAAGGTTGTCCGTATTTGTGGGGGATATGTGGTGTAAACCATACATACATACATACATTATTGGCCATTACAACCCTTCAGTCAGGCTTACGGCCTAGCTTCTCACACCACTCATGTTGTGTGCCTTAATGTTTATACTTGAGTGGCGGGCCGGGCCTACAGTTTAAAGTCTACTCCGAACGACAAATTTTTGTGAAACTTTTTCAAGGCAGGTTTATTTACTCTCAATGTTTTTGCCAGGAATCTGATAAGAGGAAGTCGCCGAAGAAATATTTTTATTTCTCATATTTCGTTTTGATGTCTGGCCTGGGGCTCGAACCCCGTCTTTACGTCTAATAAGCGAACACACAACCTACTAGACTACGGTATAAACCATGTGCTTCTATTATCTAACAAACTCCCTCCTGGACTGAATGAAGTGGATAAAATGACGTTTACTTTTGATTAATCAAAATTATCTTCGTTAGAAAATTGAAGCGATCAATACCTTGTCAATACTAGCACCGAAGATGGAAACATTTTATCAATTTTTTAAACGTCACGACATTTTTAATCGAAAATTTAGTTTAAAATACTTTTGCAGGAAAAGTGTAACTTTAAAATATTTTATTAACACTATGTAACAGAAGGAATCATAAAGTTATAAAATATGTAAACGAATCATTTCATATGTTCCTAGAGCGAGTGTTAGTTACATTGGTTGGGAAACAATTGAAATGTCATTGCATTGAAAAAAGAGTGTACTGACGCATGCATTTCATCACCCCGAAACTAAACCCCCCGACAATTTTTCATATGCATGTCTTTGGAATCAAACGCAGGAGTGTCACACAATGTCCCCTCTACTTCTCTAGCAATAATGCGTAGATTTTATTTACAATTCAAAGAATATCCTGTTTATGGTGAAAGGAAAGTATGGAAAAAATGTAGCAGGCAGAGAGTAAATTGAAGTGAAGAGCAACAGAAACGGGAAAATACGCATATTCACTGCAGAAGAAAAATAAAAGAAAGGAGTAATAACAACAAGTATAACGAAAACGGAATAAGAATAAAACAACAATTAAAAAGGGGTAAAAATGCGTTGGCAAATTAACAACAACAAAAAAAAAATTAAAGAAGCCAGAAAAAGTATGGATGGAGGGGTGAATGAAGGTTTGGATAGTTAGGTTGGATGGATGGTTGGGTTGCATGTATTCATCATAAATTACTGTTAAGTTAACTTTACTTGCTTCGGATTGTTGTGTGCTTTTAGTAGACGTTTCGCATAATGTTTTGCATTTGTTTCCACTTGTTTCAATTTTAATTTATGAAATAGTTAAGTGGTCATCCCCAAACCCCTAGTCATTCTCTACATCTCTTTTACCCTTTCTCTCTCTTTCTCCTCTACATATGCTTTTAGCATTAACCTCGACTCAAGAACAACACTCCCCCATTATTTTCTTCGTTGTAACTCCTAGAATCATTGTGTCTTTGTTGACACAATGAACAGAATTTATAGGAGCAGTAGCAGGAATTACAATTCATACATGAGTTATGGAATATTAAGAAAGTCATTCCTTCTTCTTGTTCTTGTTATTGTTGTCGCTGTGTTGTGTTGAGCTGGTTTTCTTCTAAGGCTCTTCGCAAAATTTGTTAAAAACATGAGTAGAAGCCCATTCATTCTTTCTTTCTAGGTTTTAAAATTTTCCCCCAAGAGAATAACAGCAACAACAACAAGTACGAAGTAGTCAAGATAGTTGTATTGTATTGAACTGTTATCCTGTTTGCTACAACTTTCTTTTTATTAGGTAGCACTTCCATACTCCCAATTCAGTTACTATAACATTATTGCCGTTGATACTAATTATTTGAAGCTCTTGGAACAACAAAAAAAAACAAGAACTACAGATATTGAACATGCTTTGGATTTAACTTGTTATTGGAGGGTTGTAAGGGAAACTAATCATAATCATACGTTTTGTAGCCCTTCTTACAAAGATGGGTTACATACATAGGGTTGCTTTATGAGTTCACTAGAAACCCTGAAAAGTAAAAAATCCCTCTTGAATCTGCTTGTTTTTCGTTGTTCAAAACTAGGTGTGGGTCATTTTGTTTTTAAGTACTTTATTATTATTTATATTTTATAATAGAAATTATATCCTGTATGTGCATATGCTTATGCAGCATATTATATACAAATAAGCAACAAAGGATTATATTGACATCACATACTCAAAACAAAAACATCATAAAATACAAAGTAAAACATACACGTTCGTACGCCTCAACTGCCTTTTGAATGAAAGTTCTCTTTGACAAAACATGTGCATGTTTTTAATGTGGGATTTGATGTGTGCCACTCGATAACGAGGCCAAATTGTTAAGTTAATGAACGGTAACCTTAATTAAAGGGGTCTCAAGTGGGAGATATTCAAGCATCTCCCTTAGTGTCAAATGTAGTTAAACTTTGTTCAACACACATTGTTTCGAAAGCAGTATGACAATTAAGAGGAATTCGAATTTGCTTTTATTGTCTCAAAATCACTTAATTCGGTGGGAAATTTTTTGTTTGTAAAATTTCCTGTGAAATAATGTTACCAGTATGTATTATTATATTGATAGGTTAGTTTAAGTTTGGTAAGGTGGCGGACCCTCAATGCAATGCACTTTTCAACGATTTCCTTAAGCTCCTGAACTCATATAAGAGTTACCTTTGAATGATATGAACTTTCTCTGAGAAATCCTCGGCATTCATGGACTACGTTTATTAGGGGCTTAGTCGCAGACTGGCTGTCGGAGTAAAGGATACTCATGGAAAATCCAGCCTCCCAACAATAATTTCACAGTTTTCAGAATACCCATGTCCTTTGCATGGAAAATACTGCAGTAGTCAAGTGCTCTACAAAAATGTTTAATATCAGAACCTTTAACGAATTTAACCCTCAGACATCTTTCAGCCGTCAGTGTAAACTTCAAATGTGTCTTTGGGAACCCCGGGATTTTTAGTTTTGGTAATAAAAACTTGTCATAAAGTAACTTATCAATTCTACCATTTGTTTCTGCCTTATTATATGTATTCTTGTGTTTTGTTGGTGTTGTTGCAAATAGGGTGCAAAATAGAAAAATCCTATTTTTCAAATGATTTCTAATTTTTTTTTTTTTTGTAGCAGTTTTTGTTTTTTCCATTTCTTTACTCAATGGTTATACTCTGCTAGGGGAAAGGCTTAGCACGAACATAACGACGTCAATAATGCTGGTGATGATTCGCTCACAGTTCAGCTTGTAGGTTGAAGTACACTTTTCTGTTGAAATTATTTGTTTGAATATGTGTTGGATTTGTTTTGCTCTGTTTTGCTTACTTGCTTAAGCTTTGCCTTTAATTTCTTTTATAGTCCTTTTTCCAATTACAATCATTCACTTCTGCTTCTTTCTTTTTTCTACTGTATTTTACTTTATTTATTTTTATTTATAAATTTTCATCCCATTTAACGAAAGCCATCATTATTCCTTTTGATACGAAATGCTTCTTTTTTCTAACGTGGCATTTAAGCATTTTACATGTTAGGGCAACCTTAGATTGGCACATTGTAGAGCGATGCTGGTGATATTGCTGATGCAGATGGTACTCGCACTCCTATTAGAACACTTAAATATAACTATATACATATACAAACAGAACTGAAAGAAAAAGTTTACAACTCAGCTCAAGTGTCTGTACAGGACATAGCTCCCTGTACAAAAGCCTATACAGCTCCATTAGTCTGTGATACATACGAGCCAATGCTACACAAACAGAAAATCATAAACAAAATCAACGTTTAAAAATAAAACTTTTTTAATTGAGCAGTTCTATCGTCATTGCTCCGGCACTGGCATATATGCTGGCAATGGGTTTGAAAATAACGTGGTTCAGAGACATGTTTCTCATACTAATGCTAGTAGCTACACTATTGCTGTTCTTATTTACTTATGTTGTGGAATCGACATTAGGCTTATAAAATGTTTAGACTGCTTAAAGAAACGTACGAATAGCAACGTTCGTGTGGCCTACATGGGGACTCCACTACTTTTTATAGTTTTTTGCACCTTCTATGACAACATAAAGAGAGAATGGAGGTAGTTATGGCATCATAGACTATTAGCGTGAGGGTCGTGGGTTCGATTCCCACCAGAGACTCTGGTCTGTGACACTACACCGAGCATCTGGTCAAGTTACTCCGCTCGTATATAATTAGAATATAATTTGTAATTGTATTGTAATTAATTAATAAATAAATAAATAAATAAATAAATTTCTTTAATTAATATTTTTTTTTATTTTCTATTTCCAGATTCTAAAGCTAACGGTGAGTTTTCCTTTCTTTAATCTTTTTTTAATTTTATGATGGCAATATTACTTTTGAAAAAATTTTTTTTGCAATTTTTTCTTTCAATATTTTAATTAACTGTTAAAACCATTATACATTTATTACCTAAATCCTCGAACCTCGAACCCTTCTCCTGACCAAGTTGTTATAATCTGTTAGCTACTATCGTCACACCATTTCCACTCGCTCTACTCGAGCATTAGGAAAAACGTGCCTTTTTCGGCAAATGTGTGTGGGGAATGCAGCGAGCACTTCTCTGTTTTAATTTATGCATGTGTTTCGTTAAGTGACATTTTCAACATGAACATGGAACGAGAGTCGCAGCAACAAAACCAACAACAACAACTACATTAAATTACCATTAACGATTTAATTTCGATTTTGTCAGCAGAAAAAATGAAAATGTTTGCGACAACCAAAAAATATTTAAAAAAAATTAAAAACGTATGATAAATAAAATGTGTTAATGAATAAAAAAAAACCATAAAAAACCGAATAATAGACATGTACCAATAAATGTAAGAGTACACCTTGCAAGCGAAAAAAAACACTAAAACACGCACAACAAGCAGTGATTATTTGCTAATAAATTGGGGAGCGGTTTAAAGGATTGCAGATCTAAAAGTTTCCCTTGGTACAGAATCATTTTTAATGATTTTCTCAAAAATTCATTTTTCACAACATCTATTGGGCACATACGATTTCCCCATAGAGTCTCTAGGACATTTGATTTTCTACAGTTCCTTGTCATGTTAGTTCGCACTGTCGTCTATGCGTATTGTATGATTCCAGATGTTCTTTAGTTGACCTCGACTTTTTTAAGCCTTGAAATTCCATTCTATCGCCATCCGTAATATACTATAAAGCTTTCTCCTCATAATATGCCGATATCAACTCCTCTTTCCATGTATAAGTTGTTTCAGTATTTCCACCATTATTGGTTGGGCCAATATATCCTGCATATGAGTCTGAGGTACACTTACCGAGATATTGATGATCATTGCAATCTCATATTATATAAAAATCCATATTCTTTCTCACCGTAAACACAGTTGCATTAGAGTGGCAAATATTAATTATTTTTCTGATCAATGATGAGCTTCTGCATCCTTCTTCATAGTCGGGCAACGATATTTAATTATCTTACTTTTGCCTTCATCGCTCATTGCTGTATTGATAGTCCACTTTGTTTTAAATTTAAATAAGATTTTATTCCTTTAATTCTCTGCCCGAACTATTATTAAAATGTTCTGAATCACTTTTTGCCTTCTTGCCATAAATGTCGTTTAGTTAAGTTTACAACTTTATAAAGCGAAAAAAATACGACAACAACAATAATTGCATGAATATATCTCGCATAAATTCATTATAAAATTTCAAATTAAAATTGAAATAAATTGTGATTTGTTGCTTGTTTTTGTTAAAACTCTCCCTTTCCAGCATTTTCTTAAACATGAAAATCGGATTTTAACACTTAAACACGTATGTACGTTCACAATCAAAATCAAACTCATTTGTAACTAGAAATTTGCACAGGACTGGAATACAAAGGATATACACAGTAACAGCAGAAGATACGAAACATTTATGTGTTTATGAAACCACTTTAGCAAAGAGAAAGATAAGCGAAAGAGATTTCCAAGATTTTTTAAAGGAGTTTTATGAGCTTTTCATTCATCTGTATAATATGAAGCAAGAGGAAAGGAATCCGCAAATTGTATTAGAATGAAAGCGAAAAGCATCCTTATGGGACCCACAATGTTGCATAGTGAATATGCTGCTGATTTATTTAACACAATATTTTAAGATTCCGATTTTGTTTTATGGCACTTTCATTTTGTCTTAATAGCATCTACTTGTCATGCTTGTCTCTTGCATTATGAAAGGATATCACAGGCAACTGTTCAGTTGCAATTGCAAACCATATGTTGAAAATAATCATAGGTTATGTTGTAATGTTAAAACCAAAATTTCCATTCCTAAATGATAAATCACGAAACGGTTGTTATGAATAGAGTGCAATCACTAGAAAAACTAAAAAATAGTTTATGAGGTTAGTCTCCTAGATCTGCAAACGTAATTAAATCCACAGCAGCCAGGTAACTACTGCAGAAATACTGCCACTAAATGATATGTTACTCCGTGGACTGTATAGATGGAGAAAAAAAATGCGTTGTGATGGTTGGTGGTAGTGGCGACTCCTGATGGCCCAACTTCTGCTTTAATTGCTGGCAATAAAAAATGCGAAAGGCAATAAAAAAGGGCTTTCAAATTGAAGGAAAAAAAATAACACTTTCCTTTTATATTTTTTATGCACACGACCAATATCTCATTTATTATTTCTCTTCTTTATTAACTTCGATTTCCACAGTAAATAAGCACAACACAATCTTATTTGATATAATTTTCTTTCCTTTTTTTATAAACAGTTTATAATATTTTTATTTGCAGTAAAAAAGGGACTTTATAATATTCTATAATTTTGTATTTTAGTTTAAGATCTTTCTTTTGTTTCAATTAAAAAAATCAATTTGGTTTAACACAATAAGATTCCTTTACAATAAACAATATCAATCTTTATGCTGGTTCACAAACGAATGAAACTTTAAGTACAAATTTTGTAGGTCAAGGCCTAAGGTAAATTAGGTTACAATAAAAATGTTAAAAAGTCCCAAAAAGCTTAATTACATTACACAATGTTAAAAATAATAAGAAAGCTTAATTACATTACACAATGTTAAAAATAATAAGAAAGCTTAAATTAATGTAGCGCCCTCTATTGGACGTTAGACCTCTTTTGGTTGATCGTCGGCGATGGGATTTTTTGATCTTCGGACATAAACATTCCGCCGCCCTTGCAGTACTGCAATCAAGAAAGAAATGGCTCCAACGTTAACGCTATAGTGAAGGAATTCAAAGAACAAAGAAAAGCATTATGTTAATTCAAATTTAATTTTATTTTTTTTCCCAAAATTTCTGTTAAATAAAATGAATTCAAACAACAACAAAAAACTAGGTCAGCTCACGGTCCTCAAACTCCAGCGGGTGTCCATCAGCTGCATTGTGAAAACTATAATTAAACTATAAATTATAAATAAAAAATTGTATTTAGAATGTATCATGGTTCAAAGCGATATGTTGTATACTTTGGGTATTACAAAGAACACAATCCAGAAACCAGGTAGCCGAAAATAGAAAACTGGGCCAAAGGTTTGCCCATCGTACCACCAAATACACCATTGCGAATGATCTTGCTGTATACATCACAGCCTAACCTGATTCCCACTGGGGCTGCTACAAAAAAAGTTGGGTCTGCTAATTGGAGTCCGGGAAACTCGTCGGCTATTCTTCCGTCTATCGACCTTGACGGTGTGAGACCATCCAACTTACTTCGCACTTCCGCATATGTCTCGACCGTGTCGCTGCTGCCGTAGTTACCTCTAACTACCAATAGAACCCGCTCTGAACGTCCAACCTTAATTGTCTTCGCACCAAGCCGACGAACTAGCTTCTCAGAAACTAGGGTACGCTCCGCAGTAGGATCGATGACTGCTCTTTCTGTGACGTATCGTCCATGCGCCACAATGCTTACAACAGCGGTAGGTTTCAGAAGAACGCTGTCCGTTAACGTGTACGACGAAGAAGGTAAAGTTTCAACAGCTGTTGACCGAGAGATTTCTCTTGGCTGATGAGATTGGAGGTTCCTCGATCGACTCGGAACCAGAGCGTTAGACGGACTAGGTCTTTGGCTCTCACGATTATTGGACGTACGAGGTCCCCTGGCGGATTTTCTGGACGAACGTGGTCCTTTATTACCTGTGCGAGCAGGCGATTGGCGATTGCGCTTATCGTTCTTCGATTTCGCAGCCTTCTTCGAACCAGACGAACGAGGTCTAGTGTCCGGCTTGTGGAGCAGCGTATGATGCATATCCCCACAGCGCTTGCATTTGCCAGTACTAACGCACGTCCGCCAGGTATGATCGTGACTCAAACAGCCAGCACAATATTTATATATAGTCACCAATTTCATTCGCTCCTCGTAGTCTGCCCTCGAGAATCTTTCGCAAAATCGCAATGGGTGGTTCTTCAAACAAACACGACATACCATTTTCTTATTATTGTCGCCCCGCTTGTACTTTTTTGCCGAAACCATGATACTATTAGCTGAAATTATTAAATGTTTTAAGTTGAAGATGTCGGAAGAAGTACCAGTTTCACAACTGGTCGAGTAATTGTTCCACGTGATGTCTTCAAATCCACCACCCTAACATGATCATCTCTACCCGAATGCAAATTCACTACGCGACCTAGGCGCCATTCATTGGTAGGCACGTTGTCTTCGCGGATGACCACCATATCTCCGATCTGTAGATCTTTCTTCAAACACTTCCACTTATTCCTCTTCTGTAGCTCTTTCAGGTACTCTTCCTTCCAACGAAGACACAAGCGTTGGTTCAGGGCCTTAACTTTCTGCCATCGATTCGTTATTGAAGGCAAAGGATCTACAATTTCCAACTCCGGTGGGGACAGTAAAGGACCACCAATCAAAAAATGACCTGGCGTAAGAGCATCCAGACAATCTGCACTATCCGCCAAAGGGCATAATGGACGCGAATTCAGGCACGCTTCGACACGTGCTAAGAGAGTGGAAAACTCCTCAAAAGAATATTTTAAGCTCCCTGCCAACCTTTTGAAATGGTGTTTGAAACTTTTGACACCTGCTTCCCAGAGACCTCCCATATGAGGGGCACCAGCGGGGTTGAAATGCCAAGTCAATCCCCTAGGTCCGTGAGTAGCATTGACCTGGGTACCTGATTCTTTAAGAAAATTTCGAAATTCAGTTTTCAAGATCTTCGACGCCCCTACAAAATTGGTACCGTTGTCGGAATAGATATCCGTAGGATATCCACGACGAGAAATGAACCTGGCCAAGGCGCCTAAGAATGCCGATGTAGACAAATTACTAACCGCTTCTAAATGAATAGCTTTCGTAGCGAAGCAGATAAACAGGCACACGTAGCCCTTAGTTATAAGACATGCCCTACCCGTGTAATTGCGAATGTCGAAGGGCCCAGCAAAATCTACACCAGTGCTAGCGAAAGGACGAGTGAAAACGGTACGAGACGTGGGTAAAGCTGCCATTATTTGACTCTGAGTCATTCCCTTGTAGATAGTGCAAGTCCTGCAACGTCCCACGACGGTCTTTATCAAATTCCTAGACCTGCGTATATAAAATTCGGACCTCAAGACTCTCAACATCAGTTGGTTTCCACCATGCAGGGTCAACCTATGGATAAAATCCACCAACAGATAAGAAAACCGACTTGCGGTTGGTAAAAGAATCGGAAACCGTTCGCTGTATTTCAGATCAACCGCATTAGCCAGCCTGCCACCGACTCTCATTAAACCATCCTCATCCAAAAAGGGATTCAGATTCAACAGTTCTCCTTCTACAATCTTCTCTCCTTCAGACAACCGTCGGTATTCCTGAGGGTACCACGCCCTTTGGGCTATTCTTATTAATCTCCTTTTCACACTACGAATCTCGTGTGGAGTAATCTCCAAAGAATCATAACCTGAACGTTCTCTATCAAAAAATCTAAATACTAAGGCCATTACACGCAACGCTCTGGAGTAGGAGGAAAACCGATTCAAAAGATCATCGAACTCCTTAAAATAAGCGAAGAAAACCATGTGACATTTTTCCTCTTCCCTAGTGTCATATTGTTCGGGAATAGGGTTACGCCATTCGTCGGTAGGGGAACCTAGCCAGTGGGGACCATGCCACCACAGGCCGTCCGTCGCCAAATCCTGCGTCCGAGCTCCTCGACTTATTAAATCAGCCGGATTATGCTCCGACCGAACATGCCTCCAGCAGGCCTTATTCAGGTGCTCTGTCACCTTTGCAACCCGGTTAGCAACAAAAGTTTTCCACGAACTGGGTGGCTTTTGAAGCCAAGCTAAAACTATGGTAGAATCCGTCCACCCATAGAATTTTGTCTTCGATGCGTCAAACTTCAAATTTGCCCTCACGGCTTCCACCAACTCGGTCAATAGGACAACCCCGCAAAGTTCCAGCCGAGGTAAGGAAATCGTCTTTAGAGGAGCGACTCTCGACTTGGCCAACAACAGATGAGTTTGAATAACACCTAAACCATCCTCTATACGAATGTATACACACGCCCCGTATGCTTTCTCCGAAGCATCAGAGAACCCATGAATTTCCACATTAAAATCGGGCCGAAAACCTACCCATCGAGGTATTTTTATTTCATTAATGAAACTATATTCATTGAGAAATTGCTTCCATTTCGCAAGGCTCTCTGGGGTCAAAAAATCATCCCAACCGGTCTTTTCGCTCCATATCCTTTGCATAAGCATCTTTGCGGTGACAATAATTGGACCTAACCATCCAGCAGGATCGAAAAGCTTAGCAATGATAGATAATACCTCTCTTTTGGTAAAATTCTCTTTGATCTCGATTGCCGTTGTCGTAAAGAAAAACAGATCAGACTTGGCATTCCATCGTACGCCCAGAGTCTTGATCGAGCTAATATCCTCGAATTCCAAAAAATCTTCCCTCAACAAGTGATCAGAAGGCAATCCCTGAAGAATTCTCTTGTCGTTTGAGGTCCACTTCCTCATCGAGAGTCCCGCGGAAGTCAACGATGACCTCAATTGGTCCCGAGCCTCTATCGCCCCAGAAACATCATGAGCTCCTGCTAACGCATCATCTACGTACATCATCTCCCGCAAAATTTCAGAAGCCAGAGGCCACTGTGCTTCACCGTCATCAGCGAGTTGCAGCAACGTTCTTATTGCCAAAAAAGGAGCACAATTTACCCCAAACGTGACGGTTTTCAACTCGAAATCCTCTACTTCCCTATCCGATTCCTTACGAAAAACTATTCGCTGATACTTCGCTTGATCAGGGTCCAAAAGAATCTGTCGATACATCTTCTCAATGTCCCCGTTAAAGACATACCGGTAAAAACGCCATCTAACGATTAAAAGCTTTAAATCGTGTTGTAAAACAGGCCCGGTAAATAACGTGTCATTCAAGCTCAGCCCACACGAAGTTCTACTGGACGCATTGAAAACGACCCTAACCTTCGTGGTGGAGCTTTCAGGCTTGAGTACAGCGTGATGAGGTAAATAATACGAACCTCTCTCACTCACGTCCCTCACATTCACCTTCGCCATATGCCCTAAGGATTCATATTCTAATAAAACCGCATCATAATCCAATTTAAGAGAAGGGTTTCGAAGTAGGGAAGCTTCGTTTCGTAAAAATTGTTTGTAGGCCTTTGGACGAGAAGAGCCAAGGCAATCCAGGGAACCATACTGTGGCTTGATAGGCAATGACACTATGTAACGCCCAGCCGAATTCCTACGTACTGTTTTCCTAAAAGATTCCTCACAGTACTCATCATCAGGCGACATCTTCGAATGCCGTGGAGGTTCCTCCAATTTCCAGAACCTCTCCAGCTGTCTATCCAATTCCAATTCAGTGCAATACGACACGAGAGTCGTATAGCTCTTGGAACGCGGTTCGGGTAGTGACCCTGTCAAGACCCATCCAAAAATACTCTCCTGGGCCATCAAATTCCCCAGAAGATTTTTCCTAACGCCTTCCAACATTACGCTAGGATAAATGTCACCTCCAATCAAAATATCCACGCGATCGCTCTTATTAAACTTAGGATCAGCCAATGTGATCTCCGAAAAAGCTGCCGATCGCGATATGTTAACCGTGGAACTAGGTAACATTCCTGTTAACTTCGGCAACACCAAACCGATTGCCTCTACGCGAGATTGATCATCCAACAGCGAAGTCAAGACAAACGAACATTGTCTTTGAACAGCACCAGCATTTGCTCCATTCAAACCGGAGACTCGAGCATGTATGTTCACTGTTGGCAAACCTAATCTCCTCTGTAATCCTTCCGAAATGAAGGTTGCCTGAGATCCTGAATCTATCAGAGCCCTAGCTCTGAACGTCTCTCCTCGGTGGTGGATACCAACTACCGCAGTTCCCAACAGTATCTGCCTCGACGTAGCAGCAAAACAATTTTGGACCGCATCATTCGACCGGGCTACACCGCTAGAACCCGGCGCATCCAAAACGCCCATTTCCGAAGAGGATCTAGACACTTCTCGATGCAGTAGAGTGTGGTGTTTCAACTTACACACCGAACAACCAGAAGTACTCTTGCAATCATTGAATCTATGACCACTTGTGAGGCAGTTGATACAAAGGTTGTACCTTTTCACGACCCAAAACCGCCTCTCGGGAGATAAATCCAAAAATTTAGGACAAGTGCTCAACAAATGGTCTCCCGAGCAATATGCACAAGCTCCCCTATTCAGCTTAGTGGGAAAGGACCGTACTCCCCTTTTCAGACTAGACTGAGTGTCAGGGGCAGGCCTAGAACCACTACCAACTGGTTCAAAATTTCGAATCTCAGACACAGTTTCCAGAGACTGAAACCGTGAAGTCAAAAAATTGTCCAAATCCTTCCATTTGGGAATCTCCACCTTGTTCTGAATTGTCTGTTCCCAGAGAGACAAAGTCAGCACAGGCAATTTGGTGGAACACAAATAAACAAAAATTGGATCCCAGTTGGAGATATTAATATCATGCATCCGAAGTGCCGATATCGAATTATTAATATCCCGCTGCAACCTTTTGATGTCCTGGGCTGCTTCGGATTTGACCGGTGCGAGTGTAAACAAAACCTTCAGCTGAGAGTTTACTAAAATCCTCTTATTCTCGTACCTATCCTTCAAGTTGTTCCAAGCCTCCTGAAATCCATTAACCGTCAGAGGAGATTTCTTCACAATCTCCAAGGCTTCACCAGGAGTGAACTGTCTCAAATAAAAGAGCTGCTCCACTGGTGAAATGTTGGCCCCGTTCACATAAACAGCAGTGAACATGTCGCGAAAAGATGGCCAAGACTTATAGTCCCCATGAAACACCTCCATGGTACAAGGGGGCAACTGCATGCTATGCCGAATCCGACTTTCGCTGCCTTGACTATTCTGACATTGGGTTGATGACATCCCAGCTTGATTGATCAAAGTCTGGGAGAGCTCACCCATTAGTGAGGCAACGGTTATGTACCCTAACCTGCAATGTCCAAAAAGTTCCCGGGCAGCCTCCCGATCACCTTCCAAATCCTCTTCGTCACCTGTGGCAAAGGCTTCGTAGGAATCCCTCACCTTTGCCCATAACGCCTTGAATTCCTCTCGTTGAATATCAATGGAGAAGGTCGTGTTACCTTCCTGAGGAGTAGCATTAAATTCCTTTTCGAAGTCTAGGAATATTTGAGCAAATCTCTCAAACATCAACAATTTCCTGGACTTCGGCATCTCGACTATTAGTAAAAGTAGCTATCAACAACAACAACAGTGGCAAACAAAGATAATCAACAGAAACGAGATTCTGTTGTCCACTATTTAACCACGGAATTAAACCAAATAAAAATATCAAAAATTCAAATAAATAATGAATTGCACCAGGACGAAACTCGAAAAGGTCCCGATCTAAAGTTAAACAAAGGGTCACCGTGACCACCCTGACAACGTACTACCGCGACTCAATTAGCGCCTTATCGCACACTTAACAACGGGCAATAAATGGCCAATAAAACGGACATAAATCCCAAAAGAAATCAAAAATTACGCACTTCGCGAAACTAAGCCAACAGGACGAATTCCTAATGGCCAATAATCCGATAACTATTATTATCCTCAACAAAGCAAATAAAGGACAATAAAAATAATCAAAAAACAAAAAAGGAAAAAAATACAAATGTGGAATGTATGTGTATGTAAATAGATGTATGTATGTATATCGTATATATCTCAATAGAATATTATATTAATATCAAAAAATATTAAATTAAATAATCAAATTTAAATAAATAAATGTAAATAAATAAAAATGGTAAATTCAAAATTTCTTTATTTAAATTAATATCATCAAAATAACATTGATTACAAAATGCATAAGCAGAAGAATAAAATCAAAACGGAAACCCAAAATAAATGTCAATATGTTATTACACTTCACTTTAACGCAAATTCAATCTGTTAAAAATTCCAAATTTATAACTAAAAGAAGTGAATAACATTTAGTTTTGGGTACCTTTTCATGTATCCGGTGGATTTGAAGACTTGTTATAAAAGGGTAATGTGCTTTGCTACTCAGCCTACGCACAATCACCAATTATAACACAACTTATAACTGATATCAAATTGGGTGGTTGAAATCGATCCCAACTGTGATATACACACCACAATTTGATATTCTAGTCACCTTAGACTTTGTTATAAGTCAAGACAGTGCATAAAAAAAAAGACCACTTTGGTTCTTATACTCGATAAATTTACAAAGTGTGTCAGTGCTATCGAACTATAACACACCACTTTGCAAATATATATGCACTGTTATAAATTCTATATAAAAGCAAAGTTTTGTTGTCTAACCTAACAGAACTTTACTTATATACAGAATTACCACCAAAATTCAAAAAAATAGAAAAGTAAAAACAAAAACAACTTTACCTTGTAAATTTGAAGGTTACTTGGTGGGATAAAGATGTCGCAAAAAAAGTTCAACCAAAATCCGGTTCGAAGGACCAAATGTTACTCCGTGGACTGTATAGATGGAGAAAAAAAATGCGTTGTGATGGTTGGTGGTAGTGGCGACTCCTGATGGCCCAACTTCTGCTTTAATTGCTGGCAATAAAAAATGCGAAAGGCAATAAAAAAGGGCTTTCAAATTGAAGGAAAAAAAACAACACTTTCCTTTTATATTTTTTATGCACACGACCAATATCTCATTTATTATTTCTCTTCTTTATTAACTTCGATTTCCACAGTAAATAAGCACAACACAATCTTATTTGATATAATTTTCTTTCCTTTTTTTATAAACAGTTTATAATATTTTTATTTGCAGTAAAAAAGGGACTTTATAATATTCTATAATTTTGTATTTTAGTTTAAGATCTTTCTTTTGTTTCAATTAAAAAAATCAATTTGGTTTAACACAATAAGATTCCTTTACAATAAACAATATCAATCTTTATGCTGGTTCACAAACGAATGAAACTTTAAGTACAAATTTTGTAGGTCAAGGCCTAAGGTAAATTAGGTTACAATAAAAATGTTAAAAAGTCCCAAAAAGCTTAATTACATTACACAATGTTAAAAATAATAAGAAAGCTTAATTACATTACACAATGTTAAAAATAATAAGAAAGCTTAAATTAATGTAGCGCCCTCTATTGGACGTTAGACCTCTTTTGGTTGATCGTCGGCGATGGGATTTTTTGATCTTCGGACATAAACATGATATAATGAGGTTTCCAATGTTCTCATATGCATTCGTATAATTGCTGGATACATTAAGTGTTACACGGTTTCTTCTTATTCCTCTGAATATCAACTGCTGCGGAATTTTAGCGAATGAGTGCCTAGTAATCCCAGGCCAGACATCAAAAACAAAATACAAAAAGTATTTCTTCGGCGACTTCCTCTCAGCAGATTTCTGGCAAAAACTCTGAGAGTAAAAATTGCCATGAAAAGCTTCTCAAAAAATCTGTCGTTCGGAGTCGACTTTAAACTGTAGGTCCCGCCACTCATGTATAAAATTAACGCACACAACATGAGTGGTGTTGAGAAGCTAGGCCGTAATCCTGACGAAGGGTTGTAATGGCCAATTATGTATGTATGTGTGCCTAGTACATAATAAATTTTAAATCGAGATATGTAGTAATATAAGTTGTTTCGTCTTCTCAGCGAGAACGTCAATGCGTTAGTGACCACCTCTGTCTAAGAATATTTATAATAAAAATCAATAGTTTTTGCCTTCTTTTCTGGGTGTCATGAAAGCTTACTTCCAAGTATGATAGTGGAAAACTTGAAAACCTTTGCACTTTTAAGACACATACTAAAACCATTTGATAAGTTAATTTAAGTTACATAAGCAATGATCAATCAATTAAACAATAAAAATAAATTATTTATGTTCAAAATAAATTCCAAATCGTTGCATATTTTAACATTGTAACATGTCAAAGCGAATGGGTTGGTGTTCTTGTGTTGCCGTTGCATGCAATGTTTTTTGCTGTCAAAAATAACAACATTAAACCAAATATAATAAAATGCAAAGAAACTGTCATACTGTGCAACAAACAGCAATAAAATTTAAAAAACGACTTTTCATGTAAAATTTAAATTAATATAAAACTTACAACAACAACGAAGACAATGACAACAATCATAAAGAAAATGTAAGGGATCCCTAGAAATTTGTATTAGTTTTACTTACCGTGAGTACAATGGGTCAATTCGACCTCCGGGTACTGTACTTGTCTTAATTGACAAGTACACGTCCTCTAACCTACTTACCGTGAGTTAGTTTGTATTTGAAAGTGGCATAGTGGTGTTGTTGTTTACAAAGAAAAATTAAAATTATAATGATTCTATTCCGGACACCAAAAAAAAAAAAAGACACCGACGGGTAAAGATGCAAAGGACCTATGCAGTGCGGATGAGACTGGATATTTCAAATTAAAACTTTTTTTTTTTTGTGTGTGGGGCCCTCACCCACTAAATTCTCCCCTCGCCTCGTGGACTTGTAGTGCCCACTCCGGAACTACGGTGGTATTACTTCGAAGTGGAGTCCTTTTGGCCATTTGGCCCCTGCTTGTTCATATCCGCATCCGGATTGCATGTCGAAAGTTGAGGAGACATTTACGTGTCTCCACTATTCCTTTGGAGCAGGATCCCGTGTCAGTTTCCTTTGACCCATGTGTCCGTATCAATCATGCCGGCGTGCCTGCCTGTTCTGCAGCCTCAAGGCCTCTCTTCTTCAGCCTTAGAATGCGCTCCACCTAATGCGCCACTGAGGCCCAATTTTCTCTGCTCGATGTCATAACACCGACAATATTAGCGGCCGTGATCGTTCCAATTTCCGACGTCAGTACAGAGCGATATCTCTGCCAGCGTGCATATTCGAAAACATTGTGTTCTGCATCATCAATTACTTCCCCTCCTTCGTAAAGACAGTAAGGGGAAGGCGTCTTGCCCATGCTGTGGAGATATTTCCTAAAATATCCGTGACCCGATAGTATTTGTGTAACGTAGTAATTTACTTCTCCAAATTTCCGACCAATCCATGGCCTTATGTCCGGGATAAGTCTCGCCGTCCACCTTCCTCTATCTTCATCGTTCCATCGTCGTAGCCATTTTGAGATGGTGTTTTCCCTGAAGTGCCCGGTTATGTGATTTCCAGTCGATTTCGCTCTATAAATCTCCATCCGCTCTGCCGCCAGCAGATCCACAGGGATTGTACCTGCTATCACAAGTACGGCTGGGGCGGGCACTATACGATACGCCGACATGATACGCAATGCAGCCGTTCTCTGTACCGATACAAGTGAGCTTGCCCGCTTTTTGACATCCAGCGTTTCGGCCCAAATTTCGCTCCCATAGAGCATAATGCTGTTTCCGACCTCCATCAGGAGTCTCCTTCTCGTCGGTAGCGAAATTAAAACGTTAACGTTAGCAAAACTAACTATGCCACAAAGCAAAAAAAAAAAACCAAATATTTTGTTGCCACTATTACCATCTTTAATTATGTCTAATGGCTGGTTATTTGGTTTCTGCTACCATTACTGCCAATTCTAAGCAACGCTAAGCCAAGAACATACTTACAATCATCTGAAACCAGGCTTAACTTAATTTTTATGTCTCTAAACCAGTGGTGCTCAAACACATACTATCATAGGTTTGGTTGTGTTGCTAAAGCAGCGGAGAACAAAATTCAACTGAATTTTTGAGAATCGTACACTGGGAAAATAATAAAAAAAGAAAAAAATTGATTTATTGTGTTGTGTGTATGTTATTACAAAAAACAAAACACATTTTTCGCCAAAACAACTCAATACGTCTGTCGTCAAATTCAAGAAGAAATTTCCGTCATCGAACGGACGGCCCTGCTTTGCTAAAGCCAAAGCAACTGTATATGATGCCTTTTTAAGAGGCTACGACAATTTCTCGTTACTACATGGTAACTTATTGTAAATTCTGCTTCTAATTGCAATAATTTTAAAGTCCTATCATTCCCTTTAATGTCGTCGAAAAATCCATGGCTAGCCTCGTAATGTCTTTTTATAAAAAAAAAAAAAATTACGACATAAAGCGCGATAACACACAATACATTGTACATTACCATCCATATTCTCTATAAAAAATATCATATTCCCAATTTAATCAAACATTTTGCTGCGTGTAAAACGTCAGCTGAATTGATTTTGTTCTCTGAGAACAACACAAAACAACAAACAAAGCAACAAACACACGATCATTATAAGAAACCACACAAGTAAGCTTATAGTGTACGTGTGCCAACGGAGCGTCAGCAGATTTTTCTTTGCCTATCACATGTGATAGGAAATTTCGATTTTGAGCATCACTGCTCTAAACATTGTAAATGAACAGCGAAAAAAAATCTGTAGAAACATTTTCGTTGCTGTAAATTTTATCGCTGTTGTTTGGCAGGAATATGTTTTTGTTAAAACAGAAAATGAAAAAGTTTAAAAAATCAAGAAACAATGGCTGAACACAATTCAATTTGCATAAAATCAACATTTTTAAAATTTTTGCTTTGACTACCTCTTGTTCTTGACAATACCAATCCAATCCATTCCAATGCAAAGTATTCCAAGCCAATGCAAGCCAACTCAACCACACCAATTCAGCCCATATTTTAATAAAGATTGTGAGTAATAATTCCTCCCTCCTTAATACACCCAAACAAGTTAAGCCATTAAATGACAGTATAAATACCAAAGCAACTTTTTCGACAACATATTGCTTGTTAGAAAAACAACAAAAAGAGTGACAAAAATACAAAAAATATAATAATTTAAATGAGGTAAATCTAGGTTTACTTTTTTAACAGTATTTTGCACAATGGGACCGTAAAAGGAAATTATTATTCATTTATTTATTACAATATAAATATCTAGTAGCTACGATCTTATGCTTGCGTAGCTGAATGCCTTATTCAGTGTAAAAAGTCTGCCCACTACCATCACCCGATAGTTGGACGACGAGATCGTACCAAATCCATGAATCACGTTGGACTGGAGACAACTTCAATTCTAAATAAATATGCCCTAACGTTGACCGTACCTTTCCAAGCATCCGCTCCAATTCCCCAGAATGGACTTTACATTTTAGGAAATATAAGAATTTGTCTTCAGATATGATAATTATTCGTCTTCGGATCAACCAAAAAAATTGTCTACTGTCTAGTATTCATAACCAGCGCCTTTTCGGCAACTGGACCAACATTGGATAATCGCAAGAAATTTTTATTGCAGTGGCCAAAAATTAATTAATTTTTGCTTGTTCTAGTAAATGATTTACAATTTATTCGTATTAATTTAACTGATTTATGTTTTCGCACTACATGTACTACCCACATTTATTACTACAAATTGGTGTTCATTAATAACAACCTGAACCCTTGCGATAATTAATTAATATCACCATGTACTATCTGGTGAGACATGATTTTCACATGTTGTTGTTTAGTATTTGTTGTTAATATTTTTTTCATTAAAGAAATATTGCATTTAAAAATTGCTGTCATCTATGCTGATGTTTAAATAATTTATTATTCTTGTCTGTAACTTTGAATATTAAAATGCATTTAATATTTAAAAGCCAACAAGTTCAGTTCAGTGTGTTAAACAAACATTGTGCTGATCTAAAACAAAAATTATGGCTGCAATAACAGCAACAATAAAAACAACATCAAGAAATAGAAAATTAAAATAAAGACACAATTTAATTGGAATTTATTTTATTTTTAACGGTAAATGCTTTAATCGTACAGCACAATGGAATGGTAATGCCAAAAATCAATCGAAAAAGAAAAAGCATCAAATGAGCAGACAAGATATGTGGTACCCAAAAATGTGTAGAATCTCGATGAATATAATTAAACCTTATTCAACTTTTTGATTGGAGACTGAGTTTGTTTGATCTTTTTTAATTCATGTTAAGTGACCAGTAATTTTCAACGATTTTAAAAACATGAAACAAAATTTGACTTCGATTCCGAATTGAGGAAAATAAATTCTGTGGAAAACAGCACAATCACTAACACAGTTTCACTTCTTTTTATTTATCTTCATTCCTTGGTCAACATGTCAAGCAAAAAAGTGAACAACCTAATAAGTATCATTCTGATTCTCTTTTGGGTGTAGTAAGTTTGGTAAATTCTGCCCCAAGGCCTTTTAAATAAGAAACTTGATAGGTCGCAATCTATTAAATTTTATATTCAAGTTTTCAAGTTTAAATTATTCATTTCCCGCAGCTTTCTATAAATCAGCATGACTCAAGGTATTCGCTTTTGTTTCGCAAACGTGATGGAAAGTTAAAGATTTTAATTGTTTAAGAATTTAACATTTTTTTATTTTCATTCATTCACTTTTCTCCTCCTGTTGACATTTTTTTCATGCCGAGTATTATTACGTCTTTAATAACGTGTATTTAGAAGTCATAGAAATGCCATTTGCTTTGTCTTCGATTAAGATTTTAATAACGTTGATGTTTGAATATCTCTTTTCAAACTCCTTTTTTCATCGTTTATCACGTTGGCTTAGTTTTGATATCGTTTTCCTACATCGCTGCCTTCTCTAAATTTAAAGTGAAGCTATTCCCTTCGTGTGTCTTCATAACAATTTTGTTATCCTGCCATGCCACATTAAACAGTTTAAAAGAGAAAGTCCTTGAATTACAGGAAATGAATCAAATACCAACAATAAAAATTAAACATAAAAAACAAATAGTTGTTATCGGTCAGGCTGGACTATATGTTGCTCTACAATATCATATGTATATATTTTGGAAAAATTCGTGCTCTATACCTTTGATTAGGCAACTCCTAGGAAAAACATTACATGAGAATATTAATCGCTTAAAGAATTGTTAGAATATAGAGATCGCTGTTGTGTACTAGGTAGTGCGTTGACTCATTAGACTAGAGCCCGTGTTGAAAATCCCAGGTCGGACATCTCCAACAAAACAATATAGAAAAAAATTATTGTTTCGGCGACTTCCTCACAGGAATTTATTGGCAAAACTTTTGTATGTTAATATTAATTGGCAAGAAAAGTTTGATGGTATAAGAAACTACGATGTAATCCAGGGTAAAGGGCTGCAATTTTCAATAAAATTCAGTAAGAGCATATTAAAGACACCAAGGAAGGTAAGAAATTCATACTGATAGCTTATCCGTTCTGTCAAGATGATACAAATATAGTTCGGGTAAATATAGTTCCTTCACTAATGTTTTGTTGGAAACTATAACATTTACTCCGTAGGTAAAGCGACCTTAGTCTTAGTCTTGATTTCTAGACAGGCTGAAGGAAAAGTCTTTGTACTGAAGCTGCATATGTCTGTATGAAAGTATATGGAATGGTCTAAGACTACACCAAATTGTACCATGGGGGTCTCGTCTAATAAGCCCTCACACTAGTTATGACACTACAGAGATCGAAGTTCTGCAGGTAAAATTAATATTTTATTTCATAAACAAGTCACTACCAGTACTTCATTGCTGCCTAGTAACAATTTGTCCCCAGAGTTGTGATTGAGGCAGAAGATGGAGCTTCTCAGTAGCTTATTTACAATTTTTTCAATTGAAGTCCCTGGACAGAGACACTGAAAATGGATGTGTCTCTTTCACTTCTTTCTCTAATGTTGCCAGTTCAATGACTGTCTTTAAAAGAGAAATTTGAACAGAGAGAACAGAAAAAGTGAAGTTCTATTTCCAATGCTCTTTTAAAGTGCAGAAGCTTCTGAAGATCCTCGTGTCTCTATTTCTAAACTTATTACAGATTGCATGGATGACTGACCAAACAGTATGTACCCTGAAAAAGATGGTTTTATGATTAAGTTTTCACTGCAGGAGCAATAAGACGTTTAAGATATTTCTTCTATAGCTTAGAGCAATTCGGACCTCTTGATGCGCGCGATTATACAAACAGCTCAGGGTGTCTGCAAGTCTTTTTAATTTCTTACTCTTATTATCTTACTAAATTAGTTTCACAAGTGAAAATCCTAAATTCTCTTTAAAATTGCTATCTCAGGCTTAATTTCGATATTTTCATGCATATATGTACATACGTGTGGTAATGCGCTTCATTTGACTTAAAACATGGTAACAAGTCAATCGACTTAATTGTTAATGATTGTACAACTCTCCCTTTCTGTGTTACAAATATTAACTGAAATTCTACTATGATGTATTGTAGGGTGTAGGGTAGAAAAAAGGACTGCTAATCCTCTACCACATCGAACATGAGGGGTTTTCCTTTTTCAAAACGACTCACACAGGACTGAGAAAACATCATATGGCTGAAGTGTTTGGTATGGCACACATAGAAAGTGAAAGTAAAAACTAATTGTAGCAAGCAATAGAAAATACTTGTTAAGGGGGCATCGGCATATTTACAAAATGTGGCAAATTAAACTACTTGCTACATTTTTCCTTCAACACTATTAAGTTCTTTTAAATCCTCTTTTTCAATTTTATTCCAATTTTTTTGTTTTTGAAGTTGCACTTTAAAAAAAAGAACTCATTTGCCCTCTGTTACTTTGGGCAGAGTTGCACAATAAATTCGTGCTGCAACTGAACAAACAATCGAACAAATTATTTGAGCGAACGAACGAATGAACCAAAGGATTAGAAACTTATTTAATACAAGAAAATTTTGCAACTCCTTGGCTTGGCTTGGTTGGTTGGCTGGTTTGTTTCCCTTTAGTTTTCTAACAAATTGATGTATTGAAAGCATTAGCAGGAAGTAAGTAATTGCATCTTCACTGCTTCATATTAGTTGGTAGCTATTGTTGCTGATAATGATGACTTACTTACAGACAGTGTTTACTTTACATTATTTGCATTTTTATTTTCTTTATATTTGTGCTTGCCACAAAAACTCTTTTACACTCATAGTACATTCGTACACACACTTTCTCCAACGAAGTTGCACGTTTCTCTGACTTTATTTAACTTACAACGTTTGTTTCTGTTTGTGTTTGTCGACAATATTTATAGTTAAGTGAACAAACTTCAGCAACAAAATGAACTGAAACAATTGCAACATATGGTTGCATCATTAAGTAAAAGAAACCAATGAAAATAAAAACAACAGCAACAACAAAATAAAACAATCTGAAGGAAATATAAAATAATAATTCAGCATCTGAGAGTGCAGCACTTTTTAAGTGTATCATAATTATACGCCAATAGGAAGAAGAATCACTATCAGCAGCAGCAACTCTGTTCTGTATTTAAAGAATAATAGATTTTGCATGATTATTTATGCATGCTAAAATAATTTTTATTACACCCCCCACGCAACCAATCTAGGCAGGATTTATGTGGTTTCTTAAAATAACCCCCTGCCCCAATGAAGGAAGTCTACACTTATGGTGTATGGTATAAGTTATAGATTGTCTTGGGATCATCTGTCTCCCCTTTTCGAGGTCTTTTTTAGCCGCCTAAATAATATTTTCTTAATTTCTAGTGTGAAGTGAATCGTTTCAACACGAATCATTGCTACAGCCCTTACTATATGCAACTCAGCATCATACACTTTCTTGCAATGCAATTGACTTGGGGAAGCCGTAAAAATCAAAATTCAAAAACGATTTAATGTAATGCCGCAGAGTTTGCAATTGCAACCACTCATTGGAGCCAAATAGAGAGATAAAACAACTTTATTTAATGAACAAAAACAAAAACAACATGCCCTGCAAACAGGGGAGTAGTATGTTTATGTACCTTCTAGACCAAATTTTCCATACAAATTTGGGATCATGCGTACTCTACAGTTGGTAGTGGTCGGTTAGTTGATAGGTTTGTAACATGTAATGTGAAAATGTATGCCGCTTCTAGAGCACTTTTTCCATACAAATTTGGGAGCATGCGTACTCTACAGTTGGTAGTGGTCGGTTAGTTGATAGGTTTGTAACATGTGATGTGAAAATGTATGCCGCTTCTAGAGCACTTTTTCCATACAAATTTGGGAGCATGCCTGCTTCTTCTTGTTCCTTTTATTTGTATTTCAAACGAATGCTTGGACGGACAGAATGAGTATCTGTAACATGTAATGTGTGTGGTTGTTCTCTATGATGCATTTAGTTAGAATTACTTTAATTGAAAGTGAGTAGATTCGTCTAGAGTCTGAGTTCATGGTGCCGATGATCAGCGAGTACGTGATATAGGGTATGCTTTTGTTTATTTAATTTTTTGTTTAATGTTGAAGAAATAGTAAAGGGATGCACACATGTATAGTTGTTTTTTTATTTTTTTTTGTGTGATCGTTTTCTTGTGGTAATAAAATGCAGACACATTTTATGACGGTCAAATGTTGAAGAAATAGAAAAGGGATGCACACATGTATAGTTGTTTTTTTATTTTTTGTGTGATTTAATGTTGAAGAAATAGAAACATAGTTGCACGTGTTGTTGTTGTTGTGTTTTTTGTGTTAGAATGATCTTCAATTTTAAACTGATAAGAAAGGAATGTATAGTTGTGCGGTTTTTTTCACACATAATTAGAATATCTGTTTTTAAATAATTGAATTTACTGCCCATTACTTTTAAAATGCATTACACCTTTATCAACATTCCAGAGTATAAATAGACTTGTCTTAAGGACTTAGAATTTTTTAGTTTTACTGTTTTAAATAAAAGAAATTATATACATATAATAAAGAGATTAATTAAAACAAGTTACTTTTTTATTTTATCAGATTTTTTTTTCTTATGTATGTATATTTTATTTTCAGATTTTATTATTTCGTATAATACAGTACACATATCTATGAAATATAGTAATATTAGCTTTTGAATTATTATATATTTTTTATAAAATGTTTGACATCTACAAATGTTAAAAGATTCTGAGTACATTTTTTCACAATAATACAAATGTATAACGTTATTAACACATAAAAATGGAGTACTTATTTTACTAATGTTGCATATTCTTAGTTCATTGATAAGACTTGAAAATAAATCAACATGTTGTTTATCAATTTGACTACTATGTCTATATAATATATCCTCTAACTCGGCTGTTGTCACCATTTTTTCCTTTCTTTAAAGACTCAATAGTACGAATACGAATAATACTCTGAATTATTTCATTTCAATTTATATTTATTGAATAAAAATTTTAAACACAAGTGCCCACAATTAAATGTATTAAAGTTCTGTTTTCGTTCATAATTATATTCAATGGGGAATTTTAGGTAGTTGACAATCTCAAGTGGTGGTTGTAAGTTTCCAAAGCTATCAAAGTACTCTTTATAGTTGTCGTTTTTATAATATGCTACCCAATGTGTTCCCATACCATTTGAATTATCTAAATTAACAATACCGCATTCTTGTTTGAATGGTTTTTTAGGTAAAGAATCACGCATGAAAACACCCCTAAAATGTTTGAGATGTTTACCATATTTTCTTATATCTAAATCTGTTAATGGGCGCTCAGGTAGGTTATCTAGTAGTTTTTTGGAGCTGGACTATAGTAGAGACCATATCCAGTTTTATATGGTTTGAGATATAACCCTTTACCCATTGCAATTGATTCCATATATCTATTATGACGGTTAGCTTCCGCCAATTGTTCTTTTCCATTTTTGATAGCATTTACTGCTTTGACAATAGCGGATCCCCCACTTGCTAAACCACCAAGCGCTGACAATGCTGTTAGTACGGGAATAAGTGGAAGAAATCCTCCAATTTTCGGTACAGGTATAACTCTCGGTATTATAATGTTTGCTCGCTTTTTCCCTTTAAAATTTGAATGAATAGTCTTTTGAGCTATTTTAACAGCATCATTTATATCAAGGGGTTTCTGTTCTTTCAATTCTTTTAATGTTTTTCTCACAGTAGCCGTGAATAATTTCTTATTACATTTATTCATTTTTCCTTTTCTCATTATTTTCTCATTCTTTCTTTTCTTATGTGTCTGCTCCTTCAAACCTAATCCAAATTTCACTTTAGCTTTCATAGCGTTTGTCACAAACCACGCGTTAGCACGTTCTTTAATATCACTATCTTTAGATTTAACTCGTTGCCATCCCTTTTCAGCTAAAATTTGATCTGCTTGATGTCTTGTGTCTATATCTTTTGATTGTGAATATGCAATATCGTGTTCCTTACAAGCTGCGTCTAATAAATTTATTCCTTTATCTCCTCTTGCTAATCGTTTTTCAAGTTTCGTACCAGGTCCGCAAAACTGATAACCAGGCAGATGTAATTCAACAGGTAATTTATTTATTAAGTTGTTTACAAATCCTCTTCCCATCTTACACTGACTGGGTTTTTTATTTTGACCCCAGATTATAACCATTTTCTTTCGTTACTTTTATACCTCTTCGCAAAAATATCTGAAATCACGACGATTTCCTACATATACACCAATTTATACGATCACTGTTTCAGTATATCAATTTTTTGATATTGATTTTGATCTGCTTGGTATCTGATCACGATCTACTTTATATCTGATCACGATCTGCTTTACATCGGGTCACGATCTGCTTGATATCTGCTTTAATATCTTAAAAACAAAAATTGTTTTTGTTTGTTGGTTTTTGTTAGTGTGATATATTTTCGTCGTGTGTCTTTTGTCTATGTATTTTATTTTTATTTTTTTTGTCATTGTCATTTTTTACCTCAATGTTTAAATTGTTTATTTGATCAATTACATCATCATATATTTGTGTTATATATTTTTTGTTTCGAAATTTTTTTGTTTTTATAATTATGTATATCAAAACTTTATCTAATAATATAAATAATCTCTTTCCATCTTCTAATAAATTATGTTAGATTCTTTAAGCTCTTCGATAATAGATATTATTTCATTTTGATGATTGTTGTGACCAACACCTTCCGAAGAAAGAAGTAAACGTAGTCTGTCAACTAGTTCATTAGGATCATCCCAATGTATGTAATTTGATTTCCGATTATCTAGTAATTTTAGCATTAAACCACTGCCTTTTGTTAAAGTGTTTGTTGTTGTTTCGAATAAATGTTTAATTATTCGTATATATTTGAATGCTCGTGTTCCTTTCACTTGTTCATTAGGTTCATAGAAACGTTTATGTGCATTAGTATGAATTAAAATCTCTTTATATTTTTTCAAATCATTTTTAGAATAATGGAGAGGTTTTGTATGAAATACTAGCTCAAATAATCCAGGTGTCATTTTCAATTTCATATTTCCTATCCACATAGTATTATCTCTCTTAAATATTAATTTTTCCTTGCCATATTTCCAACTTCCGTCTGCATCTTGGTTAAAACCATAAATCGTATCCAATTGCTTGTTATTAATAAGTAATTGAATATTTTCAAATAATGGATAGTTTTTCGTCTGCTTTAAACGTTGTTTTCTTTCCAAGTTTTTGATACATGTACTTGATACAGGTCTATTATTATCATAGTTTTGTTCATCATCATTATCATCAGTTGACATATTTTCATATTGAAAATCGTCATTATCACCCTTCGCGTCTTCATAATCATCGTCATCATCAATAGTGTTGTCTATATCCTTATGCTTATCTTCAAGTTCTCCAATGATTTCATTATCACCATTTATGTCATCATATACATCGTCATCATCAAGAGTGTTGTCTATATCCTTATGCTTATCTTCAAGTTTTTTAATGATTTTATTATCACCATTTACATCATCATAACCATTGTCATCATCAATAGTGTTGTCCATATCCTTATGCTTATCTTCAAGTTTTCCGATGATTTCATTATCACCATTTACGTCATCATTATCATCGTCGCCATTAATAGTATTATTGTCTATATACATATCCTTATGTTTATCTTCAAGTTTTCTGATGATTTTTTTAAGTGGTTTTGTTATTGGTTGAAAGGTGTCTTCTAATAAATTAACTCTATCTATTTGATTCAGTTTAATATTTTTAAACTTTTCCTTTAGGACAGCCCTTGTCTTTACAAGATCTTCTAACACTTTATTATGATAATTTTTAGACATTATAATAATTATTTATATTGATTTTGATCTGCTTTGTTTCTGGTTACGATCTGCTTTATATCTGGTTACGTTCTGCTCTATATCTGGTCACGAACTGCTTGCTATCTGCTCACGATCTGCTTTATATCTGCTTACAATCTGATTTACACCTGATCACGATCTGCTTGATGTCTTGTGTCTATATCATTTGATTTTGAGTACGCTATATCGTGCTTTCTACAAGCTGCGTCCAATAAATTTATTTCTTTATCCCCTCTCCTCTTGCTATTCGTTTTTGAAGTTTTGTACCAGGTCAACAAAACTGATAACCAGGTGGATGTAATTCAACACGTAATTTGTTTATTAAGTTGTTTACAAATCTTCTTCCAATCTTACTGATTAGGTTTTTTTTTTTTTTATTTTGACCCCAGATTATAACCATTTTCTTTCGTTACTTTTATACCTCTTAGAGTGAAACACTATACCAGCTATACTAGCAAGCTGTACTAGCTATACTAGCAAGCTGGTATAGCTGGTATAGCTAGTACAGCTTGCTAGTATGGCTAGTACAGCTTGTATAACTGGCTAGTACAGCTTGTATAACTGGCTAGTACAGCTTGTATTACTGGCTAGTACAGCTTGTATAACTGGCTAGTACAGCTTGTATAGTGTTTCACTCTAAGAGGTTGGAAAGTAACGAAAAAAAATGGTTATAAACTACAATCAAAACAAAAAAAAAAAACCTAATCAGTAAGATTGGAAGAAGATTTGTAAACAACTTAATAAACAAATTACGTGTTGAATTACATCCACCTGGTTATCAGTTTTGTTGACCTGGTACAAAACTTCAAAAACGAATAGCAAGAGGAGAGGGGATAAAGAAATAAATTTATTGGACGCAGCTTGTAGAAAGCACGATATAGCGTACTCAAAATCAAATGATATAGACACAAGACATCAAGCAGATCGTGATCAGGTGTAAATCAGATTGTAAGCAGATATAAAGCAGATCGTGAGCAGATAGCAAGCAGTTCGTGACCAGATATAGAGCAGAACGTAACCAGATATAAAGCAGATCGTAACCAGAAACAAAGCAGATCAAAATCAATATAAATAATTATTATAATGTCTAAAAATTATCATAATAAAGTGTTAGAAGATCTTGTAAAGACAAGGGCTGTCCTAAAGGAAAAGTTTAAAAATATTAAACTGAATCAAATAGATAGAGTTAATTTATTAGAAGACACCTTTCAACCAATAACAAAACCACTTAAAAAAATCATCAGAAAACTTGAAGATAAACATAAGGATATGTATATAGACAATAATACTATTAATGGCGACGATGATAATGATGACGTAAATGGTGATAATGAAATCATCGGAAAACTTGAAGATAAGCATAAGGATATGGACAACACTATTGATGATGACAATGGTTATGATGATGTAAATGGTGATAATAAAATCATTAAAAAACTTGAAGATAAGCATAAGGATATAGACAACACTCTTGATGATGACGATGTATATGATGACATAAATGGTGATAATGAAATCATTGGAGAACTTGAAGATAAGCATAAGGATATAGACAACACTATTGATGATGACGATGATTATGAAGACGCGAAGGGTGATAATGACGATTTTCAATATGAAAATATGTCAACTGATGATAATGATGATGAACAAAACTATGATAATAATAGACCTGTATCAAGTACATGTATCAAAAACTTGGAAAGAAAACAACGTTTAAAGCAGACGAAAAACTATCCATTATTTGAAAATATTCAATTACTTATTAATAACAAGCAATTGGATACGATTTATGGTTTTAACCAAGATGCAGACGGAAGTTGGAAATATGGCAAGGAAAAATTAATATTTAAGAGAGATAATACTATGTGGATAGGAAATATGAAATTGAAAATGACACCTGGATTATTTGAGCTAGTATTTCATACAAAACCTCTCCATTATTCTAAAAATGATTTGAAAAAATATAAAGAGATTTTAATTCATACTAATGCACATAAACGTTTCTATGAACCTAATGAACAAGTGAAAGGAACACGAGCATTCAAATATATACGAATAATTAAACATTTATTCGAAACAACAACAAACACTTTAACAAAAGGCAGTGGTTTAATGCTAAAATTACTAGATAATCGGAAATCAAATTACATACATTGGGATGATCCTAATGAACTAGTTGACAGACTACGTTTACTTCTTTCTTCGGAAGGTGTTGGTCACAACAATCATCAAAATGAAATAATATCTATTATCGAAGAGCTTAAAGAATCTAACATAATTTATTAGAAGATGGAAAGAGATTATTTATATTATTAGATAAAGTTTTGATATACATAATTATAAAAACAAAAAAATTTCGAAACAAAAAATATATAACACAAATATATGATGATGTAATTGATCAAATAAACAATTTAAACATTGAGGTAAAAAATGACAATGACAAAAAAAATAAAAATAAAATACATAGACAAAAGACACACGACGAAAATATATCACACTAACAAAAACCAACAAACAAAAACAATTTTTGTTTTTAAGATATTAAAGCAGATATCAAGCAGATCGTGACCCGATGTAAAGCAGATCGTGATCAGATATAAAGTAGATCGTGATCAGATACCAAGCAGATCAAAATCAATATCAAAAAATTGATATACTGAAACAGTGATCGTATAAATTGGTGTATATGTAGGAAATCGTCGTGATTTCAGATATTTTTGCGAAGAGGTATAAAAGTAACGAAAGAAAATGGTTATAATCTGGGGTCAAAATAAAAAACCCAGTCAGTGTAAGATGGGAAGAGGATTTGTAAACAACTTAATAAATAAATTACCTGTTGAATTACATCTGCCTGGTTATCAGTTTTGCGGACCTGGTACGAAACTTGAAAAACGATTAGCAAGAGGAGATAAAGGAATAAATTTATTAGACGCAGCTTGTAAGGAACACGATATTGCATATTCACAATCAAAAGATATAGACACAAGACATCAAGCAGATCAAATTTTAGCTGAAAAGGGATGGCAACGAGTTAAATCTAAAGATAGTGATATTAAAGAACGTGCTAACGCGTGGTTTGTGACAAACGCTATGAAAGCTAAAGTGAAATTTGGATTAGGTTTGAAGGAGCAGACACATAAGAAAAGAAAGAATGAGAAAATAATGAGAAAAGGAAAAATGAATAAATGTAATAAGAAATTATTCACGGCTACTGTGAGAAAAACATTAAAAGAATTGAAAGAACAGAAACCCCTTGATATAAATGATGCTGTTAAAATAGCTCAAAAGACTATTCATTCAAATTTTAAAGGGAAAAAGCGAGCAAACATTATAATACCGAGAGTTATACCTGTACCGAAAATTGGAGGATTTCTTCCACTTATTCCCGTACTAACAGCATTGTCAGCGCTTGGTGGTTTAGCAAGTGGGGGATCCGCTATTGTCAAAGCAGTAAATGCTATCAAAAATGGAAAAGAACAATTGGCGGAAGCTAACCGTCATAATAGATATATGGAATCAATTGCAATGGGTAAAGGGTTATATCTCAAACCATATAAAACTGGATATGGTCTCTACTATAGTCCAGCTCCAAAAAACTACTAGATAACCTACCTGAGCGCCCATTAACAGATTTAGATATAAGAAAATATGGTAAACATCTCAAACATTTTAGGGGTGTTTTCATGCGTGATTCTTTACCTAAAAAACCATTCAAACAAGAATGCGGTATTGTTAATTTAGATAATTCAAATGGTATGGGAACACATTGGGTAGCATATTATAAAAACGACAACTATAAAGAGTACTTTGATAGCTTTGGAAACTTACAACCACCACTTGAGATTGTCAACTACCTAAAATTCCCCATTGAATATAATTATGAACGAAAACAGAACTTTAATACATTTAATTGTGGGCACTTGTGTTTAAAATTTTTATTCAATAAATATAAATTGAAATGAAATAATTCAGAGTATTATTCGTATTCGTACTATTGAGTCTTTAAAGAAAGGAAAAAATGGTGACAACAGCCGAGTTAGAGGATATATTATATAGACATAGTAGTCAAATTGATAAACAACATGTTGATTTATTTTCAAGTCTTATCAATGAACTAAGAATATGCAACATTAGTAAAATAAGTACTCCATTTTTATGTGTTAATAACGTTATACATTTGTATTATTGTGAAAAAATGTACTCAGAATCTTTTAACATTTGTAGATGTCAAACATTTTATAAAAAATATATAATAATTCAAAAGCTAATATTACTATATTTCATAGATATGTGTACTGTATTATACGAAATAATAAAATCTGAAAATAAAATATACATACATAAGAAAAAAAAATCTGATAAAATAAAAAAGTAACTTGTTTTAATTAATCTCTTTATTATATGTATATAATTTCTTTTATTTAAAACAGTAAAACTAAAAAATTCTAAGTCCTTAAGACAAGTCTATTTATACTCTGGAATGTTGATAAAGGTGTAATGCATTTTAAAAGTAATGGGCAGTAAATTCAATTATTTAAAAACAGATATTCTAATTATGTGTGAAAAAAACCGCACAACTATACATTCCTTTCTTATCAGTTTAAAATTGAAGATCATTCTAACACAAAAAACACAACAACAACAACACGTGCAACTATGTTTCTATTTCTTCAACATTAAATCACACAAAAAATAAAAAAACAACTATACATGTGTGCATCCCTTTTCTATTTCTTCAACATTTGACCGTCATAAAATGTGTCTGCATTTTATTACCACAAGAAAACGATCACACAAAAAAAAATAAAAAAACAACTATACATGTGTGCATCCCTTTACTATTTCTTCAACATTAAACAAAAAATTAAATAAACAAAAGCATACCCTATATCACGTACTCGCTGATCATCGGCACCATGAACTCAGACTCTAGACGAATCTACTCACTTTCAATTAAAGTAATTCTAACTAAATGCATCATAGAGAACAACCACACACATTACATGTTACAGATACTCATTCTGTCCGTCCAAGCATTCGTTTGAAATACAAATAAAAGGAACAAGAAGAAGCAGGCATGCTCCCAAATTTGTATGGAAAAAGTGCTCTAGAAGCGGCATACATTTTCACATTACATGTTACAAACCTATCAACTAACCGACCACTACCAACTGTAGAGTACGCATGCTCCCAAATTTGTATGGAAAGGTGCTCTAGAAGCGGCATACATTTTCACATTACATGTTACAAACCTATCAACTAACCGACCACTACCAACTGTAGAGTACGCATGATCCCAAATTTGTATGGAAAATTTGGTCTAGAAGGTACATAAACATACTACTCAGGGGCAGATGTTAAGTTAAGAAAGCAAGTTGGGTGGCTTATGGCGCTTTCATCACAGTGTTTTTGTTGCTCATTCTATGATGCATTCACGCAACTTGATACAGAAAAGTAAAAAGAAAAAAATTTTATTTAAAATTTAATAAAAAAAAGTTGTTGCAGCTGTTGATATTTTCTTGTTGCTTTATTTAAGCCAAATCGCAGTAGAAGCAATTGTTGTTCATGTGACCTGCTTATAAAAGTGTCACCTACTAAAGTGAAAGGAATCGGTAAATATTAGTGCTTGTGACACAGTAAACTCAGAGGCATAAATAAAAAAACAAGAGAGAAAGAAGAAGAGCATTTCTTCTTCTACTTCCTTATAACTTGAGGTGATACAATATCCTCATTAATTGTGTGTTTCACACACATACACTCTTCACTGCCTTATTATGCACTGTCGTTGTTGCAACTTTATGTTTTCTTTTGAAATGGAACGGAACAGTTGTTCTGTATTATGTTATGCTGTCTGTTAATGGAGTCAAGATGAATAAAAAGAAACATGAGCAACAAAAAACAAAAATTAAAAACAAAGTCATCGTGTAATAGAAAAGAAATCAACAATTTCCTGTTAAATAAACCTTTTTTTACCCTCCAAACTTTTAATTTTATAAAAAAAAAATATGGAAGAAAGCTAGTTGAAGAAGGATTTTGAATGGCTTTAAGAAACCTGTGAATAATTTAATGCTTTCGTACACAAGCATTAGTAGGCCACGTAATTCTTTTGTGTCTGAAGTAGGGGCTCAAGTTTATGTTATTGGCTTTAATTTTGATACATACAGTGGTTTCGCTTATAGTGTTTAATAAGGCGGTCATAATGAGCTAGTCTACTTAGGTTAGATGCCTGGGTAAGGCCATACTTAGTCCAGGGATGAGGTTTATTGTGGTACCAAAAATCAATGCAAAAATAGTGCTCAAATATTTTAGGAAACCAACCGGACTCTAAAATAAATGTTGCTGTTGCAATAATGTCTATTTCGGAGAGTTCAGCCAAAGATGACAGAGAAGCAACCTTTACTTTTTCATAGCAAGACCGGGGCTCTCCTCTTATTCATATTAGTTCAAGAAAGTCTAAATGTAGTACACGCGAAATATGAAATAAAAAACTTCTTTGGCGACTTCCTCTACGCGGAATAATGACAAAAACTCGGAAAATAAAAAATTGACATGAAAATCTTCTCAAAAGCTTGTCGTTTGAAGTCGACTTTAAACTGTAGATCCCACCATTCAGATGCTAATTCGTAATCCTGATTGAAGGGTTGTAATAACCAATTGTGTATGTATGTATGCAATAGAAACATCTGTAACATCTCAGAGATTATGGTGTAGACTGTCATGCACCTTATATGAAAATGCCCAGCTTTTGCCGTAAAGAGGCCTAAATTCTTGGCTTATTACTTTCTGCCATTTTGACCGTAAAGAATGCCGAAGTATTTATTTTGGAACTATATTAGTACCTATAAGGACTGGGATGAATATTCAATTGTGGTATCACAATGGGCCCAAAATCTGGGCCTAAGGTGGCATCTTAACTTCCAATAAATGCTAGCCAACTTAGTTAATCTAACTTATCATATCCTATTCTTTTGCTACTTTTTATTTCATCTACTACCGTCCGTCTATACTTTAGTTAGGCTAATTTTTGAAGCAGCCTCCTAGATAGACCATATACAGAGTTTAAAAGAAATAAAACAGTATTTGGGGAACCAGAATAAAAACTATTTTATGTATGCAAACACAAGTACAGAGTGACCTGACACAGATACAAATTCATACCACACTTCAGATATAGTATGAATTTCAATAAAAAATTATTTTGGTTTTAAATTGAACAAAACGATGAAATGAAGACATAATTTTTTTTTTTGCTTCATTTGGACGATGGAGAATGATAATTATTTGTTAAGGTGCAGACAACACGATAAAACAAGACCTTAGCCCCCAGTGATGATAACTTTTTTAAGAGTCATTAAAACCAAAAACATTAGTATACAACATTAAGGATACAACACCAACAAAACACTTGTTTTTGCAGTAGTTTTTTCTGTTTTGTTATGTTATGCAGAATGACGTTGAGCAATTCCTGCAGCTCCGTCAAGGTAGGAAAGGACTTCTCCGAACCTTTTGATACCGTGCGAGGTTTCAGACAAGGCGACCCCTTATCATGCGACCTCTTCAACTTCGTCATGGAAAGTGTTCTGCGAAAGGCGGGAGTGCATCGCAACGGCACTATTTTTCAAAAGAGTGTCCAGCTGCTTGCGTACGCTGACGACATTGACATTATAGGGCGTACCAAGCGAGATATTACTGCTGCCTTTAGTGCTATTGAACGAGAGTCTAGTAAGATGGGTCTGGCAGTAAATGAGGGCAAAACAAAGTATATGTTATCGACAAGTAGAGACGCGCGGCGTATTGATTCTCAGATTACGGCCGATAACTATCTTGGATCCGCCGTTACCACCAGAAATGATGTCAGTCTGGAGATAAAGCGTAGGATCACTCTTGCCAACAGGTGTTATTATGGTCTCAATTCCTCTCATACATGAGAGTGTATCCCTATTTATTAACGCCTAACATGCTCCAAGCATATATTCCGATTATTATTTCTTTTTATCATAGGGCTCGAGAAGGCTTTCATTCAGAATAAATTCTTGATAGACTGATGTATGACTCAGATCCCCTTTAATTGTAATTTCTCAACAAAAATTTTAATTGCCTTAAAACCACTCAGAAGAGTTTGTGCCTCTCTTTATACCTGTTATTTATTTCAAAATATCCACCCTTACTTCTCAGAAAGGCTCTGCCGCCGAAGTTCCCCTTCTCGTAAGCTCATCTATGAACTCATTGTTTCGAATTCCCAGCAGAGGTCCGATCACCTTCCCCAGATACTCCCAAACTGCCTTTATCCTTATAAGAGCGCTCGAATGGAGGAGTCACTGTTAAATAATGTTGCTATCTTTTGATGACATTAACTTCTCCATTCTCCATTCATTTTTGTTACTAAACATCGTTGGACAGCACTTCCCAAAATCAAAGTGTTTACTGGTCCTGCCCATGGGATATTCATGGAGAGAGCTGACAGGTTGCGTTAGGTTACAAAATCCCTTAATAAAATAAATTTCATATCGTTCAGATCGTTTATCTATTTAACCATAACCTCTAAAATTTTGGTCTTCACTGCCACGTTCAGAGCCTCCATAGCCGCTGCTCGACAGGTTCTCATTGCTCCTGTTTGTCACAAAGGTCAGTCCTGGCCTGACTATTACGGTACAGATCCAGAATATCCATACAATCATGCTGCATATCAAAACTTTTGCGTTCCCTAATTCCTCAGCTAATGACATCGAGTATACCTAATTGTATTGTATTGTAAGGAAAACGGGAGAATACTTCGATTATTTATCGTAGTTGTGTACAGTGAAAAAAATGTGTAAATTTGCTGCGACGTTGTTATAATTCATAGAAAATTATTGTGTAATGAGTCTGTTTGAAGAGCAGTACCAATTAAGCTCAACATGGAAAATTAATTGAAATTTTGAACTCTTGTTAATCATATTTAAAGCCTCTTCATTGACAGATTTAAAAAATCTGGCTTTCCTTCTTGACCTTTGTAATTAATGATCACAAATTGTTGATGATCTTAGAAAAATTTTCAAAAAAATTTTGCAAAAGTATATCTGCTTCAACAACTACCACCAGTATTACAGTGATCAACTGTATTTATTCATTATGGATTTATAGGAATTTATTTTTCATTCATTATATACTCGTGCTCTTTAAATACTTTGCTTGTGAAGACTCTTCAATTGTATTCTCGCATTAAAATTCTTTGAATTGAATTTTTCTCTAGACTGTGAAGTACTTTTGCGAGCAGCAACAGCTGCAGAAACACTGCAACAGTAGCAACTCCACAACTATAGCAATCTAAATTAATGAACTGTTTCCAATGAATTAAATCCACAAGTGATGAAAAGTAGTTGTAGCACGAGTGGTGCTGATTGGAAGACTACACAAATCTTTCGAATAAAAACTTCAGAAGAATTTAATAAATGCGGTACTAAATGATTAAAAAATATGTTTTCCTTCTTTTTTCTCTGTCATCAGTTGAATTCTTTATTAGTTTTAGCAAAGAGACACCATATACCATACATTTAAGGGCTGCTGTCTGAATTGCTTGTAATGTGAAGGCAAAATATTTTAGGCTAAATTTTAAATCTCTGCTAAAATTGACATTTAGCTAGTCATGTGACCAACTACAATAGTGGCACACAAATTAGAGTTTCGAAGGCGACAAAGGCATACTACTGAACAGTTAGGTGGATAAGATAGCCGTTTAGGAATTTGAAAATATTCTGAGTTTCATTGTTCTACGTTTAGCAGTCAAAGGCAAGGGGTCATTGGTCTCCAAAGGCTTGCTAATAGAACACCAATTTCTAAAGAGATGATGAAAAAATAGTAAAAGATTCCAACAACATATGCAACAAAGCCTTAAAGGAAGTGAATAAAAACAATTTTTTGTCACCGAACAATAGTTTTCTTATAGTGTTTTCACACCGAGTGGTTTTAACGCAAAAGTTGGTTTTAACGTTAAAATCAAAAATAAAACCTGCTTTTACCATACAAAATTATTGTGTTAAAATCAACTTAAAACCTTTTTTGAATTGGTTTTAAGTTGATTTTATGAAATACAACTTTGTTTTATGTACTAAATCAGAGCTACCTGCTCTGAAATGGTAAAAACAGCTGATAAAAATTAAATAAAAACAAAATAAAAACAAAACAAATGTAAAAATATAGAAAGCCGGTTGTATAAAAATGTAAAATTTCAAATACTGAATGCTACAACAATAATAAATAACAATATTTTAACAATAATATTAATAATATTAATATTATTTCTTAATTTTTCATATTTTTTGTTTTTTCTTAAACAAAAACATTTCTGTTCCGTCATTGTGGGGGTGAGCGGGGAAAATAAATAAAATAAAATATTTGGCGATAGAGAAAATGAAAAAAAGGGGTATTATTAATTTTCTATACAAAATTATATTTACTATGTACTCAAAACGTACCTTCGTATTCGGGGGTGGATTTTATAATGATCTCTTTTCGTTTAATTCTTTATAATTCACAATTAATTTATGCTAACACAGGGGTGGTTTATACACTTAAACAAAACTTAAATCTAAACTTAGAAGTAGGGTGGCCAGCGTGAACATCCCGCCCCCCTTGCAACATTGCAACAAGAGGACCGAGAAGTCACCTGGCCAGAGTTCAAATTTAACAATTCAGGGTATATTTAGATTAATATTACAATATTATTTGCTCATAAAAATAAAATAATTCTGATATAATAAAGAAATATAGTTTTAGCTGGTACTGGACATTAGAGCTTGGTTGTGGGTTGTGCTCTTCTTCTTGGGCTGGGATCAACAATAATAATGTCGAAGTTGTCGTTAGTAGGGCGTTCGACAGATAGCCCACGGGGTATTAGGTGATCTGTAAATGAAAACGACGAACACGCAAACAAGAAAAAAAGAAAACGAATTAGTTCTATTCTTGACTAGGGAGCAGCGCGAGCTTCCTAATCGGCCGTGTTAGAATGCCATTGGCGCATCGAACACCGGAAACTCGCACTTTCGAATCAGGACCAATAAACCCGTTCGATTCAGTTTAGTTTTCAATTGTCAGGGGATGAATTGTCATTAGAAAGGGCAATAACATCATCATCAACTAAGTCTCCTTGACAGGTTTTCCCAAGCATAAAACGGTCATTAGAGTATTAACTTTATGTCGAGATTCCACGTGATTCCAAATGTCAGTGCCTACCTGGTCCACGATAAACGATACTCGATTTGCCACAAAGTTGGCCAATGGCACGGGGGGTTTTTGAAGCCAGGACAGAACGATAGTCGAAACTGTCCCACAAAGGCTTCCGATCTGGTAAGATTCAGCTTCTTATGAAGTGAAAATACCATTTTCTGCCAATAGAGTTGCATCGCAGGGCTCTAAACGGGGTAAAGTTTACACTTATACAGGCGCAACTGTTGTTTTGGCAACGAGCAAGTGGGTAACAAATTCACCAAACGGGGTTAGGACTCTACTATACAGAATGGCATCATATGCTCTCTTAGAAGCATCACAACTTGCATGAAATAGTTCACGCTCCATAGGTCACTGGTTCATATCCGGTTCGAAGGACCAAAATGTGAGCGGGGAAAATAAATAAAATAAAATATTTGGCGATAGAGAAAATGAAAAAAAGGGGTATTATTAATTTTCTATACAAAATTATATTTACTATGTACTCAAAACGTACCTTCGTATTCGGGGGTGGATTTTATAATGATCTCTTTTCGTTTAATTCTTTATAATTCACAATTATGAAAGTTAAAACCTGATTTAAGAAAATTTGCAGTGTGAACGCAAAATCAGCTGATTATGGTTTTAACGCTAAAATCAGGTTTTAACTTTTGGTGTGAAAACACTATTACATTATAAAAAGGGCACATACACATATTATGTACAAAATATCCAAAGCAATCATGAATAACCAGACCCAATAATAACTAGTTGGTTCAACGTGCAGTTATAAAACAACAACAACAAAAACAATACCATTTGAAGTGTATTTTTATGTTGCAAGTGATAGTCTTCATTATTGTATTATCAACTCAAACGTTTACCATGTTTGCAGCACACGCCAATATACCTCGTCCAGCAGGAACAACTACATCACAGGCATTTTATTTGCACAACAATAAAAAAACAAAATCTACGTATGAACAGAATAAACAGAAGAACTGAAGAGCAGACGAAAAGATATATTTCCTTGCCACACAATAACCCATCAGAGGAGCAAGAGATACACTTTAACCAACATACGTACACTTTGACTCATATATGCGGCAAATACCGCGTTTATGCATTTTCTCTTGCATTGCCTTATTCGATTTTCTTCTTCTTTTCAACAGGCGGCAGCAACACCGGCATCATAATTACAACATGATTTGCTGCTGCTGGTTCGTGCTTCTTTTCAGTGCTTGATATGGGCTTTATTTTGCAGTCACCCTTTTTTTGCTTGCTGTTGTTGTATTTTTTTTTTTGCCATATTGTCGTTGAGAAGTATGAATTACAACCACACTACGGATTAATTGCTGCTAATTAAACGAATTTTTAGCCAAACAATAACAGCAACTACAAGAAGAAAGAGAACTCACACATTTTCCTTGTTTTTGTTGGCCTGCCATTGTGCGCTGTTGCTGATATCGTTGTTGTGGCTGCCTGCAATGGTTATGACTTACTTTTGTCACCCAAGTCTTGTTATCGCATCGTAATTTGCTTGGCTTTTGTTACGGTGAGTTGTGTTCTTTAAAATCAGGAACGCATTTGGAAACCGTTTGTGCCTTCGCGTGCAACAACAATTTGTGAAAATATTTTACTTGGAACATTTTTCTTATTCAGTAATTGTCTGGCAGCAGCAGTAGAATACAATTGACGACAAGAAATTAGACGTAGTATAAATGACTGAAATGAAGTTGCAACTGAAGTGATAGAATTTTAATTTACATTCTGAGAAATATTTTCATAAAAAATATGGGGATAATAATTATGTCGCTTAAAAAAATACTTCAATAAATAACACTCCAATTAAAAAATAAAAGAAATAAGGATATATTTGTACGCTACTCTGGAAAAAATAGAAAACTTTGCTCCTTAGACATGGGAGTTTATAACTATTCAACTACTGAGCTGTTGAGCATGAAATCCCGGCTACGGGTACAGCCAATAATTTTTCAACGTACAATTGCCGTTCGTAGAACTATTGTAGTTATTCCTTCTACTCCCAGTTTGAATACTTTTTCTTTCCGTCATATATTTCCTAAAACTTCTTATAATTTGTTTGAGTTCTAAACACAATATGCTAGTCAGCTGTCATTGCCTGGAAACGACAACCTCAGTTTTATATCGGGTCTTCCAACAGGGACTTTCCAACTTTGGCAGTCGATAACGGCCATATCCATATACATATCTTTGACAACAACGTTGTACGCTGTTCCGCAGTCGGACCGACCCGGAAGATTCGTTAAGTGCATGTAAGTTCAACATTTCAATTTCTGATCCATGTTTCCTGCTAAGGATCGTCTCCATATTCTTTCCAATGATATGCATATGATTCTGTCTCTGTTTCTTTAAGTATGTGATGTTTGGGGCGATAGTCTGCTGACTGTGTATCCAATCATGCTTTCTAGCAACGTTTTGGGACGAAGCTGCCATGGGGGTTATACACACAGTAGTCGATCGACAGAACCTATTTTAAATGAACAGTATTCCTCTACTCTGGTCGATATTAGGTGAGGTTTCCTGTTGGATAATTTATGATTACTTTCTTGTTAAGTTCTTCTAGAGTCTAAGTCACCCTAAATAGGCTTCCTATATATTTTCTTTAAATTATGTCGAGTCTGTTATCCGTGTTGGTATAAATGCTCCAAAGAATGTAAATACTTTCTGTGTCATCAAATGTTGTCAATTGTTTTAAAATCTGTACTGTCTTACCACAATAATACAATAGATAGGGGAATCAGAGGAACGCAAAAAACTTTATGAAATTGTCACATTAAACAACTTACTCTCCACTCTACATCTTTTTTCTTTTAAATGTGTTTGTTGTGGCACATTTTAGATTCAACATTTTTAATTAACATTCGACAAAGCGAATGTGCCACACTAAAGTTGAAACCTCAAATAACTCGATACGCATCAAAAAGTTAAAAGAGAGGAAGTGTGGCAGCATGAGAGGATGACAAAGTAATTACAAAATTTAACGAAAATTACATTTAAATTACAACTCTTTTCGAATGTAATACAACAAAATGTAATCTCCCACACCCTTGTTGTCAGTACAACTCTATTCCTATTAACTATGCATGCTCCATGGCCTTTAGAAGTGCGTTGTGCTGCGTTGTTTATGCCACATTGCAGAATTATGTTGCTCTGCAATTAACAATAACAAAAATATTAAGTGTCAACTATTTTGTTGTTGCTGCTGTTACTGCTGAATGCTTTTGGTTGTTGAATCCTTTCGTTGCATTTTCGCCGCTTGTTTGATTCGTGCGACAACAGAAAGAAATCAAAAACACCATTTTAAATAATGCAAACAAAAACAACAATAAACAAAAATATACCACCACCACATAGCAACTTTACAACTTTGTCAGCCATCCAGCCCGGCAGCCATCCTGTCAGCCAGTGGCTATACACTGTATAGTATACAGCCACATGCGTGTTAAACAAATGACTGAATAAATGTCAACTATTTAAAATACAACAATAACAACAACAAAAACAACAAGGACAACGTGTTACAAATAAATATTACGACGCCAACAGAAAACTTGCAACCAATTTTTTGTGTGCTACATTAAAAAGAGAATACTGGCAACGCGCATTTTAATACCCGCTTTTAAAGACGGCAACTATGAAAACTTACTTCAACTTGTTATTATTTTATGCAGTTGTTGTCGTTTGTTTGGAAACTTTCTTTTTTTTGCGAATTTGTATTATACTTTGTTGGTGGGAATTTTCTATTTTTGCTTAAATTAATTAGAATTTTTGAGTCGTTGCAAGTTGTGTTGATGTACAGATGCCATCAAATTTTAGTTTCACCACGCTGCTCCAACTGGTAAGCAAAGGATGTTTTTGATTCGACAAAAAGTTTTGTCGTTCAGTTAGTGCACGCAACCTTCAATTTATTGTAGACGTTTATACAAATCTGTCTTCCTGTTAGTATCGTCAAATGTTCCCATAGGCTAACTTCAGGCAAGTAGAACCAGAGAGACACCGTTTTGATAAATACCATTTCCTTCGTAATGTCATGTCTGGATCTATGCAATATCTCTGTGATATTCTATATTAACTAGTTTACCAGCTGAAGATACCACCCAAGAAGTGTTCAACTATCCTCTTCTCTTACGCATCATCTTAACTAAAACTCGATCATTATTTATTATGCTGTATTCCCAATCCGGCGTTCACAGTTATCTACTGGCCAGTTTCCTGTAAAAACTTCCACTTATCTGGTTGTGTTCCTTCTACTCTACGCTCCTAAATACCTAGTAAAACTTGCATCATATTTGGTACAAGTCTAACCCGACTAAAATTCTTGCTCAATACCGAGAAATAACTTTACATTTCTTATACCATGTTCACATATAAGCAGGTTAGCTAGGTTACCGTGGTTATCGAGGTTATCTCGTAACCAAGAGACAAATGTATGAGGTTAGCCATACAATTTGAATGAAAAGATAACCAAGTTCAGCTGTAGGTTACCTCATAACCTAGTAAAATACGCATTGTTGCATTGAAAAGTATTCAATAAAATACTCAAAAATGCAACGCTTTATATCTATTGTGAATATATTTACTAAAATTTGACAGCAATAGAAAAAAACATTTGATATGGAGAAGACACAGAAGTAAATTTATATTTTTATTTTTTATATATACTTAAATATATCAATTTTTTATATTGTAGAAAAAGAAAAATTCGTGTTCGGTGGACTCCAGATGCTGAGAATATGCTGGTGCAGTACTGCAGCTGTCAATTTCTGTCATTCTCGCATATGTTTAGGTTATATTTGTCATATGTGAACGCCACAAGGTTATCTCCAAGGTTAATTTTAGATAACCATAACCTTCTTATATGTGAACGTGCTATTATATAGCCTGGATATACAGTGTTGGAAAAAATAATAGGGACACTTAAATTTTTCAATATATTTTTAAATTTTTGTTTACTTTTCCATAAATATTAAAAAGTATATACATTAAATTAAAGGTATTCAAATAGTTTAACTAATAAAATAAAAATAAATGAATAGTTCTGCCAAATTCTTAAAAAAAATATAATTTATTTGAAAAAGGCCTGGAAAAAATAATAGGGACACTTTATGTTATGCTAAAAATATGTATATTTTGCTAAACATTACCATCATTTCCAGATATTATTTCAATATTTGGTTGAAGCACCTTTCATTTTTATTACCTCCTGACAGCGACGATTCATAGATCCCACAAGATTCGCACAGACGTCAAGGGGAATTGAATACCATGTCTCCGGAATTTTTTCCCACAATTCCTGTTTATTTTTTGATTTAAAGTTGCCGATTTTATTTTTTAGGACTCCCCAGAGGTGTTCAATGGGGTTTAAGTCCGGTGATTGGGACGGCCACTCCATTACAGGCACCTCATTCTGTTGAAACCACAATTTGAAGCGTCTAGCGGAATGCTTGGGATCATTGTCTTGCATAAATTTCCATTTAAGAGACATTTCCTCCTCGGCAAACGGAAGCATTTTATTCTGTAGAATATCTAGTAGTCAGCTGCACACATTTTTCCCTGAATTGTTTGAACAATAAGAAATAGGCTACAGGAAGTCGGATTAATAGGACGCAGTCAAAGAAAAGTACCACTGTTAAGCAAAAAAAATATACAAAAAAGACTGGAATTTGTCGTAAAAACTGGAATAATGTACTGTGGTCAGACGAAACAAAGGTTAATCTGTTTGGTTCGGACGGATAATCGTTCGTACGTCGTCGTGTATTTACAGAATTTAACCCAAACCCAAAATATACAAACATGGTGGAGGGTCGATAACGCTATGGGGGTGTTTTCCGCATCTGGCGTTGGCCCTATTGTATGGATTCAAGGAAAAATGAGTGCAGCTGACTAATTAGATATTCTACAGAATATAATGCTTCCGTTTGTCGAGGAGGAAATGCCACTTAAATGGGACTTTATGCACGACAATGATCCCAAGCTTTCCGTTAGACGCGTCAAATTTTGGTTTCAACAGAATGAGGTGCCTGTAATGAAGTGGCCGTCCCAATCACCAGACTTAAACCCCATTGAACACCTCTGGGGAGTCCTAAAAAATAAAATCGGCAACTTTAAATCAAAAAATAAACAGGAATTGTGGGAAAAAATTCCGGAGACATGGTATTCAATTCCCCTTGACGTCTGTGCGAATCTTGTGGGATCTATGAATCGTCGCTGTCAGGAGGTAATAAAAATGAAAGGTGCTTCAACTAAATATTGAAATAATATCTAGAAATGATGGTAATGTTTAGCAAAATATACATATTTTTAGCATAACATAAAGTGTCCCTATTATTTTTTCCAGGCCTTTTTCAAATAAATTATATTTTTTTTTAAGAATTTGGCAGAACTATTCATTTATTTTTATTTTATTAGTTAAACTATTTGAATACCTTTAATTTAATGTATATACTTTTTAATATTTATGGAAAAGTAAACAAAAATATAAAAATATATTGAAAAATTTAAGTGTCCCTATTATTTTTTCCAACACTGTATGTCAAATAAGAGTCTGGTACAGTGAATTTATATAAAACTCTCCTGATGGCCAAGTAGGATGGTTATCGTTGATTGGGTATCAAATCGTGCAATTCATTCCAAAGTTATCACCCAACCCATCACTAATATCGAAAAAGGTTAGAGCTCTTAGATTAGTCTAACCTAAATTGAGTTCAAACTGCGAGAAGTCGCCTAAGCATCCAATTTCTTCGCTTCTCGTCTCCTTTTATAAGAGTATGATAAATACTTCTAAGAGAGAGGTGTAGGCTGATTTTCCCTGTGGAAGATCTACAATTTTTCGTTTTCATTTAATGTCCTTAAGTTCAACTTTAAGCTTAAATAAATTGAAACTGCCACAATATTTCTCTGTAATTTCAAATTGTGATTTGACTTAATTTTCCTTGGAGGTGAAACATATTTCGAATCAAAATTAAACAATACTTGATCCACTTCATTACTGTTTCTTACGAAGCCCGTTCAGTTTCCACTGATCAACTTGATAGATTATTTCACATAGGATAGGTCTTCATATAGGGTTCTGTCCAAAATTCTTACTAGATTACCAAAAGAATTGGTCAATTTTGTCTTCAATTCTTTCAAAATTTTTATAGGGATTTGTCAATTTTATTCTTGTATTAACGCTCCACTTTCTCTAATTCAATCTTCTCTTATGGATACAGATTACTAAAACCTTTAAGGATCATAGATCCTCCTCTTATTCATTTATTTATTCGTTTCTTTTATTTTATTTCATTCTCATTAATGAAGTTTATTGAAACAAGTTCCAAAATGATAGAGTTGCCATTTAACGTTGCCTTAAACAATGCACTCTTTAAAAATTTATTACGTTATTGTAGTGTGCTTAGAGGTAAGAAACAGTTTTCTCAGAGATGACACTGCCTGATCTTCCTATGACATTTGTCGTTAATATTAAGACACTTGTGGATGAATTGTTTGAAGGGGATTTGAACTTTTCTAATTTTTCAAGATCAAATAGTCAATATTCACACTAATTCGGGCAGTCAAATTGTAAAAAATTATCCTAATCAGTTGCAATTTCTTTTCAATTTTTTTATAAATCAATTCCGTTGAGTTATTTTTCTTTCTCTGGCTGTATTTCTTAAGTCGTATATGCCGCCCTTGTGTACTTTGCTTAACAATTTTTTTGTCAGTCCTTTGACTAATAGCCGCAGTGATTCATGAGTTGATTGTGCAAATATTTTATAACGAATGCTGCTTTCACTTATAAGACGCACAAATTAAAGCAGAAACACGTTAGAAAACTATGGTCAGTACAAGAAGACTTTACATTTCTCTACAGAGCATGTAATGAAACAGTTTGAGAGTTTAGAATAAAATTTGTTGGAGATAAGTGATCATTGATCTCATGATTTTCATGAGATTGACCACATTGCCTACTGAGCCACAAATTTCCTAGCACTTATTGACATTTGTTTTCGTCAGAATTTTTGGTGGCGACTGAAATTAGTTTTTAAGCGATTTTTGAAAATGTTTTATGCTTGTTAGAAGCCAAAGAGTGCTTTATTCCTTAATATAAGAACCCAATTTTCGTTTTTATTTAGTCTGTAAGAGTGAACAGAAGTGCCATATGCCTTAACCGTGGATGATTGGTGTAGCGTATGAATAGTTTTCTTTTCTTTTAGAATTTTGTTTTCAATTTTCAAAATTTTAATTGCCATGAATTATCACAAGAAATCTGTTGAAATGTGTTAATAAAACTAATGTTTAATATTTATTGCATGCAATTAGAGGGTTTTAGAAATATTGTATACTCGTGGTATGTTTGGTGCAATAACTCTTAAACTCTACCAAAATAATTTTTTATTTTACATCATAAAATAGTTGCGCCCATCTCTTTGATTGAGGGCTATTGATTAAGCACGTCTAAATGATATTATAACTAATTTTCTCCACAAGATATCACATTTAAGTTTTAGACAATTTAGTTTCAAAAAGTTGTTTTTTCCTTTAAACACTGGATTGATTAAGTATTTCTTTCAATCTTTCAATTACAGCCATCAACTGATAACGATCATCTGGTCGATACGAAGCATTTACTCACGCAGCATCCCCCCTCTACTCTTTTGAACAGGTTGAACCGAAGAAAACTCAGAGATAACCCAGTATTTGTGCTGTTGTAAGTTGAAAAAACTGTGATCAATTAAAATCAACAACATGCGCCATGGCGGCTTGCTTGGGTTTAGACCGCAGTTAACGCAATCTAAACAGGCAACAGCAACACACACAATTGCAACAACAAAAACAACAAACACAGGCGATTATAACAAATCAAAATTACTACACGATACAACAGCAGCCACAAACTCAACGTCATCTGGTAGCACGTGGACGAACCACAAATATTGGGGCGCTGAAACCAGGGCAACAGCAGCACAACGAGGAAAGTTAATTGGTGAGACATCAACAACAACAACAGCAAAATGTTTAACACAGTGCAACACCAACATCATTTACGGCACCACCGAAATATCGAAATACAGTGGCAGCAATAACAACAACAGCAAATATGCACCAACCATCATCGCATAAAGCAAATGATTGTACAGATGATGTTGGTATTGGTGTTCAACAGCAGCCACAGCCCCAAACGATTTCATTTCAAAAGAATACGGTAACGGCAGAGGTTACTCCAACTATGCCCTCCACCGTAAGTCCCGCCAACACACCTGGTGTCGTAACCAATGCGAATGTCAAAACATTTCGCAAAATAAAGAGTCAAGCACAGCAGCAACAACAACAACAGCATCTTTTACACCAGCTACAGCAACAACAAAACGAAGCTGATTTAGATGCCATCGAAGTGTGTGTGGAGCCAGAACCCCATATCTCTTTTAGGAGTGGTGTTGATGGTCTGTTAAGGCAAACCAAGACTTTGGGACGCTTAAATCATCAGAATCAACATCATCAAAGTATTGAGGATTATCATGGTCAATGCACACAGATCACCTCTATACAACTGTTGCAACTGCAGCAACAGCAACAACACGACTATTCATATGCCTACTATGAACCGGGTGCCGTCATGAGGCATACCAACATACCGCAATCTGAGCTTATGGTGGAAGCAAACGGAGAGAAAGATCTCATTCCTCGGCCACCAAATTCCATAAGAGCTCTTCTGTTGAAAGGCAAAAAGAACAAACTGTTGGTATCACCAACTACCCAACAATCGTATCAAACAAGACTTACCCAACAACAAAGCCGTAGTATGGCTTGTACCACCACGTCAGCTTACTGTAGTAATATAACGATACCTGAAAATGTCTACGAAGAAATTTCCGTTTCATCTACATCATCCTCCTCCAACTCAATAACCGGTCATCACCAGCGAAAGGCCACTTCCCAGTCGACTGGCCCACTGACCCGCACTCTGGTAGAGGAGGAACTGAGAAGAGTACAAAATAGACATCATAAGATATTAGCCGAGCTTAATTTGTCCGTAGAGGCCATGCTTATGCCAGAAAGTCCGCCCAATAGTAGTCCCACGGACAAAGAGCCGCCAATACCCGCGGTTAGTGTTTCCACAGCTTCAGGTCAGCCTTTGCGGCTGACATCTTCATCGACCGACAACATATGTGATACGGCTCTGGCGGGAGCACCATCAGTCAACTTTATCTCGCCCATACCCAATTCGACAACGGTCAGTGATGGTCTTTTACAATCCTCTGGTCTAGCGTCTGATCTAGATAGTGGTTTTAGTGGTTCCAGTGGTGCTAGTTACATTGGTTCACTGCGCCTGCACAAGACCAATGCCCTTAAGAGTTCACGTTCAACTAACCTGTCAAGTACAAGGACTGCAGTAGGTGGTAGCAATGAAGCTGTTGAAAGTCAACAAAGTGCCTTTGCTTATGCCACACAAAGTTGTCGTTCATTTCAAAGAGCCGACAGTCATAATGCAAATGCAAATGCAACAACAACATCTGAATCCTCATCATCTGCAATGTTAGCAACAACTTCATCACGCTCTATTAAACATTTACTTCAAATACACCAGAATACAAAACAGCAACAGCAACAACATCAACAATTGCCTATGCAACATCAACACCATATGTCACACCTACATAACCATCATTATCGTAATCAACAGCAACAGGAACATCAGCAGTCACAGCGTATTAACGACGACTTGCAAAATTCTTCGGGATTTTTTACGCGAGCCTCTTGCGGTTGCCGTATTTTAAATTGTGCCAAGATAAGAGCAGCTGAAGATCCTGATCCCGTCGTTCTAAATAACCAACCCAATGTATCAAAAGCACGTAGTTTTTGGAATCGCAAAGGTTGGTGCAAACTACTCGGCTTTTCAACATCAAGTTCAAACATAAACGATCCGGGTTAATTAACTGGTGAGTGTTTTTTTTCTTTTTTTCTCTCTTTGAATCACTCTTTGATTTTTAAAATTCTTATCAACTTAAGTCGTTGGGCATTTTTATTTATTTGTTGTTTTTTTAATACATTTTTACTGCTCGTTTTTCGTTCTTAATGAGGCTGTTGTCAATAAATCATGGCAACTGTTTTAATCCCATAAACCTAATTTTTGTTGCCTGTTGCTTAGCATAAATATTGTTGCCTTTTAGCCAATATTTTAACCGATAGTGTTTGCTGTTGTTGCTTCATATTTATATTGATGTTGTATTTACTGTCCATATATAGGCATCCAATGGATCACTGAAATTGAAATACACACTCAGATAATTGCTTTTAATGGCTGCCATTATTTGTAAATTTTTGAAATTCATTTTTTTTTTCTTCCATTTGTTTAATAAAAATTTATGTGTTTTAGATTACCAGGCTGACAGAATTCATTACAATTAGATTTTAGTAGTAAAGTAAGTTCAACGAGGTTGTAGGATTACTTTCGTCCACGAATAAAACTCCTACAGTTGCAATTCATATCTAAGGCTGTGGAATGAATCACATTCATTAGATGATAAAAATATACAGCATTGTAGAACAGAGGCATCTTAATCTTGCCATAATGATTAAGTAGTTATTCAGGAGACTCAACTATCTGCTAAAACTTTCAAACTTCTGGTAATCCACGTCTATACCCGACATATCCCGCTTATTCAAAATGATAGGAATGTAACTAATAAACCCCATTCTTCGCTAATGTAGGACAATTTTCCTAACTTTTCTTAATTCCATTCGCTTCAGTTTTGGCCCGCACGAGCATGCTGGATTTCCATTAGACTATACTCAACAGCTTTTATTTTGTATGTGGCCAATTGAATTCCATTCTCTCTACAAGTTTGAATTTCTATTGATTAGTGTTCAGGATATCACCAAAGATCTCGCCTAAATATTCTTCTAGGCTTCACTATTCTTAATATCGGTTGCAGACATTGGTTTAAAAGCACATGTTTCTGGTACACAAAAAACGAAAGACTTCAGGGAAACAATAGTATCTACAGAATTCTGGTCTTTAGTACAGTGCCTTTCGAATTCCACCAGCAACTTTCATATCATTAATTAATTTAATTAACGTAGAAGACAGAGGGTATGTCTCTTGGCGCCTTGGAATGAAAGACAGCGTGATTCTTAAACCCCCTCCCTGCCACTGTATAAAATAAACACACACAACATAAGTGGTGTGAGAACCTAGGTCGTAATCCTAACTGAAGAGTTGTAATGACCAATTTTGTTTGTATGTATGTAAATTATTATACTTCGTTCCGTATTTAACGAACATCACAATGGGATTATTACTTGAACTTTCTGGCTGTCGTCCTTAAAATAATATAACTCGGATGGTACCGCATTAATTCGCAATGTATTCAATGCACCTTTTAGTTGATATAAACCGTGTTTCCCTTCAGTGTGTTTTTTATATTTTTTGTTATTTTTCTAGTACCGGTAATGACTTTATTTCCTGCCAATAACTCTTCCACTCTAATTTAAGCCTTAACTAACGTTTTATTTATTGGCATAATAGTGTCACGGCAATGATGCAAATAAAAAATTATTTTAAATTCAAATTCAATTCCGGCTAAAATAAATAAAAATTTCTAGCAATTATTCGTATTTACATTCTAATCTGAAATGCAATTATTCTTTTTCTCATACTCTCGTGTTTTGTTGAAAAAATAAATGTTTTCACTCAAAATTCCCACTTGCGATTATACCCTCAGCCAACCACTGGAAAAAAGTGGAAAAGAGTTTCTAAAAATTTAAATCCAATAAATGCCCGTTGAAAGGGTGAGGAGCAGTTCTTGAATATGTGAAGTCGTCCAAATAAATATTTTATGCGGTATAGTAAATACAAATAAAAATCATATTATTGTTGTTGTTATAGGTTTTATAGGATTAAAATAAACAAAGAAACACAACAAAATATTTGAAAATGAAAAACGAAAAAAGACAGAAAATTTCGTTTGTAAAAATCCCATCGAACAATAAAACTCCAATTCACAACCAATTACGGGATCAGTAGAATGCCAAATAAAACATTCAAATGAATTCTAAAGCAGCACTTAAACAACAAAAATAACAACAACTCATTCTCAATTAAATTTAAAATAAATTGCCAAACAACTTTGTGGTGCGTCGCCCCATACCTCCGGAAAATATAAAAACAATTCCGTTTCTATTCTATTTATTTATGGATTTGAATGGTAAAATATAGGATTACACATTAGATATCATCCAAGCAAAGTAGCCACCACAAATGTGTTTAGTCGAGCGTGTTTACAAACCGGTGTTATGGATAATGTTAAATTTGGGGCATCAATTCGAATGAATGAATGCTTTTGGTTAACCAATAAATCAAATCAATCAAATAGTAACCAATTTATCAAATTTATTTAAATATAAAGGGTTTCAGTTTTTAAAGAGTGTACATATATTCCATTAAAATAATAAGCATTGTTTTCCATTTAGCTCTCATAGCCTCCACAAAAACTTCTACTTTTTACGCGGTTTAATGCTTTTATTTGTTCTCTTTTCTAAATCAAGTCGCAACTCTGAGAGTATAGCGCATTTCTAGGTGTTCTTTGGCCTATGACAGCTCTTTTTAATCAGAATTAATTTAGACCAGGAACGAATGTGCATTGTTTTTGAGCCATACTAGGGATTCTGCGGCAAAGGATATTGGCCACCCATAATTCATTGACAGAACTCTGTTCAAGTAAAAAAAAGTATAGCCACCAGATAGGATGCTCCGTGATCGCCTTTGGCTTGCCAATAGCGGGTTACTGTATTCATTGTTTGAAGTAATAAACTCGATTATTTTAAAATTTTGCTAACTTTCTCGTTAATGACATTTAGAATAACTTTTAAAATTTTTTTTGTTTTTAATACACAAAATTCCATTGTGGGTTTTCCAATTAATTTCGCTGCTGAAATAACACAAAAAAAATGTATGAGAGATGCCCTGCCTGGTATGATTGCAGAAAAAAAACGAAAATAAACTTAAACCACTAATTAGAAGTTATTTTATATCCACGTATTTATGTATTTTATAACAATAAACAAACAAACACAATTATACGTGCTTCGTTTATTTGTTTAATTTAACAAAATATACTTCATTTTGTAAATATTTTTTTCCTTTTTGGTTTTTGTGAAATTGGCCTCAAATTTAAAATTAAATTCAATTTATTGACCGGAGAGGTAATATCATTTAAATGTATTTGAATATGGCACTGGAATATGGGATATGTTTGTCAGCCACTACTAGCCATATAATGTGGTGGTGGCAACAATACTTGGTTTTTCAAACAACATGTCGACAACATTTATGGTGCAGTATCACTGTCTATTACTATCATCATAGTGGCAATTGATTATAGTTATTATTCAAATCATCATTACCATTATAATTATGATGATGAGTAATATGTATAACAACGTACATCCTTATCATTTTAAGTTTCAACATTTTGTTTAAATTTTCACATGATTTTTAATGGTTGATGAATGCTGATTTCTGTCATAATGACATATACTTTACCTCCCTTGGCTCATTGTTTTTCCAAAATCTAATTGACTATTAAACGCAATGTGCTGCTGCCTGTATATAAAATAATGGCTTTTAAACTATTGATTAACTCTCATTATTATTTGCAGCTAATTTAATGGAAAAATTATTGCCAAAAACTAAACGAAACTCAATTTAAGTTGTGAACAAAATTTGTAATATTGTAGCGTATTGACGCCCAATGCAGTAGAATACAAAAATATGGATGAATATTATTATGATTGCAATTATTATTTAATTTTTTAATAATTTGATCAAATACACTAATACAAGGAAGCACATAGACAATCAATATTATTATAATATACATATGTATGTGCGTTGGCTACAGTAATAATGTTGTACAGATTCTCAGTTCATAATGAGGTGTCAGTGCATTTCATGCACAATCACGAGTCTGTGATTGATGATTTAATTAATTGATCATCAATAATGAAGTCGTCGTATTCTAGTATAAGAAATATTTTTTGGCTATCTTCTCTGCAGAGTTTTGGCAAAAACTCTGAGAGTAAATAAAATTGCCATGAAAATTTCCTTAAAAATCTGTCGTTCGGTGTACCCACCACTTATAGATACAATTGAAACACACAACATGGGTGGTGTGAGAAGCTAGGTTGTGATCTTGACTGAAGAGGTGTAATGATCAATTATGTATGCATAGATGCCATAGTACTGCGAGTATTTTCCTCAATCTATATCAAGTATCCTTCTAATGTAGCTCCCAATACATTTGCCCAGACTAACATTAACATGTTGTCCAGTTCTGTCTGAGTAAGATAAGATCAAGCCTAATGCTTGATAAGTCTCCAGGGGTTTCTTTTTGTGGTGCATTAATGCATACGATTATTCTCCTCTTATAAGGATCTACATTTTCAGATTGAGACGACCTCTATCCCGAACAAGCGTTCTTTCGTTCTACAACTCGCGGTCAAAAGGGCACTTATGTTTATTTTTATTAATAAATCACTTAAAAATCTTCTCGTAGCAATTAAGCAACAAATGTTTACTTTCCGACTTTTCGGTGTGCCTCGCAAACTCATCTGGCTGCGCATTGCCGTAAAATCCTACATGAACTGGAATCCCTCAGAGGCTTTTCCTAGCATCCCTGCAGAGCATATTCAGCTTGACCGGATACCATTCGCGAGTTATCCCTGTACCGCGTGATCTCTATATTTGTGGGATTATCCATTACCGGCTTTCGACTCATCCATATTCTGCAGAATGATTTCTCTCTACATAGAGTACATAGCCTCGAAATTCTTCCACTCACTCTGTTAAGGGACTGGATTTGTCACAACAAATCAATCTCAGTTTCAGAAGAAACAGTTAAGAATATTTAAAACAAAATAAATTAGATGTGTAGTAGAGAAATGGATTCGAAGAGAAAACGAATTCGGTATAAGAGTTTTATCGATGGCAGGTTTATACAGCAATTAGAATGCCTCTCAAGATGTCCTTTCACCAACATGCACTAGTCTACAAAGTAAGTTCATCTCATAAATTTTCATTGTAGATTTCTCTATACATACATATTCATACGTATATGTGATCTATCCAGCAAAAAATGTATTCCTTCCGCGCTATGGATATTGTTGAACCCGTAAATAATGGCTTTACCTATGACGAGACAATACGAAGACAAAATGAACAATTGAAGCCGAAAAATGTCAGATCGCACAAGCCAACCTTCTCATTGAGAAAAATGCTAAACATTTTGAACAGAATAAGAAATTGATGTTCCGCGGAAATGAATATTGAAGGTGGGATTATGTCTGCGAAGCAGTTTGTTTGCATGTGGACCGAAAGCGTACAATTATTTGGAAGAAAAGGCTTTCCTTGACCTCATTCTAAGACGATATGCATGAAGGGATATCCTATCAACATCAGTAAAGTTCATGCAGCACACGACAGACATATCGTTGGACATCAATATACATACTCTTATATACGTCTTCATTCGACAAAATCAATGCCGGAGAATGCAAGTATAATTCCCTTATTGACATCCTCAGAAAGCCGGCTAACTACGTACTAGTAGTTAAGCCTAGAGAGTTAAAAAATATTGAAAGCAGCCAGTATTGGCTGTTTACAGCGGGATATCCTTTCGTTGCTGTAGTATATGATATGATGGGTCCAACAAACCGTGCAACTCGAGGTAAATAAAATATTAATGTCCCACCAACTGTTGTAATTCTGTGCTTATTTAAGATGTAAGAAGAAATTAATTTTAAACAACACCGGGGTAAAACAAAATAATTGGAGTCTGAAAATAAGAGCCTCAAGAGGCCCAGAGGCGGCAATGTGCGATTTTGATTATTCTACTGATTTCGCTAGAAAGCCTGCTAATTACGTCCAGGTCATAGTTATGGCTAGAAGGTTGAGTAATCTGGAAAGCAGTCTGTATTATATGACTTTTTAGAGGCTGATATCAAAACTGCTTACGGTGGGATTTCCTATTGTTGCTGTAGGATATAGTAGGTCCAACTAAATGATGAATGAGCCGGATTCAACTCGAGGTGAATAAAATGTTAATTGCGCACCAACTGTTGTAATCCTCTACTTATTTAAAATGTAAGAATAATAAGATTTTATATAAATCTGGGCATACATTTTTCATATTTTATCCTCAGGTGCAACAACAACTGCAGAAGAACCAAACAGCCAGTATAAACTTATCGCAACCAATCGGTTCTTTTTAGAACCAAAACATGATTTCATGAAAAGTGATAAGGCTTTGTTGGTACAACACAAACATAAACTTCTATTTCATTAAATTAAATAACGAATCAGAAAACATGACTAAAAATTTACTTTAAAATTTGGCTGAACACATCTACAAAAAAACAACAACAATAATATTGTACACGTGCATGATCTTTAAGGATATTTAACAAATAATAATACAAAGCAAACACACAGAAAACATTTCCATCTTAATATACACACACATATACAATGTACATACAGACAAGATATTTGAACCGTATACGATTTAGTTCGTATCTACGCTTTATTGATGTCTTTAGCATAATATTATGAGACACATACAAAAATATGCACACATACAAAAACAGGTTTCAGTTCAACATACATGCGAACAAGCAATATTACCATTACCAGCAACATGGAAGAACAATGTAATGCAAAGAAATTTGATGGTAAAGTAAATATGCCACAGTCCTCATCAACTATATAAAAAACATGCAACGAACATGGCTGTACTCACTTTTATGTATGAATAGAAGCATTAAATATTGTATAGCTGTATGCCATTCTGACTGCCTGTATGTACATACATATTATGCCTCATGTAGGAGTTCTAAAGATGTGGTAGATGAAGGGTTGATATCGAGGTCTTCTACTAATTTTCTTTATCCTTTTGAAGCGTGTGTTTTTGTATTTTATTTTTTGGCAATAAAAGGGTTTCAAATCACTTCTGACTTCTAATTACGTTTTTTTTTAATTTAGAAATGTCAGTGGGCGTGGCATTTGTACTTTCTGCATCTTTAGAAATAAATGGCAGGCGAATGCTTTAAGATCTAGATGAGAGAGTTGGCGAAACAAAATTTTCCAACGACTTTTTTTTAGCAGCAGCGAGGCCTTGTGTCATATCTAGGCATCAAATGTAACTCAATTACATTTAAGCCCTGCATCGCAACTCAGTATGTCGAAAGCTGCTCGAAAGCTTGCTGAGACATGCTATTACTTACTTACATATATGGCAATAGGCAACTGGTGATGCAAACAGTATTTTTTTATTTGTATTATTATTGTCGTAAAGGGGTGCCTTAGTACTGCAACCACACATTCAAATAAATTTCATTATTATCGTTACAGAATTTACATGTAGGGTTCGACACAACCTCCATTCTGAATAAATGTACCCGAAGTGTACAGCGTCCTGTCAAAAATTCAAGTATCAAACTGTGTTATTTCTTGATAGCCTACCTTGTCCAGTCAGAACGCCGGTTACCAACCTCAGGATAGTCCGATTCTTAAGTCAGATCTCTTCTTATTATAATTCACCTACAGAAGTGTTGATTGCTTCAACTTTAACATTTCTTTCGTTGAGAGTACCTTTCCAAATACCAGCCCACAGCTCTTCTGCTTGCTTATTGTAATCTTAACATAGGGTTATGCATTAATGCCCCAAGGGCTTCCAATCTTTAAACACTGAAAGTCAAGGCTATGGAGAAAAGGAGAAGAGTTGAAAGAAATAAGAATATGAGGAAAATGTAGTAGAAAATGAAAAATAGAAAACAGCTGAAGAATATAAGCTAAAGGAAAATAAAGTCATGCATTAATGTATACGGAAACAATAGGACCACAAAAACAAACTTTATAAAATATGGAGATTGAAAAAAGTTAACATATTTTGCAAGGATAAGATTTAAATTAAAAAATTACCAGCCATTAAAATTAAATGAAAATGATATGGTCATACCATATGGCGGTTTGGATGGTAGTCAGTTTTTCAGTAATATTGTTAAGGAAGAATATTATTTTTGGTTAGTTTTTTCGTATTTTGCTGACGGATAAAATTTAAGAAAATGTATTTTTTAATGCCAGTAAAAAACGTCTGCTGTTGTGTTTTCTTTTTTCGTCTTGTAATTGATAAGGATTTCTTATTTAAAAAATCATTATCATCCTTCGTTTTACTCCCAAAAATACCAACATAAGATCAATGGACAGAAATGAACAAAATATAACGATACGAAATGAAAATGTGCAGCACATGCATTTCCTGTTGATGATAAAAAATTTATATCGTCCAATTGCTTCCCGGCATCTGGCTACATTGCGTTCACCTACTCGTCCTTCTTTTCATTACAATGGATGCCATTGTACGGATAATTTAAAATCCTTATTTTGTAGATTACATATGAAATGAAATTCCAATGATAATGAAAACTTAAATCTTTCATATCCTTTACTCTTATTTTTACCGTGTTTTTGCCCCCTTTTTCAGTTTTTATTTGTTACATTCTCTTGTTATTATTTCGTTGTTTTTTTTTTCTAAAAGCAGCATGTGCGGTATAATAGAGAGTCTCCTTCAATAAATTCAATCTGGTCTATAGGTTCAGATCATAGAGAGCTAAAGACTGGAAAATATTGTGTGGGACACAATTCTGTTGAGCTTTTTGCACTATTTTCTGGGGAATTTATTTCGTATTAACTATTTAAGGATTTTCTAATGGTTTGGTCATGGGATAAAAGGACTTTTAAAGGGATTTTCTTTGGCTGGTTAATATTTTTACAGGAATTAAGAAACTTTGTGTTGATTATACACGATGATTGTACTTAAAATTTGAAGGATTTCTTCTTATGTATTTTTATAAATTAGTTGCTACTTTTAAAAGGATATTCTATGACAGGCTATTAGTCTCTATTAAACGGAGGATTTCGTTGAAAGTGAGTTCAACTAATATGTGAAGAATGGTGTCAAAATCAAAAAGATTGTTGGGAAATCATAGGAGGAGACATTAAAGTAGTAACAGCAATTCAGTTTGGAGTAACTCATAGAGAAATTCACTACACTGTAGTTTTTAAAGATTTAAAGTTTCTCACAACCACAAGCTTTGGCACCTGTATCTCCAACATTCGGAGTTCCAATATAACTTCAGCCATAGGCTGACTGTAATGGTTTCATAGAATTTTAAAATTCAACATCTCCCTTATAAGCTGTTTTGGCCTGGAATTTATTTCCTTAGGCCATCTAAATCCCGTACGGCACAGTAAAATATGATCCACATTTTTACCCTCACCCACACTGTTTTGGCATATAGGGGAACTACCGTGTCTAAAATTGTGCAGGTATTTTTTTTGGGGTTTCGCACAACGATAATTTTAGCGAATCATTCGACTCCACTTTTGATGTAAGACAATGATTAATTTTTCAACTGTGCTATGCTTGCTGTGCACGATAGTTAAAAGTCAGGTAGTTATCTGTCGGATGTCTGCAGGATGAGTTTTAATGGGAAGTAGTTAAAAGCAATATGACATACATATCTTTCTTTCTTGCCCAGTTTTTCAAAAATTATTTATTTGAGTTTTAAATTTATTTTGCTTTAACCCTATATTACACTAAACTGTTACATATATGCATTAATATGTCTTGAATGTCTAGAGATGAATGGCCCTCAAGCAGTTGATTCCAGCTTAAGAAGTCTTAGAATGCGGCATTATTTTATTTTTAATTAATTCCTTTAAAATTAATTTCTTTAATTTGTTCTCTCTGTTTGAAAACACAATTCAAATAAAAAGTTATTAAAAGATTTCGTCTGGTGTTGTATTAACACAATAAAACATAACCCCAAGCCAATCGCAAGCAATTCATTAATTTAAGAACAACAAAAGATTTCTGTCTTAAATGTGGCATTTAAAACACAGCCATAAGGACACAAGTAACAGGAACCAGAAGGATGGAAGGAAAAAATCAAAACAGTTTCAAACACTCAATTTAATTTGGTTGAGCAAATGTTACTGCAATTCTACTACTAAAGAACCAACTAGCAACAATGAGTATCTGTTTCTTATTTGCCTCAGCTAAACTTAAATAGTGCTACTGATAGCTAGTCATTTGTTCCAGGACATAGCCAAGCAAGCAGATAGACAGACAGCCAGCTAGCCAACAATGTATACAAACAAACCAGAATCAGCAGCCCTAAGTGGGGGAAAGTTCAGTGTACGAACAACAAATAAAAACGTGATAGTACTCCTCGTATTCAAATTCAAATACAAATACATGTACAGTGACATTAACTGCTACAAGTACGACTGTCTCTCCATTCAGTCAAAAAAAATACGTTAAAATCACTGAAAACAAAATCAATGAAAGACCAGGCAGGCGGGCAGACAAATAAATGTAACAAGTCTGCTGCTCTAATAATAATAAGAGTCTGACTAAATTACCTGGTGTTTTATTCTCCTAAATTCTGTTTAGCTTAGCCAAACAAAAAGAGAAAAACTCAGCCTCCTAGACTGGCAACGCAAAAAATGTAACAACATTGGAGAGCCTTTAAATGATTGCAATTTTCTTCAACTCCTCATCATCAATGCAATGAAATGCTACAGAAAAACTTAATGCATACTATACTACGAGTATTTACAAATACTATAATACTACTATTAATACAACTACAACAACAACAACATACTATTTACGAACATACAACTACTATACTATAATGACTGCCATCAATGGGCTCGTAGTGATGGTATTACTCTTGCAACTGTTTGCGTGTCTTCAAAACGTGCACCCGTTATAGTAATTGGTTAAGGTGAACATAGGCATTTGGAAAATCCGTTACACTGCTAATAAAAACATGTTCATACTATGCTAGGCAGTTATAAATCCCGTTGCACAAAAAGGTCACCAGTAATTAAAAAAAAATTTAACACTAATTTACCAAATATTACTTCCCTCTTTCCCTCTTCCTGTAATATACTTTCTAAATTCCATGACATTCCACGAGTGGGCCATCTCCAGTTTTTAAAGGAATATGGACTTTACGCTTCTTTATACCAATGTAAAGCAATAGTTGAAGATGATAATTTCTTATTGTAACTTCTTTAACTATGTTCTGCTTCGCATGTTGCTTCCTCAGCTATCTCACATATATGTAAGTAATAGGTGGGAGTTGTCCTCACCGAATAGTTGCAAAAGAACTTTTATCTGTTATTTAATACACATGGTCACCTTTTCTTAAACAATATCGTATTACTGAAATTTTTATTTCAACTACTCCTCTACACGTATTACGAGAATTTTTCTCGTTATTATTATGCCTGTTTGTTCTTCTTTTTCCCCTTTTCATTTCAGTACAAATTATTTACAACAGCTTGAACTTTTATATTTTGTATAACTGTGTATGATGTGTGTGAATGTGTCGTCCTTCCGTCCATATATTCCTTTGTGTGCAAATATCAGGCAGCTTTACACCCGACCATTATAAGATTGCATAGAAGAAGTCAGTAATTTTTTTTTTTTTTTTTTCAAAGCAGACAGATTTATTCTGCCGTGAAATAGTACAACGGAAAAAGAAAAACTTTCCGTAGATTTTTTTGCATTTTTTTAGAAAACAAATCAAAATTTTTTATTCGTTTTTCTATTACAAATATTTGTTGCTGGGTAGCTGGCTGCCCAGTATGAACGTGATGTTTGAAATAGCTGGGATGAATGGGAGGTAATAAACGAATTTCCACAAATATAGATGAACTTTGTATGGCATTTTCGTTCTTTTTTACTCTCTGATTGGAACATTGGTGTAATGGACGAGAATATTACGAATAAAAATGTTTTTCTCTTTTTTTTCTTTTTGCTCTAAAACTACAATTCTATTCGATATCACGTTTATTGGCTTTGCAGCAATAATAAACGAATTTTGAATTCCCTAAATAAGAACTTTTTAGAGTAAAATATCATTAGCAAAATATCATGAATTTTTCCGTTGTAGTCATTGATATACAATATTTTTTTTATTTTAATTTCTTTACGGAATATAGGCCCCTCACAATGCATTTTCCCATTTTCCTAATTTTATTTTTTTTTGCAAATTTATTAAACAAAAATGGTAATGGTGCTACAATAGCAGTTTCTATGATGTTAGGGATACTTAATTAGTCGTTAGAAGATTACAACTTACTTTCTCACACAACTCATGCTGTATGTTAATTTCATTCAAGTGCGTCGGGGACCAACGTTTAATGTGGACTCCGAACGAATTTTTTAAAAAATTTTCATGACTGTCTCAGAGTCTTTGATAGCAGAAAACTGAGAGGAATATTCCGAAAGAAATTTTATATTTTCATGTTTCGTTTTATTCGAGATGTCTGACTTGGGGTATAAATCTCGACTAATATGCCAACATACTGCCTACTAATAAAATACGGCGACTGAAAACAAAGCCCTCTGTGAAAATTTATTGTATTGACTGTAGCAATCAGGAACTTTGTTAAATGAGTTCCACTTTTGCACAAAATGTGGCACCATTTGAACCTCTCATGATATTTGTTCTTAATATTACTCTCTCTAGATGGTCAGGGAATTTCATTGATGGAGTATTGCTTTGGCTAATAGTCACGCCCTCTAACCACTACACGACGGCAGCTCTTGTTTTGTAAAATCCCATATTTCCTATCATGATTAGTTTACACCTTACAAAATAAAAAATCAGTTTACGTTGACAATAACATTGTTAACAGCGATTTGGAAGATCGCAGAAATATTTTGCAATCATCAGCAAAGTAGTCGATGCCAAAATATAATGCCAAGATATTGTAATTAATTATTGTGAAACGGTACTGCCGTAGTATACATAAGGTCTTCTTCGACCCTGTTGTCCGGGCGAAATTTAGGGTGCTATTTAAGGTCAATAACATTATTCTTGTTGAAATAATTTTAATTCTGTACAAATGTCTTGTTAGTCTACAATGTCCAGCCAGAACACTAATTACAAACCTTTGGAGACAATTTAGCAGACTCTCGCATTCTTGATAGCGAAAACGATTTGAGAAAAGAAATGAGGGCATCAGCCATGCAATAGCCGCCGTTTCACGTATTTGTTTAGTTTTGTGAATGAACCGAATAAAGTCACAACATTTCATTGAGGATTTCTTTTTGTAATTTTTTTCTCAGCGCTTTTCTCACATTTTGTTTTTAATTTCGAATATTTTTTTACATCGTTACTCTGAATTGTAAATTTTCATCCTCGGATCTCAGGTTGTCCCTCTCTTCTCTCGTCCTTTTATCTCTTACAGTTTTTGATTCCCTATGAAATGATTTAAAAAACGGCGGTTAAAAATATTGTAGACAAAATGTGTTGTAATATCTCTCTATATTGGCTGTTTGTAAATGACTGACTAACTGCCTAACTATCTGATTATATTGAGAATGACTGGAGGAATTTGTTTTTGCTACGACCATTGTCTGTTGCTATGTTTTTCGGGTGTTTTTTTATTAGAATTCTTTGAACGTATTTATTTGTTGCATAAGTTTAAAAGGCTTGAGCTGTTTACACTGGTACAAGTAATGTCCAAATATGGTAATAATGGTTCTCTGAACCGATATAGGGAAGTATAATGACAAAATGTTTTCCAACTTCTAAAAAGAATCTCTCCGCAAGGGTTGGGGGACTCATCAAATACAGGGTATTGCACAGGCGCCACGGTTATTCAGTTTTGAAATTATTTTGGATGATTGGCATAGTAAAAGAAATGTTTGTGGAAAAATTTAGACCCCGTTTTTGTAAGACGAATGATTTTTAACGTTCACACTCAACTATTGTTGGGTTATCCACAAAATATATGCTCATCTTACAAATGCAGGAAATTTTTGCAAAATCACTACTTTTCATAGCTTTCAAGTAGAGAGTATTGTTGTTAAATATCTCACAACTACTCCCAGTACTCTAACCATAGCCTCCAAAACTCTGTTATTTATTACCTTATGTAGCGGACTTAAATCTAAGAGAGCAGTAGTATACCTTAAGGTCGGTTTGTCCAGTGTTTTAATGTTTATTCCTCGTATTTTATAATTTACTGCACTTCTAATTGTTTTTTAAATTTGAGTTGTTTTAATTGCAGTTTTTTTTAAGTTTTTCGTGTTTTGGGCAAAACAAACGAAAGAGCTTGTTAAAGGGCGTCTGAGTATCGTTTATAAATAATTTTTTCCGTTTTTGGTTATTAATTCAATTGCTTATGGAAACACTACAAATATAATAAAAACCAAGATTTTGAATTGTTTTTTATTTGTTTTTTATAACTGAACCATAGATGTCTGAGAAATGTTCGGTTATTTTGTATTGAAAATATCACAGGCAACAAAACTCGGTACACTGCACTTTAATTAATAGTTTTTACATTAGCACATCATCATCACACTCTTTTCATAAGAGGAATTCGGCAATTTGCCTTATTTGCTAGTAATTAATATGGAAACTATTGTGGCAAACCAGATTGTATTATGTAATAGTACACTACAGTTGGAAATGTCCTATCATTGCTTGAGAATACAAAACCAGATATTCCCTACTTGCTGCAGTATATTTCTGCACGTCGCACACTGTCGCGATTTCATATAACGAGTGGCCAAAAATAGAAGGAGTAATAGTAGAGTAATGAAATTTGGCACACCTATATTAATTGGTAAAACATAATCATACTTAAAAATTGGTCATTTAAACTCGAAGGATTCGTGTCCTTCCCATATATCCTGAAATTAAAAATTGCTATAACTTGGAGAAAAAAAATATATGTTAATAAAATTTGGTACACTTATTAGTTTTAATATACTTAATACTTCCTCCGAATTTCGTTCAATTTGGAGCAAGGCCTACCTTAAAAATGTCCTTTTTCAAAAAAGTATCAAAAAGACATAAAAAAGTTGAATATATACTTTTTTCGAATCGGAAATTATGATTTAAATGTTTTACTAACTCATTAAACTTTAATTTTCTCACACTCCGTATATCCTTAGAAAATTATAAGGATACATTTTTACCATAGCTGAAATACTACTTAAATAATATTTTATTAAACAATTTAAAATTTGTTTATATATATTAGAATATTTAAATTTATACATATAAGTGAAAAGACATTTATATTTGGTTCCTAATTGAATTTATTTATGTTCAAATATAAAAAATCGATGATCTAGAAAAATTTGCATCACTTCCTCAACTCAGTTTCAAACCTACTTTTTCCACGTCTATATTTTGTCCAATTATTACTAATTTTTAAAAGAATGAATTTTAGTTAGTCCTTCTCTATATCTGCTAGAAATCTTTGAGTACGACTTTCCACAAAATGTACAATATGATGAAACACATTTGTTGTATAAGTTTTCTTAAGCTGCACCCATTGCTCAAAAATATCACGAATCTGCAATGATGTTGACACTAAAAACATTTATAACGCCCACAAAAGCAGTCAGAAGCAACTGAAATTTATATATGTTAAAGTACATACTTGTGTCAATAAAATATCAAAAAATTTCAAAAGTGATATTGGGTGTTTTTTTTTTAATTCACTACTGAAGTTAATAAATGTATGAAAATCTTAATTTTTTGAAGACCTGTACTTTGGCTAACGATATTTCACATATGATTAATATTTGTAAACAATTATAGCGTTGTAATTACAATTACATACCTGGATTACAATTATATTACAAATAATTTAGTCATTACCAAAAGAATTTTTGAATTTTGACTATGACAAAAATATGTCAAATTTCAAGTTTTCGCACAAATTTTCTATATTGCATGGGAATTCTTAACTTTGAGATACAATAACTAAAAAACTATGCAAAAGTTTATAAAAAAAATTTTAAATCAACTAATATAAGTGTTTTCTATAAGATAAAGGGAAAAAAATATTGAATTTCCCACATTGACTTTAACCATTTTTGGCCACGCTCGCGACAGTGTGCGTCGTAACCATTTGTGCTCTTGGCAATGTAAATGAAGGTCAATGATGATAAATTTTCTTAAATATTTGTACAAACAAACACTCACAAAACGAAAATAAAGAAACAAAAGAAATGTAAACAAAAATGTCAATAACATGCTCTGTCATGCTCATTTAAATGTGTCCTGTTCTATGGACTTTCACACGGAGTGAGAGACTACTTTCATTGCAACTTCTGATAGTCAGTTATACCAGTCATTGAACTGCAGTTTCTCTCTGTCTCTTCCTCAATACGTAATTGATGTTGCTGTGTTTGTGTTTAATGTTGCTTGGTTTGTTGCCATTGCTATGGTAGTAGTTGTAGTTATTAGTGTTATTTTTGTAAGTTATATGTGGATTAACTTATTGTTGCTGTCGCTGCCTGTGTTTGGGTTGAGTTCTGTTTGTGGCTGACAAATGAATATCACATAAGGCCTCTGCAATGAAATTGCAATTTCGGTTACCTCTCCAGGTTAATATAATCCTTTCTTCTGCGTTTTATGGATTGCATACTTTTAGGCCTCTGCATTCTAAAGCTTTTCAAAAGATTAATGGTTCTATGTACCAAGGAACATAATTTGAGAAGTTCATATGCATTTTGAATTCTGGTTGAATTTGAGGATTTAAAATTTTTTCCATTCCGTTTAAGCCTTAATAAATGCTGCAAAAACAAAAAGTAACACAAACAATAATAAAATCAAGTCAATTTGCCTGAGTAACTGCAAGTGTTTTACAAGAAATTTAAAGAAAATTCTTCTTGTTACTGTTGTTGTTTTTGTGTATTCAGTTTTATAAGCTCATAATACTTGTCTAAAGAGATATATAGCATTTTCAGTTTAAATTAAACTTTTTTCAAAATAAATGAAACCTTTTTCAAAATGAACGAAACCTTTTTCAGATTAAACGAAACTTTTTTTAAATTAAACGAAACCTTTTTCAAAATAAATGAAACTCTTTTCAGAATAAATGAAACTTTATTCAAATTCAATAAAACATTTTTCAAATTAAATTAAACCAGTTATAGAATTTGTAGGTTTATCATATTCTGTTGCATTTTTTTTTTTTTTTTTTTGAGAAATATTCGCAAAAAGTTATTTGAACAATTTAATGTAACGCTTGCATTGTCTACAATTTTCAACGGATTAAAAGAACTTAAAATAACGCTGAAAATGGCTTCCATCGAAATGGACCGTATGAATAGCGCATCGACTATTGAAAACCGTCGACAGTATGCCTCAGAATTTGCAGTTTGGTCTCCTCAACAAAAAGAAAAATGATTTTTATAGATTTACGGCTTTCACAAGCACGTGCTAAGGTAGGTGAAAGAGCTCATGTTGTTGTGCCAACCATAAGGGGAAGGAACGTTACTTTAATTGCTGCGATAAATAATGGTGGTATTGTTTACCATAAAGTTTTTTCCCTTTCCACTGTAAATTCAACCCGTTTCCAAATATTTCTGAGGGAGCTCCTGGATAAAATTGAAAGCAGCCCAGAGTTACAAAATGCATTTTTAATTATGGATAATGCCAGACTCCATAAAACCCAGGAAATTCGAAATATGGTGGATAATAGTAACTGTACACTTAAATTTTTACCACCTTATTCTCCTATGTTGAACCCGATAGAGAAAACATTCTCTAAGATAAAATTCCACGCCCGATCACTATTAAGTGACATTACCACAGAGCATAACATAGTAAGTGTAATTGAGGAAAGTGTCGCACAAATTAATCAAAATGACTGTGCGAACTATGTTATGGATATGGTCATGACAATTCCTAAAGCGGTCAGTGGACAAATTCTTCATTAATTTTAACAAGTAAACAAGTAAAAATGAATATGTTTGTTTTCTATTAAATTCTATAACTAGTTTCATTTAATTTGAAAAATGTTTTATTGAATTTGAATAAAGTTTCATTTATTCTGAAAAGAGTTTCATTTATTTTGAAAAAGGTTTCGTTTAATTTAAAAAAAGTTTCGTTTAATCTGAAAAAGGTTTCGTTCATTTTGAAAAAGGTTTCATTTATTTTGAAAAAAGTTTAATTTAAACTGAAAATGCTATATATGCTCTATTGGTTTTCCATTGAGCTCCTATTATTTTACTGTTATAAGCTGGGGTATATCAAAATCCTTATAAAGAGGATGATGACGATGATGAAGATGATACCTGTTTTATGCCCTACAAGAGGCAAAGCATGTGTTGTACTGTATATGACACAGAGACTCAAATGTATATTCACTTGATGTTAATGAAGCATTCCCATCATTTGAAACAAATATTATTCAATATTCGGTTAACTTAAAATCTGTCATTACACATGAGCAGAAACTTAGGTTTCTTTAACCTTTGACCCGTATTTGAAAATAGAACAAAATATCTGTAGCAGTATTTTCTGCCTTGCAAATTTTCTAATTTCTTCTAAAGAGTAGAAGCATTTTTCTAAATCATTTACTTCCACTTCTCTGCTATATTTTTACTCTCAATTGTCAAAACTCTATATATGTCCACATACACAGTACAATGCATGTATTTGTACTTGAATACAATTATTTACGCATATTTTCTTCTGTTTGCACATGCATTTCCATGATTTTCATACTCCTTTGGGATCATACAGCTCCAATGTGTGTATTTCTGTCTGTCTGTTCCATTTATCTTCTCTCCCTACTATAGAGGTGTTATAAGTACAACTACAACAGCAACAATAAGAGTAAACAGCAAAGGAGGAAATAATTTTATGAGGCATGTGATCTGTTTTTAGTGATTATTTGATAATCCACAGTGATAAGTGTAAAAATAAATGTTTTCGGAATTGTTTCTCCTCTTTTGTCAGTTTTGTGTATTTTTTTTTTATTTCAGAAAGGTTTCCAATTGCCATGTTTAATAAGAATTCGAAATGGAAAAAGAATCTACAACCAGTCATTAAATGTTGGCAATTGTAAGTTGCCCATTGCGAAGGCGATCTTGAGAATTATTTTTTAGGTTTTCATTGCAAAGGAAACATGTTCGTTTCATTTAATTATAGTGTACCCAAGAATGCATTATAAATGGAAGCAATTTGTCAATTGAAAAAAGTTTTCTTATTTGTTTCTTTTCTTCAATGTTCTTGGAGTGTTAAAAATATTTCTTGAAATTCATTAGTTTGCCAAGGCACTACGTTTTTGTTATTGAACTCTGAGGAAGGTTTTTGCAATGTTTTTCTGTGAGAACTAGAGACTAAAAGTACAGCTCAAATACATTGATTTTCCACTGAAGTATATTCTCAACATGTCCATTGAATTCAATGTGAGAAAGAAGTTTTGGTGGAGTTTGATAAACACGGAAAAGATTGTCAAGGTTATTTAAATACCCAGTGCTTGTAGCTAACAAAGGCTAATACTTGGTCTCAGAATTTGCCATAAAAAACTGGCATATTTTATAATAATTTAACAATACAGTAGTCATCTCAGTTCGTAACAATCTAAGCAGTAGTCTCTACTTCCTGCAAACATTTTGAATTGCTGCCTAAGAAGGTAGTAGCCCCTAATGATTTTGAAAGCTTAAGATTGATAAAAATCCTTCATTCATCAATTTAATGATTTTTTTCTTGTTGTTTTGATTTCCATGTCTAAATCACAAATCCTTTGAAACGTTTAAACTGTCTCTCGCAAATTGAAATCCTATCAGATATATTCATGAGAATAAGTTTTAGCCCCAATATAGAGAAAGACAAACGAAACTTCTAGCAAAAGTCATTTCGTTCAAAGATCATTTCGAACATTACTTCGTGCACATGTATGTGTTTACCCTCCGCGGATGGCCTCACAGTACCTCATTCGATCGCACTAATTTTCATGCACTTTTTCGATTGTATGGGTTCGTATCGTAGGCAATGCCATCACGAATGTTGGCCTTCAAATGCTCAATTGTCTTTGTTTTGTGGGCATAACATTTTTCTTTAATAGCTCCCCACAGAAAATAGTTCAACGGTGTCAAATCGCAGCTTCTTGGTGGCCAATTAACATCACCAATTCGGCTAATTCAACGGCTATCAAAGGTTTCGCCCAAAAAATCGATTGCGGCATGAGATGTGTGGCAAGTTGCACCATTCTTTTAAAATCTAACATCGTTCCCGTCAACACCGTGAAAAGCGGGTACAAAAGGTGGTAAGATAGGTGCGTCCATTGACCGTAATGGTTGTGCCGTCCCTGCTTCACAAGCCACAACAAACAGTCACTCGTAATGGAGACAGTGGCTTCGGTAAGATCAAGTGTGGGTTTTCTGAGCCCCGAATACAGCAATTTTTCTTATTAACTTACCCACCAATATCAAAATGAGCTTCATCCGAAAAGATGATTTTTTGGCAGAATCGAATAGTTGATCCAATGTATTCCAACGTTCCTCAAGTGTAAATCGATTCATTTCGTTCAGTGGAGATAATATACATACGTACTTTTTTGGCACAAGAATTGACAGATTCGAAATAACCGATGGTTAAAATTTAAACCGATAGATGACCCGATATATTGAATTGAATGTATGTTGCAGTCTCAAAGAATAATTATCATATAAAGACAAGTACCAAGAGAAGTATATTTTACTTCGTACTTGAACATACGAATACATACTCCATTGATAGAAGAGCCACAACTACACTAATCAGAGCTAAAGACCAGAAATCGATTCCTCGAGATATCCACTAACTTCTTGGAATGCTAGCCAATATAGATCATATTTTAATATCATATATTTACATACAGTTTAAAACGACAACTGTGACTTGCTTGTTTTGTTTTATTACACTGTAGATACATCTTTATATATGTATAGTCACCGAAAAAAGTCTACATACACCGTTGTTTATACACAGCTTTTTTATACACACCTTTTTATATTTCGATAAAAATTACCGGGAAAAAAGCCTTCATATAGCGCTGTATGTAGACTTTATTCTTTGACTGTATTTGCATATGAAATTTAAAAATATTTTAACGATAATTGTTTTTTTTATATCTCTTTATAGAGCCACACCAATTTATACTACCAACGTGGAGGAAAACAATAAATCATGTAGCCGATACATGGTGCTTGAAAAATCGTGCCACATCGGGTCTATCGATAACATATCAATGGTTTTCTCGGGCTACTGAAATTATAGCATTCGGTCATAATAATAAAGAGAATACCAATGGTTATGCACAAAATTGTTCATGTAATGGACATCAATCATGCCATGGATATGGACATTAAGTCAGTAAATGGTTAGTGGCAATAATTATCATGCACACAATAACAAGAGATGCTCAACAACTGCAACAGCTACAGCAGCAGCAGCAATTAAGCCAGCAACAGCAACAACAAGAGTAACAATATCTGCAGTAACAGAAGGAAGAAGATAATCCGAAGACGATTTTATACCATGACGTGCAGTATTAAGAAAAACCAACAGTAGACTGAATTTAATTTAAAGCAGGCTTAACATTATTGACAAACATTTGGACAAAAAAAGAAAACGTTAAAAACCATAAAATTCAAACCATTTCTGTAACTTAAGCATACAGCCAACGAAAATAGTACACCACTGTACGCAGACTTTATTCTTTGACTGTACATTTGAAAGCAGGATATCTTTTTATAATGCATTTGATTGCTTTCTTTAAAGATTTTATTTTTTAAATATACAATACACAGTCACAGAAAAAAGTCTCTATACACTGCTGTATGTAGACTTTTTTGCTGCTAATTTTTTTGTAGTTTTCTAATAATTTCTATGTAATATCTTTTTATATTCCTTTTTGGTCTTCAAACCTTTGTAACTGCCTTAAAAAAGCTAGAACACCTGTTTCAATTTGATAAAAATCACCAGGTAAAAAGTCTACATAGAGTGGTGTCCGTAGACTTTTTTCTTTTACTGCAATATCTTTATTTTTATGTTTTAAGAGTTTTATATGTATGCGAATGAACACTTATAAAATTTAACCATTCATAGCCAGTAATATATGGTTCAACCAAATATACATACAATGGACAACAAAAGTCTTAGTACAGCTAAAGCAACCTCTTAATAATATCGATAAACATTCTAGTGCCACCACCACCACCGCCATGTTTAACCGTTTCGATCGAGCTCTTCATTTCGTTTTCCTCCATACTGATGAAGTACATCCGTAAGAACATAAATTGATATATTTTGACTCGTTTAAAGACACACACAAATTATTTCAAATTGTCAAAATATATTGGGGGGTACTAAGACTTTTGCTCTCCACTGTATATTGTACTAGTAATATTGTTATTTGTTATATATACTCGTATGTATATTTGTTATTTGTTATACAATTAATTTATAATAAATAAATATGAATAAAAAGATTATAAAAAAAGAAGAAGTCATGCTTTAGTCATAAATAATGCGTTGACCAAAGTTTATAAAAAAGAAATAAATTGTTTCACTCATAACTACTCAGCGATCAGGCATTGCCTACTAGATGGCACTCCATCATACACCATATTAATCAATAAGCTTACTCGCTGTTTTCTTTTTGCTCTAACACACCCTGTATATTATGATTTGTGTTCCTTTTATAATGATTTTACCAAGCAACGATTGTTACCAGGCGATCAGAATAGATAGATGAATGACCACAAAGGAAGAGATTTTAAATATTTTTATATTTGCTCATTAGTCAATCCCAAATAACTGTTTCTTAAAAATGAGTGAGTACCCTACCATAAGCAACATTCGCGACTAACTCAGATATAATTTATAACATACAAATTTTTCGTGACGGCACTAGAAAAAAGTGGTCGTAATAGTCGATTATGTGTCTGATTATTAAGGCTAGGAGTTTACCAAGTGCGCACCCTGATTCGCCGCTCTTGTAATGATTTTACCAAACAACGATTATAACCAGGCAATCAGAATAGATAGATGAATGACCAAAAAGTGCGATTTTAAATATTTTTCTATTTGTTCATTGGTCGATCCAAAATAACTGTTTCTAAGAAATGAGTGAGTACCCTACCCTATGCAATATTCGCAACCTAACTCAGATATAATTTCTAATGTATAAATCTTTCGTGACCAGCACTCGAAACAAATTATCGTAATAGTCGATTAGGTGCCTGATGTATTAAGGATAGAGATTTACCAAGTGCAAACGTGCGCACCTTGCATGGCTGATGGGCCACTCTCGTAATGATTTTTTTTACCAAACATAGATTATTACCAGGCAATCAGAATAATTAAATGGATGACCACAAAGCAGAGATAGACAAAATTTAACTATTTTTCTCTTAATTCAGTGGTCAATCCCAAATAACTGTTTCAATAAAATGAGTGAGTACCCTACCTTATGAAATATTCGCAAGCTAACTCAGATATAATTTGTAATATAAAAATTTCTCGTGACCAGCGATACAAGTGATCGTAATAGATGTCTGATGACTTAAATCTACTATAGGGGTTTACTATGTACAGACATGCACGCTCTGTATATCTGCTGAGCCACTTTTATAATGCCTTTACCAAACAATGATTATTACCAGGCAATCAGAATAATTAAATGAATGACCAAAAAGCGATTTTAAATATTTTTCTATTTGTGCAATGGTCAATCCCAAGTAACTGTTTCTAGAAACTGTGAGTACCCTACCTTATGCAATATTCGTGACCTAACTCAGACATAATTTATAATAAAAAATTTTTCGTGACCAGCACTCGGAACAAATTATCGTAATAGTGTATTAAGGATAGGGGTTTACCAAGTGCAGACGTGCTCAGCATGGATGGCTGATGCGCCGCTCTTGTAATGACTTTACCGCACAACGATTATTACCAGGCGATCAGAGTTATTAAATGCATGATAACAAAGAAAGCGAAAAAAAGATTTTAACTATTTTTCTCTGAGTTCATTTGTCAATCCCAAATAACTGTTTCTTAAAAATAAGTGAGTACCCTACCTTATGCAATATTCGGAAGATAACTCAGATATAATTTTTAATACAAAAATTTTTCGTGTCCAGCACCCGAAACAAGTTATCGTAATAGTCGATTAGGTGTCTGATGTATTAAGGATAGGGGGTTTCAAAGTGCACACATGCGTACCCTGTGTGGCCACTCTTGTAATGACTTTTTTTTTATCAAACAACGATTATTAACAGGCAATCAGAATATTTAAATGAATGACCACAAAGGGGGAGATTTTAATTATTTTTCTCTTTATTCATTGGTCGATCCCAAATAACTGTATCAAAATATTGTGCTTACCCTACATTATGCAATTTTGACTGCCTACTTGTTATGTGGCAATTATTTTAGATCTTTGGCGGCCTTCTTCAATTTCTAGTCTCCTGTTCTTACACGGGTTTCAAACGAGATTCATACGAATGAACATAATTTGAACAATTGAGCGGTTTTCATAAAACAGGGTGTTAAACTAAAAAACAAAACAATAACAGACGTTAAAAATTTTTTATGAAATTAATTCAAAAATATTTCAGTGAGTATTTTTAAAGTAAATTTCCTTTCTTCTGAAAAAAACACAACTGTCGTATAGGAACAGGAGACAAGGAGAGAAAGTAAAGGATATTAGCAGTGTTCGCAATACTGGAAATATCGTTGACATAAATGCGTCGCTCTCATTGCATTTCGTACGTTCCCTGCACGTTACGCTAACCCGCTTAAGGATTGTATAAGAATAACGATTGAGATTTAACAGGCAATCAGAATAGTTTAATGAATGACACCAAATTTAAAATTTAAATATTTTTCGTCGTTTTCATTGGTCGATACCAAATAACTGTGTATACCCTACATTATGCCATTTTTACAGGCTAATTGTTATGTTATGCAAGTAAACTTAAAATATCTAGAGCAGCGCTTGTTTAATAAAAAATTATTTTCTAGAATAACTTAGCAATTTAGAGTTTTTAGTTAAACTGAAGCGGACATGTTATGTTCTCCATACATTCTATATTACTCCTATACACTATACATATATGCCGCCATAGAGGCAGCGATATGTGGTGAAAAAAAAAGATTTTTAATTCCTCGGGTTATCAGAATCGTTGGATTAATGATCTCTGTTGACATCTTCCTGCGACTAAAATATACATTGTTTGTATGTCAGATTATTTATTATTAAGTGGTTCTCTTCTACACATGATGTTCTTTACATATGTACGTTCATGTCCTTTATACTCGCTGCGCTCCTTTTATGGTGCTTCATTTAACAGTTGCTTCACGAAGACTTAACAGGCGATCAGCATAATTAAATGAGTGACCACAAAGAGCGAGATTTTAAATATTTTTCTCTTTCTTGATTGGTCGATCCCAAATAACTGTTTCTTTAAAAATTTGTGTGAAAGAGTTTAATAATTTTTCTTTTTCTTGGTTGGTCCCATAATTTTTTTTGAAAAAAATGTGCATACCCTACATTATGCAATTTTTACAGGATAATTGTTATGATATGTAAATAAGTTAAAAAATCTCTAAACCAGCGCTTGTTTAATAAAAAAAATTATTTTCTAGAGTAACTTAGCAATTTAGAGTTTTCAGTTAAATTGAAACATACATTCTATATTATTTTTATGTGCTATACATATGTATATACCGCCATAAGGGCAGCGATATGTGTTGAAGGAATAAAACGATTTCAATTTTTCACATGTTATCAGAATCGTTGGTTAGATGATCTCTGTTGACTTTTTCCTATGACTTATTAGTTTACCAGGCGTTTTCTTTTAGATATACACAGGATGTTCTTTATATACGTCCTTTATATTCGCTGCGCTCCTTTTATGACGCTTCATCCAACGATTGCCTCATCGAGATTTAACAGGCGATCAGAATGCTTGAATGAATGACCACAAGGAGAGAAAGTTGATTTATTTTTCTATTTGTTCATTGGTCGATCCCAAATAACTGTTGAGTGTAAGAGAGTTTTATTATTTTTCTTTTTCATGCTTGGTCCCAAATAACTGTTTCTAAAAAATGTGCATACCCTACATTATGCAACTTTTGCAGGAAATTGCTATGATATATATGTTAACAAATTAAGAAATTTCTAAACCAGCGCTTGTTTAATAAAAAAATTATTTCCTGGAGCAACTCAACAATTTAAAGTTTTTAAATAAATTAAAATGGTCATATTACGTTCCCTACATTCAATATTATTCCCATATACTATGTATGTATGCCGCCGTAGGAGCAGCGATATCTGTTAAAAATAAAACGATTTTTAATTCCGCGGATTATCAGAATCGTTTGTTAAATGATCTCTGTTGAGATCTTCCTGTGACTAAAATATTCATTGTTTGTATGTTTGATTATTTATTATGAAAGTTTACCAGTGGTTTTGTTTTCAATGTGTGCAGACTTGATGTTCTTTACGTTCATGTCCTTACACTCGCTGTGCTCCTTTTTGGCTTCATATAACAATTGCTTCACGAAGATGTAACAGGCAATCAGAATAATTAAATGAATGATCACAACAGAAAGATTTTAAATATTTTTCTATTTGTTGATTGGTCGATCCTAATTAACTGTTTCCAAAAAAATATGTGATGTGCACCCTACCGTATGTAATTTTTGGCAACCTCCTTGTTATGCGTTGTGTTACAATTTATAATTGAAAAAAGTTGTCTAAACCACCAGCATTCGTTTAATTAACATTATCTCCTAGAATAACTTTGCAATGTATAGGTTTCAAATAATTTTTAGCCACCTATATTATTGCCCTGTCCCCTGTGTTTTTTTTAATGTTTTTGTTTGTGATTTTCATATTAACAGACGGACGTGAGTTCAATCGCTCGTCTTACAAAAACAGGACTTCAATATCTCTGGTAACTTTTTGTTTTTTCTTGTCTCCTATTTTTGTAATGATTTCAGATGTGATTCATACGAGCGTAATTCAAAAATATTTGACCAATTGAGTTAGTGTTTTTCATAAAACAGGGAAAATTAAACTAGAAAGCCAGGCGATCGAAATTTTGTATGAGAATAGTCCAAAAATAGTTCAGCATAAGCGAGTGGATCTTTCATAGACAGGAGTTAAGAAGAGAAAGTAAAGGACATTAGCAGGGTTCTCGCTGACTCGGGAGTGTTGCAACCAAAATAACCGACGGCAACCTTAAATACAAAAGTAGCAAAACTCTCTCTTTCTCTTCCTCATTAATTCCAAATAACTGTTTCTAAAAGATGTATGTACCCTACATTATGTAATTTTTACAGGATAATTGTTACAAGTTAAAAAATCTCTAAACCAGCGCTCGTTTAATATAAATATTATTTCCTAGAGTAACTCAACAATTTAGAGTTTTCAAATTAATTCAAACATCCATATTTTGTTCCCTGCATTCTATATTATTCCTATACGCCATAGATATGCCGCCATAGGGGTAGCGATATGTGTTGAAAAAAATTAAACGATTTTTAATTTCTCTGGTTATCACAAGCTTTGGGTAGATGATCTCTTTGTACGTTTTCCTGTGACTAAAATATCCATTGTTTGTATATCAGATTATTTATTATTAAGTGATTTTCTTTTACACATGATGTTCTTTACATACGTTCAGGTCCTTTACACTCGCTGCGCTCCTTTTATGATACTTCATCTAACGATTGCCTCATCGAGATTTAACAGGCGATCAGAATACTTGAATGAATGACCACATAGAGAGAAAGTTGAATTATTTTTCTATTTGTTCATTGGTCGATCCCCAATAACTGTTTCCTTAAAAATATTTGTGACAGAGTGTAACTGTTTCTCTTCTCTTTCTTGATTAATCCCAAATAACTGTTTCTAAAAAATGTGCATACCCTACATTATGCAACTTTTACAGGTTAATTGCTATGATATATATGTTAACAAATTAAGGAATCTCTAAACCAGCGCTTGTTTAATAAAAAATTATTTTCTAGAGTAACTCAGCAATTAAGAGTTTTTAGTTAAATTTAAATACACCATATATATGCCGCGATAGGGACAGCAATATGTGTTGAAGGAATAAAACGATTTAAAATTTTTAAAGGGTTATCAGAATCGTTGGTTAGATGATTAATAAAGTTTACCAGTGGTTTTCTTTTATATAGAAATAAATAAATATCTTCTACACATTATGTTCTTTTTATACGTTAACGTCCTTTATATTCGCTACGCTCCTTTCTGTCTTCATATAACAATTGCTTCACGAAGACTTAACAGGCTATCAGAATACTTGAATGAATGATCACAAAGAGAGAAAGTTGCATTATTTTTTTATTTCTTCATTGGTCGATCCTAAATAACTGTTTCTAAAAAATTATGTGATGTATACCCTACCGTATGTAGCTTGTACAAGATACTTGTTATGCGTTGAGTTACAATTTGTTATAGAAAAAATTGTGTATTTTCAAGATATAAGAAGGATAACCGAACAAATAGGAAAATAACTCATAAATATTTGAGCGATTGGCATTTCAAATAAATGTAATATCTTGTCCTAAAGAAACAAAAATTAGACAAAAAGGTACAGAAAGATGCTTACACTCAATTAGGTGGTTCCCAACATTGACAAAATCGATAAGTTGTGCTACAAAAATATTTGATGCACCAAATGACAACAATACCGTGTTATTTGAAACAACATTAGTGACGTAACGTCTCAAACGTATGCAAGTAATTTGATCAAATTCTTTAATATTATGTTAGCAACATTGCCTATTTCTAGACTTGTATCGAGTTATCTATTTAGTGGCATGTCAAGGCTGTCAGCTCCCGTAACAACCGAGAAACACATACAAAAGCTAGAAAAATGTACTCTACTCAAAGTTTTGATTCAAACGACAAGGAATAATAAACAGAAAATTATTGACTGGATTTTAAAGAATTTTAAGAAGGAGACTGAAATCGTTACAGATGTCGTTAGGCCTGCACATTATGGCAATATACATACATATTGCCGAAATTTATTATTATCTACAGTCTGACTGTAGTTGAGTATAGCTTACCGTCCACAGCAAGGTCACTTGGTGGCCTATATGGCCTCTTGTATTACGCAGTTAAATGTAGAACAAGGGAGCTTTTTGTGATTCGTTAGTGGGTGGTTTGAACCACCCGGATCGCCATATGTTTAACAACACGGACAGATCTTCAAACTTTATGTTACTCTGAAAACTGATGACGTCTCTGTTTTGAAATGCAGGGCCCTCATATAAAAGGTTTTGTACCGATTGATTTGAAATTGAATAATCAGAACGAGTATTAAGTCATATGTGAACAGTTGAGTGAATTAAATCATTGTTGTTTTTCAATCATCGGTTGCAGTTCTCTGTATGTATACCGTCCAAGACAATCAGAAGACGTCTAAATGAGAAGAACTTACGTGGGTGAATAAAAAAAAAAAAAATATAAAATCTTGTCTAACATTTTCGAGAGAACAACGCAATAAACCGATGACATTTGGGAAAAATGTACTTTGGAGCTAAGAGTCGAGTAGATGGAAAACATTACGCAGTCCAAATCTAGAGCATCACCCAAGGTACACCCTTAAAACGATTAAGTATGTTGGTGGCATTGTTAAGGTGTAAAAATAATTTTACGCCACTGCTCCGTGCCTAAAAAAAACTAGCGAGGGAATACCAGGTCATTCGGCATGACTGACAGTAGGGCAGTGACATGAGATTCGCAAAGTTCGGTGGATAACCATACCATTTGAGGAAAGAAGACGATCAGTTCTTACAGACAATAATCAATTTAACTGAAGCCACTGTTGAGCAGTAATATGCCGGAAATTGTTAGCTCGTCAGCAATATGCCTACTTTCTGGATGAACCAAAATTTCTCTGAGAAATCCTTGACATGGAAATTAACAGAACGGATATCAAAATCACGTTCGTAACTGACTTGCCTACAGCTAGGATGTGGCGAACCATCAGCAATGCCATAGAAAACAGCTAGTACAGAATCATTTGGGCTACAAATATAGAAAGGAAACTGGGAATGATTACGACCAAGTGCGGGGATGGAACCTCTTAGAGAAGTCGCATACAAACAAAACTGGGTGACAGCTTTTCAATAATCCTGGGAAAAGATCGCCTACAACCCCCTTGTATAATAGGGGTGGGAGTTTCGAAATAATCATGTTAACGTGGCACATCCATTTAAGTTGCATGTATTGTGGGTGTGTCAGTGTCTGCAACGTTTGCAAATGACCTTAAATAATTGTCTACTAAGCATACCACATATACTTTCTGCAGCTACAACACACATGACAACATTGTATACAGCCTATAACACAGTATGAGTGGGTAAGTGAGTAGCTCTCATTGCGAGCACTATTACTGTCGCCTTTCAACAGGACTCACTCTTTGAAGTAAATACAGAACAATCCTCTTAGTAGTAGTTGTATTTATTGTTGCTCTCTTGTGCTATTTTTGTTTGTTGATGGTTGTAATGAAGTTATGTTGTTGCTGTATGGGCGATACAAAAGAGTCAGTCAGGTGGTCTGAGTATAAAATTGCATTACTTTCATGGCCAGTTCTTGTTGCAGTTTCTTCTTAATGTAGTCGTAGTAGTAGTAGTTGTTGCTGGTGTATTTGTGGCTTTTGTTGGCGTCGCCTAGACGTCTGAAATTTTCATTTCATGTAAAATTGCATTTCATGTGACAAAAATTTCGTTTTGTTCAGTCAATACGAAAATGAACACAGAAAAGGAAGACAACGCAGCACAACACAACAATGTATTGAAGAGTGAAACAAAAATGGGAGTCTTTCAGACCCGAGCTATTCAAAAAAAGTAGAACAATTAATATTTACAATGATTAAAGATTGAAATTTGCAATGAGAATCTTTTAACTGAATACTGTGCTCAACGATATCATCATTATCATCGTCATTACTGTTGCATGTTGCATAATTACGATGATGAAGTAGTTTTTGTTTGTCTCTCTTTCGAGGGGTTTAAGGTGAAATTAATGATACAGACTATGTTGCACGTGTATGTAAGGACAAGTGTATGCATGTGTACGTATGCATTTTTAAAGGTAATCAAAGGAAATGAACAGTAAATGAGATAAAATTAACAAGGACATCTTAAGCCGACCCTGAAATGAACACCAGATACAATAACAACAGCAATAAAAATTTTTTATATACAAAAATTCATGCTGTTACACCAATAGACAGACAGTCCTGAAGCCAGTTAGTAGTTGAAAATTGCCGAATTGGTTTAATTATCAGGGCTTTTCAAAGTGAATGAAAATTGTTTTCGTTTTCGTAGCAGTTCTTCTGTGGTAGACTGTAAAAAGTGCGGGAGTAATTTAATTTGCAAATAGACTTTTAACTTAAACAAGGTAATGTCTTTAAAAATCTAAATTTGTATGGTATTTAAAAGTAACAATGCTTTTGGAATTCTCTCTAAAAGGACAGTGATTGGATTCAATTAAACTTGAACGTTTATGCATTGCTAGGTTAAATTGCAAGTTTTAAGGTCCCATTATAATACCGATAGTGCCTATTTTATCATTCAATTATAAGTCCTGGCTGTAACAAGTATAGACTCTATTGACGCGTGCTATATATAAGTTCTGGCGAACAAAACTCCCTTGTTTTAGATTCCCAAATGCCGGAAACATTTGTTGTGAGTTCTTCCCAGGGTTCGGAGTATGCAACCATGGCCCAGTGTCTTGTTATAACATATTTAGGGATCTAATGACCGCTTTTCTTATTAAATTTGTCACTACAACCCTTTAATCAGAATTACATCCTAGCTTCCCACACCACCCTTGTTGCGTGTATTAATTTTATACGTGAATTGTGGGACCTTCAGTTTAATAAAAATAACCGCGGACTCTTGTCTAATAAGCCTACACTCTGCTTATATGATTGATAAAGAGTATCTGCGCTCTTTCCTTCAATAGATGCCGTACATTGTTGGGAATGCAGACACTCTTGGTTTATTATGACAACTTTATCAGCACAGTCATAAGTTTTTCTTCAGTTATCAGAATACTACAGTTATGCCAAGTTGCATATAGTCTCCATTAAATACGATTTTCCATGATTAAACAGTGCCTTCATTATTGAATGTTCTCTATTAGAATAAATTAAAATTAATTTTTAGTTCCTTTTAACAAAAATTTACGTTTTTTACAATTTCTTTAATATTTGAATTTTCTCCAAAGAATACCTCAAATGCTTTCGTCCTATTTCAAAATGTGTGTTGAAAAACACACGGCAACTCTTTCTCATTCACAAAATTAAAACGAAATTTAAACCAACTCTCCAGAGAGTTGCAAATAAACAGTAAAAAGTATGAAGACAAAAATCTAAAGGACGAAAATAGGAAGAAAAACAAAAAAAAATCCAACAATAAACGTAGGCAACAAAAAAAAATAACGGCATATCAAACATAGAAACAAATTCCGCACAAACAAAGTAAAACAGCAGCTTTAACAACAAACACACATATATTCACTTAAACACGCTTGTAGAGACGCCAACAGAGATTGATGCAATGAAGAGACCACAAGAGAGAGTAAACATTTTACAGGCCGAAACACATAGATAATGAAACACTATTACTTAACACACTAGACTTGTACAGCGCCTGCTTAAGTTTTACAATGTGTAATAATACGACAGATTTTAGTATCTTCATGGTGTAAAGGATCAGAAAGAAACCATTTTTTTGAATTTTTTTATAAAATACAAAAATTTATACGAATATCAAAAAGAAAATTTTGAAATGTTTCAAAACCTTTAAGGTCTTTAGAAACTCTCTTATAGTTTTTAGTTTGTAACATTATTTGAACCCTGCACAATATCTTGCCTTTTTAGCACACTTACAAATTACGATTTATTGATGACTGAAAGCCTAATGCGGCCCCTAAACATTGCGACTGCCTGTACAACTTAATTACTGTGTACAAACAATTGTTATGCTGCACGGCTGATTGGTCATCGGTTGGATAAAGTTCAAAGAAATTTTGATTTTCATTCAGGCGGCCACCAATACGATGCTACAATAACAATTTATAAGTAAATTTGGATTCAACATGCTGTACAACAAATCGCAACGTATAGAGGAGACATTATAATTTAAAAAAATCTCCATACAACAGCTTCATTTTTCATTTAATTTAGTTTTTTGGTACTTTTTGTGCCACACATTCTGGTACTGAACCATAAAAATGTCCCACACTTTCATAAACCAATCCCAAAGCCAATGTAAATAACATTAGCCGTTTGGCCAACAGTGCGCCATTGGCTTATGCCTTGGCTCTTGTTAATAACAAGAGCCATTAGAACAACAGAGGCGACAAGGTATTCTCTTCAGCCTTAAGGACTGTAAATAACATGAGCAGCGTTGCCGTTTTGGTTATTTTTAACCAAATTTGGTTATTTTTTTTGCTAATGTGTAAATGTGTATTTTTTCTTCATTTTGGTTATTTTTTTTTTGTTATCGTTAATACAGTACTCACTTCTTTAATTTTATTTGAAAATTTGCATGACAAGCTTTGCAATCGTTAGCAATGCGTTTTATTTCTTTAAGCGTTCATTTCTTATTACGTTCAATTGATAGCACCGTAAAAGTGCTTAATAAAAGGACTAAAGTACAAACACAACAGGGTTTTGTAAGTTAAACATCTAATTACTTATTTTTTATATATGAACTTTGTATGTAGAACTAAAATTTTTTGCAAATATGCATCGATTACTACTTATTAACAAATTATCATTTCTGCAAAATTGTGCAAAAACAAAGTGATTCCCATTATGTATGGTCTGCCAAAGGCATATTTTAAATAAAATTGTGAAATTTTTGTACTTGCAATTAATTTGTTGATATGTTTATTTTAGATTTTTTTATTACTATGCAAAGAATCGCTGTAGTCGCCGTAGTCTAGTAGGTAGTGTGTTCGCTTATTAGAAGTAAAGCCCGGTTTCGAGCCCCAGGCCAGACATCAAAACGAAATATGAAAAAAAAATATTTCTTCGGCCACTTCCTCTCAGCAGACTTTTGGCAAAAACTCTGAGAGTAAATAAACCTGCCATGAAAAAGTTTCTCAACAAATCTGTCGTTCGGAGTCGACGTTAAACAGTAGGTCCCGCCACTCAAGTATAAAATTAAGACACACAACATGAGTGGTGTGGGAAGTTAGGCCGTAATCTTGACTGATGTATGTTTGCAAAGAATCGCATATAAAGTTTTGTTTTTTGTTTATTTTATATATTAATTTGATAATTATCATAAATACAAGCACTGAAGTTTAATAATTTTTATATCAAACCTTAAAATACATAAACATACTTTATGTATAACTCTACAAGTTTTTTTTTTTTATTTATTTTTAAATATTGAATATCTTAGAGAACTACAATTTTTATTTTATTGCTTTAAAGTGAGATGTATAATTATTTTTATAAAAAAATTTTAATGCAAATAAATAAAAACCTTAATCAATTATTTGTAGTTTAATTACACAGAAAAAAATAAAATTTTTGTACTAAACCTTAAATTTGTTAAAAACAAATACATACATTTATACAAAAAAAATTTTTGGTTATTTTTTTCCTTATTTGGTTATTTTTTATTTTAATTTTGGTTATAAAATTTTTTTGGTAGTGGCAACGCTGGTTGAAACACTATTACTTAACGTACTAGACTTGTACAGCGTGCTGCTTATGTTTTACATTGTGTAATAATACTACAGATTTTTGTATCCCAATGGTGTAAACTTTACACTGTATAGAATCAGAAAGAAAACATCTTTTTTTTTAACTTCTTAAATTTTGAAATGTTTCAAAACCCTTAGGGACTTTAGAAACTCTCTTATAGTTTTTAGTTTACTACATTATTTGAACACTGCACAATATATTGCCTTTCTAATCCGCTTATAAATACGAGTTATGTGTTGATGACTAAAACCATATGCATTGGGAATGCCTATGCAACTTCATTACAGTGTTCAAACAATTGTTATGTTATGGTTGGTAGTCGGTTGGTTAAAGATCAAAAAATTTTGATTTTCATTCAACCGACAACCAATAAGATGCTACAATAACAATAGTAAATTTGGTTAAAAAAATCAAAACGCGTGAAGAAGACTACCTCACATGGATTCAACATGTTGTACAACTAATCGCAACGAGAGTAGAGGAGACATTATAAATAAAAAAATCTCTTTGCACAACAGCTTTATTTTGTGCCGCCGCCAATTATTAATTTAGTTTTTTGGTACTTTTTGTGCCACACATTCTGGTGCTGAACCATAAAAATGTACCACACTTTCATAAACCAATTCCAATGCCAAAGTAAATAACATGAGCCGTTTGAACAACAGTGCGCCATTGGCTTATGATATAAGAACTGTTAATAACATGAGTCATTAGAACAACAGAGGCGGCAAGGAATTGGCTTCAGCCTTAAGGACTGTAAATAACATTAGCCATTTAAACAACAGTGAGGAGAAGCAACTCACTAAACGATTTAAAACACACACGAAAAATTTAAACGAACATATTTGCTTGCAAAAAATTAACACTGGAAGAGGTGAAATTCTCCCAAAACATAAACAACATTTATTATGTCCCAAAATACAAAACAAAAAACAATAGATGGGATTAGGAAGAAAAAAGAACGAAAAGCCGGTTAATGAAATGAGTGTACGAAAAAACAGAATTATACTATGTGTTCTCTTTAACAATTTTGCATTCCCCCTCTAAGTATTCTACTTTGACTGAAGCATTAACTAGTTATTAACTGATATTACAAGAAAGGGACTCGTTAAAAAGGAAACGATTTAATTTATTATTATTACAGCAACACAAGACTATATATATATATACTACAATTAATTTCAAAGTCATTCCTTGTGAAGGGGAAGTGGAGTTAGATATGAAGTTATTAAAAGCAAACAAGCGAGCTATAAAAACAAAAGTGTGTAAAAGTACTACTCGTACTCTTAAACTTGGCTCTGCAAAGGCAACGTAATTGTAAACAAAATTCTCTTTTATTAATGAGAGCATATTTATGATAGTGTATGTGGCTGTGTTTGCTAGTGTAAAACATTGCAAGTGCATTTATTGCTTTTTGTAAAGTTTTGTGTGTTTTGAAAAATAAGGAAAAAAAACGTAAAAGAACTGTATGTGCGAGTGTTTGTAGGTGATTTTTGCATGCATTTCTCGTTATGTTTACACGCTAACATGTTGTCTTCGCTTTAGTCACGCTGTTCAGTGTAAGTTTTGCCATGTTAATGTAGGGATGTGTTTGCAATATTTTTTTTCGGTGTTGAATCTCGCACGTACGGTTTTATATTCGTCGTTTAAACTACACAACGGTCTGTAAAAAAGTGAAAAAATAAAATAATTACAAATAAAGTTAAAAAAAGAAAATAGAAAAAGGCAAGCTAGGATTCTTGCTATAAGTGAATGAAACATTCTGGTTAAAGGCAAAAAAAAAACTAAGCAAGAAGAAAAAAAATTTGTCCGAAACCGGTTAATTAAAAAAGACTTAAAAAATATTTTAAATGGCCGCAAATATAAAGAAGAAATAAGAAGAGTAGAAGATAAAAAAAAATTGTAAAGTGATATTGGAAAGAAAGCTGTTGATTCCTGAAATTTGTTGCCGCCATTGTGTTTTTATTAAAAAGTGATGTAAAATAAATGTAATTGACCGGCTCCCTTTCCTCAAAGAACCACCAGTTGGATATTTTTTCTGTTGGAAATATCAGGTAAGTGTTATAATTTTACACTTCCCGTTGGAAAATAAGCCTTAAAGACTAGATTTTGGCAAAACAAAATATTTTCATTTGATTTTACTTCGCATTGTTTTTGTTATTGTTTTCGACCGCGAAACCCGGTGTAAAACTGAATTTATTGCGCCTCTGTCTAGTCACAACAAATATTTTTGCTTTTTTTTTCACTGTCATTGTTGTTGTTTGTGGTTTAAGAATTTTATTTTGATACCGTTGCCTAGAGGGATTTACAAAATTTTTGGGGAATTTTTTCAATTCAATTTTAAAATTTCAAATTTAAGTTGCTACATGAGCTTGTCGGCCATTTCGTAAGAGATTGTTTAAAAATTTTTTTGTTTTAAACTCTTCTATGCATGACTACCTATATTGTTTCTGAAACTTCATTAAGGTACAGAGCACCGCTTTAAAATTATCCAAAGTAATCCTATCATCAGAAATTTGTTTGATTTTAAATCTGCTACGTTCAGTCAACTTATTTTCCACTTCTAAGGTTGTCTTCCATATAAGTACACAGTTTTTCATTTAACGTGCGTTCTCTCTAGAATGCTTTTTACGGATTTCACTTTTAAAAACTTTGTGAAGAGGAACACCGTTTCTTACGATTCCACAGAGAAACAAAGTGGCGCAACGTAATTCACCCATCGCGATCCGACATGATCCAAAAACTTTAATTGTGAGCAATTCAGTTTCTATCAGTCGTCTTCAGGTGCTGTCAAATTTTATGCTTCCGTGCGGGTTTCATTCAATTGTCATTCTTGCTGTCCTGTGCCTGGCTTGACCTTCGATTGTTTGGATCAACAAATGATGGAAGGCAATGGTTTTATAGCCACGATGACGATTCTTGCTTGATACATGCCAACCTTTAAAGACCAAACGTATTTATCCGTAAGAAGAAAGTTGTTTCTCTATTAGAATTGGAACCTTAATTAGGAACGCAATGTGTCTCATGCTTAATGGAAGAGATTGAGAACTCCCAAGCTTAGGGAAATATTTCCAACTTGTAGAAGAAAAGTAATTAGAAGCATCAGACAATTGAAATGTCTAGGTTGTAATAAGGGATTAACACGTTCACGCCGGCGCGTACCACCGGTGGCCCGCACTAGACTGCCTCATCGGGCGGCGTGTACCACCGGTGGCCCGCACTTGATCATGCTATTAGAACGCACGTAATACCAAATGTTTAGATCTTTAACAGTTATAATTATAAATAATAACAATTATAATCAATAACTGTTCTATTTTCACCGTAAAAATTCAAAAGATTTAATGAGGATGGGACGAATTCCCGAAAAAATACGCAAAACTTTAAACGATACCATTGTAGGTTACTAAACAGCTGCCGTCCGATAGAGCGAACCATGAATTTAAGCGCCGGCGTGAACGTGTTAAGTGAGAAAGTTAATAGTAATACACTCTTATAAAATTTTCGAATTTGAAAAATATTCCCATGCGTCGAAATTCTTTTCTCTGTATATGGGAAAATAAAATTCAAATATAAACTCTAGTTTTAAACCCCCTGTATGACCAATATATTTCATAACTGTCATAATCGTAGTTACTGTTTCTTCTCATTTTTCTTACTTTCCATCATTCCATTATAGTTTCGGTTTCTTGTTCTCATTTTGTCACTTTTGTTTTTCATTCGTATTCTCTTTTTTAACTGAAATGTTTTTCATTTTATGTTTTTTTTTTGTGTTGCCGTTTCAAGAACTTTCGAGAATTGAGAATTATCGTGTGTTAAAAAAAATAAAGACTCGGCCGAAAACAGTCTCTTTACAAGAATATTCTTCGTGTTGTTCACCGTTATAATAATTGTCATCATCATCATTTAGTAGTCTATGGTCAAACAACACCGCAGTCGTTTATTGTTGTTTTTTTTTCTTCTCTTCGATTTCCCTGTAGCCCCGTTCTCGTTTCCACCACACAGCTCTCGTTAGAAACAAGAGTTGTGTTGCTGTTGTTTACCTATGTAACTGTCTTGTGTTGTCTTGTCTTCTTTGGCGTAAATAATGAGAAAATTTCACCGAGTTAAAGTGTTTGTTTTGTTATCATTTGTGTCTCGTTTTTTCGTCGTTTTTGCCTGCTTTTTTATTCGTTGCTCTCCTGTTAATACAATTAATTATAGCGAGTGTTACAAAATTAACCTTGACTCATTTATTTAGTTTAGTTTGAAAAGAACATGAACTGGAAAATAACTTATGGACTGAAAGTGAGAATATTTTTCTTCTTGTGGCCCCTTCTGATTAGAAAATATTAACAAATAAAGATCCATTAATTTCCTGCTTGATCCATGACATCAGCAAGCAAGTAGAGATAATAGAACAAAACTGCTGCATTAATTATCGATTTCTTTTGACAAACTTGATACATGTTATCGTTATCGTCATAGCTCAACAACTGATTACAAAGTTTTAAATTGAAAACGAGGATGTTGATGGCGTTCCTGATGATTTTGTTACGAAATTTTTGCTGATGTTTTGTTGTTAGCGTGTCTATATAAATTCACTTCCATTTCGGTTTGTTGGTTTCGTTTTCTATTTTCATGGCAACATTGTTCCCCTGCCATTCCAAATGTTAGATTTTATAGTTTTGTTTATACATTTGAGGTTTTCTATTTAGTTTTATAAGTTTTTTGTTTTAAAAACTGATTTATAGTTTAAAAATTAAAGGGGTGGTGGTCATATAAAGTAATGGAAGCGGTGGTCCAGCCTGCTAAAAAATTTTACTTACTCAGCTTCCCATATCCATTTCACCCCACGCCACTCACACTACGAAAAGCATTGGAGTAAAACCTCCCCTATCATATCACCCCGCCACACACACAATACGAATATCGTAAGAGTAAAACATAAATATTTACCCACCGTTTGAGGGAAATGTAGTGCTAAAGGATTTTGATTTCAATTCAACTGCAGCGTAGGCTGCTAGGCAACACTCGGCAGAGTGTTGAATAAATTATTTGGAATACTGTTTGTGGTTTGTACTGAAATTGATTTTGTGTACAGCAGGCAGAGAGTAAAATTCAATTGAAATGCAGCTTAGAATAGTAGAAATAAAATATTTAAATATTCATGTTATTACTTTGAATGACTTTTCTTTAGAGATAGGATATGCCGGTGGAAACTAATTTTTTTTTCTCTGCTTGCCTTTGAAGTAGTTGTAATAGAGGGATAGCAAAACTAAAAGAAGAAAAAATATGGAAGCAAACATTTGAGTACTATTTGTTTGTTAGCGAAGGTCAAAGGTCACTAAAAGTTTAGATTAGGTACACCGTGTAGGAAGAGGTTAGTAAACCTAATTTCCCTAATTCGGTGTAACCAAATGTAATCTAATATAGATATCCAAGGACCAGGATAGAACTGTCTAAGACAGCATATCAATGCCCGATCAATCATATTAAACGTAAATGACAGAGAATTTCAATCCATTAGTTAAGCTCTAGCTGTCTGACGCTTTGTTTCAAAGTAATTAACGCCAAAATTGATTATTTTTTAATAACGACTACTAATCGTAAACATACACAGCATAAATTTAAAAAAATTTCGTTTTAAAATACTTTTGATATCTTCCTTTATTTACTTATTGTTCTCACAATATTTTCCCTAAAGTCCTAATTGATTTCAATTATCAATTTTAATAAATAATTCTAAAAGTATTACAGAACGATTGCACTTCTTATTGCCATTTGTTATTGGTATTGGTTGCTTCAATTAGTTTCAAATTTCAATTATTTAACAAGTTAAACTATTACGACAGCATTGAAAAGAAATAACGAACAGTGCTGAAAATAATAAAACGGTCAGAGAATCGAAAAAAATTGGGAATTTGGGAAGGCCAAAATTAGCCTACCTTGGTTTGCTGTATTGAGGGCGTTTTTTCATGCTTCTGTCTGTAACTTTTTGAGATAGGGTGCTAAATGTCTTCTCAAGGTCAATGAATACAAGCGACGATGTATTCAATTTAATTTATAATTTTTAGAGTGTCGCCCAACCTGTTGTTGCTTAACCCCAGGCTTTTTTATGTTTAAATAAGAATGGGAGACCCATTTGTTATCTTTTCTTTCTTCGCTAGGTTAGTGATATTGTCTTATAAAAACTAATCGCGGAAGCTTTTTGGATAACGGAACTTTTATCTTAAAGTTTTACTAAAAATCTTTGTTCGTGGGAATTTGTTTTTCCTGAGCGATTTTATGGCCAATGTTGTACAATTTCTGGATGGGAGATATTACTACCAGTACGCTATGCTCTGCGAGGCAGATGCATACAACTGGATTACTATTTACTAAAGCCTACAGTTGTTTTCATTTGGATTTAGTCAGGCAAGAGTATTTTTAATGGCATGTTTTGTTAGTTCCATTTGTTTTCTGCACGCTTTTATAATTATTTTAATCTACTATTAATGATTGTCGAACTAAAGGAATTTCAACTGATAAGTGCTCGTCGATGAGAGCAATGTTGTCCTTTCAGTCAAAGCAACCAAAATTGAAAAAGTTAAGATTTTATGGATCTACGTGCGGATCCACTCTAGGTTTTTCGTTCATCATCTTATTATGTTAGGAAGAAGTCGATGGACAAGGTTCTTTGGCACTATACCTAGAATAATAATCATCATCATTTTCCTAAAGGGATTTTATCATTTGAAACGATACTTGACAATCCTGTCATTCTAGAACAGGAGGCAAATTAACTGCTTAACAGGAATACTCGAGCAGTTAGAAACTGTGCTTAACCAAAGAACATCGAAAGGCGCATGATACCTCAAGAACTAGGACAATAAAATCATGCGGCAAATAGCAGCAAACTGTGCAATATGGAAATGCTTTACGAGGATTGGAATATTTTAATGGAAGATAAATAAACTATAAAACCCCTAACACTCGTACCATAGGCTATTTTTCTCGACTAACCCTTTAATTATATGCTTTGCTGTGTCTGTGGGTATGTCTCTGGCCGAATATAATGCAAAACCCTTTAGCTAAGCATTTATCAACATTTACAGTCGATTACAAAACCACAATATAAATTTTACTTACTCTGAAAGTGTCTGAGTATGTCTGTGTGCTGCCATTGCCTTTTAATTTTCGGAATTGAATATTTGTCCTGGCATTTACAGCTTCTGTCCAAAATCTATGGAGATTAAATTTCCTGCACATTTAAAACTAAAAACAACAGAAAATAGTACAAAAAAAAATAGAAAAAGAGGAATAAAATCAATGAATAAAGTTGTTGTGGCAAAGGACATCCTTGTCAAAATAAAGAGTTATTCTTGCTCTTACTCTGCTCTGAAGTGGTACAAATAATGGATTTTTATTCATTTTATTAGTAATAGTATCCCCTCAAAACGAAACAGCCCAGGATGTTTTTCTTCACACCCATTCTAAATGAAAACCACAAAAAACTCGTACGGCTTTTTTGCCTCCAAAATTATTATCCAAGCCATGGCTGCTATAACGGTGGGAAACTGTATTCTCCAATCCCTTAAACGGATTCCTCTTTTACACCGACTTTGTTTGTTTGTAGTTTTATGAAGCATTCTCCCCCAAGCCTAAAGTTGAATTTCATTTGATTATAAATCATGTTTAAAATATGGTGAAATGCAAGTGAATTTTTATTTTTGCTTATTGAAATGGCTTGTCATTACATGTTTGAAATTCACAGCATCATCAATGAAGAGTTAACAAGTTGGGGGTCTTCAATATAAAATTAACTCCGTTTGAGGGACTGAGAAAGCAGAAACAGTTGGATTTTTGAAATCTAACTAAATATTCTAAATATTCATATTTATGTGACTATGAATTCTAATTTTAGTTTAATTAGATTTTTATGAAACGACCTGCAGAAGGGTTTGAAATCGAATTTCAGCCTCCTCATATATATGTGAAAAGATGCTTAAGCCGCCAAATATTTTAATTTGAGAAACTCTTAGCAACACGTTATAAATTGGAATTCAGGTTCTTTTGTTCTATTTTTGAAAATACAACGAAATAAAGTTTCGAAAGGTCGAAATACCACGTCTGGGCAGTGGCAATTTTTAATTCCTCAGCTATCCTCTAGAATAGCACACATGCAGTACAGACATAATGTACAGCCTACCCAAAAGAAACTGAGAATATGATTATGAGATATGAAAGAACATTTATTCATTTGAAATGAATTTCACTTAAGGTAAAATCAACTCTTTATGTATCTTTACTAAACCGCTATCTGATGAGCGAAAAATTTTATCTAAGCTTTACAGCCTTCCCTCCATCTCTAGCATTTTTTAGAAGAATATCACTGTTATTGTGAGTCCTGCTCCCTCCTATCTTCTTATGATGTACAAGAATACATCTGCATTTACTGCTCATGAGATCATAGCCGCCTTTAGTACTCACGATAGTACTCTGGATTCTTACATATCAATAACCATATCTGCCGGATAGAAAAATCCGGGAAAATCTTGAAAAACCTAGGTTAAATGAGGACGACAGTTAAACGCTTGTAGAAATCACTCTTTTCTCTGGTTGGGAAATATGGTGGAAAACATCTAGAAAGGTACGAAGTCTTCGCAATATTTTAAAAGAGTTTTCTTTCTAAAGGCATGTATAGCATGACAATATTCAAATCAGCAGCCTATAGTCATTGAAACGAACTATAGTGGCGTCTACATTTCAAAAAACAATCGCCATGACTTTGCTTGGGATAAGAACCTGGATTTAATGAATCAATAAAATTTATGATGTAAAGCGCTCACAGTATTTATTAAGTTTAGCTATAGTCTGCTGAAATTACTGTCAAACACAGGAGTCAACTGACTTGTAGCCCGTTGATCGGAGCAGTGTTCTCCTTTCGGTTTAGCTAAACGAGAGGAATGTGGTTTTGAATTCCCATGACTCTGGCGCATTAGTCAACTTGAATTTGATCGATGGTGGATTGAGGCTTATTCAAAATACACCTGTAACTTAAGAACACCCTTACAAAAAATTTTTATTGAGGTCCCAGAGCTCAAGGTGATTCACATCATCCTCTCGACGCCACCAAATTGGTCGTGCGGTATATCCAATGTGGCATGAGGTGTGTGGCACGTAGCGCCGACTTTTGAAACGTATTCGCTTTTTCCCCTCTCAATCTGCTTGTAGTGAATGTTCTGACATTAATAATAATAATAATCCTGGTACTGGCAACACTGTTTAAGCTCATAAGTCAACGGTACTAAAAGTAAATTTTGGTTGTTTATGGGATATTTTTGTTTTTATTTCTGCAGTTATTATAACTGTTGTTAATGTACTCATATTTTATATGTTTTTTTTGTAGATTTTCTTCTTCTTTTTATTTTTTATTTAAACTGTTTTTATTTTTTATTAATTGTTCTTCTCTCTTCTATATGCAATAGAACAACAAAGGTAACTTGTAAACAATATGATTTACAACTGCAATAAACACTCTTCTACTAACATTTTAAAGTGTTCTATTCATTCAATATTTTACTATTTGTAAAGGCGTAAAGCTGAGTGAGAATGTTTTGGAGAAAATGAGAGAGTAAAGGAATTATTTTGGATATGCATGGCTCAAGCTATTGGAGTATGTTAGTGAGACCAGAATGTAACAGGGTATATAGAAGCTTTGTAAGTGTGCGTGTGTATACGTTTAATATGCATTTGTTTATCCTTAAGTGTTTATCCTTAAAGTTGAAAGTTGCGTTGGTACTGGAAGAAGTAACATTGAATATTTAAAATACTTAAGTCACAAACATAAGCAGAACATAAGCAAAACAGTAAAAGCAAGGAAAAACATTTGAGAGGAATGAAAAATTATTGTTTAAATTTCTTATAAAACACAACGTTTTTTATTGTGTTTTACTTTTTCTCCTCTCTTTCTTCCTCCATCACCCCCTTTCTGTATATAACTTGTCTGTTTTCGTCTATTAATATTCGTTTCGAAATTTGTAATAATTTTCTTTTCTCAATACGTACGTTTGTCTGCCGCATACAAGTGAGTGTGGTTGCGTGTGTAATGTCTTAATACATGTTCATTTTAACATTGTTTTCTATTATTAAAACATAATTTGTGGGTGTGTTAGGGAGTGAATAAATGTGTTTTATTGTACATACACGTGAAAACGTGCTTTAAATATTAAAAAAGCAAAGAAGGATATTCACTGTATTAGTAAATCCACAGTCTTTGGTTACAATAATAAATAGTTATAAGAACAACAATTGCAACATGTACTTAAAAAAACAATGTGAACGGTGTTAACAACAAAACAAGAAAAGGATTAGAAACGGTTAAATTGCATGTCTTAAACTGTATATTTATTTCTTAAAAGAATTTTTTAATAAGGTCAACACCATGTCAGCCTGTCCGTTGCTTGTCTAATGATTTCGAAACATTTTTCTTTTTATTTTAGAAGTTTTGGCTATAATGCCTTTAATGAACCGTAAGTGCTGTTCGGAACAAATAACTTTTAATAATAATTGACAAACAGAATATTTGAAAAACTTGAATATTTAAGCCGCAATTAATGTTTCTCTATTTACAAACAACACTCTTATCTTTGCAGATAAATGCGGTGTACAATGGTGTTCTATTTGAACCGAGCAAACAAGCAACGTTTAACAGGCAATTAATTAATAAGGAGGCAAAATGAAATGCAATTCTCAGAGTAGTAGCAATAAACAACGACTGAAAGCAATTAATTGGAAAGGAAAAATAAAATAAAAATTAGAAAAAGATTAAAAATCAATTGAAAATCATTTGGAATTGAATTAAAGTGTTCGTTCGTTAGAAATACACAGAATTGCTGTTAAATAATAAGAATAAAAAATTATCCAAAATTTACATAAAAATGCAAATACAAGTAGGGTAGTGCACGTTTTAATGGATAAAAACGGTTCCAAAGTGATTGAAAGAAAAATAAAATCAAACGAAATAAATTCAAATACGAATTCAAATCCCAGCTAAGCTATGTTACCACTACAGAGCTAAGCTTTTAATAATAAATAATAAAAATATCAAATTAACAATTGATTGACACCGTCTGACAGAGTGGCATACCAACTGAATTACAAAAAAATTGCTAGGAAAACCAACTATTATCTCGACAGGCACATTGTAATATCATCGAACCACAGGCAGAGAAGAAACGAAACGAAAAATGCTATCAATGCCTTGCAAGTGAAAAAATAAAGAAAAAATTATTTAAAAAAATCAAATAAATAAGAAAAATTAAAATAGAAAAACAAATTAAAATTAAATAAATGGTGGTTATAAGATCGAAAATTACAAGTTTTCCAATCATTTGGCAAGTTATAGAAGATTAAAAAAATTAAAAAATGTTTTTTGTTTGTTTATTTATCTAGAAAATAAAGCACAAAAATCTCTAAAAGAAGTGAAAAAAAAAAAAATTAAAAAAAGTTACGCATACCATTCAAGATAATGAAAATGTCAATTAAAATCTAATGCTGTTGAATTTGAAGAATAAAAAAAAAATATATATAAAAAAGTGCCGAGTAGTAACGCGTAAAAAAAGTGTAAGAATTTGTGTGCATGTTATTTAAATTAAATTATTACAATCATAGTTAAAAAAAAATAAAAAAGTACTCCGTGTCTTCTTGCATTTCAAATGAATGTTGTCGCCGACAAATGTTGCTGGTTAGTGACATGCGGAACGTAAGGATTATTGCATAATATATTTAAAGGTTTGTATTACAATTCATTTCCATTTTAAATCACATTATAAAAGGTACAGTGGGACTATATAATATAAATATTTAATTATAAACATTTAATTCTGTTCAGCAAGGTTCAAACCTAAAATAATTGAAAAAAAAGATACATTTATACTACACTTCGTACATTTTACTTCTAATATTATCAGCCCTGTGCGTTTTGCGCAGTTATAAATCGTATGCGTACTAATTTTACTCTGTCAGATTCAAAAGCATCTACAAGGCAAAATCGTATGTACAGGACAGAATTTTGCTGCTGTAGGACGAAATCTTGAAACACTTCGAATTTCCTCTCAGTTTGTTGGTCTTTGTCCTTTGAATACGTGGAACTTAAAATAAATATAGGTTGTAAAAGTATTGAATATATACACTGGCGAGCAAAAATGGATACATAATATTAAAAAAAATATAAACTTTATATTTGTACTTTATTTATTAAAAAAAAAAAAAAAACACCCATATGTTAAACATTTATTTAGACTATCCTCTAATTAAAACAAAAACCATTCAGTAATATTATTTCCTTTTCAATATAAAATACAGCTTAATATTATTTAGTAGCATTTATCGAATTTTCAAATGAAAAATTCAGTATTTTGTCCATAATCCTTTATTCTTTATTACTGATTTAATGCGTTTTGGTAAGCTTTCTACCAGTTTTTTGATGGTTTCGCTGTTTATACTTTGCCACACTGCCGCAATTTTTAGCCAAAATTCGTTAAGGTTATTTGGAGGGTTTTCATACTGTGCCAATTTTCGGTTTACAATTGTCCACAAATTCTTGATCGGATTTGAATCCGGACTTTGTGCTGGCCATTTCAATCTCTGAAATTTGTGCAATTAGCAGCATATTTTCATACGCACATATGACTTAATTAACGGCATAATGTATTTCAAAATTTGTTTATATACTCACGTTTTTTCCTCATATTTGCCATTAAAAGCAACTATTTTACACACACTTTTTAATACGTGAACAGCATATTATGGAATGTAATTTTTTACAATACTTTGATTGCATACTTTTTATTCTTCTAATTTTCTTAACCATTTTGTTGTTATTATTTTTAACGACATATTTCATATATTTTTTATTTATTAGAATATATTTGGTAGGCATGTTATGATATTTTCAGTAAATATTTTTCCATATTTTTAAATTTATTTTGCAGTTTTAGTAGCATTTTAAATATATTTTGGTTTTTATATGTGTATTTAAACAGCATATTTTAAGATTTTAGAGTTTTAATAACGTAGCTTGAGCACTCATAGTTAATTTTTCATGCCATATTTCAGCATCAGGTCAGATTGAGAGAATTTTTACATACATACATATAATATTCATTTGTTTACAAACAATTTCATTTCAGAATTTCGGTTTTGTACATTTTTTATTTTGTTGTAGTATTTAGTATGCTAAGTTACTTGGTTTTTAATGGCATATTTAGGCATACTTAATTTTTACAAGAATATTTTATTTCCTTTTCAACATTTTTATAACTTTGGGTAAAGTCGTTTGGATTTTTTAGTGTTTTTTAAACGCATATTTTAATACATTTTCCTTTTCAAATATTTCCATATAGCTTTTTATTGCATATTTCGTCTTATAGATTAGTTGAAAGAAACAATTTTTCTGTTTGGAAATTCAAACAGTTTTTAGTTATTAATGAAGTATTTATAAAAATGTTTTAATTGCTTATTTCAATATATTTTATTTTTCAAAAGATTTTCTTTAGTTTTAAATGGTATACGAGTATTTCACTATAATTTATTTTTAAAAGCGTTTGAAAAGGATTTATCTTTGAGTGTGTTATTTTCAATAAATTTTTGTAGTTTGTTGAAGCATACTTTATTTTTTAAAACATAATTCGTGTCTAGTTAATTTTTTTCATTTAATTTAATAAACCTTATTTAAAGTGCAAATTTTTATACTTTTAAATAAATTAAATGAAATATTTTATATATAATAGCATATTTTTATATAATTTCTTCTTAGGAGAATATTTACAGAGTGTTTTAATCATTTAATATTTTTGGAGTCTAATATAATGATATTATTAACTTATTTCGCTTTTAAGAGAATATTTAAAAATTAAATATTTGATTTTAATAGATTCGAGGAGCTTCGCTTAGCATTTTCTATGTTTCAAAGCATATTCCAGTATATTTTATATTTCAAGAATTTTTTTCTTATTTTTCTAATTTGTTGGAAATTAAAAATAATTATTAAATCTTTAAAATAGCATAAGTTTTTAGTATAAGTTTTATGGGAAAACTTTTGGTTTGTTTTTAACAATTTTTTTTCCTCTTATTTCTCTTGCTGAGATTTGAATTAAATTTTTCATGTAAATAAATATTCATCAAACCGTATTTTCGGTTGAGAATTTAAAAAACTAACAACAAAAAGCTAATACATCACATACCTGGATGGAGACATTTCACAAGGGAGGGTTACGTGAATTAAAAATAACAGTTTTGAGGGAATTTTTAATACAATGAAAAAGTAGAATTTTCTGAGATTGATCACAAGACAAAAAGTTGCCTCCCTATATGAGAGATCCAAATTTAAACCTGCCACCAAACTAGCGTATTTCGCCATCTGTGAGAAAGTTGGAAAGTACTGAAAAGTACTGTTCAGCTATTTTCCATCATTTGCCTGAAATATCGTTTATACGACTCTTGTTAGGTAATGGCTAAACAAATGCTTTCGGATGTTTCAATATTTGCATCTTGTTTTGTCGATTCCGCAGCGCCTTCAAAAGTATTTTTCGCGGTCAGCACGCACCGTATAAGTAAGTTTTCGAGCGAATTATTTATTATTTGCGTTTTTCCTACTCCGTTAGTATAGCTATACGATTTATACATTAACAAAATTCAACCGATATCGAATACCGGTTCAAGTCTTGATTTTTCTCTATTTATCCAACAGAGCTAGTTGTTGTATTATGTCCAACTCCATGTGAGCTCTGCCCAGATAATTGTCAGATAATTGCGTACGCTATGTAAATTGGGCTTCATTTTCGTTTTTTTGAGGAGCATAGCCTTGTCCTTTCTGCATCCCCCGACATCTTAATTATTTTGCTGATTTGTTTTACTTTCATTTTCAAAGTGGTTCTAGGTATGACCTACTGTGGCGGATGATAAATATGGTGATGAAAAGTTCTTGACGACTGAGTTCTAGACTTTAGCCTAGAGTGCGCTGCCTGACATTCCTATATATTCACTGTTGATGTTTTACTTTCTAGACACGAATTATTTTCAGGGGATTAAAGCCTTATGATTTTCTAAATTTCTAAACTTTTTTCTTCGCCTTGTACGTGGTATGAACCAGGCTTACTCAACCACTTTGCATCAGCATTTAAAATTGTGTGAAATTTTTCTTTGTTAATTTGATAAACGGCAGCTAATGTACAGCAAAGTCACGTAGGTAGTTCGTATTCAAATTTTCGATGTTATTCTTCGCTAGTGATCAAATTCTTCGCTACAGTGATCAAATTACATTAAAGTGATCCTGCTCCCATATTATTTTAGATTACACTGAAATACATGTAACAAAAGCCAGGTTACTGTTCTCAATTTTTGATCCAATACTATTCAGTTTTCTTATCTTTGATGAGTAGAGTGCTTTCTCCACAGTTTTTTTAAATCACATCTTTTATATGAACGCAGTTACTTTTTAAAATTTTTAGCACTTGTATGTAAAATCGCCCATACTCTTAGCATTTGCACGCACATGTAACGAAGATAAATGTTAAGTGTCTAAGAGAACTAAACGAAAATGTTTTAAAAGTTACGGATGAAGCTGGGAGCAAAAAAAAAACTGCGAAACGAAAAATCAAACATAATTGTCCATGACAACCAGACAAGTAACGAAACGAACAATCAAACGTACAAACAAACTGCAAACTGCGAAACAAAAATACAAACAAGAAAATTAAATGCAACTAACTTCTTGTCAAACTACGTTTCTCTACTTTTTTTTGCTTCGTCTTTTGGCTTGATGATGCAACAACTGATGATGACCATGTTGATTGCAACAAACAAACGAAGTGAGTGTATAACAGCAAAAAAGAAAAAATAAAGAAACGAAATGGACAACGATTGATGGATTCTGGATGGACAATGCCAAGGAAACGTTGGCATACAACGACATTTTATACAAACAAACGAATACGCTATTCATGCATCCATTTGCCGCTATGTACGAGACGTCATTTAAGTTCACAAGTTCAAATAACCAAACCAAAACTTTAACATGCATGCACACATACATAGTTATGAGGATACATACATAGCTGTGTGTTATGGACATGTTATGGTCCCATGTCTGCTTGAAAGTAAATCTTTGAAAAATTATTTACTAAGCCCCCCATAAAGGGTGCAATATCACAAATATGGAAAGTCAACCAAGCAAGATGGGCAGCCAAACCAAACTGTGAGACATTCAGTCAGTCAGGCAGGCTGTTATGTTCCATTTGCAGCATCATTGCGTTGAAATGCATACAATTCCTTGACGTTATTTTTCCTGTATTTTATTTTTCCATCTCTTATTTTATTTTCCATTTCATTTCATTACATATATTATACAAAAACAGAGTGACGTACATACAGACAGACAGACAGGGATAAATATTTATAAATGAAATGAAAATTACAAAATTTGTATTTCAATTAATGCGCGCAACGCAAATGTAATTATTGTGTACTCGTAAGGAAAAATAGAAGACAGCATCACCGTGTTCTTAACCCTCTTAAAGAGTGCTTCCATCATTAGTATGAGAAAACCCGTATTAATTACTAAAGGAATTTCTAAGAAAAAATAATGGATTAAGTCCCATATTGGCTACTTTATATCCAAATATGTCAACAAAAGTGAAATACAGCAAATGATATAAAGTCAACACAAATTTATTTTGGAAACAAGTGGTTTTAACTTATCAGTATATGGGCACATACAAAAGTCGTGGAGGAATATGTGATTCGAATAGCCAGGAACTATTACTCAAAAAGGATCCAATATATTGAGTCCAACAGTGATTAAAGGTGATGCATTATTAAAGCAGTAGTGTTCAGGTTTCTGTGGTACAACGATCGTTCTATATATACATAATTGATCATTACAACCTTTAAGAAACACCATCTCCTTCTCTATCTCCATACATCAAGTTTTTCCAGCTAATTAGGCCTTTAGTTGACTGTAGCATACTATAGGTTGTCATTTGTCATTGCCACAGAATATATTTGGGGTTGTTGCATTGACTGTATTTTATTATTAAGCCATTCTGTTTCTCCAGTGGTGTCCTAGTTGACCATGCCCTGTAATTAAGCGTCATTGTTGACCCAACCAAGATTTCATTCAATATCTTAAATAATTATGATCGGTTCCTACAACTTTTAAAAAAGTCTGGTTAACTTATATTGGCAGCCGTAAATTTGTGAAATTATGTTTTCTGGATACAAAGGTAGAAGTTATTATTTGCCCTTTGACTTATACAAAGAAGTACCCGAAATCCCAAACACAGAGCTTTATAAACCAGAAAATTTAGGTTTTCCGGAATTTAGAAGGCAGTTAAGATTTACAATTGATTCTACAAGAGTACGATTGACTTTCTGGTTTGAAGTATGTCTGCGTTGCACCAACAGGTTCCAGTCAGCCAATAAACTTAGCATACCTGTTGCATACAATAGTTGTATGTGAAATATCTATACATTTATGTATTGCCACATGCATCATGTGGATAAAACGATACTTGTTAAGTCATCCACATAACTATACAAAACTAATAAAAAAATTAAAAAAATAACAACAAAATCATGTTAATTCTTTATTTAACAGGACTCGTTCGTTATGTTTGTTTTCTTCTTTCATTCTATTGTTATTGATGCGAAACTGGACGCGCGTTAAAGCTTGACAATGCCAGCCAGTTAGTAACCCAATGCTGCAACAAGTAATAAAAAAAGAGTTAAAGATCTCACTCCCTCTGGCAACAATTGCAGCAAAGACTGGGAAATAAAATGAGTGACGGAAGGATATAAAAAGAAAACGTCCAAAGGAAATAAAGAAAAAAATAATTAAACAACTGGGTAACTGGCGTGGCAAATGTTGCACGTATTTATATAACTGAATGCCTTTTCATTTAACTGTGCAGTGCAACATGGTGATGATGATGATCCATCATCATCCAACCTTCCATCCAGCTAACCAACCTCTTTCAAGTATCATTTAAATTCCGATGGTTGCTTGGACGTTGATTATTTCTTTTCAAGGTTGTTTATTGAAAGGATTTCTTGTAATGTTGTTATTGTGTTTGGTCTTATTGATACATCAACGAGCATTCATACATATATTCTTAAACGTTTTTGGCATACGCATTTAGTATTTGAATTGTCATCGCCATTCTCTCTCACTCTATAAAATGAAATGTCCTTTGGTTTTGGACCGTTTTGGAAAACATCAGAAATGATGGCATTTCAATACCAATTGTTAAATAAATTATTGATTGACAGGTCGATTTTGATTGCTTGTCATGAAATGCAAAATAAATTAGAGGACGTAGTATTGGGAGAAGGGGGCCGAAGGTCTAAAATATTGCATTGCCTCCATTTGAGAGGAGGCATTTGCATTGGCAATCATAGCTTTATAGTTCTTAACTTTGTTTTGCTCCTTCATTCACAATTAGAAGTTTCCATTTTACATTTTTAAAGGTAATTTTTTAATTTAAGGTAGTTTCATTACCTGCCGAAAGAAAAATTTCAATTTATGTGTCTTATCGACTATAGTCCTAGAAATCATAGGCTGCGAAGCAATCAAAGCACGTGGAAAAGGTTCACCAACCGCAAAATTTCTCTGATTTAAATGATTTTTGTACTAAGGGGTGCAGTTTTGCACATTCGTTTATACTTCCGCAGAATTTATTGACAATACACTAATGTTTGTGTTAAAATTTTATTGCCATGAAGGCTTAGATTGTCGATCTAAGTTGAATGCAGTAATCCATGCCCAATTGTATAACAATCTATAACAAGAGAGAGTAATGTATACGATGCCAAACTTATGATAGCCTTAGATGAGGGGTATGGAATCTCTCACAAACTGTATGGCTTTCGAAAAGCTACGTTACAAATATGTATGGGCAGTAAGATATTCAAAATGTTAATTAATTCAGGAGAATGGTGGCTCATCCTAACGTCGGAATATACTCGAGCACTTTATAAGAATTTCAGGAATTATTTATTTCAGCAATTATTTAACACTCTTTGGATAATTGTAATGAGTTACTTGTAATTGAGGTAGGAATTCCTTAAGTTTCAAGAAGTCGCTGTAGTCTGATGCTTTATTAGACGTGAGGCACGGTTTACACCCCAGGTTAAAAATCTCGAACCTTTCTTCGGCGATTTCCTCTCAGCAGATTTCTGGTGAAAACTCTGAGAGTGAATAAAATTGCGATGAATTGTATTTATGCATGAAAAGAATTTTAATTTTCATTCGCATACTGTTTGTTGATTAATTTTGTCATGATTTAAAATAAATCATCGTTGACAGCTTGATGATTGGCTCAACAAATTGTTGTATTAAAATAATTGAAGTGAGAGTGAATAATCACACATTGTTTTCGTGCTGTGGCTTGTGGCACAGCAAAAAATATATCGCTGACCTTTGGAATCTTTACGTATACGACTGTAATACACAACTCGACGATAGAACTTGGAAATTTTTATCATATCATGTTAATACCAGATCAATTGTATCATATTGGTACTAGACGTAGAAAAATATGTATTTGGTATTAATAGGTATGAGAAAAAAATAATTCAACAATTTAATTTGGATATCGTACTCAGTCGTCTTTCATTCCGTCTACAATATATATTTCGAATTCTATTAGTAGCAGTCTTCCCCAAATGTTGGATGTTCTAAGCGTTCATTCATATTATTCTGTGAACGGATTTCTTTTAAAACGTTGTGTATAGTGCTCTGAAGTATTTTATAGGCGGTATCGATCAAGAATTGCCCAATGCGTTTGAAGTCGCCGAAGTCTAGTACACCCAGAGAAAAAACAACTTAAAATCAACAAAAACCACCTTAAATCAGCAAAAAAACAGCTATGAAAAGCAACCAAGGTGGAAAATTTTATAATCGACAACGTTCAACATAAAAGCAACTTACGTCTGAAATCAAAGCTGAAACAACTTAGATTTAAAGTTGCTCGGACTTGAGTTAACCTTGTCCAACCTCTAAACAAAAATTTGGGGTTTTTAAATCAAAAAAGGTCAATATTAAATTAAGAATATTATATGTTACTTCAAAATATAAACATTTTTAAATCAAAGTTAAACATTTATATATCAAAGTGGTGCAATCTTATTTTGAGATTGTGCATTCTTAAAACAACAACGTTTAACTTTGATTTACCACTGCTTCTGTAGTAGTACAGTGGTTCAATTGCTATTATTTGTTTGTTAAATTTATACTTACTTATCAGAAAACAGAATTCCTATATCCAAAAACACAATTTTTTATATTTGCTTATAAATTTTATTGAAAAACAAAAAATAATTCATATTAACATTTTTGGACGAATATACGTTTTTCCATTATTAATAGTATATGAATGTATTGGATTAGTATCAAAATATTCTATATTAAATGTATAAATCTCATCAATCTGATTAATTATTTCATATGTCTGGAAATGTGGACAAACATTTTTTTAAAGTTATTAGAAAACATAAAACATTTAAATAACTATTTTGGTGAACAAAAAGAAAAATTTTAAATGCCCGAAAATGGGGTTTGAAGAAGAGGGAGACAACTTTATTTGGGTTGGATATGGTGTCATCATCTATTCCAAACTGCAATGAAATAAATAATTAAACACATTTGTAAATATGTATTACCATGTCAAGTCTTCAAACTTTACTTCTTTTTTACGCCACATAAATAGCTTCTCCCTGAATTCTACTGTAAGCCCCAAATGTGGAATTGCTTCTATAAGATCTTCTTTTTGAATATATTGTAATCATCTGTACGTCACATTAGCAGCTAAATATCATGATGATACAACAATGATTCTAATTGTCTTAAGTCGTCGTCAACAAAGAAAGTGTCTTCCCTTTTTTCCAAATTTTCTGCAATAAATAGTCCGTCTATTGTTTTTGAGCTTTCTAATGCAGTTATATCAGTCAGGATTACGGCCTAGCTTCTCAACACCACTCATGTTGTGTGCGTTAATTTTATACGTGAGTGGCGGGACCTACAGTTTAAAGTCGACTCCGAACGACAGATTTTTTGAGAAGCTTTTCATGGCAATTTTTACTCTCAGAGTTTTTGCCAGAAATCTGCTGAAAGGAAGTCGCCGAAGAAATACTTTTTGTATTTTGTTTTTGATGTCTGACCTGGGGCTTGAACTCAGGCCTTACGTTTAATACTACTAGACTACGGCGACTTTTACTATCCAATAACGGTAGCATAACTAAGTCCAGCATAAAAAATATTTTTTTTTTATTTTTTTTATTTTTTTTTATTTTTTTTATTTATTTTTTTTAATATTTTATATAAATTTTATTAAACGTGACTTAAAATGTAGACTATAATTTAAACTATAAACAATGACTGTTATAAGGAAATAGAAAATATATATCAATGCATACATACTATATATAGAGAAACTTCTTAGTAAATAACTAGAGTTTAAAAAATAAGTTTCTTATTAATTTATTACGGAGATTATGTTTTACATAAAAGTGTAGTTTGTTTTGATTTCATACGGATTGGATTTAAATTACTTTAGCTTAGCACTAAATAAAATACGTACATATAATTAATAAAATAGTAAAAATTCTATAAAAAAAACTGTTTAAAAACCTGCAATTGATTTATCATAGTGTGAAACGAAAACGTTATAGAAATATTGGTTTATTGATTATGATGCTATTTTAATGCGACTAAGATGACTAAAGTGTGGTACAACTTCGGCTACCCATTCTGGTGAAATTTCCGTTATTTGACGTAAGAAATTTTGTTCGGTGAGCACAATTTCAGAGAAAATTATATAATCCGGAAGATATTTACCATGAATTGCACTAGACGGATGAATTTTGGCACATTGACTACCCGTAATCGTTAAATAGAAATTGTCACGTTGTAGTTCAGCTATATTATCGAAGAGGCCAACTAATAAACACTTTCGTACTTGATCGAAATTGCTGCCACAACTGTTCACTTTCAAAGCTAAACGCTTGACAATTTCCAACAGTTGACTGCGCACATCACGGGCATACTTTAGATTACGGGCATTGAGGAAGTTATCATGACACCATAACTTAACTTTTTCAGTCTTCTGGAAGGCACTGAAAACATTCAGTAACGTTAAATGATCGCCATGTTTTGAATGAAATTTGGCATGAGCCAAAGCTGCTTGTTCTTGCTTTTCTGTACTTGAAAGGAAAACATTTTCACTGGAGAGTACTGCTACTAAGCTTAACATTTCCTCCATACAACCAAATTTCGGAGCTGCCAATAATAGTTTACTGTACTGTGGATCCAAAGGAAACTGTGCCATTTTTCGTCCCAAAGGTGTAAGCTCAGGTATGGTAGAGGCATTTCGTACAGCACCCAAAGACTCTAGTTTGCGGTATGCATCATCCATTGCTTCCGGTGAGGGTTTATCTAGAAAATCAAAACTTTTGCAATCGATACCCAACGCCAATAGCTGTAGTACAGTCGAGCAAATATTGCTTCGTAAAATTTCAGGTTTTGGCATTTTTTCAAATTCATTCATTTCCTGTTGCGTATATGTTCGATAACATGTTCCAGGGGCATCGCGACCAGCTCGACCACAACGTTGCCACGCTTCTGCCTGGGAAATGCGTACTACTCTTAGTTCATCTAAGCCGGTACTGGGGCTATAAATGCGTCGTTTTACAAAGCCGGCGTCTATAACATAACGTATACCCGGTATTGTGACAGACGTTTCTGCGATATTTGTAGCCAAAACTATTTTGCGGGCATTGGCTGGAGCTGGTAGAAAACATTCTAATTGTTTATTTTGTGGTAATTGGGCATAAAGTGGGAAAACCCGCACCCCAGCAATATTACTGAGATTGATCTTAGCAATCTGTCGAATTTGTTGTGCCATTGCTTCAATTTCTTCTTGACCCGTTAGGAAAATCAATACATCATGGTTTGTTGGTGTATTACGATGGATATCAAACAGCGTCACCAGAGTGGCATGTAAATAATCCGGCTGTGATTCTTTGGCATGCATTACTTTTACAGGATGCGTCCGACCTTCCAGATACATGCCTTTTACGCCAAAATATTGACCAAAATGATCAATATCCATTGTAGCCGAGGTAACTATAACTTTTAATGGAGTCAAACAACGCAGTCTGCGCTGCCTTTGTGCCTCTTTAACCACTCCAAACAGAACATCAGTGCTTACCGTGCGCTCATGAGCTTCATCTAGCATTATGACGGTATAATTGCTCAGCAATCGATCAGCCAAGGCTTCTCGCAATAAAAAGCCATCAGTCATAAAGCGAATACGTGTCTTTTGTGAGGTACAATCTTCAAAACGTACTGTATAACCGACGAGTTCACCCAATTGGCAGTGCTGTTCTTGAGCTACACGTTTTGCCACCGTAATTGCAGCCACTCGACGTGGCTGTGTTATAGCAATCATTCCTTTGTTACCGAATCCAGCACTTAATAGAAACTGCGGTATTTGAGTCGTTTTACCCGAACCAGTTTCACCCATTATAAGAAGAATATCGGACTTGTGGACCTCTCGTATTAACCGCTTTCGGCAGCTCGTGACTGGTAACGCTTGCCGCTGTTGTTCTAATTGTAGTTTAGTTGACGCTGGTTGTGTCGTTTGCTGTTGTATTCCATTTGTTTTACTATTTGCTGAAGATTGTCCATTTTTACAATTAAACAATTTTCCATTAGCATTCTTCGACTCCATTTTCTAGTGAATGGATTTGCCTTTTTAACTAATTCTTTTATGCGGAGTTATTTTCAATTGTTAGACGTAAACAAACACGTGAACAAGCGTATGCGATAGCAAGTTTTAAAACGGTAGATCAAAAGAATCTAGGATCTGAAATAAACTGATGCCAATATGGTTATGCAGTATAATTCGGACAATTATTATTATATTCAAAATTAAACACTTGATTTTGAAAAAATTTTTTTTATCAATTTTTAAAAGAACTTTTAATAACCGTTTCGGCCACTTTGACGTCTAACAGATAACTGATACAGTAGTATTGATTTAGCTGCCTTTTATAGACGTGCTGAGAAGCTAGGCCGTAATCCTGACTGAAGGGTTGTAATGGTCAATTATGTATGTATGTATGTTATATACGTGCTTACAAGGTAAGTTCACTTGAAGCTTCAAACTGCATTGTATTGTTGTTGTGAAGAAGAAAAGAACATATGATTTATGGAACGCAGGTAACGAAATTCAAAAGTAATTAGATATTCTTCGAACTCTTCTCAAACTATACGAAGGAGGACAGTTTTACGAACACACTAACAAAAAAGGTAACACTTTCGAATATTCAGGTACCAGAATTTTTCAATGTAGCCAGTGCACTTTTTCCAAACGACCGACATTGGTATTTTTCGCACAAGTTTTTATGGTTTTGTAGCAAGAGTCATTATTACATATTGCAGGTACCTGAATATTCGAAAGGGTTATATTTTATGGTCCTCAAATTGGTCACTACAAAATTTCCATACATTATTATGCATTTAAATCTTTCCATAATGATATTTTCTGCCTGGTGAAATATTTCATTTACCAATGTTAATTTCTTTGTCCTTCATCCCTAATCTGTCATATACTTACATATTTAGCTAGGAATAATATACCTAAAACAAATGATACAATTGTTGTAATACTAATGTAAAATCTCATAAAATGTTATCTATTAGCACGTTCACATACACTGGCGAGCAAAAATGGATACATAATATCAAAAAAAATATAAACTTTATATTTGTACTTTATTTTTATTTTAATAAATAAAGTACAACTATAAAGTTCATATATTTTTCAATATTATGTATCCATTTTTGCTCGCCAGTGTATGTACAATTAGCCAGGCAGTACATTGCTTTAATAATTTTAATGGGTTTTTGATTGTTGTACATTGTAGAATATAAAATTCAACTTTTTTTGGTTTGTTTTTTTTTTTCTTTTTTCTTCTATTAAAAGCCAATTGATTTATCTGATCTCTTGCGAGTGTCATAAATTATAAATGTTAAGTGGTGTCTATGCAATTATATGGAAAATTGAAAATTAAAATAAAAAAAATGATTAAAAGTAAATCAAAAACATTTTAAAAGAAAAGTTTAGACAGCATTTTTATGCTTCCTATTAGGTTGTCATACGGATCTCCACGGAAACATGTTTTTTAGAATAGATGGTATACCGTTTATAAATATATTGCCTTTTCCCTTTGCAAAGCTGCTATTTATTTCTGCCTTTTCAAATATTATAGAGAATGTGGCTGAAAACCATTTAATCGTCTAAGAATTTGCTCATCAACAGACAGTACAATAAGCGATAAATTGGTGACCTGGTAACATTACCCTTCAAGAAATTGAATCGGTTCATCCAAGAGTTTAGTAAGAAAAAAATTATGGCCCAAGCCATTTCATCCTGGCTGTCAATAGTTATTTCTGTCTATTTCTAACAAGATTTCCTAATGATTTCGTAGTCAGAAGGGATTTTGATAGAAGTCTTTCCTTATGACACTGAGAACTGAGAAATTCTTACCATTTCCAAGTGAGTTATGTTTAAGACGACAGCCTAACTTATACATACATACATAATTGGCCATTACAACCATTCAGTCAGGATTACGGCCTAGCTTCTCAACACCACTCATGTCGTGTGCGTTAATTTTATACATGAGTGGCGGGACCTACAGTTTAAAGTCGACTCCGAACGACAGATTTTTTGAGAAGCTTTTTCATGGCAATTTTTACTCAAAGAGTTTTTGCCAGAAATCTGCTGAGAGGAAGTCGCATAAGAAATACTTTTTGTATTTTGTTTTTGATGTCTGGCCTGGGATTCGAACTCGGGCCTTTCGTCTAATAAGCCAACACACTACCTACTAGACCACGGCGACTTCTACACAGCCTAACTTAACCCGTTTAAAATATAGGGGAAAAAATAGATTTAAACTGACTTAAACGCTGCGTCCTCTACTTCTGTAATTCTTCTTTACTTTAATCAATTCTATCAAATTGAAATTCGAAATGCAATACTGGCTATGAGACATTAACAACAATTATTTTATAAAACACATGATACTACGACTATATTCTACATTATTCTTGTTATTCTCCTCTACTCCGTTCCTTAAAGTCGAACGGTCCTTCATTAACACTCATAAAAATTAAAACTTATTGAAACATTAACAGAGTCAATCTATGGTTGCGCGTGTGCGTCTCCAGATACTTTTTAGTATGTGGATGTGACTGTAAATGCAACAAAACGTTACAGACATAACTTTAAAGCTTAAACCACAACATTAACAATAACAATAATAATAAATATTGAAATCGTATTACAACTGCAACCCTTTATAATAACGAAGCTCTTGATATTGGTCTTCTTGAATTTCATTACGAAACCCTTTCATGTTATTTCGTAGAGAAGTTTTGCTTGCAAATAGATATATGATTGCTACAGGGAATAGAAAGAGGGGCAATTAAAGCTTCAACGATCAATAAATTAAATTTTATTGTGTTTCACTAAACATATGTTACTTGTTAATAACGGACCATAAAACTGCTGCGTTAATTACAATTGAACTGTGTTACATGATGCATATACATACACTTTATTATTAAATTGTAAAGGTAAAAATGCCAGGCCAAGCATAAAATTTATTCACAAATTTAATTAAAATTTTCAATCAAAGGTAAAGCTCCATATTTTGAACCGAAGAGCATTGACTAGAAATCGTTATTTAGTTTGAAACTGTTATTGAAGAAAAATATGAAATTTTCTGTGCTTATAATGTATTCGAATAGGATTTTATAGGAATCCATTAAGAAAATATTGTATTTTATTTGCCTTTAAACCGTTCTTTAATGTGATCGTTTCTTTAATCACAGTTGATTTTCATAATTGACCGCAGAATTACTTGTTAGCAAATTATTATACTTACGCTTGTAGAACATTTTCAACTATCATGTCTCACATAAAATACCAAAAGAAAGCATTTTAAAAATGACACCAGTGTTTCAAGACACAAGCTGGTGTTTACCACAAATCATATTTCCAATTTATAAGGGATTATCAAGGCACTACCTTTGCAAAGCCAAATGAGAATAAATTTGCTACGCTCATCACTTCTAAAGACACACAACCAGAATCTTGTTCAACACATTATCCGGATATATTTCGCTCAAATCTACAAATAAATGCAATATGTATAGTGTTGTAGTATTGTCGTGGTGAGATGGTGTATTCCCCTCATACATTAGAGGGTATCCCTATTTATTAATGCCTTACATGGTCAAAGCATATATTCCGATTATAATTTCTTATTATCTTTTTTGTTTGTGGGTTTGTTTGAAGTCTGTAGACGGCTAAACGGCTGAACCGATTTTCTTGAAATCTTCACAGTATCTTCCGAAATAAAATAAAAAATAATAAAATAAATAAAAAAGTGTGAGTGTTACTGTCTAACAAAATATTACGTATACGGCACCCATCAGCTCTTAGTAATCTATATCTATATTATTATATGTATATAAAAATGAATATTAGTTTGTATGTACGTTATAGAATCGTAAACTATCGCATAAGTCGACGGAGTTTTCTAAGTTAGTGCGTTTAATTTCCTATAGATGTCGCCACTGGGAATTATTCAAAATTAATTGCATCGTAAACTACCAGACATTTTAGGATTGATTATTTATGATTTTAATAACGTTTAGTATAACTCATTCCCGTAAAATGTCAATCACAAATTTGAAACATTTTAATTTTGGAAAATTTCGAAAAATGCTGTTGGGTTAAATTAGGGTGGGTACATTGTGAGATTCTAATAAATTTAAACGCATTTTTCACGCCGTTCCAGTGTAATCATCCCTCCAAAGTGGCAAGCAATTGGTCGACCTACACCTTAAGCATGGAGGAAAAGACCATTACGAACCTCAGAATCAGACGGGCAACGAGCATTGACACTGGAAAATCTTAAAGTACATGCCGCTGAGACCCGTGAGCATAGAAAATGATCGAATGCGTACTACTCAGGCCTGCTCGTCTGAATCATCTGGACAACGAAAAACAAAATCCATAAAATTATTCAAAATTAATTGGATATTTGTGTAATGTCTTTCCAGCAAATTTATTTTAGTTGGTGGACCAGCAACATGTGCAGGGTACAGCTAGTATAATTATATATAATCTCATTATTATTATATATTAATTATTATATATTAATCTCATTCAGAATAAATTCTTGATAGTCTGATGCATGACTCAGATCTCATTTTAATGTAATTTCTCAACGAAAGTTTTAATTGCTTCAAAACAATTTAGTTTCAGAAGAGTTTGTGCCTCTCCTTTTATTACTTTGAAAATATCAGCCTTTACTTCACATAAAGGTTCTGCCGCCAAAGCTCCCCTCCTCGTAAGCTCATCTATCAACTCATTGTCGCAAATTCTCAGCAGAGGCCCGATTCATCTTCCCCCAAACTGCCTTCGATTTATCCTTATAAGAGCGCTCGAATGGCGGAGCGACTGTCAGATAATGTTGCTCTCTTTTGATGACATAAACTTCTATTTGGAAAAATATTTAAGAAAGTATGCAGCTCCCAAATTACTCCATTCATTTTTGTTACTAAATCTCGTGAGAAAGTACTTTCCAAAATCAAAGAGTTTACTGGTCCTGTCCATGGGACAGTTATGGAGAGAGCTGACAGGTTGTATTATTAGACTTGTCATTTATCTATATAACCACAGATTCTAAAACTTTGGCCTTCACTGCCATGTGAAAAGTCTCCATCGCCGCTGCTCGGCTGGTTCTCATTGCTCCTGCTTAGTAAGATATGCCAGCCTCTGTATCTAAATCAACTTCAATTCAGCTGTTTTCAGTTTCGTTCTGTCTGCTCAATCAGTTGCCGCAAAGGTCAGTGCTGGCCTGACTATTACGGTATAGATCCAGTACTTTCGTATAATAATGCTGCATATCAGAAATTTTGCGTTCCCTAATTCCTGAGGTAATGGCATCGAGTATACTTGATTGTATTATATTGTAAGAAAACCGGGAAAAGACCTCGACTATTTATCGTAGTTGTGCACAGTGAAGAAAAATGCCTAAACGTTGATATAATTCATTGAAAATTATTGTGTATTGTATCAGTTCGAAGAGTAGCGGCAATTAGGCTCAACATGAAAAATTAATTGAAATTTTGAATGCTTTTTAATCATATTTAAAGCGTCTTCATTAACAGATGGTTATCAACTTTAAAAAAAATCGCCTTCCCGTCCTGACCTTTATCATTATTTTTAAAGAACTTTTACAAAAATATATCTGCTTCAACAACTACCACTAACAATTCAGAAGTCAACTGTATTTATTCATTATTGATTTATAGGAATTTGTTTTTCATTCATCATATACTCGTGCTTCTTAAATACTTTGCTTGTGAAGACTCTTCAATTGTATTCTCGCATTAAAATTCTTTGAATTGAATTTTTCTCTGGACTGTGAAATACTTGCGCTCGCAGCAACTGCTGCACAAACACAAACTGCAACAACAGCAACTCCACAACTATAGCAATCTGAATTAATAAACTGTTTGTAATGAATTAAATCCACAAGTGATGAGGAGCACTCGTAGTCGTAGCACGAGCAGTACTGGTTGCAAGACTAAACAAATCTTTCGAATAAAAATTACACAGGAATTTCATAAATGCGGTAGTAAATGTTTAAAAAATGTTGTTGCCTCTGTTTCCTCTCTTCTCTCTGTCATCAGAATCTACATGTTGGGTTATTCTAGATAAGTACATTCCGTGTGCCATTTCAAAAAATCGGTTATCAACCTCAGAGTGAAAGAATGACCTTTTTTGATATTAATATTTTTATTCAATGTTGTTACTTCAACAACTACTTTATTAATTAATTAGTTTTTTAAAAACAAGAGCTTATTTATACATACTTAACGGGATTATTTAAACTTGACAAAAATCATGAGATTTAACGGGATTAACAATAAGAAGAATATTTGATAATTTATAAGTAAAGAGTAAAAAGAGATAATTAGTAATTAGGAAAATAGTTGATAATATTAAAAGTAAAGAATATTACATAATAAATAATATATAAGGAAATATTTGATAAAATGGAATTTAAAGTAGAAATGATGAATAAGAATAAAGTAAGTTAGTAAGTTACAATTAAAATAGTATTATAATGTTAGAGTGGCGTACATATGTATGTTTATACATAACTCCCCCACCCTTCGACAATACATTACTCCTGGAATGTATTATATGTACATATTTCAAAAATATAGTAGTTTTCTTTGGAAAATTAATTATTTTTACATCTATTTATATAACATAAATTTTACAAAAATGTATATTTCTTAAAGCTATTTATTTTAATATTTCTTTTTATTTATTTTTGTATTACAATATTTTTTTAATATATAGTGGTATAATATATTTTTTATCATTGATTACATAAATTTGTATATAAGCATATATCTTTTTTGTGTAACAAGTTTTATTAGAGCTACAATGAACAATGGAAATATTTTATGAATCTTATTTTTTCTTTCTTATATAATTTCTACCGGTTACTTTTCTTTCAAATTTCTCATCTGGTATTTGATTTTGATATTTAAAATTTCTTTTTATAATCTGTCGATCACGTTTACAATCTTTTTCGTCCAAAAAATGTGTATCTTTCTTTTCTTTTACTTGTTTTATGATATATTTTGGTTTTTGCTTTAAATTATTAAATCCTAAATTTTTAACAAATTCTCGTTCTCCAAATTCATGACAATCCTGGCCATCTTCATTAGCCCTCTCAATTCTTTTCAGTTTTTTTGCATGAACAGTATCATGTAAATTTTTCCAAATTGATGAGTCAATTTTGTTATGCAATAGATCATTAGGTTTAACCCCAATTGTGCTATGAATTGAATCATTATAAATTTCTACTGATTTATATACCAAAGACCTATCGTCGAGATCCTGATCTTTTTGTTGCAATTTAAACAACCTAATATGTTCATTAAGTGTAAGATGGAATCGTTCAATGTCTGAATTTCCTGTGTGTGTATTTGGAGACGTAAAATGATAGTTTATATTTTCCGACCTCAAGAAATCTCTTATAAGAGCAGTATTGAATTCATTATCTGCTATAATTTTTATCGGTTTACCTAAAATGGCAAATCTTTCTCTAATTTTTTCAACAATACTTATTGAATTTTTATCAGTCAAATAATGTATGGATACATGTTTTGTCAGTTTATCAATACATGATAAAAATGTCGTATTCTTATTCAAAAACCATATATCCATATGTACTATTTCATTTGATTTTAAGGGTGTTTCAGTCACACAAAACTTGTTTTGAATAGGTAATCTATCAAATTTGCACATATTACACACGACACAATTATTAATAAATTTGTGTATTTCCTTTTTCAAATTCGGGTAGTATATTATTTTTCTCAATTCTAAATATGTTTCCTCAATACCTCTGTGATTCTTATCATTATGAAATTTTTCCAGAATATTCAATAGTTTTTCTTTCTCTAAAACATCTTTTATAAAATTAGTGCACTTAACAAATTTCATTCCTGGTACATTTGAAAAAAAATGGATTAATGTTTGTTGTAAATTTTTATATATTTCTAAATTACTACAAAAAATTCCTACAGTACCCTTTATTGGTAATATTTTTTTCAAAAATTCCAATAACTTTTCCTCAAAATAATATTTTAATGTTATATTGTGTCTTATATTCTTAAATACGTTTTCCTTTTCATATCTGAAACTATTTCCCAACATAATTATAATCTGATTTTTATATATATTTATAGGTGACTCTGAAATGAAAATATGGTCATTTAAATTATCTTGTCCACTATGAATTGTTGCTAAATCTGAGCTAGGATTTTGCTCCTCCTGTAAAACGTTCACTTCTAGACGACTAAGATAATCTGCTACTACATTAGTTTTGCCCTTAATATATTCTATGTCAAAGTCGTATTCATTCAGTTGAATCTTCCACCTTTGTAATTTTATATTGGGCTCTTTTAATGAATTTAGCCATGTTAGGGGACGATGATCCGTTTGAATTTTAAATCTTCTGCCGAACAAATATGGCCTAAAATATTTAACTGCCCAAACAATTGCTAAGAGCTCCTTTTCAATAGCACTATAATTAAGTTCGTGCTTGTTTAATGTCCTTGACGCATAAGAAACTGGATGTCCATTTTGGGAAAGCACTGCTCCTAATGCTGCATTACTAGCATCGGTTGTTAAAACGAATAATTTGTCAAATTTGGGATATGTCAAAACAGGATTTGTACATAAAATTGTCTTTAATTTATTAAAGCAATCAATGTAATTCTGGTCATTAGCGTCAATTATTGAACCTTTTTTCAAGTTTGAAATAATAGGGAGAGCTATTCGACTATAATCTTTTATAAATTTCCTGTAGAAACCAGTTAAGCCTAAAAATGATCTGGTTTCTTTGATTGTTTTCGGAATCGGAATTTTTTGAATAATTTTGATTTTATCCGGATTTGGCCTTATACCATCCGGAGCAATAATATGTCCTAAATATTCAGATTCACGTTTGAAAAAATTACACTTATCTACCTGTACTTTGAGATTATACTCTGACAGTCTTTGAAAAATTTTCTTCAAGGAAACTATATGTTCCTGAAGTGATGTAGAAAACACCAAAATGTCATCTAAGTAAACAACACAAATGTTGTTTATAAAATCATGTAGCACCTCATTCATCATCCTTTGAAAAGATGCAGGCGCATTTTTTAAACCAAAGGGCATACGCGTAAACTCATAATGTCCTGTTGGCGTGGAGAATGCTGTTTTATGCCTGTCCTCGGGTGAAATTGGAATTTGATGGAACCCCTTTGCCAAATCGAGTGTACTAAAATATTGAGAACTTCCTAATTTTGTGAATAGATCGTCCATATTAGGAATAGGAAATTTATCCTCAATAGTCACTTCATTTAATTTCCTATAATCTATCACAACTCTCCATTTTTGTTCGCCGGAATTATCCAATTTTTTTGGAACTATCCAAATGGGAGCATTATATGTACTACAAGACTTAGTTATTATTCCTGACTTTAACATCTCACTAACTTGTTTCTCAACTTCAGAGCTGTGAACTTGTGGAAAACGATATGTTCTACTGTACACGGGAATATCATTAATCGTAGGTATCATATGCTTGTATTTACCAACAGATGATAAATTCTCACCCTCTATATAAAAAACTGTTTTGAATTCTTTGATTAGCTTTGTCAACTCTAATAATTCCTCGTCATTCAAATTTTCTGTTTTTAATCTATTATTCAGATAACTAATTCTCGGTTCATTGAAGTTTATATCTAAGATTATGTTTTGAAAGTACGAAATATCCTTCTCATTGTACGGTTTCGAAGATTTTTCAAATATTATTGGAATTTTTGCATTATTGGTTATTAACATATTTTCATTCAAATCAATTTTTGCACCTAATGGTTTCAAAACATTACAGCCTATAATTCCATCAAATTCATTAAATATTTCGGTCTCTAACAGTTCAAGTTTGGAATTAGGTAAATTAAATTCTTTAAAGAAAGGAATAGTAATTTTGGTTGTTGTTACTGTTTTCGAACAAATAGTATTTAAAGTAATAGGATATTCTAACTCAGATTGAAAAGAAGAATGAAATAAACCTTTCCTAACAAGTGTAGTACCAGAACCTGTGTCTATCAAAAATTTTATTGGAATAGATTTCGTTTTTAACACTATACAGGGTAAATTTCTTCGGCCCCTAGCTGCAAAATTTGATACCTCAACACAATCTACGCTCATAGGAACTTCGTTTCTACTACTTTTTGTCTGTCCGCTACCATTTCCATTTATATTTCGATTTACATTAATTCTATTACCACCATTATTATAATTACCCCTAAAATTTCTACTATTGTCATAGCTTTCATTTCTAAAATTTCCACTATTTGTATTAGAAAAATTTCTGTTTGCATAAAAATTTCGATTTACAAAATTTGGATTTTCAAAATTATTATTATTGTCACCTCGGTTTTGTAAATTACTATGAATATTTCTTGAATTTGTTTGAGGATTAAATGAATTTGGATATTGAGAAAAATGTTTCTTTGGATTACCATTGAAATTATTAATATTATTCATATTAGAAAAAGAAGATTGTAGAAATTGTGAACTTTGAGATTTATTCATGTAAAAATATTCTGTCTCAATTAAAATTTCCTTTGCATTTAGCAAAGAAGATGGATTTCTGGATTTCAATATAAGTTTCGGTTCATTAGGCAATTTACTAATAAAAATTTTTAAAACCATGTTTTCATTATTTGCACAACTATACCATTGTTCATTTTCTCTATCAAGACTAGTTTTTAGATTTAATTTTGTTTTCAATGATTCTAAATAATCATAAAATTGATTAATAGAGGTTCTAATTTGCGAAGTTTTTATTTTATTAATAATATTTTCTATGCTATCAGAAATATTAAAATTAATTGCTAGTATTACCTTAACCTCTTCCCAATTCGTTGGATTGTTGTTGTTAATCAGCGACACATTAGCCTCATCCACGACTTTATTACGTATTCTTAAATCAAATAGTTCTTTAAATGTTGAATCAACATGTTGACGAATTGCTTCAACATTTTTGATAAACATCTGCAATTCCTCCGGTTTTCCCCCAAACTTAGGGACATCAGCTAGTAGCTGGAAAGGAATCATTGTTGCCGTAGACATCTTCGTTTTAATTCTCCCCTCTATCTCCACAAGCCTCTTGCTGATCCTCTGGCAAAACCGGTTTATGATGTTGTTGTTGATTTTAATATTTGTAGTGGTTGTTGATCTAATTTATTGATTTTTATTGTTGTAATATGTATTATGCACTTTTTGTTTTATTTTTCGTTTTATGCGTTACAATGCATTTACATTAAGTTCGTAATGAAGTTGTTGTTATATTTTTTTTAGTTTATTATTTTGTTATTCATTGATCTTTCAAGGTCAGTTCTTATTGATTGATATTTTCAAGGTCACCTCTTATTGATTGACATTTTCAAGGTCAGTTCTTTTAGAAATTATTTTCTTTATAGTTAATGATAATTATTTATAAAAACGATTATGTTAATTATCATTTATGTATATTTTATATATTTATTAGAATAGATTTGAAACATATTTTCATAATATGTATTAAATTACTTTGTAGTTTTTATGATGATAATTTGTTTATCGTATTAATTATCGCTTATTTAATCAATAAATTTTTAATCAATTTTATATTGAACTATTTTTGTTGTATGAATTTTTACAAAGTTTATTTTATTTAAGTTATATTGTTTAACTATATTTTATCACACTTTTTATTGGGGAAAAAAATATCCATATTGTGATTCTGTACACATAAATATTTCTTAATTTTCTTATATTTTTACACAACCTTTTCACTTTTTAATTTTATTAGAAACAAGTTTTGTTTAATAATTATTCCGTTTGATTTTCACTTCACTTTGATTTTTACTTGACTTTAATTTGCACTTCACTTTGATTTTGAATAAATTTAACAATTTTAAATGTAGTTCGTAAGCCCGACTGCGCCAGTAAAAGAATGACCTTTTTTGATATTAATATTTTTATTCAATGTTGTTACTTCAACAACTTCTTTATTAATTAATCAATTTTTTAAAAACAAGAGCTTATTTATACATACTTAACGGGATTATTTAAACTTGACAGAAATCATGAGATTTAACGGGATTAACAATAAGAAGAATATTTGATAATTTATAAGTAAAGAGTAAAAAGAGATAATTAGTAATTAGGAAAATAGTTGATAATATTAAAAGTAAAGAATATTACATAATAAATGATATATAAGGAAATATTTGATAAAATGGAATTTAAAGTAGAAATGATGAATAAGAATAAAGTAAGTTAGTAAGTTACAATTAAAATAGTATTATAATGTTAGAGTGGCGTACATATGTATGTTTATACATAACTCAATGGGGAACTATTGTTGTTTACGTTGGCTTTCAAGAAAAAATTACCGTCTGACCCAAAGCTGATTTCAATTGTAGAAATAGTATGTGTAGATGAATAAAATCATAATTGCTTCAGCTTATTTGCAGCCGTTTCATTTGTGTGCTGATTTCATTTCAGTGTCAATTAATTTTGAAATTCTTGCTGCCAACCTCACAATCACTTTTGACCTTACTTTTAGCTGTTGTGTATGCAAATTCCCTCATTTTTTATATAATTATAGCTGGTATATGGCTGACAGCTCTTCTCAATTTGTTAGTGCCGGGTATATATAACAAACCAACGTTGTCAGTTGTAATAAAAACATGCACGCGTGCGCATCAGAAGTAGAAAGTCATGTTAAACTTGTTGTTCGGCATTGTTTTCATTCTTTAAGTTTTTGGGCAGGTTGATTTGTGTTTTGTTTGTTCGACGTTTTGGCGTCTAGAATAACGAATTACTGACGGTTTGTTTAGTCTTTATTACAAAATTTATGCGAAAAATGCAGGATTTTTTGTTTATTTATAATTTATTTCTTTAAATAAATACCAGGGGATGGGACATAGATTAAGACTTGATACTGAGAATTCTAAAATGGATAGATGGATAACCAAGCAGCAAGAGTAGCAGCACAATACAGACTGGAACACTCATTTTGGACACCCTTAAAAATAAATATGCAATCATACTGACAGCTGTTTGTCCTTCTATAATGCAAAAGTGCAGCTCATACTCTTATGCCGTCATTCATTCACTCATTTTTACTGCTTAACAATTAAAAACCGCAGCAGTTGCAGAAGAAAAGTGCAGTGCTATCCAATGGAATTGAAGATGATATCGACATCGTTATTATTATTTTTATATCTCCAGACACTCAAGTAATATGTTTACTTGTCATAATGAATATTTTAAATAAATGGCGCAAGTAAAGTTCAACTGCAAAGATATCTATCCATACCCAAAATAAAATCTAAAGGAAAAGAATATTCTGCGTCTTAAAAATAAACAACAAAAAAAATTAAATTAAATTAAAATTAAATAATTTGCAGTTTTAATAATAGCAAGTTTTTCCCTGCATTTTATTTTATTACGAGCGATAATGATGAAGAAGCATAGTTTTGCTGCTGCCGAAATGACTGATGAAGACGGGCGGGGCGAGCACAACTGCTGTGGCCCCTGTTAGTGTCGATGGCGATTGCTACTCATTCAGTTAATGAATGCACGCGATTATATTTTTAATTTTTTTATTCCGTATAATTTTATTTTTTTTTGTTGTGTATTAATTTTTATTTAAAACGGTAGTTTTGTACTTTATTGCGCGACACAAAAAAAGGTATCTTCTCCTTTGGATCTTACTACCCTCGACCTAAAGCATATCCATCAAATTCAATTATGAAATATTTTATGACCTACAGCAAGTGAAATGTTATTGTAAAACATAAACAGTAACAACAACAGCAACTGGATAAAAACAACTATAATAACAATAACGATGAAAACATAGTAAAATTAACCTTAATTATGCTGTTTAACAATGAAATTTAAAAAGGGTGGACGGAACTGCATGAAATTAAACGACATGAAATTGAAATTTAATGCAGAAATTTGTTGAAAATTTAATTGAATTAAAGTTGTAAAGTAAACACATTACCAATTTGCCAATTATATTGCTAAGTAATTAAAATAATTATGAAGAAAAAGTGTTGCTTCTTCTATTAAGAACCATCCGAGTAATAATTTCTATACGACCTATTAGGATGAAAAATAAGAAAACAGATACGGTATCGATTGCTCTCATAGGAAGCATATTGAAGTGTATGGGCTGTGGTTGATTGTTGATCTCGAAGATATAAAAAAGTTCGTCTATATTGTATGATGTCACTTAGATTTTCAAATGGGCCCGGCATCTTCTGGCTGGATCAGGGTACAAAACGTTGTCTAATCAGCCGGTGGCTTTGAACATCATCATGCACACACTCGATTGAATTAGATTAGATTGTCTGTGTATAAACTGTCTCTCAGCGGCCCCTAACTCCTTTAATGGATAATGGACTGCTGAATTTTTCTTTTTATTTCCTCGGATAATATTCAACGAATATCGTGTAAAACTTGAAACACACGATGAAAACGTTCACAAAAGTATTTAATTTTCTTCCGCATGCTGGTTTTTGAAAAAGTTAGCCAAAGTCTTGTCTCTCCTTTGCTTTTAATTCTCATCAAAGTTAAAGTGCCAAAATCTGCCAGAATTTCTCCAACACTTTATTCTTTGTACAGGAAAGAAAAAAAATTACGTAAAGGAAAGACAGATGGACCGACGAACAAGAAAAACTAAACAAGAAAACTAACGAAATTTGTTTGTCTGATTCAAGGCAAATTCAATAAGGTAACCGCAACTCTACAACAAGTACAACAATGCAAAAACAACACCCATTTTGTTTTTGTTAAACCTCCATTTGGATGTCAAAATAGGAAGAAAAAAAAAATGGAAAAGGAAAAAAAATTAACAACAACACGCACAACAAATACACACAAAAACAACAAAATTTTGACAGCCCAACAGAAGTCAGCTCTTGACTCGGGGTCACTTGTTATGAATTCGCTTTGGTCTGATTTTTTCCTTTTTTTTCTTTGTGAAGAATAATACAGTTTTTGAAGCATTTGAAGTATATTTCATTACATATTGTTACAGTACTCTTTTTGAGCTTCTAAGTTTTTTTCTGATCTTTTTGATACGTTAAGAAAGTAATGCTCCTGACCTTGAAATTAATTGTAAAGATTGAGTTACAATGAAGTCTCCGTTGTCTGGTAGGTGGTATTTTGTCGAAAGTCGGTTCAAACCCCAGCCCAGTTTTCTCGAACAAAACGAAATAAGAAAAAAGTATTTCTTTACTTCTAACAAAAACTCTGAGTAAATAAAAAGTATAATCTACACTCTTTACTAATGATAAAGATGTTGAGCATTGATTAACATAGAGAGAAGCAACCTGTATATGACCATTGCTTTGCTCACCTAAATTATGTAGTGTTCACATTGTCAATATTGACTGCCTCAAACTTTCTTATTTTAGTTCTTCATTCTTTTATTTTTGCTTGAAACACTCTATAAGACAATACACATACATACATACATGCATAATTGGCCATTACAACCCTGCAGTCAGGATTACGGCCTAGCTTCTCAACAAGACAATAGACGCTGTCTACAATTTGCATTACATTACTATCCATTACCATTTTCCATTGAAGAAAGATGCTGGCTGGCTGGCAGACTGGTTGTAGGTGAGTGACTGAATCTCTACGCTTTTGTTAGTCAAAATGATTTTTGTAAAGTTTTGACTGGCGGTGATAGGATTCTTCACTGCGGGAGTGAAAATTGATTTACAAAATAAAGAAAAAAACAAAATTGAATAGAAAATATTTCATTTCTGTTCTTGTTCATGGCTTCCGTTTGCTGTTGCTGTTGTTTCAGTACTTTTAATTTAATGGAATTGTTGAAAAAGTTTTAGTGAATTTTAACATGCTTTAAAATGTTTTAAAATTTTACACGAAAAACTTGTGTTTGTATATGTTTTCTGTGTGAGTAGTCTGAGAATGATTAATTAATTGGGGGCAGATGTAAGTTTTACTGCCGTATTATACTCTATAGTTTGCAGTCAAGTTTAGGTTAGATGCGTGCATTACGCCTGTGCTTGTATTTCAATACTTTGGGTGAATTACGTCTGCGATAACTAATAAGGCTATTGAAGTTAACATAATAGTAGAAGGTAATGTTTTTTGGATTCCAACACTGAGAAAATTAAAATTGTTGAAAAAATTTTCTTCTATCATTTCGTTTTGTTCGAGATGTCTGAGTTGGGATTTGAACCACGGACTCTCGTCGAATATGATGACTTCCTGAATAAAACATCAGTTAAACATCTACTCTCCAAAATCAGATAATAATTTTTTATATTGGATGTAGGACAACTTCCGACAATGGTATGAGTGACAAAGTCTCCAATTGGGCAAAGAAACCTAGATCAGGTTTCGGGTGGCCGAATTAATACATACGAATAGTGTTGAGAAAATTACATTATGAGACGTTTAAGCTCGCATTTAGCGCGAATATTTTGTAAATAAATTTGTGTAACAACATGCCATAAAAATAAAACCGCTATATAAACCGTGGTTTTTGGCTTCTTTCATTTTACCAAATCATAGTCATCATATTTCTGTTGCTGGTTAAATTTTTCGCTGTACGACCCATTTCCTCTAGATGTTAGATGCTCTAAAGATCGCCATTGACATGAATATGAAGCAAAAACAAAGACAAAAAAGGAATAGAGTCAACGTATTGAAATCGAACTCGTTTTCTTTTGTTTATCGACACTAACAGCAAATTTTAAAAGAAAAGAAAAATAACTGACAATAAATAGTGATTCCCTCTTCATGATCATGATTTGCCACAAAGGAATGCCGCAAGAATATTGCTATGTCGGCTATGACAACGAAAAAAAAGGTGGTACTACCCATAGTCGCATGTATCTTTGGTGTTAAATACGTTGCAAAGTGGTTAAGAAAAGCTGCCTTATTGAATATCAGTACTTATATACCAACTTACATACACTGTGTAGGTACAAGCGTTACCAAAACTGCTAAAGAAATTGAAACTATGAAAATGAAACAGAAAAAGAGGAGGAACGTAAAAATATCATGATAATAAAAATCTGTAAAATACTTAAGCAGTTTAAATCATAAAGAAGACAACAATTATTACAAAAAAAAAAAAAAAAAATAAAGGAAACTCATGAAACGGAAAATCAAAAAAGGAGAAAAAATATCGTCACGAATTAATATTATTTTACGATTTATCTTTTCCGTTACTTACAATTTTTTATTTTATATTTTTGGTAGAAAAGTCTTAAACAGGCTTATGCAAGTTATTTGGAAAAAAATATATTTTCTGGCTTGGCTTAGACAAAAATTTATAAAAAAAAAACTAACAGTGACTGATCAGTATATTCCACAGATTTCGAATTCTCTTAAGGTCTGTCAGATTCTCAACGACTAAAGCCACCAACGGCATATGACATGGTTAGTATCACGCTAGTGTTGTTATGGCCTAGCAGGTTTCCTTAGTTATTGACTGTGATTCGTTGATAGTTCTTCCCCGACACAAGCATTATTTTAATTGCATGGTCATCAGTCACATCAAATACTGGTCAAACATGAATTCCACTTTCATTCGATGTTTGTCGAATTAAGAGCTGTGTCTTCAATTAGAGACAATAGAGGCACGATATCTTAAAAAACGCGCTTAACATTCAGGAAGCAAAAAATCGTAAAGCATAAATGGTGTTAAAAAAGAAATGGATCTGCGCCTAATCAAAATGAGAACACAAATGAAATATCCTACAAGCCCCATGAAAACATTGCTACTATTGCGATTACCTGTTGTGCAAGAACAAGATGCGTATTTAGTGACACCCTAAAGTAAAAAACGAAAACCAAAACACTAAGAAGCAAACAACGAAACAATAAACGGGTAAAAAAAACTCCATAAATTGTGTTTTTAATAGCGAATCGCATGAATATATCTTCAAAGTGAATACAATTTCAAGTTCACGATCGTGTTGAACGATTTTTTTTTCTGCGCCACAACCAATTTTCGCCTTCCACACAGCACAGTCCCACTGTTTACTGGACACAAACGATTGAATTGAAGGGAGGTGAATATGGAGTAACGTGTAGTGCCAGGTGCCAAGTTCCAAGTTTTATGCTTGTTTGGCACACAATAAGTCGAGAAAAAAGAAACCTACAACCAGTTCCAGCCAGTATGAAGCAGAACACTGCTACATATTCATACTTGTCCCAGCACAAACTATAAACGAGTATACAATCAATTGAACTAACAAGATGCCGATTTTACTAAACGAACATAATTTACAACCAATCAGTCTCATTCTTATCCAGCATTTATGATCGTAGTGTGTGTTGTTGTCCTCTTGTGTCTCTTTGTAGTCATTTAGTCATGTTATGAGATCTATTCTCTGTTGAATGCTTCACTTTTCAAGTTCAAAAATATAATCAGTAAAGCGATGGCATGGGCTTATCACCCACTGCAGAGCCAATAGCTTATGGGCACATTCGTTGACCTGAAACTAAATGAAACATTGTTCGAGTTGCCAGAATACTTTTTTACACTTACTGAATTCTACGTTTTTAGTCTGAGTCATAACAATGTTAACCCACTGGGTATAACCCCCAATTCTTATCCACAGATTTATTTTCAATGGAGCATCTCTCTTTTCTTGTGATGGATATTAGAAATGGTGTTACATCGAATTGTAACCGATGTCTATATGGCGCACTTTCACCAGAACCAATTCATCGCCATGCCATGCTAATTCTAGACGTGAGTATATTATACGTGCCCTTCCATTAGTTTTCTTTACTCACATGGGCAACCATACAGTTTAACAAAATTACAGACAGCAAAATGGATATCCTAAGGTATATACATCTTCTTAGCGGAATCTACTAATTGTAAACCTAATCAATCCGAAGTTGAACTTTTTAATCAAACCATCTGGCTTTATTACATCATGTAGGGCCACTTGTAAATTTATGTATATGGTGACTCTATTATTTTTTTTTTAACTTTACGGTTCATTAGCGCACCACGTTCATACGTCTTTGTGTGTACGAACAGTCATGATCTAATGAACTTTTATTATCTCTCGCATATTGCCCCATATTTTAGAATTCATTCCGTTCCATTTTGTATTTTATAGAGTGATAATGAAATTAAATTCCATTTTCTCTACTTCTCCTTTTTGCAAAGACAATTTTGTATTTGCAAAGACAATTTTGCTTTTACAAAAACAATTTTGTATTTACAAAGACAATTTTGGATTTGCAAAAACAATTTTGTATTTGCAAAAACAATTTTGTATTTGCAAAACAATTTTGTGTTTGCATTTTGTATTTGCAAAGACAATTTTGTATTTGCAAAGACAATTTTGCTTTTGCAAAGACAATTTTGCTTTTGCAAAAACAATTTTGTATTTGCAAAGACAATTTTGCTTTTGCAAAAACAATTTTGTATTTGCAACGACAATTTTGTATTTGCAAAAACAATTTTGTATTTGCAAAAACAATTTTGTATTTGTAAAAACAATTTTGTATTTGAAGAGATAATTATGCTTTTGCAAAAACAATTTTGTATTTGCAAAGACAATTTTGTATTTGCAAAGACAATTTTGTATTTGCAAAGACAATTTTGTATTTTGTATTTGCAAAAACAATTTTGTATTTGCAAAAACAATTTTGTATTTGCAAAACAATTTTGTATTTGCAAAACAATTTTGTATTTGCAAAGACAATTTTGTATTTTGTATTTGCAAAAACAATTTTGTATTTGCAAAAACAATTTTGTATTTGCAAAAACAATTTTTATTTGCAAAGACAGTTTTGTATTTTGTATTTGCAAAGACAATTTTGTATTTGCAAAAACAATTTTGTATTTGCAAAAACAATTTTGTATTTGCAAAAACAATTTTTATTTGCAAAGACAGTTTTGTATTTGCAAAGACAGTTTTGTATTTGCAAAAACAATTTTGTATTTGCAAAAACAATTTTGTATTTGCAAAGACAATTTAGTATTTGCAAAGACAATTTTGTATTTGCAAAAACAATTTTGTATTTGCAAAGACAATTTTGTATTTGCAAAAACAATTTTGTATTTGCAAAGACAGTTTTGTATTTGCAAAGACAGTTTTGTATTTGCAAAGACAATTTTGTATTTGCAAAAACAATTTTGTATTTGCAAGACAATTTTGCTTTTGCAAAAACAATTTTGTATTTGCAAAGACAATTTTGAAAAAACAATTTTGTATTTGCAAATCAATTTTGCTTTTGCAAAGACAATTTTTCTTTTGCAAAGACAATTTTGTATTTGCAAGAACAATTTTGTATTTGCAAAAAAATTTTGTATTTGCAAAGACAATTTTTCTTTTGCAAAATCAATTTTGTATTTGCAAATCAATTTTGCTCTTGCAAAGACAATTTTGTATTTGCAAAGACAATTTTTCTTTTGCAAAGACAATGTTGTATTGCAAAATTGTCTTTGCAAATACAATTTTTCTTTTGCAAAGACAATTTTGTATTTCCAAAGACAATTTTGTATTTGCAAAGACAATTTTGTATTTGCAAAAACAATTTTGTATTTGCGAAAACAATTTTGTATTTGCAAAGACAATTTTGTATTTGCAAGACAATTTTGCTTTTGCAAAAACAATTTTGTATTTGCAAAAATAATTTTGTATTTGCGAAAACAATTTTGTATTTGCAAGACAATTTTGCTTTCGCAAAAACAATTTTGCTTTTGCAAAAACAATGTTGTATTTGCAAAGCCAATTTTGTATTTGCAAAGACAATTTTGAAAAAACAATTTTGTATTTGCAAATCAATTTTGCTTTTGCAAAGACAATTTTTCTTTTGCAAAGACAATTTTGTATTTGCAAGAACAATTTTGTATTTGCAAAAAAAATTTTGTATTTGCAAATCAATTTTGCTCTTGCAAAGACAATTTTGTATTTGCAAAGACAATTTTGTATTTGCAAAGACAATTTTTCTTTTGCAAAGACAATTTTGTATTTCCAAAGACAATTTTTGTATTTGCAAAGACAATTTTGTATTTGCAAGACAATTTTGCTTTCGCAAAAACAATTTTGCTTTTGCAAAAACAATGTTGTATTTGCAAAGCCAATTTTGTATTTGCAAAGACAATTTTGTATTTGCAAAGACAATTTTTCTTTTGCAAAGACAATTTTGTATTTCCAAAGATAATTTTGTATTTGCAAAGACAATTTTGTATTTGCAAGACAATTTTGCTTTTGCAAAAACAATTTTGTATTTGCAAAAACAATTTTGTATTTGCGAAAACAATTTTGTATTTGCAAAGACAATTTTGTATTTGCAAAGACAATTTTTCTTTTGCAAAAACAATTTTATATTTGCAAAAACAATTTTTGTGTTTGCAAAAAGAATTTTGCTTTTGCAAAGACAATTTTGCTTTTTCAGAGACAATTTTGCTTTTGCAAAGACAATTTTGGCATCCTCCATTTTTTTAAATTCACCACTTGTAAGTCTATACCGATTTTTTTAACGAACTCATGAAATCATCCAGCAGTTGCGTTCTTTGTCTAATGATTGTACACATTGCGGATTTGGATAATCCATATTTATTTGAAATTACAAGTACCGATGTTTCATTTTCGTGGTCTGCTATAATTTTTAATTCATCTTGCAAAGAAATTGTCTTTTTTACATTCTTTTACTTGCAACATTTTGACAGTTAAAAACACAAAACACTCTTAAAAATAAAAAAACTTCACAATAACTTCGCTAAAAGTGGACAATCTCGAAAGAATGAAGTAAAAACATAATAAAAACTTCATTCTTACGTAAATAAAACAAAAATTCTTATAACAAACCACCATAGGTACTATCGAATAGAAAAAATGCCCATCTATTCGTACGATAAAGTAGCCAATGCAAAAATTTTGCCATTCGTATTATTGAATATTAGTAATAAACATAGATGGGCACTTTGCAGTACCAGTAAAATTTCAGTAAAAATTGATTTTTACTGATTACTGAAAAAAATTTCAGTATTCAGTAAAATTTTACTGGTAATGCAATCTAAATTTCATTTAAATTTCATTTAAATGTCATTTAAATTTAGATTGCATTAACAGTAAAATTTTACTTTTTTTCATTTAAATTTTATTTAAATTTCATTCAAATTTAGATTGCATTAACAGTAAAATTTTACTGAATACTGAAATTTTTTTCAGTAATCAGTAAAAATCAATTTTTACTGAAATTTTACTGGTACTGCAAAGTGCCCATCTATGGTAATAAAGAGCGTTCGTACTACTTGACGTCCACTGTATCTATGTCTCTATCAATTTTTCTTTTGCACTTTTTTGTTGTGTTTCACCCGTTAAACGTCTTTGAAATCATTTTCCCATTTTTTTTCTTCCTTTAAATCCATAATAAAATTTATGCTACACTGTCTGTTCCATGGCCAATTTCTTTGCTTTCAATATATTCCGTATTCATTTCTCTGCCCATTTGATTCTCGATAAGTGACAGTTGAACATGTTTTTTTAAAGATGATTTGATTTGTTTAAGGCGAATACGATGATGATGACGGTTAAGATGGCGATGTTTAGATGCTGCCATATCATGCATATCAATGATTACATGGAAATAATCAAGAGATGAAGTAGTAATGTGGTAGTGACTGTGGGCATCATCAGTTTATGCTGGTGCTTGTAACAATTTAGTTATGCAAATTGATTCCAAAACAATCTTTGTCATGCATGCAGTATGACTTTATTCATGGCGATACTTTTTCTTTATTTATGGCGAAATGTAATTCATATCTCCTTTTGTTCTGAGTCGCAGTGAATTAGATAGGTTGCATAATTGATCTGAGTTAGAGTCATAATTTCTGAATGTAGCAAAGAGGATATTATGTTGCGTTTCGATTACTTCTCACCTATTGTGGCCTTAGATAAACTTTTAAATTAAAGAATATTAAAGACAGTGCAGGAAAAGATGTTGGTGTCAGATCCCTGTATAATGTACTGAGTGGAAAAACATTGACACTCTCTTCAACTTTTTGTTCGTTCGAAAGGTTTAAAATAAAAATTTACTGAATTTGTCATTATAATCCCTTAGTCAGGATTACGACCTAACTTCCGGCAACACCCATGTTGTGTGCGTTAATTTTATCCATGAGTAGTAGAAACAGAGAAATAGAAACTTTTTTGTCAGACTTTTTGCCAGAAGATGGCTAAGACTTGGAATTTTTTTTATATCGCTTTGTTTCAGATGTCTAATATGGAATTGAAACCACTGGGTTCGACTCTATTAAGCCAACACACTTGTTACTAGTCTACGATGATGATTATTTTAGAGTTATTACACATTGTCACTGGTGTGGTTCTAGAACACTGTGCAACTATGTCTTAAGAATATGAAAAAAAAACGTTTAACTTCAACTTCCGCCTATAGAACACCAATCCTTTCTTAGGGTTGCGAGTTAATCAGCGCAAATTCTTTTAAGAATTTTCACATTTCACTCCCTTAAAAGTGGTTATTTGCTGCAATCGTTCAAGATATTCAATCACATTCACAGAATATTTCCTTTTCGCCTGAAACATGCGTTAAATGCTCATGTAGTCTGATTATCTCATTACTGAATAACGTCAGTTAAAATGGAAGCAGTGTTGCTACTGATTGATACCGGTTTGACAATCTGTCTAAAGCAGCAGTAAAAACGCTATACAAATTAATGCTTTTCCTTCACTCTATCGTATACACACAAGCATTTCAGAATTTCAGAGGGAAGCAGTAACTCAGATGGAATTCATGTTTCCAAGGCAATAGTGGATTATTAGTGCGTATGGTAATGTTAATTAAAGCACCACTTCGTCACAAATTTTTAGTCCAAAGCTGCTGCTGTAAAAGTGTTTTATCAGGCAATGTTGTGCTGCGTTAATAAGCATCTGCGATTTAGACCCTAATAGATGATGTCAATGAATGCCAAGGATTAAAGTCTTACGATTTCGTTCCCTTTAAATAAATTCCTGTTCCATCGATATAAAAATGTTCGCTCATCACAGCTTTCCCTTTCTCCATTCAAATCAATAAAATGCCATTGCTAGTTAAAGAGCTGTGCAAACAAACGAAATCTATTAAAATAATCTCCTTCTGCTTGACATTTCCCTTAGAAAAGGTCAAGCTTATGAGTTCATCAACTTAAAAACACAATTTCTAGAATCTTAGAAACTGTGTAATACTCTATTGGCCTTATTGGTTAAATAATAGGTTTCAATGTTGTAAGTAATAATGTCTGTTTCGTCAATATGTTGCATTAAGTAATGTATTGTTAATGTTTCTTTGGGCTTATTTACTCATTTTCTTTAAGACTCCCATTATGGTAATCTTTGACAGTTTTACTAATTCCCACTTTGCCAATGTAACTATCCGTTGAACAACAGCTGCACCTCCATGACTATTACTCTCAAATTATAACTCTTTGGATGTCAAACACACAGGTCCTTGTGTTAACTTCAGATACTGCCAAAGTTTTCTGCTTTCTTTCTTTTTGTTTTTGTTGTATTTGCTACTTGTAATGTTGCAAATAATTTTGCTTTCATTTTACTCTTACCGCTTAAGCCTTTTATTAAATGAGAAAAAGTTTTCCTTCATGACAAACTAAGGCTGCAATAATAATATCGAGTTGAGTAGAAGCGTCGAACGAGACACGAACGTATTGTTATTGAAAAACAATTGAGAACTTTTGCCTGAAGAAAACGAAAATTTAATGACTATTTATGTCGCTACGCGAATCAGGTGTGTAGGGTTGTAGAAGCCCCCAATGTGATGCCAATAGTAGCATTAAAAGTTCCCGACTTCTTATTCCTATTTTATTTTCTGTTTATTTTCGCCAACTAATTCACTTTCACTGCACGTACTTACGAAAAGACAAGTTATAACTGCAGAAACATACGAGTAAACATGTCGCAATAGTGATGCTCGTACTCTTATTACAGGGTGTGCATGTTGGTAAGAAGTCGGCTCTTTTAAACATTTCCAAATTTCGCCTGTTTCCATTTGTATTTGAATAAAAATTTCTGTTCAAATTTGTTTTAATTATCATGTTTGATATTTAAAACTCTACGAGAACAGCCACGGATTCTAAAGTGCGGTTTCTATTAGTAGGCCTGGTCCCAAAATCATCCAGAATGTATCGTATATTATTATACTCCATACTACTCTGTAGCTGCCGAAATTTTCGAGGACGTGTGTTGTCTTCTGAGACAAGAGTTTGGGTTCAAATATCAACTCTGTCATTTTGAAAAAAATAGATTTTTTAGTTTATCTAGTGGTGTGAAACGCTAGGCCGCATGTGTGTACGTTCCATGTTCTTTAAGACCCATCGATAATCCTCGAAAATTGCCGAATGCTAGAAAAAAGTGTTTCGGACTACTTCAGTTAAAGCACTATGCATACTATTGAATTGATAACCCGTAATTCTATTACCCATGAAGCTAACTACAAATTCAATAAGAAAACTACATTTTACAGCGAAGTGTAAACCGAAATGACGCATTTGCAAACCACAATACTAGCAAGCAGGAAAACTATTTCCGAGAATACTGATGTATGGATATCTAGTCCGTTTTTATCTAGAATTAAAAATCTAAGGTCACTATGAATAGTAGTTCGACGTAAGAAATCGATCAATATTCTAATATGGGGCGTTTAGATAAGCGTCTTGTAAAAACTCAGAGAGCCGACAAAATGTCATGAAAAGTTTCTCAAAAATCTGTCATGGATAAAATAAACACACACTAAATGGAAAAACTAAGTTCTAAACCCGACTAAAAGGTGGCAATGACCGATTAAGTAAGTAAACTCTCCCAATATTTTACTACTTATAGCCCTAGAGTACTATTCTTTTCATTCATTCCCCCAAATGTACGAGTCACTCTCAGATAAGACGCTTGTATTCATCGATATCGGTATTACTCTGAACAGGATCAGGAAGACATTATAAGAATTTAAATTTCGTTCTGCTGGTGTGGTTGTACGCTTTATCACCTTATATTTCAGTGATACTTAACCTCAAAATGGGACTTTTTTCGCACCATAGTTTTTTCCGTTACTTCAATTGAAGACTGTTCTTCTGTATTGAAATTTAAGCCTGAAGCAAATCTTGGATGCGACGCCTACTTTCACCAACTCTAAACCTGGAGAGTACAAATTGATGAACTTTCCAGAGAGTACAATCCATTTTTATCGGGACATATACGAAGATAGTTTGGCTCATACCAGTTATTTAATTGCTTCAGATAAACTGCAGCATATTCCCACCGACTGGACATACATAATACTCAACTTCTTCCAGTGTGCGACTGTAACCGTAGTCGTCTACGTAATAGCAGCGTAGTATTCGAATAACAGCTGAAAGTTTTTGGGAAAGCCTTGGAAGGCACTGAATGTAAAATACATTGGTTTTTGCACGGTTTGAACTTCAAAGTTCAAGAGTTTAGTGGTAAAAGAGAAAAGAACAAGAAAAATTCTTCCGACGTCTTAAGTAAAACATACGTTGAGACATGAACAAACATGCAAGATACTGTTGAAAATTATTATGATGTTGATTATAATGAAGGTGGTGATGTTTACACAACTTTAACTCTCGACGATATTAAACATATTTGCTGCACTCGTTTTGTCGGAATGAAAGTAACAATACAAATGTTCCTTATGATGGCTTTAGTGGTGCCAACTAAGTTATTTATATTACAGCTACAATAACAATAACAGCAGTAAATATTAAACAACTGTAACCATTACAGTTACAGATGATGCTGACGTGCCTGCAGCTGCTATCACTACTGTTACAGCCAATAGAAATGTCATTGCTTGACATGTCAGTTCTCAAAAGGATTTTTCTTTTATTGTCTGCTTGTTTGTAGTATGAGATTGCAACATTAAAATATGGCGCTTCAGTCAATTCAAATTACTTGTAATTCTTCTTCACGCCAACTATTGTCACTATTTTGAATCGTCTAAAGACACTGCTTCGCCTTTTTATTATATACAAGAAGAACTGCAGCACATATTTAATATTCCCATATACTTATCTTATGTTGTCAGTGTGTACAGCATGTGTTACAATAACATTTGTCTATTCGTTAGTACAACATCAGCACTAGTTGTTATGTCTTTGCATTGCCACGATTTTTTTACAGAAAACTATTTGACTTGTGGAGTTCCGAGCTTTTCTGGTTGCCAACAGTCGTCGTCATCGACATGATTGCCGTTGTATTCTTCCTCTATTTCAGGCTTCTTGCGAGGTTTTGGTCTTGTTTCTGTAGCTATCGTGGAATGTTTATGATTTTTTCAACTTTTTGTTTGAAATACTTTTGAAAACTAAATTTTAAAAGGTGTTGCTTTGCAAATGTATATTGTTTTACGAACTGTGTAACCGCGAAGTGACAATTTGGGGTTTTGCTTCATTGTTGTTATTGTTGTTGTTGTCGCTGTTATTGGCAAATCCAATCATCAAATCAAAAATATGAATTTTGAATGAGGCTAACCGGCATCATTGCATATTTGGCGTTGTGGTTTTAATACAACTTTCTAATCAATTTTGAAAATGGAACCCAATTGGCCGGATAATGTAAATTTTAAAATGAAAAATTTAAAAGGAACAATCTATCCATTATAGCGATTTGTTTGGCGGTTGTCTCCTATCGCATATGTATCCTGATCAACTCAGATTTCAGATGGAACTATAGCTTGTATGCCCGCATGTATGAAAGATTCCATCGTATTATCTTGAAGTTTGAAAACGCTTTCAGCTCAGAGGAATTGGTATTACAATATATCGTGATTGCGGATATTTCAGGTGCCTGAGTACTTGCTCCGCTTAGTAAGGATTTCGGTTGATTTTTCGGTTAGATTTACGACAGGAGTTCCTCAGACTTATAGCATAGGATCACTGTTATGTGTTTAAAATGAGAATAGTTGAAATCTATAATTGGTTGGAACCGCTAGAAAATTGTCAGCGAGCGAGAATATAAGAAATTGAATTAATTTTTATTATTGCTTTTAGTTAGAATTTTTAAAGTATCACTGATGGTACGTAACTAAATTAAATTTTTTGTGTGATATTAAAGACTTTAGTCACGTGATTCCATTCAGATGCTTTCAATATTGATATCTCATTGAAGTATTCGCCCCTAATTGGAAAGGAATAAACTGGGCAATCTATTACCAGAAGAATTCTTTTTCATTTCAGCACGTAAGAGGATGTGAAATCTTTTGATATCAGTAGAGTTTCAAACTCCTCGTTATACTACCCAATACATACATTACATAATTGGCCATTAGAACCCTTCAGTCAGGATTACGGTCTAGCTTCTCACACCATTCATGATGTGTGCGTTAATTTTGTACGTGAGTGGCGAGACCTACAATTCAACGTAGTCTCCGAAAGACAGATTTTTGAGGAACTATTCGTGGCAATTTATTTACTCTCAGAATTTATGCCACAAATCTGCTGAAAAAGTCGACGAAGAAATATTTTTTTTCCATCTTTCGTTCTGATGTCTGACCTGGGGCTTGAACTCAGGCCTTACGTTTAATAAGCCAACACACTACCTACTAGACTACGGCGACTTTTACTATCCAATAACGGTAGCATAACTAAGTCCAGCATAATAACTTTGAAAATATTTTATATAAATTTTATTAAACGTGACTTAAAATGTAGACTATAATTTAAACTATAAACAATGACTGTTATAAGGAAATAGAAAATATATGTCAATGCATACATACTATATATAGAGAAACTTCTTAGTAAATAACTAGAGTAAGTTTCTTATTAATTTATTACGGAGATTATGTTTTACATAAAAATGTAGTTTGTTTTGATTTCATACGGATTGGATTTAAATTACTTTAGCTTAGCAATAAATAAAATACGTACATATAATTAATAAAATAGTAAAAATTCTATAAAAAAAAACTGTTTAAAAACCTGCAATTGATTTATCATAGTGTGAAACGAAAACGTTATAGAAATATTGGTTTATTGATTATGATGCTATTTTAATGCGACTAAGATGACTAAAGTGTGGTACAACTTCGGCTATCCATTCTGGTGAAATTTCCGTTATTTGACGTAAGAAATTTCGTTCGGTGAGCACAATTTCAGAGAAAATTATATAATCCGGACGATATTTACCATGAAATACACTAGACGGATGAATTTTGGCACGTTGACGACCCGTAATCGTTAAATAGAAATTGTCACGTTGTAGTTCAGCTATATTATCGAAGAGGCCAACTAATAAACACTTTCGTACTTGATCGAAATTGCTGCCACAACTGTTCACTTTCAAAGATAAACGCTTGACAATTTCCAACAGTTGACTGCGCACATCACGGGCATACTTTAGATTACGGGCATTGAGGAAGTTATCATGACACCATAACTTAAATTTTTCAGTCTTCTGGAAGGCACTGAAAACATTCAGTAACGTTAAATGATCGCCATGTTTTGAATGAAATTTGGCATGAGCCAAAGCTGCTTGTTCTTGCTTTTCTGTACTTGAAAGGAAAACATTTTCACTGGAGAGTACTGCTACTAAGCTTAACATTTCCTCCATACAACCAAATTTCGGAGCTGCCAATAATAGTTTACTGTATTGTGGATCCAAAGGAAACTGTGCCATTTTTCGTCCCAAAGGTGTAAGTTCAGGTATGGTAGAGGCATTTCGTACAGCACCCAAAGACTCTAGTTTGTGGTATGCATCATCCATTGCTTCCGGTGAGGGTTTATCAAGAAAATCAAAACTTTTGCAATCGATACCCAACGCCAATAGCTGTAATACAGTCGAGCAAATATTGCTTCGTAAAATTTCAGGTTTTGGCATTTTTTCAAATTCATTCATTTCCTGTTGCGTATATGTTCGATAACATGTTCCAGGGGCATCGCGACCAGCTCGACCACAACGTTGCCACGCTTGTGCCTGGGAAATGCGTACTACTCTTAGTACATCTAAGCCGGTACTGGGGCTATAAATGCGTCGTTTTACAAAGCCGGCATCTACAACATAACGTATGCCCGGTATTGTGACAGACGTTTCTGCGATATTTGTAGCCAAAACTATTTTGCGGGCATTGGCTGGAGCTGGTAGAAAACATTCCAATTGTTTATTTTGTGGTAATTGGGCATAAAGTGGAAAAACCCGCACCCCCGCAATATTACTGAGATTGGTCTTAGCAATCTGTTGAATTTGTTGTGCCATTGCTTCAATTTCTTCTTGACCCGTTAGGAAAATCAATACATCATGGTTTGTTGGTGTATTACGATGGATATCAAACAGCGTCACCAAAGTGGCATGTAAATAATCTGGCTGTGATTCTTTGGCATGCATTACTTTTACAGGATGCGTCCGACCTTCCAGATACATGCCTTTTACGCCAAAATATTGACCAAAATGATCAATATCCATTGTAGCCGAGGTAACTATAACTTTTAATGGAGTCAAACAACGCAGTCTGCGCTGCCTTTGTGCCTCTTTAACCACTCCAAACAGAACATCAGTGCTTACCGTGCGCTCATGAGCTTCATCTAGCATTATGACGGTATAATTGCTCAGCAATCGATCAGCCAAGGCTTCTCGCAATAAAAATCCAAATCCAGTCATAAAGCCAATACGTGTCTTTTGTGAGGTACAATCTTCAAAACGTACTGTATAACCGACGAGTTCACCCAATTGGCAGTGCTGTTCTTGAGCTACACGTTTTGCCACCGTAATTGCAGCCACTCGACGTGGCTGTGTTATAGCAATCATTCCTTTGTTACCGAATCCAGCACTTAATAGAAACTGCGGTATTTGAGTCGTTTTACCCGAACCAGTTTCACCCATTATAAGAAGAATATCGGACTTGTGGACCTCTCGTATTAACCGCTTTCGGCAGCTCGTGACTGGTAACGCTTGCCGCTGTTGTTCTAATTGTAGTTTAGTTGACGCTGGCTGTGTCGTTTGCTGTTGTATTCCATTTGTTTTACTATTTGCTGGAGATTGTCCATTTGTATAATTAAACAATTTTCCATTAGCATTCTCTGTATATTTCGACTCCATTTTCTAGTGAATGGATTTGCCTTTTTAACTAATTCTTCTATGCGGAGTTATTTTCAATTATTAGACGTAAACAAACACGTGAACAAGCGTATGCAATAGCAAGTTTTAAAACGGGAGATCAAAAGAATCTAGGATCTGAAATAAACTGATGCCAATATGGTCATGCAGTATAATTCGGGCAATTATTATTATATTCAAAATAAAACACTTGATTTTGAAATTTTTTTTTATCAATTTTTAAAAGCACTTTTAATAACCGTTTCGGCCACTTTGACGTCTAATAGATAACTGATACAGTAGTTTTGATTTAGCTGCCTTTTATATGCGTGCTTACAAAAAAGGTAAGTTCACTTGAAGCTTCAAACTGCATTGTATTGTTGTTGTGAAGAAGAAAAGAATATATGATTTATGGAACGCAGGTAACGAAATTTAAAAGTAATTTGATATTCTTGGAACACATTAACATAAAATATAACCCTTTCGAATATTCAGGTACCAGAATTTTTCAATGTAGCCTGTGCGTTTTTTTCAAACGACCGACAGTGGTATTTTTCGCACAAGTTTTTATGGTTTTGAGGCTAGAGTCATCATTACATATTGCAGGTACCTCGATATTTCAAAGGGTTATATTTTATGGTCCTCAAATTGGTCACCACACCATTTCCATACATTATTATGCATTTAAATCTTTCCATAATGATATTTTCTGCCTAGTGAAATATTGCCATCCTTTGCAATGGGTAAAATTCACAGATTTTTCTTTGAATCTTTAAGTGAAATATTTCTATTATTCCGAAGAGTAATAAATGGGATCAAAAAGCACAATATTTTGTAAACAATATTTGTTCGAACACTGCTTGAAACAATAATTACAAACAATTTTCCTCTGGCTTACACACATGCTTCTCACAAATACACCCACATTTTTATCATATAAAACCTTTAAGCTGTTCTTTACAAAGTAAAACAGCGCAGCAAATAAGTACAGCAAAAGCACAAGAGAAACCATAAGAGCTGAAACGTTGTAAGCAATAGTGATCGTTTTGAAATTAAAAACTGTGCTTCACTGCGTTAGTAGAAAATATTTTACTGTACCACTACAGCTAATGAGTTTATTTTTGTTTTTTGACTGTGCTGTTTGCTTTTGCTTTGGGTACAATTGCTGAAAAACTGTAAGCACAGCAGAAATTTAGGTGCTTTTGCTAATTTCAAGCAAGTAATACAAACCCTGGTAAATCTTATATAAATCCCGATGTGTTTGGGATTATCAGATTCTTATTGTCTAAAACGATGTGTTCAACACTACTGTCGTCGAAGCTTTGTTGCTTTTCTACGAGTATAATGCAATTTTTGTTATTGCGTCTTAAACTTATATTCTACTTAGTATCCCTTTGTAGTTACTTACCATGACATGAAATTGTTCATCGCTTCCCTTTTTAGGTCGTCTGAGGCGTTATCGCACCTTTCAGAACACTAATATTAGAGTAGAGTGCTGGCATTTTAATTGGCACAACCCGTGCGATTTGGGACCCGTGGACTGTTTTCACCTTGAATACAAAAGAGAAAACAGTAACTAGGAAATTCTACTGGACGGTTGAGACAATAAAATAGACGTTAAAGGTTTAAAAATACAGAGCACTGCTAAAGATGCCATACTTAATTGGTCATTACAATCCTTCAGTCAGAATTACGATCTAACTTCTCACACCACTTATGTTGTGTGTGTTAATTTTATTCTTTATTGGCGGTACCTACAGTTTAAAGTCGACTTCGAACGACAAATATTTTTTTGAGACACTTTTCATGGCAATTTTATTTCCTCTCAGACCTATTGCCAGAAATCAGCTGAGAAGAAGTCACCGAAGAAATATTTTTTATATTTGGTTCGATATGTCTAAACTGGAGTTTGAACCGTGACCTCACCTCTAATAAGCCCAATAGACTACGGCGTCGACTCCAATTTACTTCAGCACCTCAAATGTATCACGAACTTCAATTTAATGTCCTTTTCTTGTATCAGATGATACTTTTATACTACTATACAGATACTTATATACTACTATAAACCTGATGAACCTAGACAATCGGGCTGTCTTTCCAACTTTATTGGTTTAATTCTTGAATAATGCAAACTTAGAAATGATAAGGAGGAGCTTATAACTCTCAGTTGTGTAACACTTTAAATCTCAAACAGCATGTTCGTGTGTAAACAGTGTAATATCCTGTATGATATTGAAGTACAATCACAACAACAACAACAATAATTTCCCTCCCCCGAATAAATTCATGCGTTAATTAAGTAGAAAATTATTATTCTTTGATTGCAAAACAAAATCTTAAGAAAGTCAGTGTATTGAAGCATTAGCATATGGTTAGACGGTAGAAGATAAAACTAAACATTGAATTCAAAAACCAAAACTATTAGGATTTCCAATAGAATAGCATTGAATTCAATTTATGTATAATGACACTGTCACATACAGATGGCTGGCTATATGACTCAAGCCATGGTTATGATTGTACATTTACATGGCTTATCTTTAATTGTAGGCGACCTTATAGTTATGAATTTGATTAAATTAATTAATAAATTCATTAAATAGATTACAACGATAACAACTAAATACAAATACAGTGAACTCGCGATAACGTGAACTAATTTTTACCAAGGCAGTTCACATTTTCGAGTTTGTTCACGTTATCGAGTACTAAAATTTAAAACAAAAAATGACCCTATTTAATATGAAAAAGAATATTTTAATATGTAATTAAAAATGCTAAACACTATTTAAAATTTTTTTTTTTAATAATTAGTCAGGCACTCAGTAACCTAAAGCCAAAAATTATAACAAAGTTTTCACTTTTTTGTCAGTAGAAATCTACATCTTTAACAAAACATTGATGAAATCGGTTATAAAAATGTTACATGTCATCCATGATGACTTGAAGAATTTGTAATTCACTGGATAAGTAAAGTAATTGAAACGTCGTGGATTTTTAGATTTTCCAAATACCAGTAAATTAAGTTAAGAGTCCCCGACGCATTTGAATAGCCCATGAGAGTTAGTCGTTTCTCCATCTTTGCGCCTGGAGCATTTCTCTCCAATGATCACACATATGTATGTTTTATCTGGCAACTGCTTCAAATATAACTCGCATTCATCAGCATTATAAAGTTGATCTTCACATAATTCTTCAATTTTTGCTTTTAACTTTTCCTTAAATGGGTCAACAAGTTGCGGCTGTGCAGAAAGCTTTTCTCCGGAAATTTTAAGAAGGCGAACACCAAACTTTTGCTTAAATGTTTGAAGCCATCCGTCACTGGCTTTAAAACCCCTATAATTTTCTTTAATTTAACCACTTACCGGCAGATTTTTAGTTTCGCGTGTGAAGGAATCACTTATAAAGACTTTTTCCATTCTTGGAAATTCAGATGCACGTAATGTTTTACGCTTTCCAGTACCATAAAGTCGGGGATTTCCCAATTTAAAAACAGATTAAAAGAATAAAAAAAGTGTTCACGTTTTAGAGCTTTCAGATTTTGTTCACGTTTTAGAATACTCTGAAGAAAAATAAATTTGTTCACGTTTCTGAGACGTTCACACTTTCGAGTGTTCACGTTTTCGCGAGTTCACTCTACTACCTACTACTAACTTAATCACTTACTAATGAGTTTAAAGAGATACAATGTGTAGGTTTCTCTATTGAAAGCCTCTACAATGTATAAATTAACACAATAATTATGGTCAATAAAGGTGCTATAAAACAAACGCGTCTAAGCCTGTGAAGTTATTATTTACGCCCAATTTCAATTGCCCCTTAAGCGTGTATTTTTTATGACCAACAGATGACAACAATTTCATGACAATGATTGATGTCTTTAAATTCAATAAAAAACCCTAAGAAAAGAAGCACTAAAACAGACCAACAGGAATGAGAAAAGGAGAAAAATCCTTTAAAAATAATTTAAAATTCAAAAAATGCAAAGACTTTGAAGGGGAGAAGAAGAAGATGACAGAAAAAGTGAGTGAGAAAAAAATATTTCAACGTTAACACCTTAAGCCATAAAAATTGTAGTTTATGTTAATTAAAGATGAAAATGCACTGCAGTGAGTTTCAATACTGCAAATCCCAACCTAAAATAAAAGAGGTTGGCTATTTAAATTATAATCTGTTGAACCCCCAAATATTCAAGTTGCTTCATACTCTAAATGCGGATATAGTCTGCAAGTCGTAATTTCTTCAGCACAGGAACTACCCAAAGTTAGTTTGAATAAGGAAAAACTGTCTCATTTTTAAAGCTTCTCTAAACACATTTTCATTCATTTATTAATAAAAACACACGCATTATTTCTACTCCATGTTTCCTTTTCGGTTTTAAGTGTATAAAATGCGCATATGCTATGCGCAAAGGGTATCAATGCTTTTTCTTTATTGACATCCCATAAATCTGCAAATTCGTCTTATTGTGTGGTAAAAATGCGCCTTAGTGTTGCAGCCAAACGATATATTGTACTCCCCTCATACTCTATTGTGTAATCCTATAATGTCTCCCACAAGCCTATTGTTCTGATAAACCACAGAATGCTGCTCGACATCAACAATGCCTGGCGGAATCCTGGGATCCAGTAGTTCCACACAGGTTCCAAAAATGTGTTCCGTTGATTCTTTCTCATCGACACAGAATCCGCATGTTGTTCCACATTCTGAATAAATGTACCCTAAGTCTTCAGTGACCTGAGAACTGAGTGCCATTAACTAGTTGTATTGTTTCTTGATATTCTGATGCATGACTTAGATCTCCTTTTAAAGTAATTTCCCAATAAGTTCATCTTGCTTTTAATACGAATTATCTTATCGCACCACAAGACTTTCCAAAGTTACTTTGTTACTATGTACATACATTTTAATTATTGTGTATACTGCCTTTAGTATCCATGATCGAATATACTACGAAGCGATTAGAAGTACCAGTATATATGGAATAAAACTTCTACCTAAGACTGAGAGACACGTATAACACTTTCCTCTTGGCAGTTGCCAAGAAATATTCACTGCCTTACAGAATCACTACTCCTAATGGTGAGTGATCAAATGAGTGATTTCCGAAAGTTCTTTTCTATATGCTCCAGTTATGTTGTGTTTAAGGAACACAAAAACCCATAACGGGCCCAACAGTGCTTGTGTGTATCACATACACAATATCATTTTGGTTTCCCAAAGCTACCAGACATCAATCATCTTGAGCACTTTCGCAAGTATTCCAAGACCTTCTGCATTATTTCACTTCTTTCAAAATCAGATCTACAAAGCGGACAACTTTCTCGCTCTCCAGTATAGGTCTCTAGTGGGTTATTGTGTAAAGTTCAAGCATGGCATGGCATAGTTATTGTGCCTCTAATCCGTCAGTAGCCGTAGCCAGTTATTTACGTACGTACTCGTATATTATTATCTTTACTTCCCAATTCTTCTTCTCATCGTCCCTGTTTTTTTTCTGTTATTGCATTTTTTTTTTTGTTTCATGGTGTTGAACTGTGTACCACACTCATGAATACACTCTGACATGCAAACATCGATTCATTTCTTAAATCCGATGAGGCAAGTTCATTATAAAATACCAATAAACTCTGTAAACAATCTGTTGAAGCAGGGTACTCCCTTCAAACAACTCAACTGCAAACCACAATTACGATCATTTTGCAAAATCGAAAATCGAACGAAAATCTTTTGACAATAGCACAGTAATTATTGACATCTGCAATTCTTTTGTCTTTGGAAAAAGAGAATCTCAGACACAGCAATTTTAGGTTCGCTTTAGAAAATTGTCAGCGAGCGAGTATATAAGAAATTTAATTAATTGTTATTATTGCTTTTCGTTAGAATTTTTAAAGTATCACTGATGGTACGTAACTAAATTAAATTTTTTGTGTGATATTAAAGACTTTAGTCACCTGATTCCATTCAGATGCTTTCAATATTGATATCTCATTGAAGTATTCGCCCCTAACTGGAAAGGAATAAACTGGGCAATCTATTACCAGAAGAATTCTTTTTCATTTCAGCACGTAAGAGGATGTGAAATCTTTTCATATCAGTAGAGTTTCAAACTGCTCGTTATACTACCCAATACATACATAACATAATTGGCCATTAGAACCCTTCAGTCAGGATTACGGTCTAGCTTCTCACACCATTCATGATGTGTGCGTTAATTTTATACGTGAGTGGCGAGACCTACAATTCAACGTAGTCTCCGAAAGACAGATTTTTGAGGAACTATTCGTGGCAATTTATTTACTCTCAGAATTTATGCCACAAATCTGCTGAGAAAGTCGACGAAGAAATATTTTTTTTTTTTTCATCTTTCGTTCTGATGTCTGACCTGGGGCTTGAACTCAGGCCTTACGTTTAATAAGCCAACACACTACCTACTAGACTACGGCGACTTTTACTATCCAATAACGGTAGCATAACTAAGTCCAGCATACTAACTTTGAAAATATTTTATATAAATTTTATTAAACGTGACTTAAAATGTAGACTATAATTTAAACTATAAACAATGACTGTTATAAGGAAATAGAAAATATATGTCAATGCATACATACTATATATAGAGAAACTTCTTAGTAAATAAATAGAGTTTAAAAAATAAGTTTCTTATTAATTTATTACGGAGATTATGTTTTACATAAAAGTGTAGTAATGAAAATTTAAAGGACGGACAAACGGACGGACATACATACATACATACATATTAATAGTATATATAATGCACACAATTAAAAAAAAAATGTTGTTTGTTTTTACAGAGGATTACAATTTGAGAATTTTCAACTACTGTACACAAATTCAACTAAATAAAAATACGAAAACAAAAATACATACATATGTACATAAATGAAAAATTTTAATTCAAATAAAAAAAAATAAAAATATACAAGGTTTATAAATGTGATGATGGAGGTAAAAAAGTGTGCTAAAAATATATGAAAACATAAGAAAACATTTTTTTTTTTTTTTATTATTTATTTTATTTGAAAATAAGAAAACATAAAAAAAACAAAAGAAAAGAATTGAATAATTCTAAACATTTCTAGATAAATTAACTAAATTATAATAAAAAATAATGATGTTGATGTTGTTATTTACAGCATAAGTCTAGAACGAGATTTCTTCATGCGCTGCGTGGCACCACCAAAACCATCACCATTGCATGACTTTGTTTTGGCACGATAGTGGCGATATACCTCATTGTAGGAGGGCTCTAACATGGGACGATAAGCGTGAGGAGTGCAGTGTTCAATATGAGTTTCGAAGAACTCCTTGTAGCCGTTATGCAACAAATATATTTCGGGATAATCTAAGGCGGGATAAGCATTACTGTTGCGCTCCCGATCGAAGTTGCGTAAAAATCGCGATAATTTTGGACCACGTTCTGATGAGAACTCACAATGAAATATTATAATATTGCGCTTGCTGCCAGATTCCTCGTTTCTGGTCTGTTGCTGTTCAGTCTTTTGTTTGCTCAAGAACTCTTCGATGATTTGTTCTTGAGTATATAAATTCTTTGCGCCAGTAATATGGCCACCCTCGTATTCGTAAGGATAACGGCAGTCGATGATTTTAAAGTTGGCTACTTTATCATCAAAGTCACCTTTTAAGAGACGAGCCACAGTTTCACTTGTAATAGATTTTAGATCACGATGACGTCCCTCGATGAGAGGTAAAACGTACGGTTTACTAAAATCACCAATTAGATCGGGTTCGTCTTTGTTTTCGGAACGATTTAGAGCCGACATGATCTCAGCGTCGTTCATGGACATACTTTTGCGTAATATAGGGTGGGTTATCGTGCTATTTTTGCTGGTGCCTGCCAGCGCCAAGCATGAGGGGGAGTTGGCGGCAGGTGAAGTTTTGCTAGTACTGTTGCTGCCTATGAATGAGCCATCGAGATTCTTCTTTACGTCACCACGGTAGCGTTTTGTTTGTATCGGTGAGCAGGTGGTAGATGGTGGCTCGGGACGCTTAAAGCTGTAGTTGCCATTAAAACGAGAACTAAAAGGAGTGATATTGGCGGCATTAGCATTGCAGGCATTAACTGACTCTGGTGTCTTTGGCTGAAGCAATTGCGTATTTTCCATCATACTCAAACAACGTCTTACTTTAGGTCTACGCATTTCTGGTGTCTTAATGGGAGAATTTTTAATGGTTTGACCCCTAATCAAAGAACTTAAATCATTAGGCAAATTTAAAGCTGTCGATTGATCGGGCTGATTTTGACTGACATGGTCATCTTCGTAGAACGATGTCTCTTCCATACCCATATCGAACAAGGAAGCATCGAAGTTCAAACGATTTGAAGATGGTTTACGTGTTGAACGTTGGACTTGAAAACTTGGATCCAAATTGTTTAAAGATTCTTTTTCGTCGTCTAATTTATCATTGTCAACAATATCGCCATTGGCATCACCATTCCAGTACTGGTCCTTTGCTGAGACTATTTTGGCATCTTCTTTATAACGTTGAGACCTTTTGGAAACGTTTGCTTTTCCTTTACGTCTTACTGGCGTTGTGCCTTCGTCATAACCGCAATCAGCAGCCGTAGATGATGAATCTTGCAAACTGTTCCCGCCGCACAAGGAAGTTTCATTTAAATTAATCGATATCTCCGTAATGGGAGACAAAATTCCCTGATTTACTTCCTGAAAATTACGTTTGGGACGCAATATGACCGGCGACTCAAAGTAGGCGTCCTCCAAATATGAATTGTCCAAACCTTTAAGGCGTTTACTGTGACGATTTTCGATTATGAAATCTTCACCATCGCTACCCAGAGAATTGTCATCCGATTCTGAATATCGTTCCGGTGCACGTTTTAATGATTTCCATCCTTCGGCATTAATATGACGATCAGGAATTAAAGAGGGGCTCAAGCTTGAGGATTCCATTCGAATTATTATATTCAAAATAAAAGACTTGATTTTGAAAATTTTTTTTTATCAATTTTTATAAGCACTTTCAATAACCGTTTCGGCCACTTTGACGTGTAATAGATAACTGATACAGTAGTTTTGATTTAGCTGCCTTTTATAGACGTGCTGAGAAGCGAGGCCGTAATCCTGACTGAAGGGTTGTAATGACCAATTATGTATGTATGTATGTTATATACGTGCTTACAAAAAAGGTAAGTTCACTTGAAGCTTCAAACTGCATTGTATTGTTGTTGTGAAGAAGAAAAGAACATATGGTTTATGGAACGCAGGTAACGAAATTAGAAAGTAATTTGATTTTCTTCGAACTCTTCTCAAACTATACGAAGGAGGACAGTTTTACGAACACACTAACAAAAAAGGTGACCCTTTCGAATATTCAGGTACCAGAATTTTTCAATGTAACCAGTGCACTTTTTTTCAAACGACCGACATTGGTATTTTTCGCACAAGTTTTTATGGTTTTGTAGCAAGAGTCATCATTACATATTGCAGGTACCTGGATATTTCATGGTCATTATATTTTATGGTCCTCAAATTGAATTAAATCTTTCCATAATGATATTTTCTGCCTAGCGAAATATTGCCATCCTTTGCAATGGGCAAAATTCACAGAATTTTCCTTGAATTTTTAAGTGAAATATTTCTATTATTCCGAAGAGTAATGGGATCAAAAAGCACAATATTTTGTAAACAATATTTGTTCGAACACTGCTTGAAACAATAATTACAAACAATTTTTCTCTGGCTTATACACATGCTTCTCACAAATACACCCACATTTTTATCATATAAAACCTTTAAGCAGTTATTTACAAAGTAAAACACAGCAAATAAGTACAGCAAAAGCACAAGAGAAACCACAAGAGCTGAAACGCTGTAAGCAATAGTGATCGTTTTGAAATTAACAACTGTGCTTCACTGCGTTCGTAGAAAACATTTCACTGTGCCACTACAGCTTTTGAGTTTATTTTTGTTTTTTGACTGTTCACTGCGCCTAGACTTAGTGCCCAATCTCGTTGGCGCCTTGTCCCATCTGGTTTCTCCTCTATTTTGGATATTAATCCCGTGGCTTCACTGGACATTGATTATCTCCCTGCGAAATATTGTTTTAACAGAGGTATTCAGTTTCTGATTCAGAGCAGGGGGGACTAAGACCTTGACATGATCTTCCCCCGGAGCTCCTTGATGTATACACCGATGGCTCTAAAGTCGATAACGGGGTTGGTAGCAGAGTCTACTCTAGGAAACTGGACCTGAACATTTCACTCCAGCTGCAGGACTATTGCAGCATATTTCAGACGGATGTAATGGTCATCTACCGGGCTGCTCAATTTATCCTCACCAACGGTGTTCCTTTCACTCGAATCTTGATATTTTATGATAGTCAGGCTGCCATAAGATCTCTGTCGAATGTTGTGAATAACTCGTCACCTTCGACCTTCTTTCTGGGCGCTTCAGTGTCACAGTAATATTCCACTAACGCACAGTAATAACCACTAACGCATCATGACTAGGGGGCTTTCCTTACACTGGGTAACACAATGGGTCATATCGTTAGTATAATTCGCAAAGACGCTAAGTCCACTTTTTTTCCAAAATTCAGATTTTAATGCAAAACGGTAACATTATGCAAAATACATATTTTACAACAACAAAAAATGTCATTATGTAGTTTAATGTTGTTGTAATTTTGTGGTTGGCCAAAACGCTAAATCCACAAAATTACGAAAAATATTAAAACCACGTGCTAATTTTTTGCTTTAATTCGATTTTTTTGAGTTGATTTGTGATCTAGGTCATTTAAAGAGAGCTATTTTGTAAAAATAATGGCGTTTAAAAAGTTTACAAATTTTAAAAACTGGAAATGTTACAATGTTTTTTATGTCTCCTGTAAAATTTGGAAAAAAGGGACTTAACACATTTGCGAATTAGACTAACGATATGAATTTGTTCATCGCTTCCGCTTTTTAGGTCGTCTGAGGCATCATCGCACATTTCAGAATACTAATATTAGAAAAGAGTGCTGGCATTTAAATTGGCACTACTAGTGGGATTTGGGACCCCTTCATAGTTTCAACAAGAGAGAAAATAGTAGCTACGAAGTGCTACTGGACAGTCGAGACACCAAAGTAGACGTTAAAGGCTTAAAAATACAGAGCACTGCTATAGATGCGTTACTTAATTGGTCATTACAACCCTTGAGTAAGAAGTATGACCTAGCTTCTCACACCATTTATGTTGTGTGTGTTAATTTTTATACATGAATGGCAGTAGGTCTGTTTGAAGTCGAATTTAATTCATTTTGAGTAATTTTCAGTGGCGCCACCTGTCTTAAATTGGTCATACCAACTTATAAACCTTTGTCGGCTCATGCGCAACAACTTTGCTAAAGATCGTAACATGATTAAATGCATTTTCAGTGTTGCCACCTGTCGGATATTAGTCATATCAACTTAAAAATCTTCGGCGGCTCATGCGCAACCACTTTGCTAAAGAACATAACATAATCAAATACACAGTTTACGATTCAATTAATTTTGAGTAATTTTCAGTGACGCCACCTGTCGGATATTGGTCATACCAATTTAGAAACCTTCCCGGGCTCATGGGCAACAACTTTCCTGAAGATCATAACATGATCAAATGCATAGTTTACGATTCTATTAATTACATACAAACAAACATTCATTTTTATATACCTACATATATAGAAGATTAGATAGAGCTGACGGGTGACGTATACGTAATATTTTGTTAGACAATAACACTCATACTATATAACTCATATAACTCTTTCCAGACATACAGGAAGATATTGTTTAAGAAAATCTGTTCAGCCGTTTAGCCGTCTATAGACTTTAAACAAACCCACAAACAAATAAACACACATTCATTTTTATATATATGAAGATTCAGTATCCCTTTGTATTTACTCACCATCACATGAACTTGTTTATTGCTTCCGCTTCTTAGGTCGTGTGAAGCATCATCGCACCTTTCAGAATGCTAATATTAGAATAGAGTGCTGGCATTTAAATTGGCACAACCAGTGCGATTTGAGACTCCTTCACAGTTTTCACCTCAAGTACAAAAGAAAAACCAGTAACTAGAAAGTGCTACTGGACGGTCGAGACACCAGAATAGACGTCAAGAGTTTAAAAATTACGATCTAACTTCTTCCACCACTTATGTTGTGTGTGTTAATTTTATACATGAGTGGCGGGATCTACAGTATAAAATCGATTCCGAAATGACAGATTTTTAAGAAACTCTTCATGTTAATTTTTACTCTACTCTCAGAGGTTTTGCCAAGCATCTGCTGAGAGGAAGTCGCAGAAGAAATATTGTTTTACATTTGGTTCGATATGTCTAAACTGGAGTTTGAACCGTGACCTCACGTTTAAAATGCCAAGATTACCTACTAAACTATGAACATGAACATCAATTTCAAGTTCTTTTTTTATCAATACTACTATAAACCTGTCGAACCTAGATAATCGGGCTGTCTTTCTCACTTCATTGATTTGATTCTTGAATAATGCAAACGGAGAAATGATAAAAAGGAGTTTATAACCCTCAGTTGTGTAATACTTTGAATCTCAAACACCATCTTTCTGTGTAAACAGTGTAATATCCTGTATGATATTGAAATACAATCACAACAACAATAATTCCCCTCCCCCAAATAAATTCATGGGTTAATTAAGTAGAAAATTATTATTCTTTGATTGCCACATGACTAGACCCTTGAGATATCGAGTGTGTGGCATATTGCAAAACAAAATCTCAAGATAGTCAATGTATTGAAGCATAAGCATATGGTTAGACGGTAAAAGATAAAAGCAAGCATTGAATTTAAATTAAAACTATTAGAAATTTCCAATAGAATAGCTTAGAATTCAATATATAATGAGACTTTGCCACATACACACATACATCCCAAATAGATGGCTGGCTATATGACTCATGCCATGGTTATCATTGTACGTTTACTTGACTTATCTTTTATTGTAGACAACATTATCGTTGTGGATTTGATTAAATTAATTAATAAATTCATTAAATATATTACAACAATAACATCTAAATACAAATACTACCTACTACTAACTTAATCACTTACTAATGAGTTTAAAGAGATACAATGTGTACACAGAGCGAAAACTGCCTAATAAAATCAAGAAGATTTTCTCTACGAAACGTTTTTGGAGTGAGGGGTATTACAGCAGAAAGAAACGAAGATTTTTTCGTAAAGATTTCTTATTATTTTTATGTGATAAATCTTTTTAATTTTTTCAAAAAGTAAAACACATACATTTAAGAAGAAAACTTGTTATTTACCATTTTTTTACTCAAATTCCGTCACTTTTGCCACAAAAAATACAATCCATAGAGAAAAACTTATTGATTCTATTGTGTTTTCTTCTAAATTGTATAAAACAAGAATTTCTTATTAATTTCATTGGGCTACCAAATCAATTTTTTCAAAAAGGTTTTTCTTATAGATTTCATTAGGCTACTTAATAATTTTTTTTAAGGAGTATGCCTTATTGATTTTATTAGGTTTCTATTTGATCATGTGTAAATTATCTTATTAATGTTTTAATAAGTGGCAAGTATAGAAGTGAAAAAAGTAATAAAAATATTTCTTCTTAAAAAAGCAAAGTAACAAAGTAAACAAAGTTCAAATAAAAATATTGAATTGTTTTAATTTCAACAAAAAAAGTGTTATAAAAGACGGGAAGAAAAATCTAACAGGAAAGTTATTTTCTCGTTGGACTAATGTTGAAAAAGAAAAATCGATGATTATCCTGTCACTGCGGACGAATCTTTTAAAGATTTGCATAATGGTAATACTCCTTAAATTAATATATGTACATCTTTATATGTCTATCTTTCTCTTTCAAAGATAAATATTTCGAGCAAAAGTGCTGGAGGGAAACAAAGAAAAATAGAATTGATGAGATACAAAATGCCAAATCTTTGACGAATATTTTTCAAGAGTGGCCATGATATAATGATTTTTTAGGTTATGTAAAAAGCAAAATCAATAAATATTATTTGAAAAAATAAAGGGATAGTCTTATAAAATTAAGAAGAAAATCTTTTTGAAAAAAACCTAAAGAGGGCCTAATAAAATCAAGAAGAAAATCCTTTTGAAAAAAACAAAAAGAAAGCCTAATAAAATTAAGGAGAAAACCTTTTTAAAAAAATCAAGAAGACTGTCTAGTAAAATCCCTAAGTTTTCTTCTTGATTTTTTCAAAAAGGTTTTCCTTATAAAAATAATAAGAATCTCTTCTTGAAAAAAAACCATAGAGAAATCTTATAAACTTTGTTCTAATTTACTATGTATTTATTAGGTTCAGTTTTCTCTGTGTAGGTTTACCTATTGAAATCCTCTGTAAGCATAAATTAACACAGTAATTATTGTCAAAAAAAATTTTACTGTCAAGAAAATGTAAATTATATGTAATTGTACGGCTGGTAATCGTTTATTCCACATTATGGCTCATACCTTCCCTCCATTAACTGCTTCTAAGCCTGTGAAGATATTATTTACGCCCAATTTCAGTTGCCCGTTAAGCGTGTATAATTTATGACCAACAGGTAACAACAATTTCATTGATTGATTTCTTTGAATTCAATAAAAAAAAACGTAAGAAAAGAAGCAATAAAACAGACCAACAGACAGACAGACAGTGCATTCAGGAATGAGAAATGGTGAAAATCCTTTAAAAGTAATTTAAAATTCAAAGAATGCAAAGACTTTGAAGCGGAGAAGTAGAAGATGACTCAAGAAGTGAGTGAAAAAATATTTCAACGTTAACACCTTAAGGCATAAAAATTGTCGTTCATGTTAATTAAAGATGCACTTCCGTTTCAAATCACAACCTAAAAATAAAGGAGGTTGGCTATTTAACTTCTAATCTGTTGAACCCCCAAGTATTCAAGTAGCTTCATACTCTTAATGTAGATAAAGTCTGCAAGTCGTTATTTCCTCGGCACAGGAACTACACAGTTTATTTGAATATGGAAAAGCTGTCTCATTTTTAAAGCTTCTCTGAACACATTTTCATTCATAGTATAATAAAAACACATGCATTAATTCTATTCGATGTATCGTTTTCGGTTTTAAGTGTATAAAGTTCCGAATTGCTTTGCAATGTGATTAAATTTCTTTCTTCGTCATATTGTCGTAACAAAAACCTGCTTTAGTACTGTGACAATACTGTACTCTCCTTAAACTTTATGGGTATCCTTATAATGTCTTCTGCTAGCCTAATACCCTGTCACACTTCAGGATGTTGCATTCATGTGATTCCCTCTGGGATGCATTATTGTCTCACAGGTTCAATCTCACCGTTTTAGAATATAAATGTTGGGCTCGAGATAAACCCCATTCAAAACATGTCAGAGTCTACAGAGTCCTAGCAAAAGTGCGGTTGTCGACCTCAGGTTATTTCTTGATAGTCTGATAGATGATTCCTATTTCGTCTTATTATAATTTTCCAAAATGTTCGTAACGTTTTTAATACATATTATCTTATCACCAAAAGAGCCTCCAAAACTTGATCTCCTGCTTTCAGTAATTAAGTGACACCTAGAAGGAAACCACAGGTCCTTTCGCAATATTTCCTTAATTCAGAATTTTATTCTACGCGCACCAGAGCTGGGTAAACATGTTTCTATATGAAGTACTCAGGCCAGTGATGTTTAAAAGATATTTACTGGTACATCCTGATTAGTTCATAAAAAGCGTCAGGGCTTAACATTTACGATACTTAGCAGAGGAACTTAACTTTTCTCGTAGAAAGGAAACATTGCAAAAGGCTTCACTGAAGTCTACTTTTCTTACTTCTCAAATATTCCAAAGAATATTGCATCATTTTACTTCTTTCAAAATTAGAGCAACAAAACGGACAACTCTAACCCCCAATATACATAGGTCCAAAGTGGGTTACTGTGTAAATCGGAATACATATGATGGCATAGTCGTTGTGCCTCTGACTTGTCAGTAGCCAGTGGTGTTCGTGCGTACTTTCTTGTTGTTTTTACATCACCTCTCCTCTGCTCTTCTTCTCCTATTTGCTTCTTTTAGTGCTTTTTTTTGTTTTTTGTTTTATGGTGATGAGTATACATACACTCACATAAACGGCGCACCATTTCTTAAAGTCGGCGAGTCAAGTTCATTATAAAATATCCATAAAATTTGCACCCAATCTGTTGCAAGCAGGTTACTCTCTTCAAACAATTCAACCACATGTGCGATCATTTTGAAGAAAAGCAAGCGTTTCTTATGCAGCAGTAAACCATAGACTGTGCAGCATAACATTTTATAACATAAGGCCATGTGTGTTGCCAGTAAATTGTGGTTTTCATTGCAGAACAGGCAAGACCGACTAAAGTCTAAGCTGCTGTTGATAGCCTCTCAATCTGGTTCTTTTTCCTTACCAATGTTGCGGAGCTAGTGGCAGTGGCATAGTGGTTCAACAACCTATAATATCCTGCGGCTTTAAACGAGGCGTTATGCTAATTGATTTTCCCGCTTAAGTTTATCCATTAAGAGTTCGTTCCCTGGATACTTTCTCCCTCTCTCTATCCCTTCTGTATTTTTTTTATGTGAGTAGCTCTTTCAAACCAATAATTAGGTTTTATGGCATGGTCATCAGCATCGTCATCGTCATCTTGCGGTTGAGATTTCTTATCGCGAAGGGAATAAAATTATAGAGTGATGCAAACGTTGCTTTAATGGACTCTTCTGATGATTTTTTCTTTTTTTTTTAATTATTTGTTGACATGTTTAACCAAATATTTGGAAATCATTTTACCAAATAATGGTGAACAAATGAATTTATTTTCTTTATGAAATATTAAGGAACCACAAACACTACAAGTGGGTTGTCGTTTAATAAAGGCTTTGTATTAAGCAAATCATTTACTGCGGTGACTGTTATGCTTTTTTTAATTTCTTTTAAGAACTGTGGCTTTTTATGCAAATGCTTTTGTACTTAAAAGCAGGAAATGCCACACAGGTAGGCGTAATTAGCTGTAAGGCATTGCGTTCATAACAACACTGGTCCTTTCACTAGATGAGTCACATAAACTCTTCCCTATAATGGTGTTTTGTGTCGTTATCGATATACAATAAACAAGTTTCCAGCACTATTTTCATTTTGTATTCGTTCCAAGTCACATGGTCCCGAAAAAACACAGGAAAATCTCCCTTAAATATTTTCCCAGCCCACTTCTGTCTTAAGACCCTTTTGTCAATCGTACTTAAAGTTGAATACAAAAGGGTATGATAAATCTCATCATATTTCAGACTCGTGAATGTTCGTGTGCAGTAGCCCAATAGTCATACATAAATGACCATTACAACCCTTCAGTCATGATTACGGGCTAGCTTCTCAACACCACTCATGTTGATTGTGTTTAATTTTATACATGAGTGGCGGGACCTACAGTTGAAAGTCGACTCCGAAGAACAAATTTTTGAGAAACTTTTCATGGTAATTTTATTTATTCTCACAGCTTTCGCCAGAAATCTGCTGAGAGGAAGTCACCGAAGATGTCGACCGGATATTTGAACCGTGGCTTCGGGTCTAATAAGCCAACACACTACCTACTAGACAAATTCAGTAGTAGTTGCTCACGAACAATAACGCAGACCTCACTGAGAAGAATAATGCGTAAATCTAGAAGGCATTTGGGTTTATTCTTTTCCATTTCTTGAAGGAATCACAAACCATCATTGTTTCTTAGCACTGTCTCAGTGTAATTAATCAAATTGCATATAAACAGCAACTGCGACTGCTCTAGTATAGAAGATTCTGGAATACTATGGTTGCCATAAATCATTGAACAAAAATAATACCTTATGTGAATTGTTATTTCTATGATACGAGTATTGTTTTTTGATTTGAGTCACTCATGTATGCCAGAGAATAAGGAAAGATTCCGGGAGAGAGATTATTCAAACGATTTTCTGTCTTCACTTGGCTCACAACTTGCTTACATAACTATACCGCTTTACCTCAGAAGACCACAAGACATAACAAACTTCAGCTCTTCCTTCTGCGTTCATTCTGTAGCTCTTCAATATTAAATTCAGTTCAATATTCAATATTCTCTGAAAAACTGAAACAATTTGTTTATAGTTGTCGTGGGAGGATTCTCTTTAACCGCTGAGAATAATAGTTCGTTTAATCGATATCCTAACGTCAAATTCCTACTCCGAACGAAAATCTTGAGAAACTTTTCATGACAATTTTATTTTACTCTCAGAGTTTTTTGTCAAAAGACTGCTGAGAAGAACAAGCCGGAAGAAATTTTGTCAATATTTCGCGTTGTTTGAGATGTCTGATCCAATGCATTACCTACTAGACAACGATGATTTTTCTTTCCCTCGAATAACCATCTGTAAATTACGGCATTATTGTAATACTAAACTGTGTACCAGTCTTGAGAATTGAAATTCGAGTAGATCTATAACTAGTCAAAGGGTCAGTTCATAAAGCTACAAAAATTAAATAGAAAGATATCGCTCATGCAACACCAAGCAAAACCAAGCTGCAGGTGAATAAATTAAGAATCTACGAAGTGTTGCACTCAAATGATGGTGACGGTGAAGTCTTTACTCAAAAGCCCTTTTGCAATGGATTTAATGAATTTCAGACTCTGCAGATTCATTATCAATAATTCTTAGTTTTTTTAGTAAAGGAACGAGGACTGTGAAACTAATTTCAAAACCTTGAATTCTTATAAAACTTTCGGTTTCTATAACATATCATCTATAAACTATTCATCGCTAGCCACCGTCCGCCATCGATTAAAGTTTGGATTAACCTTCCAATCTAAAATCTTTTAGAATCACTATCCGAACTTCTGGCTTCCACAACAGTCATATAGGGTGACCTATGTTAGGCTCACCGTGACTAATTTGGTTATTATTCAAGCAAGAGACTTAAATTTGCACTATCACGTTGCCTGTGGTTAAGCTCAAAGAAGCTTTTTGAGTGCTTTTTTGTAAGGGAAGTTTTTAAGTTCTGCACACGAATTTAGTCCCCCTACTGGCATTAAAATTTACTTTCATTAACATTTATAAAAATCTCGAGAGGTTTTTCGTATTTGTGGTGGAATACGGTATAAACCACGGTCTTCTATTATCTATTAGTCTCTCTCCTGAACTGAATCAAGTGTTACTTTTAAAAAATATCCATCTTGGAATATTACAGAATATTGAAATATTACAGCCAAGACGATATTATAACCGATACTATACTGATACTATAACCGAAGATGGCAAAGACTTGATAATTTTCGTTAAACGTCAGAATATTTTTAATTGAAAATTAGGTTTACAATCCTTCAGCAAGTAAATTGTAACTTTAAAATATTTCGTTAACATCATACAACAGAATGAATCTTAAAGTTATAAAATATTTGAACGAAGGGATTTCATATGTTCTGGGTTGGGATGGGCAGGAGCATTGGTTAGATTGGGTTGCAAGAAAAGTGTACTGACGCATACATTTTACCACCTTCAAACCATAACCCTCCGACAGTATGTCACATTCACATGTCTTTGAAGTCACAGGGGTAAGCCCAATGCCCCCTCTATTTCTTTACACTTTATGCGTAGATTTTAGTTACACATCAAAAAATTTCCTGTTTACGTGAAACGTGAAATGAAAGTATGGAACCGGTAGAGTCATGCGAAGAGTAAATTGAGGTGAAATACGAGAATATACGCATTTACACTGCAGAAGAATAACCAAAGAAAGGAGTAATAACAACAAGGATAAGGAAAAAGGAATAGGAATAAAACAACAGTGAAAAAGGGAGTAAAAAATGCGTAGGCATATTAACAAAAAAAATTAAAGAAGCCAGCAAAAGTATGGATGGGAGAGTGAGTGGAAGCATGTGTCTTTGTTGACACAACAGAATCTATAGGAGCATTAAGAATATCATTTCTTCTTTTACTTCTTATTGTTGTTGCTATGTTGTGTTGAGCTGGTGTTTCTTCTAAGGCTCTTAACATAATTTATTAAGAACATGAGTAGAAGCCCATTCATTCTTTCTTGTTAGGTTTCTTATACGAGTTCCGTGTTTTATAAACTTTCCCCCAAGAAAATAACAGCAACAACAACAACTACGAACTAGTTGCAATTGTATTGTATTATATTAGGAACTGTTATCCTGTTTGTTACAAGTTCCTCTTTATTAGATTGCACTTCCATACTCCCAGTTCTGTTATCATAACCATTATTGCCGTTGTTACTAATTATTTGAAGCTCTTGGAACAAAAAAACTCAAGAACTACAGAAATTGAACATACTTTGGCTTTAACATGTTATTGGAGGGTTGTAAAGGGAAACTATTCATAATCATACGTTTCTTAGCTCTTCTAATAAAGAAGAGGCTTTCCATAGAGTTCGCTAGAAACCTTGAAAAGTAATAAATCCCCCTAAATCCGCTTGCTTAGGAGAGAAAAACGAAAAAACTCTCCTTTTTGTTCAAAAGTATGTGTGGTACATTTTGTTTTTAAGTACTTTAGTATTCATACTTTATAATACAAATTCTATATGTGCATATGCATATGCAGTATATTACATGTAAATAAAGCAACAAAAAATTATATTGAAATCATATGTTAAAAACAAAAACATCATAAAATACGAAGTAAAACATACTCGTTCGTACACCTCAACTGCCTTTTGAATGAAAGTCCTATTTGACAAATGATGTGCATGTTTTTAATGTGCGACATGTGGTAACGAGGCCAAATTGTTTAGCTAATGAAAGCGAACACTCGTGCTTACTCTACCTGCCAATAACCTTGATTAAAGTGGTCTCAACTGGGTGATATTCAAGCACCTCACTTTGTGTCAAATATCGTTAAACTTTGTTCAGCACAAGTGGTGTTTCCAAAGCAGTGTTTAAACTAAGAATAATTAAGATTTGCTGTTACTGGAATCAAAATCGCACAATTCAACAGGAAACTTTCTTTGTTTAAAATGTTCTGTTCCTCCTACCAATATGGACTACTATGTCGATTGGTTACTTTAGGTTAAGTAATGTTTCGGACCCTCCTTGAAGAAAGAAGTCCCACTTAGACCAGTATAGAGACCCATTAGACTCCAGAGGGAACCAACCCAAATCTAAATTAAAACTTGGTATTGCAGCAACTTTATACTAGAGTACTTGGTCAAGGATGTCAAAAAGTGAGAGGTGAAAAACCTCCGTCTTTTCATAGGCAGAACGGTACTCTGGTGCAAATGGGGAAAGGAGTCTTCTCCACAAAAATGTATCCAAATTAATTGTGGTAATCGGAATAACTATGAATTGAAAATTGTAGGAGAGTGCGAGCTCCGTAACGACTTTGGGTAGCTCATCAGCAATGCAATTTTCAACGATGTCCCTAACCTCCAGAACTCATATTAGACTTACCTTTGAATGATACGAAATTTCCCTGAGAAATCCTCGGCATTCATGGACTACGTTTATTATGGACTTAATCGTAGACTGGCTGTCCGAGTAAAGGAAAATCCCGCCGCTCCAACAATCATTTTATAGCTTTCAAAATACGCATATCCTCTGCATGGATAATACTGTGATAGTCAGGTGCTCTACAAAAATGTTTAATATCACAATCTTTAACAAATTTAACCTTCACACACCTTTGAGCCATTAGCGTAAACTTTAAGTGTGTTATTGGGAACCTCGAGATTATTAGTTTTGGTAAAAAAAGCTTATCATAAAGTAACTTATCAATTGCACCATTTGCTTCTACATTTTCATGTGTATTCCATTGTTGTTGTTGGTGTTGTTGCAAATAGGGTGCAAAATAGAAAAATTCTTTTGTAGGCTTCCTTTCAAATGATTTCTAATTTTTTTTTTGTAGCCGTTTTTGTTTTTTTTCATTTCTTTACTCAATGGTTTTACCTGCTAGGGGAAAAGCTTAACACGAGCATAACGACGTCGATGATGGTGGTGATGATTCGCTCGCAGCTCAGCTTGTAGCTTGAAGTACACTTTTCTGTTGAAATTATTTGTTTGAATATGTGTTAGATTTGTTTTGCTCTGCTTTGTTCGCTTGCTGAAGCTTTGCTTTTCATTTCATTTATAGTCCTTTCCCAAACTACAGTCATTCACTTCTACTTCTTTCTTTTTTCTGTTGTATGTTGCTTTATTTATTTATTTTTTTCAAAAATGTTCATCACATTTAACGAAAGTCATCATCATTCCTTTTGAAAGCAAATATTTCTTTCCTAACGTGGCATTTAAACATTTTACATGTTAGGGGATCCTTAAATTGTATAGCGATGCTGGTGATGAGATGATGCAGATGATACTCCTACTACTACTATACTACAGAAGCAGAACTGAAAGAAAAAGTGTACAAAACAACTCAAGTTTCTGTATAGGACATTGCTCCCTGCACAAAAGCCTACACAGATAGCCTGTGAGTTAATTCTACACACACCTATCCGTACAGGAACAACAAAAATCATAAACAAAATCAACTGAAAACTCAGAAAATGAAATACAAAACAGTCGTTTTGGTTACCCTTGTTAGAATTCCTGCACTTGGCAAACAACGTGTGATTTTTGAATGCAAAAAAGTATTTTAAAATATAGAAAAATAAACGATCAGCTATGACCAATGTGTTAATGTAGCGATATTTTCAAGATAAATATTAATTGTGAAATATAAAATCAATTAGATTCATGTTCTTCATGTTTATGTAATTGCTTCTCACATTGTACAAGTTCCCATTGATTTTTAAAGGACGTTACTGGCGCTTTTCTACCTTAATCTCAATCTTTCGTCACTGCGTTTACTTCGACCTCAATATGTTTTCTGCATAAATAAGCCTTCAGTCGTGCCCTCACAAGATGTAGCATTGCAGGTAAAATCCGACGCATGTCGCATGTGTTGATACAATCGGGGCTATGAGAAAATATCCTACAATGGTGAAGTGATACGAAGACCAGAGTTATGGACGATATGGTGACTTGGAAAGTTGAGCGCATATCAGTCCTTCCTTAACTGTTCTCTGAGCAGAACCAATAAACTCTATGATTTTAGGAAATATTGCGCAACAAGACTGAATAGTAAAAGTAAATGGCGCAATTTAGAAGATACGTGCTCTTTAAAGAGGAATTAATTTAGAACGCCTTTAAGGCAAGATCCTTTCAAAAAATCTTGCATAAATTAGGTTGTCGGAAATCCAGTTGCAGAGAGAGACTTATAATTAAATGATTTGGATATTCTTCAATGCTTTTCTGTATTGCAACTTCTTCAGTATGCACTATTCGATTCAATGCACGTTAGCAGTAAAAGTAAACGTGGTCCGAAAAGAATTCATTGCTATTCGAATTAACCCCTCTAAAGGACGATTATGAACGTCATAAAACAGATGAATTGGATGATAAGTTTGACGAACACAACCATTATTTTGCAAAAAAAATATCTACTATTTGCTAGTGACGAACTAAGCAATAAGCAGCTGTTAAATGGCTTGTCAAATAAAATAGAGTTTCTAATAAAAACTTATGAATTCTTAAAAGAAAACATCTTATTACATATGATAGTAGTCTGTGCTTACATTCCCAGTCTCTAAGTCTCCCCATAGTGTGTAAAATTTGTGGATATAATGTACAGAGTTTTTATTCATTCAAAAAGAGTGAGAGTTACTGTAATAGTATTTATTTTAATTACACAATAAATCAATTTTCATTAATTATTTTTTTATTTTTATTTCCAGATTCTAATGTTAATGGTGAGTTTTCCTTTTATTTGATCTTTTTTTAATTTTATGATGGCAATATTACTTCACTTATTTTTGTAAATTTTTCTTTCAATATTTTAATTAACTGTTAAAATCATTATAAATTTATTACCCCAATCATCGAACCCCTCTCTCTTCTCCTGACCAAGTTGTTATAGCCTTTTAGCTGCTATCGTCACATCATTTCCACTCGCTCTACTCGATCATTAAGCCAAAACGTGCCTTTTATCGGTAAACGTGTATGGAATGTAGCGCGCACATCTCAGTTTTAATTTATGCATGTGTTCCGTTAAGTGACATTTTCGACATGAACATGGAACGAGAGTCACATGCGACCATAAAAAGCCAGCAACAAAAACAACAACAAATACATTAAATTTCCATTAACAACTTATCGATTTTGCCAAAAACGCATTCAAAAAACACAAAGAAATAAAAATGTTTACGAGAACGAGTTTTTTTAAATAAAATAAATCAAATAAAATATTTGTTAATGATTAAAAAAAAAGAAATAAAAAATTGAATAATAAACATGTACAAGTAAATGTACGCCTTGCAATCGAAAAAAAGCACGCACAACAACCATTGATTATTTGTAAATAAATTAGACAGGGATTTAAAGGATTGCGGATTTAAAAGTTTCCCTTGATACAGAATCATTTTAAAAGATTTTCTCAAATATTCATTTTTCATAACTTCTATTGGGCACATATAGTTTCCCCAAAGAGTCTCCAGAACACTTGATTTACTGCAATTTTTTTCCTCCTAGCCATGTTACCTCGATTTTTTAAGCCTTGCAATACTATTTACTATAGCGCCATTACTATAAAGCTTCCTCCCGATAATAAACCGAAATCATCTCCTCTTTCTATGTCTGACTTGTTTCAGTATAAATTGCTTATTAGTTACACCAAAATATCTTACATGTGACACAGAGATATCCGTACTGAGATACACCTATTGGTTTTACTTGATTGTATTTCAATCTAAACCAGTTTCTATTCCTTACAACAGAGAGTAAACTTCACATAACTGTTGAGTGTTCTAAGCTCACTTTGTGCAACCAACTATTTGCATCTGTCTATGAGCCCAAGGTGGCAGAATATATGTACGTGTTGGACTGGTTGGTTTGTAGTAGAACGTACTCTATGTTTACTTGCTTTACATTATTACAAAACTTTATTAAGGATTGCAACCTAGTTTCCACCCATGTTATATGTGTTAACTTTATCCAAGATTGTCGAGATTCACAGTTTAACGTCGACTCCGACCGATAGATTTTAGAAACTTACTTTTCATTACAATTTTATTTACTCCCAGAGTTGTGTCAGAAGACTGCTGAGATGAAGTCGCGAGGAGAAATATTTTTAACCCTGAACTAGGGTTTGAAACACGGGCTCTCGTCTAATAAGCCAACACACTACCAACTAGTACACGGCGACTTCGTCAGCAATGGCTTTAGTTGCTGAAAACTCGATATACCCAATGGACTTTAAAATTTGTTTTAGCCAGCGTAATAAAAACATAGTAATCATGCCTAAAATAATACTTATTGCCATTCTAAACTTTCTCCCATGTGAGTGCCTTTCTAAACTTGATCCCTTTAGAGGGATGTCGTATCATATAAAAACTCATATTTTTTCTTACTTTACACACAATTCCATTCGTAGTAAAAAGAGTGGTATATATGTATTAATTATTTTTCTAATCAGAGATGAACTTTATAACTGTTCAGAGTGCAAGCAATATTTTAATCTCCTTTATACCCAAATGTCTTATAGAGCTACTGCTTTTGCATTATTTTTCACAGCCTTAAGGTTCATCTAAACTTAAGCAAGTATCTGGGCAACGGTATTTAATTGTCTTTTTCTTCACTTTAATACCTATACCTCTTTTGATAGTCAACATAATTTCAAGCTTGATTAAGGTTTTATTCCTTTAATACTCTGCTCCGAGTTATTATTAAAAATGTCTCAATTTTTTTTTGCCTTTTTGTCATAAACGTCGTTTAGTTAAGTTTACAACTTTACAAAACGATAAAAACGAGAAAACAACAGCAACAACAACAATAATTGCATGAATACCTCTCGCATAAATTCATTAAAAATTTTAAATTAAAATTGAAATAAATTGTGATTTTGCTTTCGATTTTGTTGAAACTTTCCCTTTCCTGCGTTTTCTTAAACATGAAAATCGGATTTTAACACTTAAGCACGTACGTTCACAATTGAAATGAACCTCCTTTGGAACTCGAAATTTGCACAGGACTGCGTTACAATGGATAAACAGAGTAACATGAGAAGATATGAAGCGTTTGTGTGTTTATGAAAACACTTTTGCAAAGAGAGAGATGAGGGAAAGAGATTTCCAAGTTTTTTTAAAGGAGTTTTATGAGCCTTTCATATATAGCATGGGAATGAAAGCGAAAGGCATCCTTAAGGGACTCAATATGTTGCAACATGAATAGGCTGCAGATTTATTTAACGGAATATTTTAAGATTCCGATTCTTTACAGTACTTTCGTTTCATCTTGATTTCATTTAATACTCGTGCTTGTGTCCTGTTTTAATTATTTAGCTTGGCTTCCTAAAGGAAAGCAAAGGCAGCTGGGTTTCCAATGTTTTCGACTCTGCTTCAGTTGCAATTGCAAATCATATCTTGTACATAATCATAGTTTGTGTTGCAATCTTAGAAACAGAATTTTTATTGTTAAATGGTAACTCATTTAAGAACAAGAAAGTGATGTGATGAACACTCGCATTTAAATCTAAGGATTTAGATGCCAAAGGCAAGGACCCTACAACGCCATCATAAAAATCATATATATAGTTTTTATCTGAAAAAATCATGATTATAATTGAACGAATGAAATGCACGAAGCAGTTGTTGTTATTTGTTCGATAAGTCAAGGGGGTACATATTGTGTGCATGTTTTCCACAGAAATGAAACAAATTTTGTTAAACAAAATAATAAAAACTTTAATGTTTAATATTGTTTTACGAGAATTTAGTAAACAAAAACAATCAAAACAAATCAGAAATTATTAATTTAATTCTGCTTGCTCTGTATTTGTAATCGTTATATTTATTGTCGAAATCGTGGATCTGATTCAACAAAATACCTACTAGACTACGCAAGCACTTATGTTTGTTTAATACATGCACTTAGTGCATCTTCACATTTATAAAAACCAAAAATTGCAAATTGAAAACCGAAGTTTAAGACTCCCTGCCCTGCTTAGAATCTGTTCATTTGCTTACTGAAGTTATTTTTTCTTTTTTCTCAAAAAGTTGTTCAAAAAATTTAAACTTTAAGACAATTTGCCATATAAAGTTAACACAGATAGAAGTTTATGAGAACGTGTGTTCCGTGATTGAATTCAATACTGTTGTTGGCATAAGTTTTTATTTCAATTTTTAAATTTTGTGCTTTTAAACAATAACTTTATTATACTCTCCTATACCCTACACCGAGGTTTTAAAACTGGAGTTCGGGTCACACGATGCTGTGGCAATTTTGATAAAAAGAAAAGCGATTTGAAATCATTCAGCAAAAACCAGTGTGAAATTGAATTCATGATAATTTGATAATAATTTTTAGAATTTGAAATCCACTTCATGAAACACACTAGCGTGGAGATTCTTTCAGCAGACAGCCAATCATTTTTAAATGATTTCTAGCTGCAATATAGTCAGCTTGCGCGCCGTTACAAAATGTCATCCACTCTTTCACCTGGATGACCAGAGTGAGTTAAATTTTGTATCAATATTTCTAGAGTCTGAGAACACTTATATATATATATATTTTGCTACGTATTTCTGCAAAGCTATTTTTGGTAGTGATGTAGTATCACAAGGAGTCTCATATTTTCAAAATCCGTCGTCTTACCATATACCCGGTTTTTCAAATTTTCCTATTATATTGTATCTAAGAAAACAGCGACCCTATAATATAAACTATAATACAGTCGCTGATTGCCGATTGCAACATCTTTTATAATCTTTTTTAAAATTCGATTTTTCCTTTTTTCTTGAATTTTTTGATTTAATTTACGACCACTTGTTAGGAAAATGTTTTGTTTAACGAACTCATTGTTTTCGAATATAGGCAAACAAGAAAAATATGCAAACAAAAAAATATTAGAAAAAAAAATGAAATTAAGAAGACTTGTTGCACTTTCCTTGAATAAACTTAGAAAGATACTCGCATATATAAGAATAAAGTGAACACAATGTATGTATTTAAAATATTTTTGATTTTATAATCGTATGGATTTCTAATCAATTTTATGATTATTATTAATATTGTATCTTAATCTATTGCATGCAAAAGTTTTAAATGGTGAACGCCACAAATCAAATCACCCGTGGAACAAGGCAATTAAAATAAGATGCAGCATATTTTAGGCTGAAGCAATCAAAATCAGCTGGTAATATTGAATAATTCTCTATTTCTTTATTTATTCTGCTTCCACTTCCACATTTGATATGAAGATATGTATGTAATCAATTAATTTAAAAATTCATTGCCTGACTGTTAGAATGCAGGCAATACTAGAAAGTGTTTCGGTACTTGGAAACGTGCCTGCTAGATCTTTTGGTCTAGTTGCCACATAGTTCGAAAAGATCTGACCCACGGTATATAAGTATTTATAAATATAGTGTCATATCAGCATCTTAATGCGAAACTTGCAATTAGTCGCCAACTCCTTCTGTGAATATTTGAACGAAGAATCATTTGAGATAACGATATGCTGCTTAAAGAAAAGGAGATAATCAAGGGTATTCCGCGTGCATGGATAACAACAGATCGCTGATGGCGATAGGAAACTATGAAATCATATGATCACGACAAAGAGTGTTGACAAAAACCATATAAAAGGATTACGTTGAAGAAAGCCATGGAATTATAAACTTATATCCTTACCAGGCAGCAAATAGTCGATAATAGAGAAGAATGTAGGAGATAGTTAGTTAAACCGATTAAAGATCATCCCAATTGTATATAAGACGATGATAATGGTGCAGATACAATCTAGGAGAATAAATTTTGAGTATTTTTGGAAAACAACATTGTTCCGCGTCCATTTATTTTGCAGAAATCGCTCTTTCAAAATCGCTCTATATTGCAAAGTGGATAAGTTTCGCACGATATCACATTCTTTTTAGACATTAGTTCCTAATTTTGGATGTGCAATCATTCCATCAATAGTTTTTGCTTCTTTTTTTGTCGGCTCTTCTTGGTAACATGAAATCATAGTTCCAAGTATGGTAGTGGAAAACTTTAAAACCTTATTTTAATTTTAAAGACGCAATGTCCAGTAACTGCAATTGCAAAACCATTTGACAAATTAATTAATTTTTAAATAACGCATGAACAACAATGGCAACTCCACAACCCACAATCATACAATTAACAATAAAAATTATTTATTTGTGTTCAAAATGAGTCCGTATTTTTTTACATTTTTTACGTTGTATCATGGGTCAATTCGACCTCCGAGTACTGTACTTGTCTTAATTAACAAGTACACGTCCTCTAACCTACGTTGTATCACATCAAAGCTAATGGTTGTTATCCTTGTGTTAACGGAGCATATCATGTTTTCTACTGTCAATAGTAACAACATCCAACCAAAAACAACATTAAATAAAAAATAAGGAAACTGTCATGCTGTATAACAAACAGAAATAAAATTAAAAAATATTCGAAAAAAAAACGAATTTTCATGTAAAATTTAAATTAGTGTAAACATTACAACAACAACAACATCAACAACAACAATGGTAAAGAAAATGTAATGGGATCCTATAAATTTATATTAGTTTTACTTACCATCAGTCAGTTGGTATATGAAAGTGGCAAAATGGTGTTGTATACGAAAACAAACTAATAAAATAAAATATTAATGACTCTATGTCGGACATCAAAAACAAAGACATCGACATTTATAGATGCAAAGGAAACATGCAGTGACTAGGGAAGATATGGAACGAACGGATAAGACAGGATCTTTCAAGTTAAAAGGTTAACATTAGCAAAACTGACAATGTCTGGCTTCTTGTCACCTCAAAAGAAAAGAAGAAAAATATGTATTGTTGCCACTATTGCTACCGTTGCCTTTGGCTAATGGTTGCCTGTTTGGTTATCTGCTACCGTTGCGGCTAATGATATGAAATGCTAGGCCAAGAGTAACACAATTATACCAACAATTGTTTTAAACCATTCTCCAATAGCAGTTGTTTAAAAGTTATTTAAAAAACATAATTTTTTCCATAAAAAACTATCCGAAAAAAACTTGAGTTTTGTGGCTTTAAATATTGTAAGTGAACAGCGAAATACAAAAAAATTGGTTGGTTGCTTTCGGTTTTATTACTTTTATTGGTAAGAATATGTTTTTGTTGACACAAAAAATTAATGAAAATTTCGCATTTTTTTTGTTTTCATTTTTGTCTCATTCAAAAATCAACCAACAATGGCTCAAAACAATACAATTTGCATAAAATCAACATTATTGAAATTTTTACTTGTTCTCGACAATACGATCCAATCCAAAGCAATATAACCCAAACTAAGCCACACCAACTCAACCACACCAATTCAGACAACGTTTTAATACCGATTGTAAATAATAATTCCTATGTCTTTACTACACCCAGCCATGTTAAACAGTTCAATGGCAGAGCAACTTTTAAGCCATCATGTTGTTTTGTTAGGCTAACAACGATACTAACAAAATACAAAGACAAAAAATATTTCCAAGTTTCGTATTGAATGAATAAAAATCTATAGTTTTTCAATTTTTATTTTTTGTACAAATAAAGTTTTGTCAACAGAATTTTGCACAATGGGACCGGAACTGGGAAATATGTATTATTCATGTATCAATTTTATTTATTATTACAATACAAATACAAAGCCTAGCAGCTAAGGCCTTATGCTTATGTAGTTTAATGTCTCATTCAGTGTGGAAACTCCTCCCACTAGCATCCACCCCAGTTTCGAACGGAGAAATCCTACCAGAACCCTGGATTAAGTATTACAATATATGGGCATTAACAACGCTAAGCTCAAAAGTTATGTCCATTATAGTTTAACTGTGAATCTACAGTTATCATTTAACTGCCCAACCAACTATTAAAGTCGTTCTTGCTCTTGCTTTTTGCAGTGCCCGGTATTTTCCCTCTATTATGCCAAGTTTGGGTAAAAATAGTCCCGTGACCAGGTCAGGGCGTAGTGGTCTCTGGGTACACACCTCCGAAAACTAGAAATACCTTACCTGAGGAAGAAGTGAAGACCGCAAGACAACGTATCTGTGATAGGGAACATAAGGAGAAGGATTTATTACATGTGTCTAGCCAAAGACAACATACATACACAATTGGTAATTAAACTCTTTCAAACAGTATTACGATTTAGTTTCTCACACCACTTTTATTGTGTGCGTTAATTTTTCTACATGAGTGGAGAGGGACCTACAGTTTAAAGTCGACTCCGAACGACAGATTTTTGAGAAATTTTTGATTGTAATTTTATTTACTGTCAGAGTTTCTGCCATAAATCTGCTAAGAAGAAATAGCCGAAGAAATATTTTTCAGATTTCGTTTTGGTGGAAGTGTCTGACCTGTTGTTTGAACCGTGACCTCACATCTAATAAGCTAACACACTACCTATTTGACTACGGCGACTTGCCGAAGACTATTTAAATAAAATGCAGGGCTTCATAAAACACTCGGGATGGATGTGAGACGCCAAACCAGGAGGTATTGGTAATAATGGACGGAATTGGAATTATCGGTAGTGCAACCTAACCTAAAGAAAAAAAAATAAAACTGTGTTAGTTGTTGTACACAGAATTTACCTTACGAACATGCAACCTGAATATTTAATATTCAATTTACCCTCAACTTGAAATTGAAGCTGAATTTTTTTTCATGTTTTTCCAATGATTGAAAATGCTTGCTGATCAGTTGACTTGTGTTTCAGAAGTTCAATCGAACACAGTCTCAAACCAAAAAACAAAACAACAAGTTGAAAACAAGTTTTCATTACATTCAGTGGTGTTATCGAGATACCACACATTTTGGTTGCTCTTTTGGTTCCTTTTTTTTGACTAATATTTGCCATTACCATTTCATTGTGATGTAAGATTAAAGCCTTTGCTGTTAAAGTGTTGGGATAATAAAATAAATTTTAATTAAACTGTGTCTTTATTTTAATTTTGTATATATTCTTGGTGCTGTTGTTGTTGCTGCTATTACTTCAGTCATGGTAATTGTTTTTTATGACTTTCTTAGATCAGCACAATGACATTCATTCCGATGTTTGTTTAACAGACTGCAGTTTTTAAATGAAATATTTCTTTAATGAAAAATAATAATAATAATAATAACAACAACAAAAACTATTGCAACAACAAGTAGAAATCATGAAATTAATTATCGAAACGGTTCAGGAAGGATTACTGAAGGAAATTGTTAATGGACAACAATTTGTAAAAATAAACGTGAGTAGCAGTAGTACAAGTAGTACGTGCAGAGGGGCCAGCAAAATTAATTGCGAATTAAGCCACCGCAAGAGAAATTTTTTTGCTATTTAGCAATTTTTACCCGAGTTGTACAAAGGAGCTTGAAAGTCTACAGCCATATGATGTTTTAGAAATTCTCTTGCATGAGTCAATTTCAAAAACAAAAACCCCTGAAGTTACATCTGGTAGGGCATTGACAGTCTTTTTTCTATCCTACATTACTTCATAGGAGAATTTCCGTTAATGTTTGTAACACAGAAAGAGAGAGTTTTGCAATCACTAACAGTATATTCAAATGATACCTCGTCTAATAAGTCAAAACACTATCTACTAGACAACAGCGACCTCTGCATGTTCTTATAATTCTTAAAGCGATTAGTATTCCCACGTAATGTTTTTTTGGACTTGTCAATTCAAAGATTTCGGATATTTCCAATAGGTGTATACATATGTAGTATCGTAGAGCAATATGTAGTCCAGCTTGACCGATGGCAAGTTGTTCTTTTCACTTTTTTATTGCTGGAATTTGATTCATTTGTTTTGATATCCTGTAATTCAAGGATCTTCTCTTTTAAACTGCTTAATGTTGCATGGCAGAATAATAAAATTGTTATGAAAACACATGTAGAATTTGAGAAGTCAGTGGTCTAGTGGAAAAACTAAAGCAACATATAATATAAAAAAGGATTTCGAAAAGGGAACATCAAACATCAACGTTATTAAAAACTTATTGGAATAGCAAATGGCATTTCTATGGCTTCTAAGTGAATATTAAAGACGTAATCCTACTTGGCATGAAAACATGTCAATACGGACAAAAAAATATACATAAAATATAAAAAAAAAAGAAAAGAACTAAGTTCATTAGATTGGATGGTATGAAGTTTATAAAGTAAAATTGATTTACGTTCCATATTCGAAACCTCTTTAAATCGTTGAACAGTGCTTACCTGTTGCACTAACAATTTACTAATCTACCGCCTAATTAAATGAATTCAGGACAAGGAATTGATGAAGGAAATTTAAGACAAATTATTGTCAAATGATCATCAGGTATCACTCATATAATTTATCTCACATAACCGCAGTTCCACAATTGGTGTTGAACTATTTAAAATAAAATATATAAAAATAATTCATATCCCCTCGGTTAGTTTTGCCAGCGTTGCGCAATAAATTCGTGCCCTAACTAAACAAACAATCGAACAAATAAGTTGAGTGAACGAACGAAAGAACCAAAGCAGGAGAAACTTATTTATACGAGAAAAGTTTGCATGGTTGGTTGCTTGGTTTGTTTCTCTTTAGTTTTCGAACAAATTGATGTATTGAAAGCATTAGCAGGAAGTAAAGTAATTTCTTCTTCACTGCTTCAAAATGGTTGCAGTTGCTGCATATTAGTTGTTAGCTATAACTGTAGTTGTTGCTGATGATGGCGATGACTTGCTTGCAGGCAGTGTTTACTTTTCATTCTCTACATTCCTTTTCTTTATATTTGTACTTGCCACACAAACTCTTTTACATTCATAACACATTTGTACACACACACTTTCTTCAACAATGTTGCACGTTTCTCTAGCTTTATTTAAATTACATCGTTTGTGTATGTGTGTGTTTGTCGACAATATTTCTGGTTAAGTAAACAATCAACAGTGCAACAACTGGCTACTAAAACAATAGCAACATATGATTGCATCATTAAGAAAAGAAAGAATCAATGAAAATACCAAAAACAACAGCAACAGAAAACAATAACTGAAGGAAATAAAATAATAATAAAGCAACTGAGTGTGCAGTACTTTTTAAGTGTTTCATAATTATACGGCAATAGGAAGAAAATTCAACAACAACAACAACAGCAAGGCTGTTCTATATTTAAAGGATAACAGATTTTAAAGAATTGCAATTTACCATTAAAGGCAAAGAAAACACGTGTGTGAATTCAGTATAAAATTTTATAAATTGAACCTTAATTTCTTAACAAACACACCGCAGCCTTATTTAAATCTATGTTACCTGTGATATAATGAATACTTGCTAAGTTAGGTTAACTACTTCGAGCGTTTGTCTTTTCGGGATCCCAATATTTTAAGGAAGAAGCTATACCAGCTCGTGTCAGTGAGGAGGACTGGTTGAAGCTAGCGAGAAGAAGGACGAGGGAAAATATGATTGGAATTCATTTATTCAAGTGTTTTGACCTCTTTTCGAATGGTTGACACATTAGGTGGACTTTATGAACAGACAATTCTCCGAAGTTTGCGAGCGCACTCTTACTACGTCACCCTCTACTTTTCTACAATGGAACTCGAAAACATCTCTTTAGTAGCCCGAATAGTACTGACTCTTAAACATGTATCATTATTGGATTTATAACACAGGATGCTATTGGAGAAGTAGATCCTACATATGCGCATGTAATCCTCAGATACATTCATCCTCTACATCAACACTGGGATATACTGCTATTGTCTAATATTACAATCATTTGTTGTATCTAGACCACAATATTTCCTGGCTTTATCTGTTTCCTTGATGGTCCTTCTGGTAACAATTGTAACCGTGTAAATTGTATCAATCGGCAACGTTGCTTTAAGATCTTGATTACTGAGGATTTACTTGGACTTTTCAACGGATGTCATCAGTCTGGTATATGCACTGCAAAGGCATTTGGCTACAGTAAGAACTATATCAACAATCAGTTGAGTTTCTCCTTGCGTTAGAAAAGACTTTCAGATCTGCAAGTATTTTGCTTAATTTTTGAAGTAGGAATTCATAAAATACTGCTACCAGTTAACACGTTACCGATACGTCCAGACTCCTCCTCTGTACAACATTCAGAGCTTTATCATGGATACCATTCAGTCCTGGAGCTGTGACCATTTTCTTTTATTGCGTTTCTCTTCTTAGCTCTACTCGATAAATATCTTGTAAACACATGCTTGCAGAGCATTTTTTCATAATCTCCAGATTTTATGTTTTTGACGTTAGGTTTATTATCAAATGAATGGTTTCAGATTCAATTCAGAAAAAGAAATTTTCGTTTCTTTTTTGACGCAGCATGCGGCGGCGTCTTGGGGCTACTCTAGTGATCGCTATAGTGTATGATGGTTTACGCTTATTAACTCCTTAGAATAAGGCCGTTCGCCAATGAAAGAAGTGTACTGGTTATGCTTAGGCTTATGGTGTAAGTTATGGATTGCCCAGGATCTTCGTTCCTCTTTCCATTTTCTTCATTTCCGAACTGAATTAAATCGTCGCAATTGCCTACCATATATTACAACAGAATGCCGTACACTGTCTTGCAGTATAGTTGATTGGGTGGAGTCGCTGCATTTTCTAAAAAAGTTCATTATCCAAAGACAATTTAATGTAATGCCACTGGGTTTGTAGTTTCTTTATTATTCGAGCCAAATAATTCTACAACGTATTTATTAGGGAACAAGAACAAAAACAACATGTCCCGTAAACTAGAAACTTCTGAATTTAAGAAAACAACTTGGGTGGCTCATGGCATTATCATCACAGTATTTTTGTTGTTCATTCTATGCATTCGTGCCACTTGCCACAGAAAAATAAAAAAACAAAAAATTTTATTTCAAATTTAATAGAAAAGTTTTTGCTGTTGTTGAAATTTTTCTTGTTGCTTTATTTAAGCAAAATTGCAGTGGTAGCTGTTTTGCACGTTGCCTGCTTGTAAGAGTGTCACCTACTAAAGTGAAAGGAATCGATAAATATTAGTGCTTGCGACACAGTAAATTCAGAGGCATAAATAAATAAAAAAGAGAGAAAGAAGAACGAAAAGAAGAAGATCATTTCTCCTTCTACTTCCTTACAACTTGAGGTGATGCAATATCCTCATTAATTTTGTGTTTCACACACACACACTCTTCACTGCCTTATTATGCACTGTCGTTGTTGCAACTTTATGTTCAAGATGTTGCATCTATTTCTGTGCCTTATGTTTTCTCTTAAAATGGACCGGAACAGTTGTTCTGTATTATGTTATTCTGTCTGTTAAGGGAGCCAGGATGAATAAAAAGAAAGATGAGCAACAAAAAATAAAAATTAAAAACAAAGTCATCGTGTAATATAAAAGAAATCAACAATTTCCTGTTAAATAACGCTTTTTTATCCTCCATACTTTTAATTTTATAAAAAAAAAATATGGAAGAAGTACTTGAAGGAGGATTTTGAACGGCTTTAAGAGAACTGTGAATAATTTAATGCATTCGTATACAAGCATTAATGAGCCAAGTTGTCCTTTTGTGTCTGAAGTAGGCACTTAAGTTTATGTTGTTCTCTTTAGTTTATTACACAGTGTTTAATAAGGCAGTCATCATGAGCTGGTATACTTAGGTTACATGCCTGGGTAAGGCCATACTTAGTCCAGGGATGAGGTTTATTGTGGTACTAAAATGCCGTATGCAACAAAGGGATCAAATATTTTAGGAAACCGTGCGATTAAATAAAGACTATTCTCTTAAGATCCACAGCTTCTCCAAAAATCATTTGAAGTAACGCCAACTCTATTGTCATGTTTTTCATATCCTATGTGAACCGCAGTATTGCGATGATCATGCAATTTGAGGAAAGAAGACAATCAGTCCTCTTATTATTCATATCAGCCCAGGAAAGCCTAACAGTAGTGCGCGTACCCTCACACTTCCAATGAAATTAAACCTGTCTGTAAAACAAGAGAATATTGAGTTTAACTGAGACCATCAAAACACCTGCAACATCTCGGACATTGTAAGTTTTTTACCAGCTTTAGTCAGTACATTAGCAAAACAATTTTCAACGGTATCCCGATTTCCCAGAGGAGCTTCCCTAAATGATCCGAAATTATCCTATGAAATATTCGGCATTCGTGAACAAAGGTAGAGTTTGAATGGACTTTCGTGAGGAAATCCACTCTGATAAATTGAAAATCCATTTTCAAACTCCATTTGGAATTCTGAGAAGAAGGAGGAGACTATCATTCACTATCACTCATTATTCACTATCATTCACCTAGCTTTTGGCATGAAGAGGCCTAAATTTTTGGCCTCTTACTCCCGGTCGCCTTTGGCTCAGTTCTCCAAAATAAAGAATACCGTACTGTTTATTATGGAACCATATTAGTGCCTATGAGAACTGATATGAGTATTGCCTTGTGGTATTACAAGGGGCCTAAGGTGGGATCTTACTGTGCAAGGAATGTTGGCCACCTTAGGTGATTAATCCAACCTATGATGTGCTACCCTTTTGCTACTTTTTTTTGTTCAAATTACGGCCGCCATCAGTTCCGCTTAATTTGGAAGCATCCTCGCTGATTGACCACATACGGAGTTCAGAAAAAATTGTATTTGAGGACCCAGAATAAAAATAATTTTTTGTATGCAAACACAAGTGAAGATTGAACTGACACAGATAAGGGTTATGCGTAAATCTGTGTTCTGAATTTTTAAATTATTTTTTAATTTAACACAACAATGAAATGAAAACATAAAATTTTTGTTTGTTTGTTTTTCTCCTTTTGTGAGATAGAGAATCATAATTATTTATTTAGGTGCAGGTAATATCATAAGACAAGACATTAACCCCTAATGATGATAACTTCTTTTAACAATCATTAACACAAAAAACAAGAATATTAAGTATACAACACCAAAAAAAATTCTTGTTTTCCAGCAGTCTTCCTTCGTTTTCTTCTTTTTCATTGGTTTACAAACATGTCTGCTGATGATCTACAAATCGTCATGACCCGGCAGAATAACTTGGTCATGCTTAGTCTAATGAAAACATTAAAAGAAAATTAATAAAAAAAAATAAATTAAATATCACATCATACCCTAAATAATATCACGAAAAAATGTAAAAGAAAGAGAAAGAAAGAAGGAAATTAAATAAACAAATTAACAGACTGATGACAGCTTCTGACAAGCAACAGAATGAAGATCGAAATAAGAAGATGACGACACACACATAAGTTGCAAATAAATTTCAAATTATAACACAAGCAATGCAAAACATTCTACTTTGCAACAATCCGGGTGTGTATGTGTGTGGTCTCAGAGGTAAAAGAAATTGCAATTAAATGCTTGACATTCTTATTTGGAATACAAGCGAAATGAGTTGCTACAGATACAGACATCTGATTACATGACTATAACATGAAATAATTTGTATTTAAATGGTCATTATAAAGTTAATTAAATTAATAATTAATTTATTATTTGCCCACTTAGTGAACAAAAGAATTTCAGATAAGCACCATCACTGCTAAAAAAAAAAAAAGTTTTACAACTTCCTTGTAATCGTCGAACAAAGGGAGATGGAAGCATTTCAATCAATAGTTTGTACCAATCGAAATTAATAACAACAATGCTCATTAATTACTTAATTATGACCAATTAATCATGACAACCTTTTTGTCATTACAATCAAGCTACTCTCATTACCAATGTTGTGTGTGTTATTTTTTTCCATAAAAAAAAAGAAAAAGAAAATCCCACTAGGACCGCCCTGAACGACAAAATTGAAAATCTATTCATGACAATTTTATTTACTCTTTTTTTGCCAGAAGACTGCTGATAATTCTTGTATATACATATCGATTTGAACTTTTTTTTATACACACAGCACTTTCACGCCCTTAAATACGCCTACAATATCTGGACCAGCTAATCAAATCAAAAAAAATAATTCCAGTTGTTCATTGTGGCATGAACTTATTGCGGCATTAATGTTAATTCCGTTGATCTTTTACGGCCTTCATTTAATTTTTTCTCCTTTTTTTGTTTATTATTAAACATTTTGTTGTTGATTTTTAAATGTTATTGTTAAGTGTTTATAGTTGTTATTGTTGTTGCTATTATTGTTTTAATAATGAATATCATAAACAATTTATATGTACATTTACGTTGTCATTATTTACACCTACTATTTGCAATTCAAAACTAAAACAACCAAAACAAGAAACGTCAACAATAACAACTCTAACGAGAAAAATAAAACAGAAAAACAAATACTGGATGCTATAAAAAGCGAAATTCAAGGAGACATAATCCTGCAGCACTTTTTGAGAATACTCTCTATACCATATTTCAACAGGGTAATAAGGAGTGTGTACGAAAAATGTTTCAAAACTTTGTTTTATGAAACGTATATTTAATAATAGAAAATGATTAATAAGTGGAGCAACTTGTGTTTGTCCACTTGGACTACACCAACCGCTTTTATTGAATCACTTAAGGCATTGGAGTCGCCGTGGTCTAGCAGGTAGTGTCTTGGCTTATTAGACGAAAGGCCCGAGTTCGAATCCCAGGCCAGACATCAAAAACCAAATACAAAAAGTATTTCTTCGGCGACTTCCTCTCAGCAGATTTCTGGCAAAAACTCTGAGAGTAAAAATTGCAATGAAAAGCTTCTCAAAAAAATCTGTCGTTCGGAGTCGACTTTAAACTGTAGGTCCCGCCACTCATGTATAAAATTAACGCACACAACATGAGTGGTGTTGAGAAGCTAGACCGTAATCCTGACTGAAGGGTTGTAATGGCCAATTATGTATGTATGTAAGGCATTGGAGAGGGATTCGGGCATCTGCAATTTCACTCTTGTCTTATAAAGTGACTACGACTATATCCTAAAATGGAAGATTGTGGCCCATTTCGGTATGGAGTATTGTTGTCATTTCTATCTATCAGTCGACTAAAAAACAGCTTGTGTATCCACAATTTTCCCCCCAATTTTTTATCGTTTGATTGTTTCCATATTATTTTACAAACACAAATATTTTTTGTTTTGTTGTAACTGCCCAACTAGTCGAGACACAAAGCGTTTTTTTTTCACTTCTATACAATAAAACTAAAATCGTGTAGTTGTTGGTCACCTTTTTTTGTTCGCCTTTCATTTGCAGTTTCACTCACATGTGAAATTAAAACGCGACAAAAAAAGTATGGGAGTCTAGCCTGTCGAAAAAAGTTGCGCTTTTAAAACAGATTTTTAAGTTCTTGTTTATTTTTATTGCATTTCATGCAACAAACAACATCAACACCATTAACAACAATTCAAACAATGACAAAAACATAAAAATGCTACAAAACGGCTTCATAGGCTTGCGATATTTTGGTGGCGGCGATACATAAAAAGATTGAATTTATTGGTGGATAAAAATTTTTATTTAAATTGTTGAAATAAATTCCAATTTAAAATGTTAAACATTTGATAATTATGTTTCTGACCAAAAGGGATAGATACTCTTAGAAGGTTTATTCACCTCTTAATTGGTCCAGTATCTTGGTGAATTAAAATTAAATAAAATATTTTGTAAGAAATAAGAACCTCATTGGACCTGACATGAATTACTACTTAAGGTTTTAGCTCTTGAAGCGATATGCATTTACCGCTCTTTTGGTTCTAAATTTCGTTACCAAATTTCATAAAACAGTTGAATAGTTATCCAACGCGAATCTGAAAGAGAATGCTGAGAATATTCTTTTCAGATCATTTCTCTGAGCCCCGTCCTTAAAATTCCCATCTTTTACAAATTCTATTAAGTGCCTCATACCAAACTGTACAAAAAATTTTTTTTGCTATGTGGTGGCTAATATAAAACCTTCTGGAGAGGTATGAGTCTAACAAACCTGAAAACCGAAAACGAGAGTCAAATAGTAGCTCACTGCCTACTACACTTCGCCGACTTAAACTCGATATAGTCGAGACCACGATTAAAACCCCAGGTCAGATATCTCCAAACCGAAATGTGAAATATGTATTTCACTAATAGAGCTTTAAAAATTATTGCATTCAAAGCAATTTTTTTCAGTCGGTATAGTAAAATGTGTTCGGATCATTGGATGGCGTGATATGCGATATGTGGCGATTCCTATGAATTGCTGTATTTGTGCCTGCATAAGCATTATTTTGAATAGAGTGCGTCTCTGGTTATTATACCCTCGATTATAAGTGGCCCCATATAGTCAATCTTGGTCTCCAGAGAAAAATTTCCAGAAATTCCCAGAGGAAAAGCAATTTTGTTGTAATTGCCTCCTATCTCTCTCTCCTCTCTCTTCTTCTGCAGGATCCATTTCTTATGCTGTTGCCTGATATTTTCAACTCGTCCAAATCTATTTGTATTGAGCCGCTGATTCTAAAAATAGCTTCCCGTCAATTCATGCTATGTTAGCCTCTTCCATATTACTTGTACCATATTTGCGCAAAAAATTGTGTGGTGGATTGGTCAATGAATACAAGGGGGAAAAATCTGTTAATTTGCTTAACCACACCTCAAACTTTTATTGTCATACATTCCTACGTCAGTACCTCATTCTTCTTCATTAGGAAAGTTAATATAAAATGAAGTGAATAAGATATTGAGTAACGCCTAAGTAAGTATGAAAAGAGACCTCGACGAAGATAACTGATTGCTTTGGATTCCATTGAAGTTAAATGTTTAACATAATGTTTTCCTCAAAAATTACTGTTTTCTTTCTAACGTGTCACATATTCGTAAATTTTATTGTAATGTTTCTCACTGCATTGGCGGTAACAGTATCGCCCAGATTTACTTCTGCACTTTTGTTTATTTTAAACCGCCATCGTGTGTCCAAATATTAACTCAACAACAGAAATTTGCAAAATTTGTTCACCTAATTTAAATACGTAAATAAAACATGAAATGAAACTCTCAACTCAATATCTGTTCAATTCGAATATTTTTTTGCCTTTTGCGCGGTTCGTTCTCCTCCAACAACACGTTGTCGACTTTGAAAATGTCACAGTAAATTCGTGTATTTTTTAGATATTTTTTTTTGTTATTTTCATTTCGTTTCCATTACCTTGTCTGTTAAAATTTGTTACTGTTTTATGATCGGAATCTATTTTGTTTTTGTTTTTCTTTTGGTGCAGTTTTCATTACAATTTTGGTTACTCTAGAGCTCAATGTGAACCCATGTTACTGCCACTACATTATCGCAGTCAATACTTGAAATTTAAATGAATTTTATTCGTATTTTTCTGGTTTCTTTGAATTCGTTTTTAAAAACAAATTGTAAAAACTTGGCTAAAACACCAGTTGGGTTATAAGTATTGCTTTCATTTCAAGTATTTTTTAACTTTTTTTGTTGTTTTTTCTCTGTTACCAAAATTTTTTTTGATAATCTTGTTATTTAAAGGTCAAAATGAAATGAAAATTAAGTGGCATACAATTTATGAAGTGGGCAAACAGAATATTTTGCGTTCTAATATCAGAATTTTTCAGTTTAAAAAAAGTTATTGAGGGGGACTAGACCATCAGAAGCAGGGATATAATGGCTACTTTAGTGTTAGAAAATCTATTCAGAGAGTTAGATTCCGGTCATCCCATATGTCTCAGCTATTGTAGGGAAAAAACTGGAATACATGTTTCTAGTTCAATGCGGCCATTTTTTTCCTTTTCAAATGCTCAATAAATCGACGAAGTCATTTGATAAAATCTTCGTCATTGATTTATTTACTCCTTTGAAGGTAGTCAATGTGGACTGTTAACAAAATCCAAATTATATTTTGGCTGACAAGTTCGTCTTTTAATTCTTTGAAACGTGTTCACTCTGAGAATTCTACACTGCAGTTAAGTCTGTGCTGAGGCTTGTTTGGCAAACGGTTATGAAACTCTACTAAAATTTTTCCATATGGCGGTTGAAAAACTTGTACACAACCACGGTTGAACTCGTGCAAATACGATTAAATTTGTGGGGTCAATTGTGACCAAATCGGCCATTTAGTTAGTTTTTTCATACCTAAGTGAATATTTTAAACTGAAACCTTCAATCTCTAATAGGGCAACACAAAATGTTTCAGATTCAGAGACTTCAACTCTATGTTTAAAACGTTCGGCATCTTTCGGCAACAACCAAAATAAATGTAAGCAATTTGTTATCATTGAAATTGTTGTTGCAGAGTGCAGAGTTCTCATAGTACTTATCACGCTTAGCCTTTATTCTAGTGGTGATATTTTTTTTTTTTTTTGAAAATTGTTTCATTTTTTCCCACTGCTACTAGAAGTAATATTGCCTTGATAATTAAGGAATGGAAAACTCAAAATATCATGGGTTTATTAAGACGTCTACACAGTGCATTAAAACAAAATTTTAACCATCCTTCTTCTATTTTTTGCTTCTTTAAACAAATATTTTTCTGTACATTCTTTCCCAAGTATTGTTATAAAATAAGGACTGTATTTTCGGCCTTATAATATTTCATCATAATCTCATGATTAGTGCCAATAAAGTGATTTATAACATCTGCTATTTATGAATACTTTGTACAAACTTTTTTTTTTTGTTTTGAATTAGTTTTTATTGTGTTTGCAGAGGATTTTTGAATTGAGAAGAGATAAACCAGACTTATGAATGATTATTATCCTTGTTATGCAAATATTAATACAATGCCAGAAAAAAAGGATAACCTATTTATAACACTTGTTTGAAGTGTCAGTTTACTTTATGTCTGCACTGTAACAAATTATTTTTGTTCTCGTTGTTTTAATTAGGTTAGGTTGTTTTAATTCCTTTCATAAAACTTTTCATCAGTTCATAAAATCCTTATGAATATTTAATCCTTGAAAATTTTAAATTCAATTAATTGGTATTCAAGGGAGAACAACATGAGTGATCGAGCGACGCACACTGTCGCGATTTCATATAACGAGTGGCCAAAAATAGAAGGAGTAATAGTAGAGCAGTGATGCTCAAAATCGAAATTTCCTATCACATGTGATAGGCAAAGAAAAATCTGCTGACGCTCCGTTGGCACACGTACACTATAAGCTTACTTGTGTGGTTTCTTATAATGATCGTGTGTTTGTTGCTTTGTTTGTTGTTCTGTGTTGTTCTCAGAGAACAAAATCAATTCAGTTGACGTTTAAGGCCGTGTCAGATAAAACTTTTGCTTCGCGTTGCGTTGCATATACGCTTTGACATTTGAGATAAATGTACATGTTCATATGGCACTTGTCACATAAACTGCTTTTAACGCAACGCAAAGCGAAAAGTTGGGCATCTCTCATCTTTTTGCTCGCTTTGACAATCAGCTGTTGATTATTCAGTAAATATTTTTTGCAAATTTGAGCGCAAATTTTATTGTTTCAATATTTTTCTTTAAATTTAAAGCTTTTTTGTTATTGTTTTGTTTTTATTATATTAAAAAAAAAGAGAGGTAAGTGAATTTTATATTTTGGAAGAAGTATTTAATATAATTTTCATAATTTTACTCAGTAAAAAAAACTTACGCGCCCAACCACTTTTAAAGAGAAACAAACAACGCGAGTGATGTCAAAGTTTTGGTTGTGTCATACACCTTTTGCTTTACGCTTTTCTCTCAAAGTTATAAACGTCACGCAAAGCAACAAAGTTTTATCTGACACGGCCTTTAGCACTTGACGAAGCAAGACCACGCTACGCAACTTTTTTGAATGCTTTTTTGTTTTTTGCAAATACACGCAGCAAAATGTTTGATGAAAATTGGGAATATGATTTTTTTATAGAGAATATGGTAATGCACAATGTATTGTGTGTTATCGCACTTTATGTCGTATTTTTTTTTTATAAAAAGATATTGCGAGGCTAGCCATGGATTTTTCGACAACATTAAAGGGAATGATAGGACTTTAAAATTATTGCAATTAAAAGCAGAATTTTTTTTTAAATTCATGGTTGACGAAACTGACGTACCAAACTACAATAATTTACCATGTAGTAACTAGAAATTGTCGTTGCCTCTTAAAAAGGCATTATATACAGTTGCTTTGGCTTTAGCAAAGCAGGGCCGTCCATTCGATGATGGAAATTTCTTCTTGAATTTGACGAGAGACGTATTGAGTTGTTTTGGCGAAAAATGTGTTTTGTTTTTTGTAATAACATACACACAACACAATAAACCAATTTTTTTCTTTTTTTATTATTTTCCCAGTGTACAATTCTCAAAAATTATGTTGAATTTTGTTCTCCGCTGCTTTACCAACACAACCAAACCTATGATAGTATGTGTTTGAGCACCACTGTAGTAGAGTAATGAAATTTGGCACACCTATATTAATTGGTAAAACATAATCATACTTAAAATTTGGTCATTTAAAGTCAAAGGATTCGGGTTCTTCCCATATATCCTGAAATTAAAAATTGCTATAACTTGGAGAAAAAAAAAAGATATGTTAATAAAATTTAGTACACTTATTAGTTTTAACATGCTTAACACTTCATCCAAATTTCGTTCAATTTGGAGCAAGGATACGCCTGCCTTAAAATGTCCTTTTTCACAAAATTATCGAAAAGACATGAAAAATTGAATATATACTTTTTTCGAATCGCAAATTATGATTTAAATGTTTTACTAACTCATTAAAATTTAATTTTCTCACATTCCGTATATCCTTAGAAAATTTTAAGGATAAATTTTTACCATAGCTTTAATACTAATTAAACAATATTTTATTAAACTATTTAAATTTTTTTTATGTATATTAAAATATTTAAATTTATACATATAAGTGAAGAGGCACTTGTACTTGGTTCCTAATTGAATTTATTTATGTTTAAATAGAAAAACTTACATCACAAATATCTTTTCAAAATAGCTTATTATCTAGCCAGGTACTCAACTCCAATAATTACTAATTTTTAAAAGAATGAGTTTTAGTTTATCTTTCTCTATATCTGTTAGAAGTCTTTGAATACGACTATCCACAAATTATTCAATATGATGCAACACATTTGTTGTATTATTTTTCTTAAGCTGCATCCATTGCTCAAAAATATCACGAATCTGCAATAATGTTGACACTAAAAAACATTTATAACGCCCACAAAAGCAGTCAGAAGCAGCTGCAATTTATATATGTTAAAGTACATACTTGTGGCAATAAAATATCAAAAAATTTCAAAAGTGATATTGGGTGTTTTTTTTTTTTAATTCACTACTGAAGTTAATATATGTATGAAAATCTTAAATTTTTGAAGACCTGTACTTTGGCTAAGGATATTTCACATATGATTAATATTTGTAAACAATTATAGCGTTGTAATTACAATTACATACCTGGCTTACAATTCTATTACAGATAATTTAGCCATTACTAAAAGAATTTTTGAATTTTAACTATGATAAAAATATTTCAAATTTCAAGTTTTCGCACAAATTTTCTATTTTGAATAATAATTCTTAACTTTGAGATAAAATAACTAAAAAACTACGCAAAAGTTTTTAAAAAATTTTATATACAACAAATAGAAGTGTTTTGTATAAGATAAAGGTAAAAAAATATTGAATTTCCCACATTGATTTTAACCATTTTTGGCCACGCTCGCGACAGTGTGCGACGCACTCACAACACATTAAGGTGCCTCAATATAATTGCCCGACATTTTTCCGGACTGCCAAAACAGACAATCAAATAGCAATGGGACATTTATTGTACACATGTTTTACACACAGACCACTGACAAATATAATCGTTTCAATCGAATAAAATCAATTGTTTTCAACAAGATAAAAAATATAGGGGACAGCAAATAAAGAAAAGAAATAATATTACCATTGCACAGACAGTTAAACTCACCTACTGTTAGACAGGCAGTCACTCGTATAATTATTTAATTTTTTAATGCCCTTTTGTGTTTGCATTCGTATTGTTGACATTGTAGAATATAAAAGTCAATTTTTTTTGTATATTTTTCCTTTTTTTTTTGTTTTGTTTTCCTTTGTTTTGTTTGTTTTGTTTTGTTTGTTGGCTCATACGGATCTTAACAGAAACATGTTTTGGGAATAGATGGTACACCGTCTACATATTGCCTCTTCCCTTTGCAAAGCTGCTACTTACTTCCGCCTTTTCCAAAATTATAGAGAACGTGGTTGAAAACCATTTAAGGGTCTAAGAATTTGCTCATCAACAGACAGTACATTGGCATTACCCTCCAAGAAATTCAATCAGTTCATCCAACAGTTTAGTAAGAATAAGGTTATGGTCCAACCCAGTTAAGCGAGTGTGTAACAATTCACGTTACCTATCAATAGTTATTTCTCTCTATTTCTAACAAGATTTCCCAAGCAAAGATTAAATTCTGGGATTAAAAGTATTGTTCCTTTTCAACTTGCATTTTAGCTGCCATTGAAGGTTATATTTTACAGATTCGTTTAACGAGGTTTAAAAATTTAAGGCTTACCCACATGAAGGCTGTTCTGAATCTAATCCTACTTAATACAGCGATATAATAGGAAACTACTTTGCAGTTAATATCCAATCAAAGCTTAGAAAGATTTGCTATTCATCTCACAGTTGTGAATGTAATTTTTAATCTCTCATAGCATTTTTAATCTCTACATGTTGGGCTCGAAACAACCCTGATTCTGGATAAGTGCACCCTGTGTCCATAGTGCCATATCACGCCGATTGCCAACCTTAGGATATATTATCACAACAGTAGATTTGATTGCTTGGTTTGAAAATAGTCTTTGAATCTCTTTATACTCCCTTTTCTTGAGCAAACCTTTTCAAACATCTTGTCCCAGGATTGTGAAGTGGTAACCATATTTTCCATACTTAACCCATTCAAATTTTGCTATATTGGATTTAACCTCATATAAGCTGAGTGCTGATAGTAGTGCTATATACTGTATTTTGTACTTCATTTCCAACTTAATTGAGCACATCTCTCGACGGCATAGATTTTTTTTTCAGAAGATATGGGCGTGTTTTCACCTAGGCTCGGAATATTTCCTTTTAGGATCGAAATCTCCTGTTCCAAGGTCCGTTGTAGTCCCTTCCGTATATTTGGCAACTTTAGCAATTCATATTTACCTTGTATTTCTTTTTCTGATTTTAAAACATTATTTCGGCATAAATTATCGATACAATTGGCAGTGACAATTTTCAATATAAAATTATATTATATTGTTGCATGTTCTTTATTTTATTGAGTGTTTTTCTTTAATTTGATTCCATTTATTTCATTGCAAAATTCCTTTTTGGCTTTAGTTAACACAGTCATAAGTGTTCATCAGTAGTATGGCAGGCAGTATGACAAAAGTGATAATTTAACTATTTTATCTTCGAAATCTCATCGTCAACATGTTTTAAATTTTTTTAACCACAATATTTAAAATATTTTTCTGTTTTTATTATTTCAATAAGCTTAACCACAATAGTCTGTCCTAGTCTGCCCTTACGTCTCCGTTCTTTAGTTTCTGTAAACTTCTGCTTTAAATATTACAAAAGGCATAAATGTCGTCTTTATAGTGTGTTTCAGTTTTCTGTATTTCTTTAACATTCGTTTTGTTGTTTATCCTTTATTTGATTAAAAAACGTATTGAAGTGTGTTCAAATTTCTCGATTCCCTGTTTATTAAAAAACACAACATCAACAACCACAAAAATAATTTACAAATGTTGTGGTGTTTTGTCCCCTTGTTAGTGTTGTTAATGTCAAACCTGTATGTGTTTCCTTGTATCCATATATTAAAGGGAGGACATATTCCATAATTTCTTTTCTTGTAGTAAGAACCCTTGTTAATATCTGTTGTAAACATACGAACATCTTTCAAATTTCTTTAATTTTGTGTAAAGAATATTAATTACAACAAAGACAACTACATGATAATTCTCTGTTATGCCTCCTGCTCTTTTATAACTAGGGTTTCGTAAACGTTTATAACCGTAACCGTAAACGCGGTTATTTGTGCTCATAACCGTAACCGTAAACGCAAGAAAATCGGACGCATACGCATATTTAGTAAGCCATGATTTTTTAAATTTTTTATTTGTAAAAATGTTCATACATAAAAATATATTTGCAGTCACAAGCAATTTTATTTTTTAGAAGCAAAGAGTTCATAAAATGCATATCGTTAGTTTAATTCGCAAATATGTTAAGTCCCTTTTTCAAATTTTACAGGAGACACAAAAAACATTGTAACATTTCCAGTTTTTAAAATTTGTAAACTCTCTTTAAATGACTTAGATCAAAAATCAATTCAAAAAAATCAACTCAAAAAAATCGAATTAAAGCAAAAAATTAGCACGTGTTTTTAATATTTTTCGTAATTTTGTGGATTTAGCGTTTTTGCCAACCACAAAATTACAACAACTTTAAACTACTTAATGACATTTTTTGTTGTTGTAAAATATGTATTTTGTATAATGTTACCGCTTTGCATTAAAATCTGAATTTTGGAAAAAAGTGGACTTAGCGTCTTTGCGAGTTATACTAACGATATGCAATCTGAAATGAAATCCAATTTTTTGAAAACAATATGCACACATATGTAGTAGGCCAGTGCTTAATTGAACTTCGAAGTGCGCGGTCGAATATCCTTTATTAGCGGACAGTAGTTATAATTTAAAAGTTCACATTTTTAAAACAACAAGAAAATATTATTTTTGTAACTGCCTTCTGTATTCCATTTGTATTCATTCGCGGCGATAAATATATAGGCATACAGAGGTAGCAATACTGCTATGGCCCCGGGGGCCAAATTAAAAAACATTAAAAAATCAAATATGAAGAGACAGAAAAGATCTCTAACTCTTCCAAAAGGTATGTTCTCGGACATACCTACCACATCTACAAATCGTTTCAGTGCCCTTGCAAATCTCAATGAAATGGAACTAGATCCAGTGTCCAATATAAGTGAGGAAAAAAGAATAAAACCACCACCACTAGTAGTAGACGACAAAATTTCTCTCAATGAGCTACAAGAATTATTAGGCAAAGGTACTTTATATAAGCGTACATCCATTGGTACAAAAGTTTTTCCACAAAGTACTGAACTGCACGAAAAATATAAAAAAATTTTACTGGAAAAGAAAATAGAATTTCATACCTTCAATTCAAAAGAGAACCGGCCGTATACAGTGTTTCTCTACGGACTTCCCAAAATAAGTATTGAGGATATAAAAAACGACATCCAAAGCTACAACCTAAATCCCTCTTCAATTACTGAAATTGATACAAAGTACAGTACGGTAAATAACGCAGTGTACAAGATCCAATTCATTAGGAAAAATTTTAATCCGAAATCCTTGAGCAATATTACCGCGATTTGTAATGTAATTGTATCGTGGAAGAAGTTTAAATCTAGAAAAAATGGTAATCCGACTCAATGCTGGAATTGTTTAATGTATGGTCATGGAGGCGAACATTGCAACCGCCTACCAGCTTGTATGATATGTGCGAATCAACATCATACAAACGATTGCCCACTACGGAATCAAAATAAAATTCCTGCTGCATTTGCTTGTTTCAATTGTAAAAAGCATGGTAAAGAACGCACTGATCACTCTGCAAATGACATTAATTGCCCTCTGCGTTCACTCTACCTAGAAACTAGAGCTAAAGCAACAAGGAATAACAAAACCGGTTTCAGCCACAACAAAAACAATAGACAAAATTTACAACATCATACTAATGCTGATTTACCAAACTTCAATAAACCCAACAACAATTTTCGCAATTCCCTTTCATATGCTGATTGTGTAAAAACGAACAGTGATCTATTTACTGTAGACGAATTGTTTAATATATTTACAACAGCTTTACATGACCTTAGTAAATGTACAACAAAAATACAACAAATTCAAATTGTAATGTCAATGGTAAAATACGCTTATGGTCTCCCATAATGAAAAATAAATAAAACTGCTCCACTGGAATGCTAATGGCATTACTACATTTTCTAATCTGCTTCAATTTGAAGCTCTAATTGAGAGAGAAAATATACACATTGCATCTATAAATGAAACACATCTAAACGAAAACCACAAAACTTATTTCAAAAATTATTTTATATATCGGAACGATAGGCAAAACTCGAGAGGAGGAGGTGTAGCCTTAGTAGTTCGTAAATCGATCAAACATAAATTACTTTCTATTGCGGATACTTCAGGAATTGAAAACATCTCAATAGAAACAAAGGTCAATAATAGAAGCATTATTATAATTTCTGCTTATTGTCCAAAATATAAAAACAGCTTTGCAAACGACATAATCAAATTAACCACATCTAACAAAGATTTTATTATGTTAGGTGATTTAAACTCAAAACATACGGCATGGAACTGCGTCAGAAACAACACAGCAGGAAACGTTCTTTTCAACCTTGAACAATCAAATAATTTCTTTATACACTATCCTAATAGTCCCACTTTTTATCCATCACAAAGGAATAGGAATGCTTCTGTTATTGACTTGATATTAAGCAACACGTCTTTGAATATCCACTTAAGTGTACTTGACTACGAGATCCCATCTGATCACAGACCTATTATATGTGCTATTGAAAATGCCTCTGTAGATGAATCAGTATCTGTATACTACAACTACAAACTTACAGATTGGACGGCTTTTCGTAACATTATTAATAACAGGATCAATCTAAATCCAATCACGTATTGTTCGAAAGCAGAAATTGACTCTGAGATTGAAAAGTTTGTTGAAATGGTAATAGAAGCAAGAAATAACTGCTCTCCAATGTTAAGTCGCTCTACGAAAACATACTTACCAGCGAGCATTTTAAACTTAGTAAAATTGAGAAGAATATTTAAAAGAAGGAGCCAACGTGCAGCTAACCTATCGGATATCAATTTTTACGAGCAATGTATAAAGTTCTTAACTACTACGATCAATAACGACATTAACTCTCACCGCAATGAGAAGTGGAATAAATTGTTGTCAAAACTTAGAGCTGGTGACAAATCCTTTTGGAAAATCAGTAGGTGTCTGAGAGGTAAACAAAATCGAAAAATCCCTCAACTTTTACAGGGAAGTGGAAAAATTGTAAATGACCTTGAGAAAGCACAATTATTTTCGGATACATTCTCAATCTCACATACCCTCACATCTACTTATACACACTCTATTGACAAAATTGTTAATAGTAGTGCCAAAAAACTCACATAATTGCCTATTCAATCTGAAAATTTAACTTTTGTTTCGTTGGATGAACTCAACTCATTAATAGCATCACTAAAATCTTCTAAATCGCCTGGTCTAGATGATGTTTCGAATATTTTAATAAAAAATTTACCACCTAAGGCAGTCAACTTACTAATGTTAATATATAATAGCTGCTTAAAATTAAACTATTTTCCAAATCATTTCAAAAATTCAAAAGTTATAGCAATTCCTAAACCAAATAAACCCAAAAATAACCCTAACAGTTACAGGCCGATAAGTTTGTTGAGTAACTTAGGAAAGCTATATGAAAGGGTTATTCAAAAACGAATCATTGACGTAATGGAATATGTACCATTAATAGCCAGCGAGCAATTTGGCTTTAAAAGTCAACACAGTGCCGTGCATCAAATAAATCGCATTACAAATATGATTAAATATAATAAATGTAATAAGCAATCGACAGGTCTTGTTTTATTAGATGTGGAAAAAGCGTTCGATACCGTTTGGCACAATGGCCTCATATATAAATTAATGCGCTCTAATATGCCAAGGTATTTATGTAAAATCATCGCTGATTTTCTCAAGGACAGAACATTTGTAGTAGAAGTCAACAACACATTATCTTCTCCTAAACAAATCACAGCAGGCCTACCGCAAGGATCAGTGCTATCACCTTTGCTGTACTCCATTTTTACTTCGGACTTTACTCCACCTAAGTATATGAAAGTGGCATACTATGCAGATGACACCGCTCTAATAACATCCAGCAAGCTTACAAAGGCTTTGTTAAAGAAAATGGAAAATGGTTTCGCGGCATGTGCTAAATACTTTTACAAATGGAAGATAAAAATTAACACGAATAAAACTCAAGCCATCATCTTCCCCTATAATAACTCGCCCAAACGTTCACCAAACCGCCAGTTATGTCTAAGTAGTGATCAAATAACGATACGCAATAATGTGAAATACTTAGGCCTATGCTTAGACAAAAAACTGAACTTTGCGAAACATATCAACGAAGTTTGTAAGAAATCTCTCAATGTTATAAGGGCTTTATGGCCCATTATATGCCATCGTTCAAGACTAAACATAAAAAACAAAAATTTAATTTTTAAGAGCGTTATAAGACCCACCTTAACTTATGCTTGCCCAATATGGTATAAAACAGCAAAAACTCATCTCAAGAAACTCCAGGTTATTCAAAATAAATGCTTAAAAATTATTAACAAAAAACATTGGAGATACTCTACTCAGTTGCTTCATAAAGAAACAGGTTATGACCTAATCGTGGACTTCATAACGAAACTGAAAAACAAATATTTCGAAACAGTACAAAATTCTCCTTATCAGTTGATAAGAGAATGTAGTGAGTTGGCTTAAGCTTAGCTTTAAAACAAAATCATCAAAGCGGAAAAAATATGTATAGTCGCATTTTGTTCTAAAATGCCTTTATATACATAAAAAAATTTCCGGCATAATTTGATTACCCTTCCTTTCATATAAAGGTTTTCCTATTTTTCCTTTAAGAATTATTTAAACTAAACATTGTAAATAACTTGCAGAATCTGTGATAAATATTGTAATATTCGTTGTAGTATCCTTAGATAGAATCTCGAAACAAAAATGTATATATGTATATATAATATTTGAATAAAGATGAAATTTTAAATAAAAAAAAAAAAAAAATAAAAAAAAAATATGTAGTAGGCCATGAGTTTTAAATTTGTTTTATTTGTAAAAGAAGTTTTGTTGAATGCTTGTCATTTGTAAACAACAAATTTTGAGAAAGAATATTTGACGCATTGCGCACCAAGTGGAAGCAAAATAAAATTGGTGAAAAAAACATACACAGAAAATAAAACATTATGAAAAATTATTATGTAGATAGTATTCCAATTCCGTGGTTGCTTTTGCGAATACTCTCATTAAAAGACTTTTTCCAAATAGTAACATTCAAGATCCGGACAACGAAAGTCAGGATAAAGTAGCTGTAACTGATCACCAAGTTGATTTAGGAGAAGAACTGAACTCTTACATAACAAAAGCATCAAATATAAAACACTTGGGAAAACCTTCAGATAACACTTTGAGGCAAGCATTCATTTTCAAAAGAACACTGAAAAGAACTCCCAATCTTGAAATGCTCTATAATGCTCTAAAAACGGTTAAGCCAACATCAACAGACTCCGAGAGAACTTTCTCAGTTTCCGGAAATTTTTGAACCAAAATTCGTTGTCGTTTATCTTGTAAGTCACTGAATGCTTTAGTGTTTCTAAAACATTATTATATTAACCATGAAAAACAGCAAAAATAATTTTAAGCACTTATATATGTATTTTAAAGCAATAGGTATATGTTAGAAATAAAGTATTTCTACTGAAGTTATATATTTTTTTAAATTATCCTTCGGTTAACCGATAACCTCGGTTATTTGGAAAATTACTATCCGATAACCGCGGTTACTGAAAATGCGGTTATTACGAATCCCTATTTATAACTTATTCCAGAGTTGAATATCTTTCTCTGTTTCAGTTCTAAGCCTGTGTGTTACTTTTTATTGGATGGATACTGAAATTAAATTTTTTTGACTTTTAAGGTCTAAAACGCTTACGACTATTATTGAAATGATATTTTTTTTATGTCCACTAAAGATGTTCTCAATAGCCATCATGTAAAGTCAAAATTTTGAAAACAACGTTTTCTTAACTATCGTAGGAATTAAGTGAAATTTATATCCCTTCGTGGGTAGAAATCAGAACCTGCTCAAGTTAAGATTTAATTTTTCTCTGCTGGGTTGAATTTTATTCATGTCCTCACGGGACAATAAAAATGCCTAAAAAAGATGTCATTACTCAGACATTACCAAATAACGTGACATCCCGAGTGGAATTGTCGGGTTGGCTTAGATTAGAGGACTTCTATTATTGTCGTACGTTATCGTGTTTACTTTTTTAAATGAGCAGTGAGGGTGGCTCATGGAAGCAGCTTAAAGAAATACTTTAAAACAAAGATGTTATGACAATGTTCAAAATTCGATCAATGAATATGTGATTATTATTGTCATTATTCAGATCTTCGAAACCTTAGAGCTGATTTTGTTGGAAGGGATTTTGATAATATTCGTTCTTTCATGGCAATGGCAGGATAACTGAGAAATTCCTAACATTTCTATGTTAGACAATTAGCCTAACTTGAATCAAATAAATTCTTTCGAATCTTTTGTTGTGGTTTAAAATTTAGAAAAAATCTGACTTAAATTGACTTAAACTAGTTGGTGAAGCTTCAGTAATACACCGCTCCATTCTCGTACTTTTATGATTCTTCTCTAACAAATAGAAATTCGAAATGCAATAGTGGCTATAAGACTGTATCATTAACAACCGGTATTTTATAAAATACATGATACTTCGACTCTATTCTACTTTGTTCCTGTGACTGTCTCTCCTCTTCCCTAAATTCCATGCATGGTCCTTGACTCGTTAACACCAATAAACGCTACAGCTTATTAAAGCATTAAAAGATTATGCATGTGCGTCTCCAAACATATTTTAAATGTGTGTATGTGGCTGTAAATGCAACAAAATGTTGCAGACATAAATTTGTAGTTTAAAATGCTGCATAACAACCCCAACAATAATAACAACAATAACTATAAATATGGAAATCCTATTACAACTGCAGCCCATTATAAGAACGAATTTCTTGATGTCCTAAGTCTCATTGCAAGCCCCTTTCCATTGTTAATTTGTAGAGGATTTTAATTTAAACAGAGAATCATAGCTTCTACAGGAAACAGAGGGGCAGAGAGGACGGATAGCATTTAATTTTAGTTAAAGCTTCAATGATCAATAAATAACAGGCGCAATTTCAATTTAAATTTTATTGTATTGCATTAACATGTGTTGCTGCTTGCTAATAACGGACCATAAAACTGCTGTATTGTTACAATCGAACTGCGACACATACACACATTTTTATTGAGTTTTTTATGCAAAAATGCCAACCACGCATAAAAATTTATTCACAAATTTAATTAAAATTTTACTATCTCGGCTCCATGGTGTCTAATTTTTTGTTCCTAAAACAGTAAGTAAGTATGGATTGGAAATCGTTCTTTGGTTTGAAACTGTTATTGAAGAAAAATATTTTATTTTGTATACTTATTACATATTTTAATTTGATTTTATGGTACTCTTTTCAAAAATATTGTATTTTTCATGTCTTTGGAACATTCTCCAATGTGATCGCTTTCTTAAGCACTGATTAAGCTTTAATGGACGGGTTGACTTGTTGGCTAATTATTATTATGTTTGTAGAACATTTTTAACTATCATGTCTCACATGAATTACCATACTACGTCGCAAGGCATCGCTCTTTAAAAATGAATCAGCAAAGATGATTTTCACGACTATAAAGGGAGCTGAGGCGGTACAAATTGTTCTTTCTATTTAAAAGGGATCCTCAAGGAACTATCTTTGCAAAACCAAATGAGAATAACCTTTGCATACTCATCACTCCCAAAGACACTCAAATACTCAAATCTTAAAACAAATGTATAACTGCACTGCATTATATGTGTAGTATTATGGTATTGTCGTGTAAAAGTGCCTGAGTACTCCCCTTATACTTTAGAGGCGCTCTTCTCCAAGCTTATTTCCCAGACAAACTTCTGGATACAGTTCGGTGACAACAGTGATAATTCCTTGCCCAGTACCTTCTGTACTGTATTAATGTTACACGGGTTTCAAGAATGCGTACCGATGATTCATTGTCATTGTCATAGAATTTACATGTTGGGCTATAGAAAACCCCCATTCTAGATAAGTACGTTCTGTGTGCCAGGTTGTTTCTTGCTAGTTTAATGCATGACTTAAAATTGATCTTATTATTCTGACGCATGATTCAGAGCTCCTCTTAATATATTCTCCAAAACTAAATTTTGATTACTTCAAAATCCTCAATCTTTATCCTCAATTTCGTTGAGCATAACGTACCTAATATCCACCTCTTTCCACAGAAGGGTTCTGGCCTCATCAACGGCATGGAAGTTTCTATTCTCGCCAGCTCATCTGTTTGTCTATTATCAATAATTGACCTGCAACCCAGCAGAGGGTAGGCATCTCTTGTCCAAGTTAATTTGAAAAATTTTTCCGTTTGGAAGATACCCGTGATTTCCTCATGGGTTTGAAGTATTTCATCATGGGATAAAAATCACGTACTCTGAATAATAGTATACGCGACTTTAGCAGGAATCATTATAAGATGGCCTGTATATCTTATACTTATACTTAGATGATTTATCGTAGTTGTTCACAGTGAAGGTTAAGGTAGGTTAGGTTAACGGGTAGCTTGTCTTTCACCGTATAGTTCAAAAGCGCCTGTCATAATCCTCTAGTTTGAACCACCTCTAGCACCGGATGAAACTGGCCCCTTCCCTAAGTGGCACGAACGTCACCATGCCCAGATCTTCAAATATTCTGTCAAAAACCTATGCCGTCAGTTCTAAAGTGCAGGACGCTCGCATAAAAGGTGTTGTACCGATTCCGTTTCCTCCATATCATGGCAGCTTCTGCAGTAATTTTGGTGGAACAGACCGATGCTGTCAGCGAAATTGTCAGTAGCGCAGTGTCCGGTTAGAATTCCTCTTAGAATGCTACCCGTTCTATTGTCGAACCGAAGTAGTCGTTCACAGTGTTAATGAAATTTAAAAATTTTTTGTAGCATTGAACTGAAAGAGGCGTCTTTCTTCTCGACAACAGATGGTCATTAGCTTTACCATAAAAAGCCCTTCCTCCCTAATGGTAACAATTAATCTTCACAAATTGTGTATGATTTTAGAAAAAATTTCAAAGAAATTTTACAAAAATAACTGCTTCAACAACTACCAACAACATTACAGAGATCTTCATTTATTCATTAACAATTTATAGAAATTTGTTTTTCATTCATACAAATACTCGTGGTACTTTCATTGTGAAGACTCTTCATTTGTATTCTCGCATTAAAATTCTTTGAATTGCTTTTGCTTTTTCTCTAGACTGTGAAATACTTGCGATAGCAGCAACAGCTGTAAAAACACAAACTGCAGCAGCAACAATCATATATGTAACATAGCAATCTAAACTAATAAACTGTTTCCAATGAATTAAATCCACAAGTGATGAGGAGCAGTAGTCGTAGCACAAGTAGTGCTGCTTGGACGACTAAACAAATCTTTCGAATAAAATCTTCACAGGAATTTAATAAATGCGGTAGTAAATGTTTAAAAATTATTTTTTGCTCTGTTCTGTCTTCCATTGACTTCTTTATTAGTTTTAAAAGAAAAAACCAAAGAACAACTAAAAATAATAATGAGCGGGAGCCTTGGTAGGGAGTTGAAAAAAAAGTTTAGAGAGACGCCATCGACTAACAATTAAGGGCAGTTGTGTTAATTGCTTGTAATGTGAAGGCAAGATACATAATTACAAGTCAACGGCACATATGTTCGTGTGTCTATCGATCAGTTGTTAACGATTTGATTTGCTAAAATTAGTATTAAACTGGTCATGTGACCAATTACAATAAAGACACAGGCATACTACATATTCAGGATGTGGATTATCACATCTTCTTGAATGCAGATCAAAGATTGGCTGAGGATGCATACTTACTTACTTAATTCATAATTACAACCATTTTAGTCAGGTTAATTATTCATGAGTGACGTGACCGTCGATTCCGAACTACAGAGGAATACCCGTATTTGTATATATTCTTTCATATTTCGTTTTCTTCGAGGTGTCTGAGGTGGTGTTTGAACCACTTGCTCTCGTCTGATAAGTCAACACCATACCTACTAGACTACAGACACTTCGATTGGGGATAGCTTCAGTCAATCCCACACTTCCAGATTATTCCGAAAAAGTGGATTGACAATCCTCTTCATCTTATCGGGGACTTTTAATACTATTAGTTGGTTCCATATTATTGTCCTCTTGCTTCATATACTTACACTATCACTTTCTACAGCAAGAGCAACAACAACTATTAACAATTTTAAGAGAGAGGATGTTGATGACGAGCCAGAAGTACAAAATAGTAACAATATAAAACCCATAAAGGGAATGAATGAAAACAATTTGTTTTCACCAAACAATAGTTTTCTCACATTCTAGAGTACACACATATATACACGTAATGTAAAATAGCCAAAGCAATCACCAACCACCCGAACCAAAAATTACTGGCTGGTGCAACGTGCAGTTATAAACCAACAACAACAATAACAATACCATTTGGTGTGTATTTTTATGTTGCAAGTGGTAGTCTTCATCATTGTATCATCAGCTTAAGCGTTTACCATGTTTGCAGCACACGCCAATATGCCTCGTCCAGCAACAGGGCAAACAACATGGGCATTTTATTTTTCATAAATTTACGAAACAATAAAACACAAAACCTATATATATTATATATATTTCCTTGCCACACAATAACCCATTTGAGAAACAAAAGATACACATCAACCAGCATATGTACACTTTGACTCTTATATGCAGCAAATTCAGCAAGTATTGTTTTATTCGATTTTCTTCTTCCATGTGTTGTTGCATGTTGTGGCCTTGTTTTGCAGTTACTCTTGTTGTTGTTGTATTATCTTTTTTTGCCATATTGTCGTTGACAAGTATGAATTACAACCACACTACATATTAATTGCTGCTAATTAAACGAATTTTTAGCCAAACAACTACAGCAACGACAAGAAGCAAAAGAACTCACACATTTTCCGTCTTTCCTGCCATTGTGCGCAAATACACCAAGGTTCTTGTCGTCGTCGTCGTGGCTGGTTTGCCTGCATTGGCTATGACTTGCAATTGTCACTCAAGTCTTGTTTTCGCATCGTCGTACTTTGCTCGCATTCTGTTGCTCTGTGTTGTATTGCGATGTGTTCATTAAAATCAGAAACGCATTTGAAAAATGTTTTTGCTTCAGTGTATGTGTTTCAATTGCTGCAACAATAATTTGTAAAAATATTTTACTTGCTACATTTTTACCATTCAATAATTAACTGGCAGCAACAGTAATAACAATGGACGACAGGAAATTGAATAATACTTTGATGTTGTTTCATTTTTGAATAATATGAAGTGGTAGAGTTTTAATTTGTATTCTCAGAAATATTTCGTTAAAAATATGGAAACCCCATGTCAGATATCTCCAACGAAACTAAATATGAAAAAAATACTTCTTCGTCCACTTCCTCTTAGCAGATTTCTGGCAAAACCTCTTTCCGCCATCTATTTCAACCAAATTCTTATAATTTGTTTGAGTTCTAAGCAAATTCTATAATAACATGGCAGTCTTCTGTCATTGCCTGGAAACGGCAACCTCCGTTTTTATATCTTGCCTTCCAACAGGGACTTTCGAACTTTGGGAGTTAATAACGGCCGCCTTGCTGAAACCACATTTGTCGCAAGTCGCTGTCATTTATTGTGTCTGTTTCGCCTCATACCCCTGGGCGGCTATTGATAACGACTTGTGTTCGCTGAAAGGGCAACTGACCTTAGTGATTATCACCTTCAGTGATGAGATTCATTTCAGGATGAATAATGAAGAGAATAAAGAAAATTTTCGAATTTGGGACGATACCAATCCATATAGAATCCAAGCGGATAAAATAGATCCGGAAAAATTCACGTTCCATATGTCTTTGAGAGCAACGTTGGCTACTGTCAACCAGGAGCATTGTAGTTGTAACAACTTCTTTGTCGTAAATTTGATGAACTGGACACCAATGATATCTGGTGTTAGGAGGATCACGCTTCGTGCCACGCAGCTTAGCCAAACTGAATATTCTGCTCGATCAACTTGAGGGCATGGTCATAGTAACCATAACCGTGCGATTTGACCCCGTTATAGTTTTTCTTCTGGAGTTTTCATAAGTCACAGGTGTATGCAAATAAACCACAATCCACAGAGTCCTTCATAGTCAACGTAACTCGTTGCTTCGGTCAAAATAAACCTCATTTATGTGCCGCGGTCATTGAAAATTTGGCATTTCGGTTGCGCTCCATTTGGGGAAGCTGTGGTGGGAAGTACTTAATAAACTACTTGATATAATGGGGTTCTTATATGGTATGTGGTACAGTGAAGAATTTAGTTCATTGAGTTCTAGTCTTTCTCAACAAGTGGCATTATCTCGTCTTTCTATAATGTTCGTCGTTGATATTTTCTCTTCTCTTAGATCAAAGGAATCTTAGTTCACAATATTAACCCAATTGGCTTTATGGAATATTGTAGAGGCATTGTTTTAGAACTTCTCCTATTTGTCAAATACAGCGACAAACCAATAATCATGACGTTCCTTGCCCATGTTCTTAAACTTACTGATACTATGCGATCATTCCATGAGCGCTTCACTTGACTTGCTTAATGCCAGTATTTCAACTCTGCTTTTTTTTTTTTTTGATCGTTTGATTTTTCAGAAAATAGCTGTTTAAATTCATTTGGAGCAGAGAATTTCTAAGCAGGCATAGCTTACATGTTCAAACAAATTTCCGCTGTCGGACTGACGCGGAAGATTCGTCAAGTGCATGTAAGTTCAATATTTCAATTTCTGATCCATGTTTAATGCTAAGGATCGTCTCCATATTCTTTCCAATTTTATGCGTTTGATTCTGTCTCGGTTTCTTTAAGTATGTGATGTTTGGGGCGATAGTCTGCTGACTGTGTATCCAATCATGCTTTCTAGCAACGTTTTGGGACGAAGCTGCCATGGAGGTTATACACACAGTGGTCGATCGACAGAACCTAATTTAAATGAACTGGGATCTGCTACTCTGCTCAATATTAGGTGAGGTTTCCTATTGAAAAATATACGATTATTTTCTTGTTACCTTCTTCTAGAGTGTAAGATACCTTAAATAGGCTTCCTATACATTTTCTTTAAATTATGTCGAGTCTGTTGCCCGCGTTTTGTTCCTCAAAAAAGATGTAAATACTTTCTTTGGCATCAAATGTTGTCAACCGTTTTAAAATCTGTAGTGTAGCATAAATTTATTGCCAATAAACATTGCATTGTGCCACAAAGACAACTGAAACAAAATTATTTTCCTACCACAATCCTTTGTAATACAATATACGCAAAAACCTTAATGAAATTGTCGCATTAAACAACTTACTCTCCACTCTACATCTTTTTTCTTTTAAATACGTTTGCTGTGGCACATTTAAAATTCAACATTTTTAATTAATGTTTGACGAAGCGAATGTGCCGCATTGAAACCTCAAATAACTCGATACGCAATAAAAGGTTAAAAGAGAGGAAGTGTGGCAGAATGGTTGATTGACAAAGTACTTGCAAAATTTAACGAAAATTACAACTCTTTTCTAATGTAACACAACAAAATACAATTTCCCACGCCCTTGCTGCTGTTTTCGCACACTGTACTCCTCCATTGCAGAATTCTGTTGCACTGCAATTAACAATAACAAAAAGATTAAGTGTCGACTATTTTGTTGTTGCTGTTGTTATAGCTGTATGCTGTTGGTTGTTGAATACTTTTGTTACATTTTCGCCTCTTGTGTGATTCGTGCAACAACGAAAAGAAACCACAGCTTCCATCCAAAATAACCAAAAAGCCATATTAAACAATACCAACAAAAACAACAATATGTAAACAAAAACATACCACCACCACATAGCAACTTTACAACTTTGTCAGTCAGTCAACACGGCAGCCATCCTGACAGTCAGTGCGGATTTAACTAATGATTGAATGAATGTAAACTATTTAAAATACAATAATAACAACAACAAAATCAACAACAAGGATGTAAATAACTCATTACAAACAAACTATTGCCTCAGAAAACTTGCAACCAATTTTAATGTGCTGCATTTAATAAATAAATGTTTCAACGTTAAGAGTTGTTGCAACTTGTTAGTATTTTATGTAGTTGTTGCTGTTTATTTGTAAATTTTCTTTTTTTTGTCGAATTTCATTCTATTTCGTTGCTCGGAATTTTTCTATTTTTGCGAAATTAATTAGAATTTTTGTTCGTTGCAAGTTGTGTTGACGTACAGCAGTTGTTGCCATCTAATTTTAGTTTCACTACGCTTCCACAACTGGCAAGCAAAGAGTGTTTCTGATTCGACATATAGTTTGTCATTACTTTAGTGCATTTAATGCAAGTCAGTTGAGCCCCCATAATTTCTAATCGGGTGGCGTTTTTAAAGTTGTTAGAAAACTAACTCTAAAACTTACACACCGAACAAAGAAACAAATAAAGATTAATTTCTGTCGGCAAATGTTTTCAGAGGTTAACTTTCACGTGGCCACTAAGCAAAAGTAATCAAGTCGAACAGGAGGATATCGTTTTGATCACATCAGTTATAATCTCATGTCTGAATCTGTGCACTATTATGTTTTGTATTAATATTACGTTGTATATTAACTAGCTATCCAGCTAAAGGCACCACACCGAATGTGCTCAGCTATGCTCTCCTCTTAGCTACTCCCACCTACAAATCTGGTTACATTACCTTTATTTTAAGAGCCAGTAAAACTGGTATCATAATCGGTCCAAGTCTATATATTGAAAGTAAATAAAATTGTCATGAAAAGTTTCTCAAAAATCTGTCATTCGGAGTCGACTTTAAACTGTAGATTCCGACAGTCATATATAAAATTAGCACACACAACATAAGTGGCGTGAGAAGCTAGGTCGTAATCCTATCCAATGTAATGACCAATCAGGTAGGGTGTTACAACTAAAACTTTCGTTTTTGGGAAGGCCATCGTGTTGAACCTACATCCGTGAAATTAGTTGGTTATTCTGTTTTGTGAAACCACCATGGACGTCCATAGCCAACTATGAAGCAGTTGAGAATTGACCCAAATTTTTATGGAAAATTCATCTTCGGCGATAAGGTTCATTTCTAAATGAATGGTACGTTGTCTGTTGTCCTTAAGTCGACCATGCCGACATTGTGTATTTAGCTTAACAATTTATTCGTCAGTCCCTTGACTAATAGCCGCTGTGATTCATTAGTTGATTGCGGAAATATTTTATAATGAATGTTGCTTTCATTTATAAGACACACAAATTAAAGCAGAAACTATGGCAACTGCAAGAATACTTTACGATACTCTACAGACCACGACATGCAGTTTACGTGAGAGTTTTTAAGTTCGGAATAATATTTTTATGCGGCATTAGTGATCAGTTATGCTCGAATTTTGATAAGATTGACCACAGTGACTGCTAAGCTACAAATTTACTGGCATTTATCGAATTTTGTTTTCGTCAGAATTTTTCGTGGCGACTGAAATTAATTTTGAAACGATTTTTGAAAATGAAACCAAACAGAATTTCATTCCTTAAATATAAGGAACCCAATTTTTGTTTTTATTTAGTCTGTAAAAGCCTAACGAAGAGATGACCAGAAGCACTGTACGCCTCAACAGTGCATGATGGGTGTAGCGTGTGAATAATTCTTTTCTTTTGGAATTTTGTCTTCAATTTTCAGCATTTTAATTGCCATGATTTATCACAAGAAATCTGTTGAAAAGTATTAACAAATAAAATGTTTAATATTTATTGCATGCAATTATGGGTTTTAGAAATATTGTAAACTCGTGGTATGTTTAGTGCAATAACTCTTAAATTCTACCAAAATAATTGCCCGCATTATTTATACCATAAAATAGGTGCCCCCATGGCCTCTTTGAATGATGGCTATTGCTTAAACACGTCTAAATGAAATCAAACTAACCTTTCCCACAAGAGATCGCATTTAAGTGTCACACAATTTAGTTTCAAAAAGTTGTTTTATCCTTTAAACACTGCATTGATTAAGTATTTCTTTCAATCTTTCAATTACAGACATCAACTGATAACGATAATCTGGTCAGTACGAAACATTTCATCACGCAGCATCCTACCTCTAATCAATTGAACAGGACGAAACAGAGAAAGCCGAAAGAAAACCCAGTATTTGTGTTGTTGTAAGTTTAAAAAACTGTCATCAATTCAAATTAACAATATGTACCATGGAGGCTTGCTTGGGTTTAGGCCGCAGTCAACGCAATCTAAACAAGCAACAGCAAAAGAATTTAAAGCTGCAAAACCAACAGCAGCAGCAACACTCACAATTGCAACAACACAAACAACAAACCCAAGCAATTATAACGAATCAAAATTACTACACGACACAACAGCAACCACAAACACAACGACATCTAGTAGCACGTGGACAAAACACAAATGTTGGGACACTGAAACCAGAGCTGCAGCAACAACAACAGCAGCACAATGAGGAAAGTCAATTGGTGAGACAAGAACAACAGCAAAATGTGCAACACAATACAACACCAACAACTTGTACGACGACACCTCAATATTGAAATACATCGGCGGCACCAACAACAGCTAATATGCGACAACTATCGGTATCGACAGCAAATGACAGTGCAGGTGGTGTTGGTAGTGCAGCTCAACAACAGCCACAGTCTCAAACGACTACATTTCAAAAGAACACGATAACGGCAGAGGTTACACCAACTATGCGCTCCACCGTAAGTCCCACCAACACGCCTGGTATCGTGACAAATGCGAATGTCAAAACATTTCGTAAGATAAACAGGCAAACGCGACAGCAGACGCAACAACAACAACAACATCAACATCAACAACATCAACATTAGCATTTTTTACACCAGCAACAGCAACAACAACTACAAACTGATTTAGATGCCATCGAAGTGTGTGTGGACCCAGAACCCCATGTATCTTTTAAGGGTTGTGGTGGTGGTCTGTTAAGGCAAGCCAAGACTTTGGGACGTTTAAATCATCAGCATCAACATCATCACTGTATTGAGGGTCAGCATGGTCAATGCACACAGATCACCTCTTTACAATTGTTGCAATTGCAGCAACAGCAACAACACGATTATTCATATGCGTACTATGAACCGGGTGCCGTTGTGAAACATACCAACATACCAAATGCTGAGCTTATGGCGGTAGCAAGCGAAGAGGAAGATCTCATTCCCCCGCCACCCAATTCCATAAGAGCTCTTCTGTTGAAAGGCAAAAAGAACAAATTGTTGGTATCACCAACTATCCGGCAATCATATCAGATAAGACTTACGCAACAACAAAACCATAATATAGCCAGCGCGACGGCCTCAGCTAACTGTAGTAATGTTTCCACACCGGAAAACTTCTACGAGGAAATTTCCGTTTCATCTACATCATCCTCCTCCAAATCCATAACCAGTCCCCACCAGCGTAGGGCTACTTCCCATTCGTCTGGTGCTCTGAATAGAACTCTGGTAGAAGAGGAACTGAGAAGAGTAGAAAATAGACATCATAAGATATTAGCAGAGCTTAATTTGTCCATAGAGGCCTTGCTAATGTCAGAAAGTCCGCCCAATAGTAGTCCCACAGGCAAAGAGGCGCCAAATCCCGCGGTTAATGTTACCACAGCTTCAGGTCAACCTTTGCGCCTGACTTCTCTATCGGCTGACAACATATGTGATACGGCTCTGGCGGGAGGACCAGCAGATGACTTCATCTCGCCCGTACCCAAAGCGGCAACGGTAAGTGCTGGCCTTTTGCAATCCTCTTGTCTAGCGTCTGATCTAGATAGCGGGTTTAGTGGTTCCAGTGGCGCTAGTTACATTGGTTCACTGCGGCTGCACAAGACCAAAGCCCTCATGAGTTTACGTTCAACTAACATGTCAAGTACAAGGAATGCAGCAGGTGGTAGCAATGAAGCTGCTGAAAGTCAACAAAGTGCCTTTGCTTATGCCACACAAACTTGTCGTTCATTTCAAAGAGCCGACAATCATAATGCAAATGCAAATGCAGCAACAACATCTGCATACTCATCGTCAGCAGTGTTAACAACAACTTCACCACGCTCTATTAAACATTTACTTCAAATACACCAGAATACAAAACAGCAACAACAACAATTGCATCATCATCATCTTTATCAACAGCAGCAACATCAGCAATCACAGCAACATCAGCAATCACAGCACACTAACGACGACTTGCAAAATTCTTCTGGCTTTTTTACGTTTGCCTCTTGCGGTTGCCGTGTTTTAAATTGTGCCAAGATAAGAGCCGCTGAAGATCCCGGTCCCGTTGTTCTAAATGCCGAAACCAATGTATCACAAGCGCGTAGTTTTTGGAATCGTAAAGGTTGGCGCAAACTACCCGGCTTTTCAACATCAAGTTCGAGCATTCACGATGCGGGTTAATAAACTGGTGAGTGTGTTTTTCTTTTTTCTTTCTTTGAATCTCTCTTTGATTTTTTAAATTCTTATCAACTTAAGCCTTTGGGCATTTTTTTGTTTTTTGTTGTTTTTTTATACCTTTTTACTACTCCTTTTTCGTTCAAAATGATGCTGTAGTCAATAAATCATGACAGCAGTTTTAATCCCATTAACCCAATTATTGTTGACTGTTGCTGGGCATAAATAATGTTGTTTTTTTTAGCAATATTTTAGTCGATAGTGTTTGCTGTTGTTGCTTCATTTTTATATTGTTGTTGTATTACTGTCCATATATCGGCATCCAATGGATCACTGAAATTGAAATACACACTCAGATAATTGCTTTTAATGGCAGCCATTATTTATAAATTTTAAAATAAATTTTTTTCTTTCCATTCAATTCCATTCCATTCCATTACAATTGGATTTTAGTAGTAAAATAGAAATCCTCCAAGTGTTACCCATAACAAACGGAGTGGAGCCACAGTCAGTAGATGATTAAAATAGACTAGAGTAATGTACAGGGGCAGGGAAAAGAGGCCACCGTATTTCCCTTTCCCCTATCTTAACTATTATGGCAGCAGCTGTTATTCAGGGGACTCAACTATCTGCTAAAACTTTCAAACTTCTTATAAAACAAGTCTATACATGATATGCCCCGCTTATTCAGAATGATAGGACCATAACTAATAAACCCCATTTTTCTCTAATGTAGAACAATTTTCCTAGCATTTCTTCATTCCATTCGCTTCGGTCTTGACCAGCACGAGCATGCTGGATTCCATTGGACTCTGTTAAATAGCTTGTTTTTGCAATTATGTATGTGGCCAATTGAATTCCATTCTCTCTTGAAGTTTGAATTTCTATTGATTAGTGTTCAAAGAAATTGATTCAATATTCTTCTAGACTTCATAGAGGTTGTAGACATTGGTTTAAAAGCAATTGTTTCTGGTATACAAAAACGAAAGACTTGAGGGAAACAGTAGTACAGAATTCTGGTCTTTAGTACAGTGCCTTTCGAATTCCACCAGTTTTTTTAGTATCATTAATTTATTTAATTAAAGAAGAAGACAGAGGGTATGTCTCCCGGCGCCTTAGATTGAAAATCATATTCACATAGATAACAAGAGCTAGTAGACAGCGTGACTCCCTAAACCCACTCCACTAAAATAAACACACACAACATAAGTGGTGCGAAAAACTAGGTCGTAATCTTGACTGAAGAGTTGTAATGACCAATTATGTTTGTATGTATGTAAATTATTAAACCTCGTTCCGTATTTAATAAACATCGCAATGGGATTGTTCCTTGAACTTTCTGCCTGTCGTCCTTAAAATAATATAATTCGGATGGTATCGCATTACTTCGCAATGCATTCAATGAACCTTTTATTTGATATGAGCTGTGATTCTCTTCAGTGTTCCTTTTTTTTAAATTTTTTGTTGTTTTTCTGTCACCGGTAATTACTTTATTTCCTGTCAATAACACTTCCACTCTAATTTAAGACTTAAACCTGTACGTTCAACTATTTTTCGCATAATAGAGTCACGCCAATGATGCAAATGAAAAAATTATTTTAAATTCACATTCAATTTCGACTAAAATAAATAAAAATTTAAAGCAATTATTCGTATTTACATTCTAATCTGAAATGCAATTATTCTTGTTCTCATACTCTCGCTGATGTTCGTTGGAAAAACTAAATGTTTTCACTCAAAATTCCCACTTGCGATTATACCCTCAGCCAGCCACTGAAAAAAAGTAGAAAAAATTTTCTAAAAATTCAAATTCAATAAATGCCTTTTTAAAGGGTGAGCAGTATTTGATTATGTGAAGTCGTCCAAATAAATATTTTATGGCGCCTAGTAAATACAAATAAAAATCGTATTATCGTTCTATGTTATATGTTTTATAGGATTACAACAAAAAAGGGAAACAGCAAATATTTGTAAATGAAAGGTTAGAAAAAACAAAAACAGAAAATCTCGTTTGTAAAAATCCCATCGAACAATGAAAATCCAATTCACGCCCAATTGAGGCATCAGTAGAGAATGCCAAATAAAACATTCAAATGAATTTGAAAACAGCACCCAAAAAACACTTACAACAACAATAAATTAAATTTAAAATAAATTTTGAAATAACTTTTCCCACCATACCGCCCCACCCGGCTCTTCACAATACCCTGAAAATGTAAAAACAATTCCATTTGCATGCTATTTATTTAGGGATTTGTTTGGTAAAATATAGGATTACACATAAGAAATCATCCAGGCAAAGTAGCCACCACCAATATGTTTAGTCGAGCGTGTTTACAAACCGGTTTCCGAGATGCGAATGAATTTTTGGCATCAATTCGAATGAATGAATGCTTTTTTTTAACCAATAAATCAAAAAGTAACCAATTTATCAAACTTATTTAAATTTAAAGGGTTTCAGTTTTAAAGGAATGTATATTCCATTAAAATAATGAGCATTGTTTTCCATTAGCACTCTTAAGAGTGTATAGCCTCCACAAACTCTTCTACTTTTTACACGGTTTAAGGCTTTCATTTGTTCTCTTTTCTAAATCAAGTCGCAACTCTGAAAATATAGCGCATTTCTAGGTGTTATTTGGCCTATGACGGCTTATTTTTACTCAGAATTGATTTAGACCAGGAACAAATAAATCTACACAATGTACAATGTTTTTGAGCCATACTTGGAATCCTGTGGCAAAGGATTCTTGGACATCCAGAATTCATTGAAAGAACGTGTCTAGCCAAAGGTTAATGACGGAATAAGTACTATTGTGATAATAATGGGACCTTATAGGAACCATGAAATCAATGATTTTTAAGGCGGCTTTAAATTTAATCTGTCCCATCCATTTTCCTAAAGGCTTTGAAAATGGGACGCAGAATTAAGTGGTTACCAGTCATTCTGCCTGTCGATGGTCCATATTTCATAATAAGCGTCCAATAAATAGTTTGTGAATAAGTATAGCCACCAGTTAGGGTGCTCCGTGATCGCCTTTGGCTTGCCAATAGCGATTCACTGTGTGAGTTGTTTGAAGTAAAAATCTCGATTATTTATTAACACTGTTTCAAATTTTACTAACTTTCTCGTTAATGACATTTAAAACAATTTTAAAAAACTTTTGTTATTTTTAATACACAAAATTCCATTGTGGGGTTTCCAAATAATTTCGCTGCTGAAAAACAAAAAAAAAAATATTATCAGAGATGCCGTGAAGAAAAAAATGTAAAGAAACTTAAACCAGTAATTAGAAGTTATTTTACATTCACGTTTTTATATATTTTATAACCATAGCAAACAATCGCAATCATACATCAGACTTATAATTGAAAAAATGCTGAACATTTTTAGAGATGGTCCGGAGTCGGAATGATATCCCAAATAAAATTTGTTTACATACATCTGGATTGAGAGCGTAATATTATTTGTACAAGAAACTGCTTCATTTTAAGATGCTACAACGTTGATGTGAAAAAATCGCTATGCATAAAAAGAATGTATCAACATCGACAGAATTGATGGAGCACACGCACGTCAGATGTATCGTCGAATAAGAAAACTTGCTTGCATTCGCCCAAATAAAGGGTAAAGAAAACTTACTAGTATGATTAACTTACTGCTGTCGCCAAAAAACTGGCTGAATACGTTCAGATACTTATGGCTAGATTGTTGAGATAATCTTGTAAGCAGCCTCTGCTATATGAATTTGACTGCAAAATGGCAAAATAAATTTTGTACACCCTGATAACAGTTGTAATTATTTGCTGATTTAAAATGCAAAACGAATTTTGTTGAGATGTTGACATAAATTTTACATGGTACAACAACAGAAGAATGTTTTGCAATGTAATATGCCGTAACCAAAAGGTTCTTTTCAGGACCTCCATATAACTTAAGAAAAAGTGATAAGGCTTTGTTGGTGAAACACAAATATTGACTTGTATTTCGTTAAATTAAATAACGAATTAATAAACATGAATAAAAACTCACTTTAAAAGAGTAATTTTAAAATTTGCCTGAAGACATCTACAAAAACAAGAGACTAATAATAATAATGTTATACACGTGTATGATCCTTAAGGATATTTTACAAGTAATTATACACGGCAAACACACACAGAGAATATTTTCATCTTAATACAAACACACATACAATGTACACGAATACATTTGAACACTATGATTTGATTCCCATGTAGGCTCTATTGTTCATTATGAGACTCATACACACATTGCCCACATACAAAATCACAAGGATTTACAGAGTTTTCGGTTCAGATCCATACATTCGTACATGTAAACAAACAATATTACCAGCAGCATTGAAGAACAGCATGCGATGTAAACAAATTTTATTATTGAATGCTTTTCCTTACAACAACAACAACATAGACACTAAAAAAAAATAATAGAAGTAAATGTGGCACAGCCCTCAATTCCATCCTCTGAACATACTGCACAAATTTAATTGAACCCATGTTTCGATGGTGTAAACACTCGCTGTAAGCAACTAGAAAGTTCCCTTTTATGCTATGAAATCTTCACACTGAGACTGTTACACTATATGTTCTTTGACTCCATGGCTCAGATTCTCACTACTTACGCAACGGTGATAAATTAAACAGACCCTGAAACCATCCTGGAAAGGACAAACCATCATTGACACGATTAGACTTTTGGAAGCCCGTAATTTATCTTAAACTCATCTGAACTATTTTTATTGAACATTATTTACAAAACGTTGTACTACGCCCATCGATGTATTTTATATTACTCCTAGAATTTGTATTAGATTTTTAACTTCGGCGCATAGTATAAAATACATCTATGTCTTACCAAAGTTTATCTTATAGGATTGTAACTTTTTCGTTCCAGGATTTGTTTTAGATCTCGAAGCATTTAATGCCTTGTCTAGCATTAAAATCTTTTAAATAAGTCTTCTTTTACAAGTTCAAAATGCAAAGCGCCACTAATCCTGATTATAGTTTCACTAAAACAAATATTTTATTCCTGACAGAAATTTCGTTAAAATGAAAAGACGTTTTTATCAAATCTTGTCAATTTAAAACTTCCGCTACTTATAATTTAAACAAAACAGAAAACAAAAAAATAAGGAATTTTGAGTACAATTTTTGAATATTCAATTCCTTCTTAGTTTTTGTATATACTTAGGGTCGTGCTAACAAACCACAGCAGTTGATGGGGAAACAAAATGAAGCTTTTTTTACTTCCTCTGTCTAAGTACTTCACAAGTTTTGTGTGAAACTTGTGACACGTTTATCAATGCGTTCAATTTCTATTTGAAAACGAAAATAAAATATATTTTATTGCATTCAAATGTTAAGCAACAACAATAACTACAACAAGAACAGTCAAATTTCTAAACGGGTCATGATGAATGAATATCTCACAAACAGTTTAAGTTTCATAAGAGACTCAACGTTTTTCTGTTGCTAGTTGTCGACGACTTTTGAGGGCCTCTAAATGTGTCGGATTTAACTGACCGGTAAATGATTCTCTCCAGTAAAGGATCATAAATGGTTGATGGTTAGATGGACACTAACGTGATATTCTTGAAATAAAATATTCAGTAATAATCCTTTTCCTATCTCCAAAAGACCCTGTCTAGGGTCTGCAAAGCTACTTTGAAGGTACAATTTCTATCCTCTCACTTGCACTTTCGTTCATTTTCTTTCGTTCATATCTCAACGGGTATAAAGAAGATTCTATACACATTGGTATACGTGAGTGAATACACCGGTTTAGTCAATACCATATCACTTATAGTCATATGTCGTATCCATCATACCCAGGACAATAGATACCCGATAGACACCAATTGGAAACTAAGAACAGTTTACCATAACTTTACCATTATTGTTAGACTGACATTCCCATTCGAGGGGCATGGCCACCTATCGTTCAGTGTCTAGTCCAGAAACAGCCATTTTTCTGTGTATTCTTCTTCTACTTTGCTTTGTGAATGACTTAGTGTGTCTGTTCTCAAGTATGGGCTATATATGCTTTGTGGTGTCCTGCGGAAGTCAATTGCGAATTTATTGAACTTTTCCGTATTAAAATGGAAGTCGAAAATTTCCCTTTTAATAGTTCGTTTCTTTCAATAGAAATTTCAATGTACCGAATTTTAAATAAGGGCTGTCCCAGACGAATACTTCCTTACCTTTTCTCTTTCCGGAGAGTTGGTGTGCCGTTCAATCAAATGAATGAATAAAATCATCACAAGGGATTCACAGGGAGAAGTGCATGCGATTGTGCCATGTCTGGATTCCTCCCTGTGGTATTTCTTGCGATGAAACTAATGCTGTTGGTAAAAAAGCGTTCTTTCTCGATAACGATAGCAGGATGGCAACCCTGTCATCCTAGAACCTGTACCAGTAAGTACTAATCACCAGCTTAGCTTCAAGAAACTGAATAAGATAGAGATCTTTTGTCATAACTTTATACTCCTTAAAGGAACTAAAGGTGTAATAGCAATACAACTTCTTTCCTGTTCAAAATAAACTCGTTTCGAGCTTTACAATTACGTGAACCACTCGTACAAGTTATACTGAAAACTTCCAAATGAATCGCTCTACATACTTCATTTTCATATCGTATTGATTTTTCTGAATTGTGTGTTGTTCGTTCGTCTCATTTCTTACAGTGAACTAAGCGTGATGGCCAAAACGAAAAACCAATACAATTTAGATGATATAGTCAGATAAATATTTCAGTACGATTTTCTCTTGTTTTCTTTCTTTTCTCACTTTTTTTTCTTTCTTGGTCTCAAAAAACGACCGTAGACACAATGAAAGTCTGTAGGGAGATACACAATAAAATATTTAATTTGGTTTATTAGATTCCAACAAATAACAAAAGAATCTGAAATGGTTTTAAATTTCAGCGCCACTTTAAATCCAAAGCACACAAGGAACAAAAGATTTTTTTTCAAATAAAAAAAGTACTTAAAAGGTATGAAAAGTACCTTTTGATAAAGTTTATTTAGTATTTTACAAAAGTGGCTGCTGTTTATTAAGATTATTTTTAGTTTTCTTTTTCATATTATTTGGGACAATGAAAACAGAAAAATCTCTTTAAGTGCCAACAATAACACAATGGGCAGACAAGAAAATATGTATATTGAAAATAAATGTTAAATAAATTGATAAAAAGAATGATGAGGTGGATGATGATGACAAAGATTCCAATTTTTTTGATATTTTTGTACAATGAATTGAAATTAAAATGCAAAAATACAACAACAATTAAAAATACAAACAATTTACGAAACACTACACTTAGAGAAATAGATGCTAATAATCTAAACGATTTAAAAATAAAAATTTTAATAACAACTGCCCAAACTGATTTCATTTAAAACGCTTGAAAATTTTCCTCTTTTGTTAACGCGTTTTTGGTTAGAAAAACTTTTTTGTTACTCTGAGAGGATTATTAGATTATAGAGCTTAAAGTGATTGTTAATCGATCGATGTATACGAAATCTGATCTAACTTACTTAATTTAGGCATTAAAATGCTTTGGTCTGTATTACAACCTATCTTCTCATACCAACCAAGCAGCGTGCACAGTTTATAGTCGACTCCGACCAAAGGACTTGTGGTAATAAAAATTTTTCATAGCAGGTTTATTTACTCTGAGGATTTTTGCCAGAAGACCGAAGCTTTTTCATATTTCGCCCTGTCCGAGACGTTGGAGTTTTTGTGCATAAGGCGCCGCAGATGTGGGGATTAAATTGAGGAGGAGTACGAGTATACAGAACATATCCTATTTCACTGCCCTGCTACCGAAAATGGGATATACTGCTTTTGAAAATCCATCTGATATCAAAGATTTGCAACTGGAACTATTCCAAAGTAGCAAAGATTGGTTCTACAGGGCAACAAAGATTAATTAGAGTCTTGTGGTATCACAATGGACCTGGGGATCTAACTGCGTCGAATTGAATCCATTACCATTTCTATCAAACCTAACATACGACAGTTACTGAATATTATACATACATTTTGCGTGCGATACCGATTCGCGTACCTTGTGCCTAGGGATTGCTCATTAGAAGGCATAGTTCCCAAAAAAACTTGTTTTATATGCTACTATCTCGTGGTGAATTTACAGCTGTTCACATATTTGTATTTCAATGGCTATCGTTCGTTGAATGTAATCCTTGGTCAGAAGATTCTGAAATTTATAAAAAAGCATCAATTTCTGAACCTTATACCAGGCTAACCAGGTTTCACAGGTTTTGTAATAGTAGAAGCAGATCATTTTTGCATACAAATGCTTCTTTTGCGAAAACAACTAAGCAGATATAAGGTGGAGCACACTAATCCGCGGATTGCTCATCGAAATTGCATCTTTCATTAGATATTGTCCTGCGAGGAGGAGTCCTTAAGGATGTTGTCCCTTGGCTAAGCATCCTATATCCCAGCAAATATGTTGGAATAGTTTAAAAAAAAGCTTTAAAACTAAATATTGTCCAAAACTTAATTTTATAAACAAAAATATCCCCATTAACAAACGATAAATACTGAGTATATTGCCCAGCGTGTAATGCGAATGCAATATTACCTGCCGTTTTTGTTTTTATTTTTCTGTGTTTAAAATTCATAAAGTTTTGATATCATTTGGCGCCACTGTCATGCTGAGTAAAATTAAAACACAACAATAAAAAACCAAAAAAAAACCTGAAATGTAAATCATTGAGAAAAATTTGTGAACGGAGCAGGAAAAAACGACGTGCTGCTTGTATTATTTTTTTTATAAAATTTAAGGCTATTTTGCTTCGCTCATTTTAGGATATTGTCAATATGCGTGTATAAGTCTGCTAAAGCTACTGATGCAGTTCGACATATTTGAATGGATATCACACAATACAATACGATTTGCGATATTGAACGTACACGAATTTGTATACCAATTCATTTCAATTCCTATACACTAGCGTTATGCTATGTTCGCACGAGCCTTCGAATTACTTCGCTCGCTGTTTGAATTACTTATTTGAATTATCATGTTCATACGGTAGTTTTGTAATTCTTTTTTACAGTTCTTCTTCTTTTTATTACTAAGTTATTATTACTATTTTTCATACAGCTTCTTCAAAGCTGCAAATACTTTTCAAAAGGTTTTCTACACACATAGTGGCTTCCTCCGCTAATTTCGCGAATAACTTTCTTATAAATAATACTTTTTTAAAATATTATTTTTGGATTCTATTATTGTTTATTGTTTACAATATTTTTTGTTTATATTTTTTGTGCTTTGACAGCTGGTGATGGCAATAATACAATAAAATTTAGAGATTACATTGGTTTTTAAGTAATTCACAGGGTAATAGAAATTGAATTATACACAATTTGGGTAATTCGCTCACAAAATTTTGTATGACGAATTATGTAATTTAGCACATAATTGGATGTTGAATTACGAATGAGAGAGCGAATTACGAAAAATTGCTGCCGTGGGAACATAGCATTAGTATTGCTTTCTTTGTAATTCGAACATGACGCCGTTAATGTATATGTAGCATGTACACTGGCGAGCCAAAATGGATACATAATATTAAAAAAAATATAAACTTTATATTTTTACTTTATTTATTAAAATGAGAAAAACAACCTATATGTTAAACATTTATTTAGACTATCCTCTAATTAAAACAAAAACCATTCAGTAATATTATTTCCTTTTCAATATAAAACACAGCTTAATATTATTTAGTAGCATTTATCCAATTTTGCTCGTTTCGTGTCAAATGAAAAATTCAGTATTTTGTCCATAATCCTTTATTATTTATTACTGATTTAATGCATTTTGGTAAGCTTTCTACCAGTTTTTTGATGGTTTCGCTGTTTATACTTTGCCACTCTGCCTCAATTCTTAGCCACAATTCGTTAAGGTTATTTGGAGGGTTTTCATACTGTGCCAATTTTCGATTTACAATTGCCCACAAATTCTCGATCGGATTTAAATCCGGACTTTGTGCTGGCTATTTCAATGTCTGAAATTTTTGCTCCTCCAACCTCCACTTTTGTTTCGTTCGACCATATAACTTTTTTCCAATCATCCACAGACTAATCTTTGTGCTGCAGATATCTAAGTGATGGTGACGCACGGGTAATGGAGCGATTGTTACGAAAAAATGAAGTCAGAACTCCAAATGCAGTAGCAAATGCTATAAATAAGAGTGTGAGTGAAACGCGCATTGCGAAGAATCGGCATAGTTTCGGCAGTTAAACAGAAAAAACCCGCACTCTCTGAGAAGAACGTCAAAGCTCGTCTGCAGTTTTGCAAGCAGCACAAAGATTGGTCTGTGGATGATTGGAAAAAAGTTATATGGTCGAACGAAACAAAAGTGGAGGTTGGAGGAGCAAAAATTTCAGACATTGAAATAGCCAGCACAAAGTCCGGATTTAAATCCGATCGAGAATTTGTGTGCAATTGTAAATCGAAAATTGGCACAGTATGAAAACCCTCCAAATAACCTTAACGAATTGTGGCTAAGAATTGAGGCAGAGTGGCAAAGTATAAACAGCGAAACATCAAAAAACTGGTAGAAAGCTTACCAAAACGCATTAAATCAGTAATAAAGCATAAAGGATTATGGACAAAATACTGAATTTTTCATTTGAAACGAAACTAGCAAAATTGGATAAATGCTACTAAATAATGTTAAGCTGTGTTTTATATTGAAAAGGAAATAATATTACTGAATGGTTTTTGTTTTAATTAGAGGATAGTCTAAATAAATGTTTAACACATAGGTTGTTTTTTTTTATTTTAATAAATGAAGTACAAATATAAAGTTTATATTTTTTTTAATATTATGTATCCATTTTTGCTCGCCAGTGTATGTGTGTTGTCTTGTTAGACTTGAGGCCGCGGTTAAAACACGAAACGGAATATGAAGAAATAGAGAGAAGAGAAATAGCAGAGTTCTGGCAATATCTCTGAGAGTAAATAAAAATTTCTAAAAATCCTGTCAATCAGAGTCTACTTTAAACTGTAAGCTCCCACACTCATGACAAAAAAAAATTACATAAATGGTGTGAGAAGCCAGGTCGTAATCCTCTAACTGAATGGTTGTAATAACCCATTATGTATGTATTGAATATCTTGCTATTTCTTAAAGTACATTCTTAAGTATAGAAAAAATGCCGCAGTTCCAGTGTTGCCACCTTGTGTGTAATTACACATATTGTGTGTAATTTTTAATTGTGTGTGTAGCATGTGTGTAATTAGCTTAGTGTGTAATTTGTGTGTAATTTTACTTTTTATCCTACCTTTTTCTTTAATCGCTAATTTTTAACTGTCAATTTATTAACACCGATTTGTTTTGTAAATTTATTGCAATTTCCAACATTAGTTTGCAAAAACAAGCACCTAAATCCTTCTCTTTTGTGTGATTTTTCTTCTTAAAATAGAAAAATATTTTGTTTCGTTTGTGTTTTAAATAAAAGTTAGTCCCAGGTCAGACATCAAAACGAAAATTTAAAAATATTTCTTCGGCGACTTCCTCTCAGCAGATTTCTGGCAAAAACTCTGAGAGTAAAAATTGCCATGAAAAGCTTCTCAAAAATCTGTCGTTCGGAGTCGACTTTAAACTGTAGGTCCCGCTACACATGTATACAATTAACGCACACAACATGAGTGGTGTGAGAAGCTAGGACGTTGTACAATGGGTCCATTCGACCTCCGGGTACTGTACTTGTCACAGTTGACAAATACACGTCCTCTAACCTAACCTAACCGAACCTAAAAGTTAGAAATGTTATATGTATATTATTTTAAGTACATATAGGTAGTAGGTAGTGTGTAGGCTTATTAGACGTTAGGCCCGAGTTCAACCTCAGGTCAGACATCAAAACGAAAAATATGAAAAAATATTTCTTCTGCGTCTTCCTCTCAGTAGATTTCTGGCAAAAACTCTGAGGGTTAATAAAATTGCCATGAAGGGCATCCTCAAAAATCTGTCGTTCGGAGTCGACTTTAAACTGTAGGTCCCGCCACTCACGCACACAACATAAGTGGTGTGAGAAGCTAGGTCGAAATCCTGACTGAAGGGTTGTAATGAACAATTATGTTTGTATGTATGCAATATTTACAAAAACAGAATTTTGTGTGTAATTTTTTTTCATATGTGTAATTTCGATGCCAGTTGTGTGTAATTCATAAAGCTGTTGGTGGTAACACTGCGCAGTTCACACACAAAACGAAAAAAAGGAAGAAAACAAATTTCGGCTCCCCTCTCAGCAGAGTTATGTATGTATAGATATCATAGTATAAATATCATAGTACTGTGAGTGTTCTCCTCAATCTATATCGGGTATCTAATGTAGCTCCCAATCCTGTTGCCCAGACTACTACTCTGTGTGAGTAGAATAACATCAAGCCTAATACTTGGTACGTCCCAGGGGTTTCTTTTAGAGGTGCATTAAAGCATACGATTATTTTCCACATCTACGGATCTACATTTTCAGATTGAGACGACCTCTATCCTGAACAAGCGTTCTTTCATTCTAAAATTCCCAGTCAAATGGCCACTTATGGTTACTTTTATGAGTAAATCAAATCTCTTCTCGTAGCAATTAAGCAACAAACGTTTACTTTGGAAGATTTTTCTGTGTGGAAGTCCACCGCCTCGCAAACTCATCTGACTGCACGTTGCCGTGAAGTCCTACATGACCTGAAATCTCTCAGAGGCTTTTTCTAGCATCCCTGCATAACTTAGCTTGACAGGACACCATTCTCGAGTTATCCTTGTACCTCGTGCTCTCCATATTTGTGGGACTGAACACTCTCACTGTTCCATTATCGGCCTTCGACTCATCCACATTCTGCAGAATAATTTCTCGCTTAAATTCTTCCATTCACTCAGTGAAGGGACTCGATTTGTCACAACAAATCAATCTCAGTTTCAGAAGAAACAGTTAAGAATATTTAAAACAAAGCAAACTAGATGTGTAGTAGAAAAATGGATTCAAAGAGAAAACGAATTCGGTATAAGGGTTTTTAGGCAGGTTTACACAGCAATTAGAATGCCTCTCAAGATGTCCTTTCAGCAACATGCACTAGTCTACAAAGTAAGTTCATCTTATAAATTTTCATTGTAGATTTCTCTATACATACATATACATACGTACATATATGTGATCTATACAGTAAAAAATGTATTCCTTCCGCGCTATGGATATTGTTGAACCCGTAAATAATGGCTTTACCTATGACGAGACAATACGGAGACAAATTGAACAATTGAAGCCGAAAAATGTCAGATCGCCCAAGCCAACTCTCATTCTTCTCATTGAGAAAAATGCTAAACATTTTGAACAGATGGCCAAATAAGAAGTTGATGTTCCGCTGAAATGAATATTGAAGGTGGAATTATGTCTGTGAAGCAGTTTGTCTGCATGTGGACCGCAAGCGTACAATTATTTGGAAGAAAGGCTTTCCTTGACCTCATTCTAAGACGATATGCATGAAGGGATATCCTATCAACATCAGTAAAATGCATACAGCACACGACAGATATGTCGTTGAACGTCAATATACATACTCTTATATACGTCTTCATTCGACAAAATAAATGCCAGAGAATGCAAGTACATACTATAATTCCCTTATTAACATCCTCAGAAAGCCGGCTAACTACGTACTAGTAGTTAAGCCTAAAGAGTTAAAAAATATTGAAAGGTCAATATAACCTGTTTACAGCGGGATTTCCCTTCGTTGCTGTAGTATATGATATGATCGTTCCAACAAACCGTGCAACTCGAGGTAAATAAAATATTAACGCCCCACCAAAGCCCATTAACTACGTCCAGGTCGTAGTTATGACTAACAGGTTGAGTAATCGTGAATCATATGACTTTAACAGCAAAATGTTTAAAGAATTTTTTAGAGGCTGTTATCAAAGCTGCTTACGGCGGAATTTTCTGTTGTTGGTGTAGGAGTTGCTGATATACTCGTAGGTCCAACTGAATGATGAATGAGCCGGATTCAACTCGAGGTGAATAAAATGCTAACTGCACACCAACTGTTGTAATCCTCTGCTTATTAAAAATGTAAGAAGAATAAAATTTTATATAAATCTTGGCATAAATTTTACATATTTTTCCCTCAACAGCAACAGAAGGCCATAACAGCCAATATAAACTTATCGCAACCAATCGGTTCTTTTTAGAACCACCACATGATTTCATGAAAAGTGATAAGGGCTTTGTTGGTACAACACAAACATAAACGTGTATTTCATTAAATTAAATAACGAATCAGAAAACACGACTAAAAATTTACTTTAAAATTTGCCTGAACACATCTATAAAAAAAACAACAATAATAATATTATACACGTGCATGATCCTTAAGGATATTTAACAAATAATAATACAAAGCAAACACACAGAAAACATTTCCATCTTAATATACACACACGCATGCAATGTGCACACAGACAAGACATTGGACTGTATATGATTTAGTTGGTAACCACGCTCTATTGTTTTCTTTAGCATAAGATTATGAAACACATACAAATATGCACGCATACAAAAAGCAGTTTTCGGTTCACATTCATACCAACATACATGCGAACAAGCAATATTACCAGCAGAAGAACAATGTGATGCAAATAAATTTGATGATAAAGTAAATACGCACACAGTCTTCATCAACTATATAAGAAACATGCAACAAACATGGCTGCACTCACTTTTATGTATGAACAGAAACATTAAATATTTTATGACTGTATACCAGTCTGACTGCCTGTATGTACATATATATTATGCCTCATGTAGGAGTTCTAAAGATGTGGTAGAGCTGGTGATTTGTTGCCCTTGCAGTGTCTTTATAAATGAAGGGTTGATGTCGAGGTCTTCTACCAATTTTCTTTATACTTTTGAAGCGTGTGTTTTTGTATTTCATTTTTTTACAATAAAAGGGTTTCAAATCACTTCTGAATGCTATTTACATTTTTTTTCAATTTAGAAATATCAGTGGGCGTGGCATTTGTACTTTCTGTATCTTTAGAAATAAATGGCAGGCGAATGCTTTAAGATCTAGATGAGAAAGTTGGCGAAACAAAATTTTCCAACGACTTTTTTAGCAGCAGCAAGGCCAAGTGTCATATCTCGGCACCAAATGTAACTCAATTACATTTAAGCCCTGTATCGCAACTATGTATGTCGAAAGCTGCTCGAAAGCTTGCTGAGACATGCTATTACTTACTTACATATGTGGCAATAGGCAACTGGTGAGGCAAACAGTATTTTTTATTTGTATTATTAGTACTGCAACCACACATTCAAATGCACTGCAATTAAGTGGGTATCCCATGCATATTGCCCTGATAAATTTCAAGATGCTGCTCGGGGTCAACAACAATGACAATTCCCTGCCGAGCACCTGATATGCACCCAAGTGTTATGCATTAATGCCCCAGGAACACGCATTATTATCGCTACAGAATCCACATGTAGGGTTCGACACAACCTCCAATCTGAATAAATGTACCCGAAGTCTACAGCGTCCTGCCAAAAATTCAAGTATCAACCTGTGTTATTTCTTGATAGCCTACCTTGTCCTGTCAGAAGGCCGGTTACCAACCTCAGGATAGTCTGATTCTTAACTGTTGATTGCTTCAAATCTCCTTGGTTTGCCTCTCTTTAACTTTTCTTTCGCTGAGAATACCTTTCCAACTGCAAGCTCTTCTGCTTGCTTGTTTTTGGGAATTCCTAACCAACCAGCCGCTTCAGAATTGTTATCTTAATATAGGGTATTCTTAAGGGTTTCCAATCTTTAAACACTGAATGTCATGAATGAATGAAGAATATAAACTAAAGGAAAATAAAGTCATGCATTAATGTATACAAAAACAACACGGCCACTAAAAACAAACTTTAAAAAATATGAAGATTGAAAAAAGTTAAGATATTTTGCAAGGATAAGATTTAAATTAAAAAATTAACAGCCACAACCGTCAACCATAAACGAATGCTTCTTTAGAAGTGCACTCATACTCTTACTGTCTTTGTCGCTGCCTTATGCTATAGAATAAACGCCAACTCAAGCCATTAAAATTAAATGAAAATAATATGGTAATACCATATGGCGGTTTGGATGGTAGTCAGTTTTTCAGTGCTATTGTTAAAGGATAATATTATTTTTGGTTAGTTTTTTCGTATTTTGCTGATGGATAAAATTGAAGAAAATGTATTTTTAAATGCCAGTAAAAAACGTATGCTGTTGTGTTTTCTTTTTTCGTCTTGTAATTGATAAGGATTTCTTATTAAAAAATCATTATCATCCTTCGTTTTAATACCAAAAATATCATCATAAGACCACTGGACAGAAGAACTGAATGCAGATACAACAAAATATAACGATACGAAATGAAAAGAAAATGTGCACCACATGCATTTCCTGTTGATTATAAAAAATGTATATCGCCGAATTGCTTCCCAGCATCCGGCTGCATTGCGTTCACCTACTCGTCCTTCTTTTCCTTACCTTGGATTTCATTGTATAGACAATTTAAAATCCTTATTTAGTAGATTTCATAAGAAATGAGATTCTAATAATGAAAACTTAAATCTTTCATACCGTTTTCTCTTCATTTTTCGGATTTTTCTTTTTCTTCTTTTTCAATTTTCGTTTGTTACATTCTCTTGTTATCTCGTTTCTTTTCTCCAAAACCTGACATTGAATGGCTAGAAAAGGAATGAATGCTCATACGGGGGATAATAGAGAGTAGCCTTCATTAAAGTTAAGTTGCTCTATAGATTCAGATCATAGACAGCTAAAGGCTGGAAAATATTGTGTGCGACACAATTCTGTTGTGCTTTTTGCACTATTTTTGGGGGAATTTTTTTCGCATTAATTTTGGCAAAAATGTTTAATAGTCTGGCCATGGGATAAAAGGACTTTTGCAAGGATTTTCTTTGACTGTCTAATATTTTTACAGAGGCTAAGAAAATTAGTATTGACTATGCAGATGATTGTGATTAAAATTTAAAAGATTTCTTCTTAAAACTGTTTATAATTTAGTTTCTACTTTAAAAAGGATGGCAGGAGGATCCTTATAGCATAGTAGAATATGATTCGCATATTCATCGTCAAACACACAGTTTTGGCACATGGAGTAGCGATAATGTAAAAGTTTCTGAGGGTATTTTCTGGGGTACCGCACGATTGAAGGCAGTATCTTATTTTGTTGTCCGGTTTGTAGAAAGTTGTGAGAATTTCCTAAAAAGTTTGAACGCTTTATAGTTAGTCGTTATTCATTTATTTGAGTTTCGAATGTACTTGACTTTAACCACATACATATTTGACCAAACTCTTATAAATGCGTCTTAATAGCTCTGTTGAGGGTGTCAAAATTAGTATGTCCACTCTTAATTTCTAGAGATTAAATGGTCTTAAAAAGCCTAAGAATTCGACGTTATTTTGTTTTTAATTAATTTCTTTGAAATTATTTTCATTAATTTGCTCTTTCTCTGTTTGAAAAAACAAATCAAACTAAAAAAATATAAAAAGATTCCGCCTGGTGTTTCAATGGCATCGTATTTTATTAGCACAAAAAATATCCCCCAAAGCCAATTGTCAGCAATTCATTAATTAAAGACACCAACGGATTTCCTTCTTAAATCTGGCATCTAAACCAGGGCCATAAGGACACAAGGATGGAAGGAAAAGATCACAACAGTTTCTAACACTCAATTTAATTTAGTTGAGCAAATGATACTGCAATTTCTCTACTAAATAACCAATTGGCAACGATGAGTATTTGTTTATTATTTGCCTCAGCTAAATCTCAATAGTGCCACAGACAGCTAGTCGTTTGGGCGAGGACATCGTCGAGTAGACATATAAACAGTCAGCCTGCAAGCCATCCAGCTTACCAACCACGCATTCACATAAACCAGTAACAGCAGGCGTTAGTGGGAGAAAGTTCAGTGTACGAACAACAAATAAAAACGTGTTACTCCCTCGTATTAAAATTCAAATACAAATACTTATACAACGACATAACAAATATGACTGTCTGTCCATTAAGCCAAAGAAAAAATACGTTAAAATCACTAAAAACAAAACCAATGAAAGGCTATGCAGCCAGACAGGCAAGTATACAGGCTAGCAAAATAAATATCAGAAGCCTCCTGATCTAATAATACGAGGAGTCTGACTAAATTACCTCGTGTTTTATTTTCCTCATTGCTGTATATCTTTGCTCAACAATAAAAGAAAAAAACTCAGCCACCTAGACTGGCAGCCCAAAAGATGTAACAACTTTGGAGAGCCTTTAAATGATTGCAATTTCATTGAACTTCTCATGTTCAATGCAATGCAATGCTATGGAGAAACTTTATGAATACTATACTACGAGTGCATACTAATACTACAATACTACTATTCATACAACTACAACAAGAGCAACAACAACATACTATTTATACTACGAATATACAACTATTTTCGTAGTAGAAAAATACTATAATGACTGATATCAATGGGCTCGTAGTGATGGTATTACTCTTGCAACTGTTTCTTTTTCTCTCTCTAATATACTTTCTATACTCCTTGACATTCCACCACATGCGTAGTTGGTCATTTCCTGGATACTAATCTTTGTCATTTCTCAGTTTTTAGGGGCATATGGACTTTACGCTTCTTTATACCAATGTAAGGCAATAGTGGAAGGTGAGGAGTTGTCCTCACCGAATAGTTGCAAAAGAACTTTTATCTCTTATTTAAAACACATGATCAACTTTTCTTAAACAATATGGTATCACTGGAACCAGCTACTCCTCTACACGTATTACGAGAATTTTTCTCGTTATTATTATGCCTGTTTCTTCTTCTTTTTCCCCTTTTCATTTCAGTACAAATTACTTACTAAAGCTTGAACTTTTATATTCTGTAGAACTGTGTATGATATGTGTGCGTGTATCGGCCTTTCGTCCATATATTCCTTTGCGTGGAAACATCACGCAGCTTTACACCCAACCATTATAAGATTACATAGAAGAAGTCAGTAGTTTTTTTTTCAAAGGCGAGAGATAGCACAACGAAAAAAGAAAAACTTTCCGTAGATTTTTTTGCATTTTTTTAGAAAACAAATACAAATTTTTTATTCGGTTTTCGTTTACAAATATTTGTTGCTGGGTAGCTGGCTGTCCAGTATGAATGTGATGTGTGATGAATGGGAGGTAATAAACGAATTTCCACAAATATAGATGAACTTTGTATGGCATTTTCGTTCTTTTTTACTGTCTGGTTAGAACATTGGTGTAATGGACGAGAATATTATGAAAGAAAATGTTTTTCCCTGTTTTTTTTATTCTTTTTGCTCTAAAACTACAATTCTATTCGATATCACGTTTATTAGCTTTGCGGCAATAAAAAACGAATTTTGAATTCCCTAAATTGGAACTTTTTAGAGTAGAATATCTTCCGTTGTAGTCGTTGATTTACAACATTTGTCTTATTCGTTTTAATGTCTTTACGGTCCTTCGCAAAGCATTTCACATTTAACATTTTAAATTTGTATTGTTTTAATTTTTTATGTTTTTTTAGTCAAAACAAACGAAAAAGCTTGTTGAAGGGTGTCTGAGTATCGTTTATAAATAATTTTTTCTGTTGTTGTTTATTAATTGAATTCGTTTATGGAAGCCAACAACAATAAAAACGATACAAAAGCTAAAAAAAAAAGAAAAATTTCAATTGCTTTTCATAATTGAACCATAAATGTCTGGAAAATGTTCGTTTTGCTCTTATTATTATTATAATTTTTTGTTTTGGAACTTTTCTTTGTTTTTGGTTTAAGTTTCATCTGTGCTATGTTGTATCAATTTCAACAAGATTTATAGTCTGACTTGTGTTTTATTGTCAACCACGTCTCTTATAGCGTATGCTTAGCACTGAAGCTGCTGCAAGAAAGGATTTTTTAATTTCGATCAGAAACTATCTTGAGGCTAAGTTGAATGAATATTATTCAATATTCGGTTAATGCAAAAGCTGTCATTACACATGACCCGAAACTAAGTTTTCTTTAACTTTTAATATATAGTTCAAAATATGAGACAAGACATCTGTAGCAGTGTTTTGCATCCATGCAAATTTTATAATTTCTGCTAAAGAACAGATGCATTTTCTAAATCATTTATTTCCATGACTGCTGTATTTTTACTCTCAATTGTCAAAACTCTATATCCACATACACAGTACAATACACGTATTTGTACTTGAACACAATCATTTACGATTATTTTCTTGTGTTCACACATGTCGTTCCATGGTTTTCATACTCCTATGGGATCATACAGCTCCATTGTGTGTATTTCTGTCTGTCTGTTGCATTTATCTTCTCTCCTTACACAAGAGGTGTTACAAGTCTAACTACAACAGCAACAATAAGAGTAAGCAGCAAAAGAGGAAATAATTTTATGAGGCATGTGATCTGTTTTTAGTGATTATTTGATAATCCATACTCGTAAGTGTAAAAATAAATGTTTTCGGAATTGTTTCTCCTCTTTTTGTCAGTTTTTTTTGTATTTTTTTTTTATTTAAAATGTTTTTCCATTTGCCATTATTAATAAGAATTCGAAATGGAAGAAGCATCCACAACCAGCAATTAAATGTTTCCAACTGCAAATTGCCAATATCTAAGGCGATTTTGATGAAAAAAAAACATGTTTGCTTCATTTAATTATCGTGTTCCGAACAATGCATTATAAATGGAAGCAATTTGTCAATTCAAAAAAGATTCCTCTTTTGTTTCTTTCTTGTTTTTAATGTTCTTGAGCGCGTTAAAAATATTTCTTGAAGTTCATTTGTTTGCCAAGGCACTACGTTTTTGTTATTGAACTCTAAGGGAAGTTTTTGGAATGTTTTTCTATAAGAACAAGAGATTAAAAGTGCAGCCGAAATAAATTGATTTGCCATTAAAGTATATATTCAATTTGTTCCGTTAAATTCAACGTGGAGTTTGTGGAGTTTGATAAACACTGGAAAAATTGTCAAGGTTATTTAAATACTCAGTAATTAAGATAAGAACGATTGTAGCTAATAATGGCTACTACTTGGTCTAGAATTTGACAAAAAAAAAACTGGCATACTTTACAATAATTTTAGGATACAGTAGTCATCTCAGTTCGTAACAATGTAAGCATTTGTCTCTACTTCCTGCAAACATTTTGAATTGCTGCCTAAGATGGTAGTAGCTCCTAATGATTTTGCCTGAAACTTAAGATTGATAAAAATCCTTCATTCATCATTTTAACGATTTTTTTTACTTGTTGCTTTGATTTCCGTGTCACAAATCACAAATCCTTTGAATTGTTTAAACTGTCTCTCACAAATTGATATCCTATCAGATATATTGATAAGAATAAGTTTTAGTCCCAATTTGAGAAAGGCAAATAAAACTTCCAGCAAAAGTCATTTCGTTTAATGATCATTTCCAACATTACTTCGTGTACATGTATATGTTTACCCTCCCCTCCAATGTACTAGTAAACTTCCTTAATATCCTATCTGGTCTTTGATAATTACACTAATTAAACGATTTATTTTAAAATTTTCGAAGACATGTCTGAGTTGGCAAGCATACAGTCACAGAAAAAAATTCTACATACATCATTGTACTGTCCTTGTTCTTGACTATATATTGAAAATATATGAAATTGAATGTCTCAAGGAACAATTGAGGGGTGTGGAAACAAAGGCAGCAATCTCCACTTTTGTAGTTTTCGAAATTAATAAGAAAAACTTGTTATTTTAAAGACAATTGTATTTTATAATGAATTTTTTGTTAATTAGTATAGAAAAAAAAGATAAATATGCCGACAAAGAAAATGCGAACTGAAATTTGGAGATTGAGTTTGTTTCAACAAAGTGGAGATTGCTGCCTTTGTTTCCACTCCCCTCAATTATCATATAAGGACCCGTACCAAGAGAAGTATATTTTGGACGTACGTGAACGGAAGAATACATATTCTATCAGCATTACATTACATACACTAATCAGAGCTAAAGACCATTAATCAATTACTAGATGCCCACTAACTTCTTAGAATGCTAGCCAATATAGATTATGTTTTAAGGTCATATACTTACAAGAACAATTGATTCGGTTAAAAATAGCAGCCGCGGCTGGCCTCACAGTACCTCATTCGATCGCACCAATTTTTGTACACTTTCTCAAGTGCATGGGTTCGTATCGCAGGCAGTGCCATTACGTATATTGGCCTTTAAATGCTAAATTGTCTCTGTTTTGTGGGCATTACATTTTTGTCTTTAATAGCGCCGCACAGAAAATAGTTCAACGATGTCAAATCGCAATTTCTTTGTGGCCAATAAACATCACCAATGCGGCTAATTCAATGACTATCAAACGTTTCGCGCAAAAAATCGATTGCGGCATGAGATGTGTGACAAGTTGCACCATCCTGTTGAAATCAAACGTCGTTCCCATCAATACCATGAAAAGCGGGTACAAAAGATGGTGCGATAGGTGCCTCCATTGACCATAATGATTGTGCCGTCCTCCTGTTCAAATCCAATGACTCCGCCAATGATGACCCCACTCCACAAGCCGCAACAAACAGTCACTCGTAATGAATGCATTGGCTTCTGTAAGTCCACGTGTGGGTTTTCTGAGCACCGAATACGGCAATTTTGCTTATTAACTTACCCACCAATATAAAAATGAGCTTCATTCGAAAAGATGATTTCTTTGACAAAACCGAAATCATTGTGCAGTTTCTCCTTGATCCAATAAACACCAACTATGCTGAAGTGTAAATCGATTTATTTCGTTCAGTGTAGATAATATACTGAATTTTTTAATAGAATAAAATTGCATAAGTATTGACAGATTCGAAATAATCGATGGTTAAAATTTAAACCGATAGATGACCCACCCGATATATTGAATTGAATGTATGTTGCAGTCTCAAGGAATAATTATTATATAAAGACCAGTACCAAAAGGTATATTTTGGACGTGCGAATACATACTTTATTGATAGAAGAGCCACAACTACACTAATCAGAGCTAAGGCCAGAAATTGATTACTAGATACCCGTCGTTAACTTCTTTGAATGCTAGTCAATATAAATAATGTTTTAAAATCATTTACTCCCATACAGTTTAAAACGACAACTGTGACATGCTTGTTTTGTTTTATTACACTATAGATACATCTTTATATATGTATAGTCACCGAAAAAAGTCTACATACACCGTTGTTTATGCACAGCTTTTTTATACACACCATTTTTATTTCGATAAAAATCGCCGGGGAAAAAGTCTTCATACAGAGCTGTATGTAGGCTTTATTCTTTGACTGCATGCAATGCATATGAAATTTGAAAATATTTTAACGTTATTCGTTTGTTTTTATATCTCTTTATAGAGCCACACCTATTTATACAACCAAAGTGGAAGTGAACAATCAATCGTGTAGCCGATACATGGCGCTTGAAAGAAAAATCGTGCCATGTCTATGGATAACATGTCAATGGTTTCCTTGGGGTACTGAAATTATTGTATCATCCAGTCATATTAATGAAGAGAACATCAATGGCTATGCACAAAATGGTTCATATAGTGGACATCTCATGCCATGGTCATGAACAGTAAATCAGTAAATGGTTGGTGACAATATATATCATACAAACAATAATATGAGATGCTTAACGACTGCAACAGCTACAGCAGCAGCAGCAGCAGCAATTATGCCAGCAACAGCAACAACAACAGCAACAATACATGTAGCAACAAAACGAAGAAGATGATTCAAAGAAAATATTATATCATGGCGTACAAAATGAAGTAGAAACCAACAGTAGACTGAATTTAATTTAAGGTAAGCTTAGCATTATCGAAAACATTTGAAGAAAAAAAAACCTAAAAACCACAAAAAGTTCGAACCATTTCTGTAACTTTAGTATACAGCCAAAGAAAATAGTCCTCATATGCACACCACTGTACGTAGACTTTTTTCTTTGACTGCACATTGAAAGGAGAATATCTTCTTAAAATGCATTTGATTGCTTTCTTTAAAGATTTTGGTTTTTAAATATAGGACATACAGTCACAGAAAAAAGTCTATATATAAAGCGGTTTATGTAGACTTTATTCTTTGACTGTATGTGCATATGAAATTTGAAAACATTTTATCAAAATTTGTTTGTTTTTTATATCTCTTTATAGAGCCACACCAACTTATACAACCAAAGTGGAAATTGTATCATACAGTCATATTAATAAACAGAATACCAATGGTTATGCAGAAAATGGTTCATATAAATCAGTAAATGGTTGGTGACAATAATTATCATACAAACAATGATATGAGATGCTCAACAACTGTAACAGCTACAGCAGCGGCATCAGCAATTATGCCAGCAACAGCAACTCCAACAAAATCAGCAGCAACAAAACTTAGAAGTTGATCCGAAGAAGATATTATACAATGGCATGCAGAATTAAGAAAAACCAACAGTAGACTGAATTTAATTTAAGTCAGGCTTAAAATGATCGAAAACAATTGAAAAAAAACCTAAAAAACACGAAAAATTCAAACCATTTCTGTAACTTAAGCATACAGCCAAAGAAAATAGTATACCACTGTACGCAGACTTTATTCTTTGACTGTACATTTGAAAGGAGGATATCTTTTTATAACGCATTTGATTGCTTTCTTTAAAGATTTTGTTTTTTAAATATACGATATACAGTCACAGAAAAAAAGTCTACCTACACCGATGTATTCTAATAATTTCTATGTTATTTTTTTTGTATTCTTATTTTGCCATCAAACATTCATATTTATAACTGCCTTATAAAAAGCTAGAACACCTTTTCCACTTTGATAAAAATCACCGCGAAAAAAATCTACATAGAGTGGTGTAAGTAGACTTTTTTCTTTTACTGTAAAATCTTTTCTATTTTTATATTTTAAGATTTTTATACGTGAATGTGAACACTTGTAAAATTTAACCATTCATGGCCAATAATGAAACCATTCATTAAATATACATACAGTGAACAACAAAAGTCTAAGTATTCTAATACATTTTAGCAATTTGATGAATTTTAATCAACAGTTTGTATAAAAAGCAATCTCTTAATAATACGAATACACATTGTAGTGCCACGCTATGTTTAACCGTCTCGATCGAGCTCTTCATTTCTTTTTTCTCCATACTGATGAAGTACATTCGTACGAACATAAAATGATATATTTTGACTCGTCTAAAGACACACAAATTATTTGGAATTGTCAAAATATATTGGGGTACTAAGACTTTTGCTCTCCACTGTATATTATAGTAATATTGTTATTTGTTATATATATTATATATATTTATTATTTGTTATACAATTAATTTATAATAAATAAATATGAATAAAAAGTTTATAAAAAAAGAAGAATACCTTGTTTCAGTCATAAATACTGCGTTGACCAAAGTTTATAAAAAAGAAATAAATTGTTTCACTCATAACTACTCAGCGATCAGCCATTGCCTAATAGATGGCACTCCATCATACACCATATTAATCAATAAGTATACTCAGTGTTTTCTTTTTGCACTTACACACCCTGTATATTATGATTTGTGTTTCTTTTATGATGATTTTACCAAACAGAGATTATTACCAGGCAATCAGAATAGATAGATGAATGACCACAAAGGAAGAGATTTTAACAATTTTTCTATTTGTTCATTGGTCAATCCCAAATAACTGTTTCAAAAAAATGAGTGAATACCCTACCTTATGAAATATTCGGAAGCTAACTCAGATGTAAATTTTAAATATAAAAATTTCTCGTGACCAGCACTCGAAACAAATTATCGTAATAGTCGATAAGTTAGTTTCTGATGTATTATGGATAGGGGATTGATTACCAAGTGCAGATGTGCGCACCATGTCTGATGCGCCACTCTTGTCATGATTTTACCAAACAACGATTACTACCAGGCGATCAGAATAGATTGATGAATGACCACAAAGGAAGAGATTTTAAATATTTTTCTATTTGTTCATTGGTCAATCCGAAATAACTGTTTCTTAAAAATGAGTGAGTACCCTACCATATGCAATATTCGCAACCTAACTCAAATGCAATTTTTAATATAAAAATTTTTCGTGACGGCACTCGAAAAAAGTTATCGTCATAATCCATTGGTGTCTGCTGTATTAAGGCTAGATGGAGGTGTTTACCAAGTAGTGCAAACGTGCGCCAATGATGTAATGATTTTACCAAGCAACGATTATTACCAGGCGATCAGAATTATTAAATGCATGACAACAAAGAAAGCGAAAGAGAGATTTTAAATATATTTCTCTTAGTTCATTGGTCAATCCCAAATAACTGTTTCTAAAAAATGAGTGAGTACCCTACCTTATGCAATATTCGGAACAAACTCAAATATAATTTGTAATATAAAAAATTTTCGTGACCCGCACTCGAATACGTGTCTGATTTATAGGGATTTACTGGGTGCAGACATGCACGCCCTGTATATCTGCTGAGCCACTTTAATAATGATTTTACCAAACAGCGATTATTACCAGGCAATCAGAATAGATAGATGAACGACCACCAAGGAAGAAAGTATAATTATTTTTCTCCTTGTTCATTGGTCGATCCCAAATAACTGTTTCCAAAAAATTTGTGAGTACCCTACCTTTTGCAATATTCGCAAGTTAACTCAGATATAATTTGCAATATAAAAATTTTTCGTGACCAGCACTCGAAACAAGTTATCGGAATAGTCGATTAGGTGTAAAATGTATTAAGGATAGGGGTTACCAAGTGCAGATGTGCGCACCCTGTATATCTGCTGAGCCACTTTTATAATGATTTTACCAAACAACGATTATTACCAGTCGATCAGAATAGATAAGTGGATAACACAAAGAGAGAAAGTTTAATTATTTTTCTCCTTATTCATTGGTCGATCCCCAATAGCTGTTTCCAAAAATATGAGTGTACCCTACCTTATGCAATTTTGGCAGCCTTCTTGTTATGTATCAATAATTGTAAGTCCCTGGCGACTTTTTACAATTTCTTATCTGCTGTCTCTTGTCTCCTGTGATTCCAAGCGAGATTCATATGAACATAATTTGAAAATACTTGAATGTTTTTCATAAAGCAGGCAGACGTTCAAAAATTTAATGAAAATAGCTCAAAAATATTTCAGTGAGTTTCATGTAAAATTTCTTTCGTTCTTTTGAAATAACACAACTGTCATCTAGGAACAGGAGATATGAAAATAAAGTAAAGGACATTAGTAGCGTTCCTAATATTGGAAATATCGTTGACTTAAATAAGTCGAAACCAAGATGGCGGATGTCAACCTTCAATACAATAATAATAGCAAAACTCTCTTTCATAAAGTTGTGTTTTGCTGTTGAATTTCGCTTTTATAAGGCCTCGCTTAGAGAAGCGTCCACGGAACATAACGGAATGGTATGTACGTTTTTACCATATGAACAGCACTGTAAACGCTGACCCAAATTATAATACGGTTCGGTAATCGTCCACGAAACGGAACGGAACGTACGTTCGTTTTTAGCTTATGAAGAAAAATGTAAATGTTGGTACTCGATCTCATTGCTTTTCGTGGGTTCCGTGGACGGTTACACTAACTAACCCGAGCTTATTTTGCGCTTATGGATGGAAATAACGATTGAGATTTAACAGGCAATCAGAATATTTAAATGACTGACACCAAATTAAAATTTAAATATTTTTCGTCGTTTTCATTTCATCATTTCATTCAAATAACTGTTTCCAAAAAATGAGAGTACCCTACTTTATGCAATATTCGCAGCCTAACTGAGATATAATTTGTAATAAAAAAATTTTCGTGGCTAAAAATTATTTGCTTTTTATTGAAAAAATTTATCGTAATAGCCGATTTATCTATCTGATATATATATGTATTAAGGCCCTGTATGGCCACTGCGCCACTTTTATGACGATTGACGATTTTTACCAACTACGTCTAGTGACAGGCAATCAGAATAGTTAAATGAATGACACCAAATTAAAATTTAAATATTTTTCCTCCTTTTCATTGGTCGATACCAAATAACTGTTTCCAAAAATATGTGTATACCCTACATTATGCAATTTTTGCAGACAATTTGATATGATATGTAAACAAGTTAAAAGATCTCAAAAGCAGCGCTTGTTTAATAAAAAATTAATTTCTAGAGTAACTTAGCAATTTAGAGTTTTTAGTTAAATTGAAACGTAAATATTATGTTCTCCATACATTCTGTATTATTCCTATTCACATTACAATGTAATGTAATGATTACATACATATATGCCGCCATAGAGGCAGCGATGCGTGTTGAAGGAATAAAACGATTACAATTTTTCTCGGGTTATTAGAATCGTTGTTTAGACGATCTCTGTTAATTTTTCCCTGTGACTTATTAATCTTCTTCTTTCTATACATGATGTTCTTTATATACGTTAACGTCCTTTATATTCGTTGCGCTCCTTTTTGGTTTCACAAAACAATTGCTTCACGAAGATTTACCAGGCGATCAGAATACTTGAATGAATGACTACATAAAGTGAAATTTTAATTATTTTTCTGCTTATTCATTGGTCGATCCCAAATAACTGTTTCCATAAAAATATTTGTGAGAGAGTTGAAGTATTTTACTCTTTCTTGATTAATCCTAAATAACTGTTTCCAAAAAATGTGCATACCCTACATTATGTCATTTCTACAGCCTAATTGTTATGTTATGCAAGTAAACTAAAAATATCTAAAGCAGCGCTTGTTTAATAAAAAATTGTTTCCTAGGTAACTCAGCATTAAGAATTTAATTGAAACGGCCATATTATATTTCCCATACATTATATATTATTCCTTTATACTATATATGCCGTCGTAGGGGCAGCGATTTGTGTTGGAAAAAAATAAAATGATTTAAATTTTTTTTTCACAGATTATCAGAATCTCTGTTGACTTTTTCCTGCGACTAAAATATTCATTGTGTTTATGTCAGATTATTTATTATTAACCCTTTGCACTCGGTTGTCCCTTCTGACGGGACATGATACTTTGGTAGCGATTACGGATAATGAAATTTTTTCACCGCAATTTTTTTGAGATATTCTTGTTATCCTGTAGTTTTCTGTTAAAATGGCACACAAAAACTAATCGAAATATAATAAAATTAACAAGACACATGATAAATAAATCACAAGTCGAAAAAGAACGTGCGAAGTGAGTTCACTACGTACTGTACATTTCTCTGATCCGTTGAGCAAATTGTAGATATAGTGGAGTAGGCGTCCAAAGCTACAAGGGTGTGGTTCAATGAAGTGTGAAACTTGATGCGATAATAAAGAAATCCGATAACCGATAGAAGAAATGTACAAGATCCCGGTTCGTATTGAAGCGAATAGAAAAAATGTTCGATCTTCTTTTTAAATATGTATGTGTTCTTTAATGTTTACAAATTCATTTAAAACAAATTTCATTACAACCAGTTACTTGGTCCTAAAATTATACTGTATAATATCACGTTGCCAGAAAGAACGTTTTCGTTAAAAAGTGGTGTCGAGTTACTGGTAAATAACGATCGAAACAGTGCCGAGTGCACTGTTAAGGTGTACCAGTGGTTTTTCATTTAGATATAAGTATGTACACATAATTTAATAGGTTCGTGCCCTTTATACTAGCTGAGCTCCTTTTTGGCTTCATATAACAATTGTTTCATGAAGACTTAACAGGCGATCAAAATAATTAAATGAATGACCACAAAACAGAAATTTTAAATATTTTTCTCTTTCTTCATTTTAACTGTTTCCAAAAAAATATGTGATGTATACCCTACCGTACGCAAATTTTACAACCTCTTTGTTATGCGTTCAGTTACAATTTATAATTGACAAAAGTTGTCTAAACCACTAGCATTAGTTTAATTAACATTATCTCCTAGAATAACTTTACAATGTGTAGTTTTTGAATAATTTTTAGCCACAATATTGCCTTCCATTTGTTCTACATTATTACCCTGTTCCCTGTGTTTTTTTTTATGTTTTTGTTTGTGATTTCCATATTAACAGACGGACGTGAGTTCAATCGCTCGTCTTACAAAAACAGGACTTCAATATCTCTGGTAACTTTTTGTTTTTTCTTGTCTCCTGTTTTTGTAATGATTTCAGATGTGATTCGTACGAGCGTAATTCAAAAATATTTGACCAACTGAGTTGAGTGTTTTTCGTAAAACAGGGGAAATTAAACTAGAAAGCCAGTCGATAGATAACAGAAGACCGAGAGTTTGTATGAGAATAGCTGAAAAACATTTCAGCATAAGTGAGTCGATTTTTCATGAACAGGAGTTAAGAAGAGAAATTAAAGGACATTAGCAGGGTTCTCATTGACTCAGAAGCGTTGCAACCAAAATAACAGTCGGCAACCTTAAATACAAAAGAAGCAAAACACTCTCTCTCTTCTTCATTAATCCCAAATAACTGTTTCTAAAAATATGTGTGTACCGTACATTATGCCATTTTTTAGGCTATGTGTTATGTTATGTAAGTTAACTAAAAATCTCTAAACCAGCGCTTGTTTAATAAAAAAATTATTTTATAGAGTAACTCAGTAATTTAGAGTTTTTAGTTAAATTTAAACGGACATATTATGTTCCACATACGTTCTATATTATTCCACCATCTATATACCGTCATAGGGGCAGTCATATGTGTTGAAGGAATAAAACGATTTACATGTTTTCACGGGTTATCAGAATCGTTGGTTAGATAATCTCTTTCTACCAGGGACCGTAACTGTTATAACTTTTATCGTAAAAGTCAGAAAATAAAAGTTATTTTTTAACTTTTATTTTTTCGAGCAGAAATAAAAGTTATTTTGGTTTTTTCAAACCAAAGATTAGTGTTTAATATACGCAAAACTTAATTTTAATAATTTTCTGACATAAATTACTTTAATTTTTTTAAAGAATTTTTTAATAAATATTATGAATTCATCATGAATTGAAACAAATATAACTTTTATTTCTGCTCGAAAAAATAAAAGTCAAAAATAAGTGTTATTTTTGCTCGAAAAAATAAAAATCAAAAAATAACAGTTATTTTTTTCTAAAAAATAAAAATCATGTTTTTAAAAAGCATCGCATTTTATAAAAATTTGCTCCAAGACAATCAAAATGGTATACTTGGTTTTGTTCTCCGACATTTCCTTGCGGTTGCTTTTTTTAATCAAAAATTCAAAAATAACAGTTATTTTCGGTCCCTGCTTTCTACGTTTTCCTGTGACTAAAATATTCATTATTTATATGCCAGATTATTTATTATTATGTGGTTTTTTTTACACATGATGTTCTTTACAAACGTTCATGTCCTTTATACTCGCTGCGCACCTTTTATGATGCTTCATCTAACGCTTGCCTCATCGAGATTTAACAGGCGATCAGAATACTTAAATGAATGACCACAAAGAGCGAGATTTTAAATATTTATTAAATATTCTTGATTGGTCGATCGGAAATAACTGTTTCTAAAAAAATATGTGATGTGTACCCTACCGTATGTAATTTTACAAACTAATTGTTATGCGTTGATTTATAATTTGTAATTGAAAAAATATCTTCTCCATATCTCCTAGTATAGTTCTTCAATTTATAGTTATTGAATAATTTTTAGAGACTGTACTGCGTCCCATATATTATTTCACACAATAGATGGATTCAACATTAAAGGCAAAGTTAGAAAAATGTTAAGTTATGTTATCCAAAAATATTCGACGCACCAAAACACAACGATACCGCCTTATTTGAAACAACATTGGTGACGTAACGTCTTAAACGTATGCAAGTAATTCGATCAAATTCTTTAATATTATGTTAGCAACAAAGCCTATTTCTAGATTTGTATCGAATTATCCATTTAGTGGACTGTCAAGGGAGCTGACCTTAACAACCGAGGAACACGTACAAAAAGTAGAAAAATTCTACTACTACCCAAAGCTATGACTCAAACGACAAGGAATAATAAACAGAAAATTATTGACTAGCTTTTAAAGAAGTTTAAGGAGGAGACTGGAAGCATTACAGGTGCCGTTAGCATTGCACATTATGGCCACAGAAATGTATTCTGTGATTATGGCTGTGTACATACATATTACCGAAAATTAGTATTAGCTACAGTCTGACTGTTGTTAAGGATAGCTTACTGTTGACAGAAAGTTCACTTGGTGGCCTATATGGCCCATTGTATTACCCAGTTGAGTGTAGAACAAGGCGGATTTTTACGATTCGTTATTAGTGGGTTTGAATCGAGATCCGTATGAAACTGGTCGGTTCCCTTAGCGGCATGTTTATACCGATTGTGTTATACCGATTGAGTTGAAAATGAATAATCAGAACGAGTATTAAGGCATATACGATCAGTTGAGTGAAAGTATCATCACTGTTTTTCAATCACCGCTTGCAGTTTTCTGGTATGTACGTATGTATACGGTCCAAGGCAAAAAGAAAACTATAAATGAGAACAACTTGCATGGTTGGATGAAAAGAAATATTAAATCCTGTCTAGAGTTTTCGAGAGAAAGACGCAATAAACCGATGACATTTTGGAAAAAACATACTTTGGAGGTAAGAGTCGAAGTTCTGATTTAAAACATTACGTCCTCGAAATCTAGAGCATCACCCAAGGTACAACCTTAAAACTATTAGGCATGTTGGTGGTAATGTTAAGGCGTGAACAGTATTTTACGCCAATAGGACAGTGGCCTATGAGATTCGCAAGAGTGCAGGAGGGAAAAAGAGAATCAGAACTTACCAGACAATAATCAATTTAACTGAAGCCATCGGAATATAACACATCCTAAACGTAAAGAATCATCAACAATTCTATGGAGAACAGCTAAGACAGAAATATTTGGGCGACAAATATCGCAAGGAAACTGGCAGTGGCTACGACCAAGTGTAGGGATGCAACCTTCTACAGAAGTCGGTATTCAATAATTCAGGGGAAATCCTATGAAACCATTTGGTTCCAAGCTAAGTGGAAATTGCATTTTTAAAGTGCCTTCAAAATTATATTTAATGCTTAGGTCTCTTATAACTCCCATATATAATGGGGTGGGGAGTTTCGAAATTTAAGTTGCATGTATTGTGGGTGTGTCAGTGTCCGCAACGTTTGCAAATGAACTTAAGTAATTATCTACCGAACATTCCACACATACCTTCCGTACTTTCAAAAGACATGCACACAGAACATAGTGCAGCATGAGTGGGTAAGCAAGCAGCTCTCGTATGAGCACTATTAATGCCACCATTCAAGAGGACTCACACTTAATATTAAATGCAGGACATACCTCGTAATTGTCCTGTTGTTCTTGTTGCTCTTTTGTGCAGTTTTTGTGTGTTTATGGTTGTAATGAAGTTATTTTGTTGATGTATGGGCGATACAAGAGAGTCCGAGCCAGTGTCAGGCGGTTTGAGTTTAAAATTACAGAACTTTCATGGCCAGTTCTTGTTGTAACTTCTTGTTAATGTAGTCAAAGAAATAGTTGTTGAAAAATTGATATTGAAAATTCATGTCCCAAAAATTTCGTTTTGTTCAGTTAAGATGAAAATGAAAACAAAATAGAAAGACAACAATGTATTGAAGAGTCAAACAAAAAAACCTAAAAACCGATGTTTTTAATAGCCAGTGATTGTTTAAAGAATGACATTTACAATACGAGTCCTCTAACTGAATGCCGTGCTCAACGATATCATCATGATCATCGTCATTAAAGTTGCATGTATGATAGCTATAGTGATGATGGAATAGTTTTTGTTTGTCTCTTTCAATGGTTTAGAGGTGAAATTAAGGATGTAAACTATGTGCAAGTGTGTGCATGTGTACGTATGCATTTTTAAAAATAATCAAAGGTAATGAACAGTAAATTAGACAAAATTAAGAAGGATATCTTAAATAGCCCATGAAATGCACACCAGCAAAAACAACAACACCAATAAACATTTTTTAAGCAGAAAATAAAATACATGCTGTTGCATCAATGGAATTGTTTTAAATGTCAGAACTTTTGAATGTGAATGAAAATGTTTTTCGTTTTCGTATCAGTACTTCGGTGTTCAATTACTAAAATAGCCGAAGTAATTTGATTTGCCAATAGACTTTTGACTTAAACAAAATAATATCCTTAAAAAATCTAAAAATTTATGACATTAAGAATAGGAATGCCATTAGAATACGCTCGACAAGTGCAGTGATTGAATGCAATTAAATTGAAATATTTAAAGTGTATAAGACATGAGAAATATTTAAAAATTAAATTCATTTTTAAGGTTAAATTTCATTTTTTGACACTTTAAAAATGAGCTGGCAGAAGCGATCAGCTCACTGAATTTTCATATAAAGATCATCAACAGATTTTCACTCTGTAATATTTACACCACCCATAGCTACAGATGACGCAATATTATTAATGCGTTTGTGTGTCAAAAGACAACATCATGTATGTATTTCGCATTAAAATCGGCTCTGCCTTTGGGAATGAGTAAAGTATGTGTGATGCTATTGCTATATTTGCACCCTTAATGTTACCATGAGGAACCGTTTGAGATTGACCGATGGACATTTTGCCATCTCCTCCCTAGACAACTGATATACTTGAAGCGGTGTACACAGAGTTTAGGTATCTAACGACAGCTTTATTGGAAGTAAATATCCTCACTTGATAATATTCTGAAATGGACTTCACTCAGCGACAGTCTTTATAACCATTATTTCATCCTGATTAGTACTACACTAATTGAATAGTGCAGGGAACTATCCAAGATACAACTGTTCGTTTTCTTTTTTAGAAAATTGTTTTCTTAACACATTAACCCTTTTCCTTTCAGAAGACAAACATACTCGATAGATGAGTTGTCTTCGATGTCCTCAGGATCTGCTAACAGCCTCGAACTATAGTATTAAGGGAAAAGACCTGTGAGACTGAGTTTTATCCAGTTTTAAATTTAGCTTTTGGGATTTTTGATTCTTCATAACATGAATTCACACTTAGGCAGCTATTTGAAAAAAAAAAAACAACACTAGACCATATACAATAATGTTGACGACACAAATCTTTTTATTTTGCTTTATTATGGCGACCTTATCAGCAGAAAGTCGTGAGCTATTCTTCAGTTAATACAAAGTGCTGCAGCTATGCTGCATATGCTGCATGTGGACGATTTTCTGTATGTACGAACATAGATTAATTACAATTTTTATTTTTTCACAATTATGTATTAAATTCTTTTTGTATTTTACTGTTCCCTTTCCTACTTCCTCTTCTTTTTCCCTGTCTCCCCTATTATCCTATCCCCTTTAGGACGTTGTACAATGGGTCAACTGGACTTTCGGGTACTGTACATGTCTCAATCGGCAAGTACGCGTCCTCTAACCTATACCTAAACCTACATTTTTATAATACTTCAATTTCCCCAAAATCATTCCCCAAGTTTTACCTTTTTTAAACAGTGCAACACAGTTTCAATCAAAAAATTAAACGCAATGCAAGCCATTTCTCCAGAGAGTTGCAAATCAACAACAATGAGTACGAAGAACAGACGTAAAGGACAAAAATAGAAGAAAAAAACACAGAAAACAATGAGTGAAAACAACAAAAATATACCGGCACATCAACCATGGAAACAAGTCTCCCCAGAAAAGTAAAACAGCAGCTTTTACGCCAAACATATATTCACACATACACACGATAGTAGATTCCCCAAAAGAAATGAACAAATGCAAGAGAGTACATGAGAGAGAGAGTGTAAATATTTTACAAATGGAAACACATTGGATATGAAATATTATTACACCTCAATGTAGTGACTACATACTTTACTTGTACAAAGTGCTATGTATTTATGTTTTACAGTGTGTAATAATACGGCAGATTTTAGTATCTTTATGGTGTAAAGAATTAAAAAATTTTTTTAAATTCTTATTAAATACAAACATTTATACGAATTTTAAAAACGAAAATTTTGAAATATGTATTTCAAAACCGTAAGGTCTTTAGAAACTCTCTTATAGTATTTAGTTTGCAACATTATTTGAACACTGCACAATATCTTGCCTTTTTAGCACACTTGTAAATTACGATTTATTGATGACTGAAAGCCTTATGCGACCCCTGCACGTTGCGACTTGCTGTACAACTTTTTTATTTTGTAAAAACCATTGTTATGTTGAACGGCTGGTTGGTAGTCGGTTGCTTAAGGATCAAAAAATTTTGATTTTCATTCAACCGACGAACAATACGATGCTACAAGAACAATTTATGAATCAATTTGGTTAAAAAATCGAGACTCGTAAAGAAGACGACCAACCGATGGTTCAACATGTTGTACAACTAGTCGAAATGTTTAATAAAATGTAAAAATAAGAAAATAAAAATATTCCTCCACAACAAATAAAGCTGTTGCCAATTATTATTTTCCATTGTTGGTACTTTTTGTGGCACACCTTCTGGTACTGAACCGTTAAAATGTCTTACAATCAAATAAACCAAAACCATAACGACTGTTAATAACATGTGCCATTATAATAACAGTGACTGTAGATAACATTAGCCATTTCAAAAGCAGAGACAATAAGCAACCTTAAAAATTGTAAATAACAAGAGATATTTCAATTACAGCGGGGTAAGCAACTCACTACACGACTTAAAACACACACACACGAAACAAGTTACCGAACTAGTATGTTTGCAAAAAATAAAAAATGAACTCAAACAGACAGATAACATTCTCTCAAATATAAACAACATTTATTATGTCCAAAAAACAAAATTAAGAATGTTGCTTTTAAATTAAGATAAATAACATGAGCCATTAGAACAACAGTGGGTACAAGGCATTGGCTTATGTCTTCACGACTGTAAATAACATGAGCCACTTAAACAACAGTGAGGACAAGCAACTCACTCAACGATTTAAAACACACACGATAAAAGTTAACGAACTAGTTTGTTTGCAAAAAATTAACACAGAGAGAGAAAGAGAAAAAATTCTAACAAATATAAACAAAAATTATTATGTCCCAAAATAATAGAAACAAAAACACCATGCACATGTTTTTATTCAATAACAGATGGGATTAGGAAGAAAAAAGAACGAACAGCCGCAAAGCGAATTCATGTAATGTAATTCATGTAATTGAATTCATGTAAATTGAATTGTAATTCATGTAATTGAATTTGCCTTGAACAGCCGGTTTATTTAAATGAGTAAAGGAAAAAAGGGCCTTACATGATGTGTACTCTTAAAAAATTTTGCATTCGCTCTCTTAATTTTCTACTTTGCCTGAAGTATTTAACGAGTTATTAACTGATATTATACGAAAGGGACTCGCTAGAAAGCAAACGATTAATTTTTTTTAGTATTACAGCAACACAAGACCATACCAATACATATCACTGCATATCTTTGAAATGACCTGTTTTGTTAGGGGAAGAGGAGGTAGATATGGAGTTATTAAAAGCAAGCGAGCAATAAAAACAAAAGAGTGTAAAAGTACTACTCGTACTCTTCAAAATTGGCTCTGCAAAGGCAACTAAATTGTAAAAAAAATTCTCTTTTAGTTATGAGACCATATGCATTAGTAGTATGTGTGTGCTTGTAAAACATTGCAAGGGCATTTATTGCTTTTAGTAAAGTTTTGTGTTTTTGGAATAAAAAACAAAGAAAAATGTAAAAGAACTGTATGTGCGAGTGTTTGTAGGTGCTTTTTGCATGCATTTCTCGTTATGTTTACCCGCTAACATCTTGTCTGTGCTTTAGTCATGCTGTTCAGTGTAAGTTTTGCCATGTTAATGTAAGGAAGTGTTTACAATATTTTTTTTTCTTTTGCTATCTCTCGCGTACGGTCTTTTATATTCGTCGTTTAAACTAAACTACGATCTGTAAAAAAGTGAAAAAATAAAATAATTACAAATAAAGTTAAAAAAAGAAAATACAAATAGAAAAAGGCAAGCTAGGATTCTTGCTATAAGTGAATGAAAGATTCTGGTTAAAGGAAAAAAAAACTCATCAAGAAAAAAAAAAATTAGTCCGAAACCGGTTAATTAAAAAAGGCTTAGAAAATATTTTAAATGGCCGAAAATATACAGAAGAAATAAGAAGAGTACAATATAAAAAAATTGTGAAGTGATATTGGAAGGAAAGCTGTTGCTTCCTGAAATTTGTTGCCGCCATTGTTTTTCTATTAAAAAGTGATGCAATAGTAATTGACCGGCTCCCTTTACTCAAAAAACTACCAGTTGCATATTTTTTCTGTTGGAAATATCAGGTAAGTGTTATAATTTTACGCTTCCCGTTAGAAAATAACTCTTAAAAACTGTAGCTTTTGGCAAAACAAAATTTTTTCATTTGATTTTATTTCACATTGTTTTTGTTATTGTTTTCGATCGCCGGTAACCACGAAACATGGTGTAAAACTAAATTTATGGCGCCTCTGTCTAGTCACAACAAATATTTTTTCTTTATTTTTCATTGAAATTATTGTTGTTTGTGGTTTTAGAACTCTATTTTGATATCGTTGCTGGAGGGCATTTACAAAATTTTTGGGGAATTTTTTCAATTCAATTTTAAAATTTCAAATTTAAGTTGCTACATGGGCTTGTCGGCCATTTCGTAAGAAATTGTTTAAAAATTTTTTTGTTTTAAACTCTCCTATGCATGACTACCTATATTGTTTCTGAAACTTCATTAAGGTACAGAGCACCGCTTTAAAATTATCCCAAGTAATCCTATCATCAGCAATTTGTTTGATTTTAAATATGCTACGTTCAGTCAACTTATTTTTCACTTCTAAAGTTGTCTTCTATATAAGTACGCAGTTTTTCACTTAACGTGCGTTCTCTCTCCAATGCCTTTTACGGATTTCACTTTTAAAAACTGTGTGAAGAGGAACACCGTTTCTTACGATTCCACAGAGAAACAAAGTGGCGCAACGTAATTTTCCCATCGCGATCCGACATGATCCAAAAACTTTAATTGTGAGCAATTTCGTTTCTATCAGTCGTCTTCAGATGCTGTCAAATTTTATGCTTTCAATTGCCATTCTTGCTGTCCTGTGCATAGCTTGGCCTTTGATTGCTTGGATCAACAAATGAAGGAAGGCAACGGTTTTATAGCCACGATGATGATTCTTGCTTGATACATGCCAACCTCTCAAGATCAAACGTACATAATATTTATTGGTAAGAAGAAACCTGGTTCTTTATTAGAATTGGAACACTAATTAGGAACGCAATGTGTCTCATGCTTGATGGAAGACTGAGAACTCCCAAGCTTAGGGAAATATTTACAACTTGTAGAAGAAAAGTAATTAGCAGCATCAGACAATTGAAATGTCTAGGTTGTAATAAGCGATTAAGTGAGAAGTTTAATAGCAATACACTCCTATAAAATTTTCGAATTTAAAAAATATTCCCATGCGTCGAAATTATTTTCTCTGTATATGGGAAAATAAAATTCAAATATAAAATCTAGTATTAAACCCCCTGTATGACCAATATATTTCATAACTGTCATAATCGTAGTTAGTGTTTCTTCTCATTTTTCCTACTTTCCATTATTCCATTGTAGTTTCGGTTTCTTGTTCTCATTTTGTCACTTTTGTTTTTCATTCGTATTCTCTTTTTTTTTCCTTTTATGGTTTTTTTTTTTGTGTTGCCGTTTCAAGAACTTTCGAGAATCGAGAATTTTCGTGTGTTAAAAAATTAAAAACTCAACCGAAAACAATCTCTTTAAGTGCCTCGGGCACGTTCAAATTCTGGTGTTCAAATTTTGCATATGTGTTGGTAATATTTGTTTGACTCAGCACAGCAACACATCAAATTTCAGCCTTCAAATTTCATTTTAAAAATGTTGTGGAGAAGACAACATCACATGATTTTCATCGGAAAAAATTCTTTTATGGTTTTCTTTTTTTTTTTGCAAACATTTTTTTTAGGTTTTCTGAAAGAAAATATGGGCTTTTGGTTGGGAGATTGTTTTGTTTTTGTTTGTTTTTTAGTTTTTTCTTTTAATATGACAAATGATTGTTTCATAGTCATTGTCCTGGCGGAGGCAATTAAAAAAAACAAAAAAAGGAAACTGCGAAGGGTCTTTGGATGAAAGAGTGGTTGAAGAAAAGGGATGCATTTACGCACCAAAATGTTCTCAATGAACTCAAATTGAGTCCTCCAAATGATTTTCAAAACTTTTTACGGATGGATGAAGGCACATATGAGGAACTTTCAAATTTGGTTGGCCCGAAAATTCAAAAACAAGATACTCAAATGTGTGACGCCATCTCTCCGAATCAACGTCTATCTATAACATTGCGTTTTCTTGCTACAGGCAATTTCTTTTCTGATTTAAAATTTGTCAGCGCCATTTCGGAACGAGCAATTGGTAGCATTGTTATAGAGACTTATGGACAAACAAACAAGATTTTAAAATATAATATAAAAGCAATTAAAACAAATTATTAATGGACTTAATTTTATAAATAAAATAATTTTTATTATTTTTTTACAAAACAAAGTTAGTAAAAATAAAGGAACGATCATAACGAATCATAAATAAATACAAAAATACATATACAAAAACAAAACATCCACTTCTTATTATTTTTATTATCATTTTCTGATACACATTTTCAAAACATCCGCGAACCAGATGGTGATGTTTCTCCTACGAAATCTGCAGAAAAATGAAATTTGAAGTAATGGCCCGCACACACATCAAATTTGCTTCCAATTTCTGCGGAGCAGGTAGCGAAAATCAAAAGTATTTTGATATTCTTCAATCTCTTCTCAGCCTGTACGTGTGAGGACAGTTTTCTGTACGTGTGAGTACAGTTTTACCAATACAATCACAAAAATGGCAGATTGATCAATCTAGTTTGATCGTGGCTGTGCTGCTTTACAAAGAATATTCTTCGTGTTGTGCATCGTTATAATAATTGTCGTCATCATCATTTAGTAGTCTATGGTCAAACACCACTACAGTCGTTTATTGTTGTTTTTTTCATCTCTTCAATTTCCTTGTGGCCCCGTTCCCGTTTCCCACACACAGCTCTCGTTAGAAACAAGAATTGTGTTGCTGTTGTTTACCTATGTCCCTGTCTTGTCTTCTTTGGCGTAAATAATGACAATTTCATCGACTTGAAGTTTTTGTTTTGTTATCATTTGTGTCTCGTTTTTTCGTCGTTTTTGCCTGTTAATAAAGTTAATTATAGCTAGTGTTACCAAATTAACCTTGACTCATTTATTTAGTTTAGTTTGAAAAGAACATGAACTGGAACATAACTTATGGACTGAAAGTGAAAACGTTTTTCTCTTGTGTCCCTTTCCGATTAGAAAATATTACCAAATAAAGTTTCATTAATTTCCTGTTTGATTCATGATATCAGCAAGCAAGTAGAGATAATAGAATAAAAATGCTGTATTAATTATCGATTTCTTTTGAGAAACTTGATAAAACAGAATATCCTTGAAGTTACATTTCTCCCACACAAGAAAAAAAATGAAACGAAAAACAGAGAAAATTAAAAAAAAAATAAGACATAGTGCTGTAGCCCAATGGAGAGTGGCGCTCTTGTGCTTTAGGACCGCTTTCGTCACCTTGTACATTGTGAATGAAAAACAAAAGTGCATATGTAAGTTGTTTCCATTTTTTTTTTTTTGGTATGGAGTTTGAAAGCCAAATGAAACAGAAAATTTTCATATAATTTATATAGCCTCGCAGTCTAGACATGTTTTGGATTTTACAATAGATAGGTGGACGAATGAATGGCTAGATGGATGAATGGCAAGGCGTCAGAGAAGATAAACTTGTAATTTTTTGGGAGATTTGTTCCTGTTGTTGTTTGCTTTTGTTTGAAATCCAGATACAGTCTCAAGAACAAAATCGAAATGCTTGGATTATAAATTTATTTGACGGTCAAGTTCGACTACATTATACCCCTGCAACATAATATTGAAGCAGCAAAAGTTAATCTTGGATGGTTTAGTATTTACGTTCAGCAATAGTGATTGTATTGTAGCAAGTGGGAGACAGAGAAAGCTAATTTTCTCGATTTGCACAATTATCATAGACTACCACGGTACGAAAGAGGGCCCTTATGTGACCATTGATTTTCTAGAGAATTTTCCAGCAAACAATTTTTTGTTTCAAAGCTAATTTTCTCAATATGTACCATATCACTTTATATGTGACTATATTGTTGATTATATTAAGAGGCCTTGGAATCTTCCTTTGAATGCCGTAGGGTATTCATAGACGTAGTATTTGTCCTAAAATTAGCTCCTAACTTAGTGGGCTTGTTCAGATGGATAATGTTAAACAATTTAAATTTGACTAGCAAAGACAAAAACTAAAATTTAACAGAGCTAATGTTAGAGTTAACAGAGCAATGTTAAATGGTTAACAGAAAATACGAAAACCTAGTCAAGGATGAAATCACCCAGATATACGATATCAGGGACTTGCTGCAGAACAAAACAGAAAATTTTGCTCTGTTATTGCCAAATGTGGCTCTGCTAAAATTTTTGGATTGCGTCTTGTGTTTACAAATCCGAATTTATTTTCACACTCAATGCTTTTTACTATAAAAAAAGGGAAAGATCTGTAATTAAGCATCAAATCTACATATAGTTTGCTCGGTTCTGTTGCATCCAAGAAGCACCTTTTGTTGGTCGACCAGTCAATGAAGAATTTAATGTGGTTATCTGAGGGGTCAGCTGGTTGCTCAAAAGGCTTTCTTAAAAGTAGGACAACTCTTTGCGATGAATTGACTCCATTCCCTTGCGTGTTTTATTTCAAATAGAGGCAGTGGATGTTTTGAAAGACATTCCATGGCAATCTTACTTGCTCTTAGAGTTTTTTTTTTGCCAGAAATCTGCTGAGAGGAAGCCTTTCATCTTTCATCTTTTTTTGTCTGCTTTTCAATTTCTTTTGTTTTTCGGCTTGGGCAGAGAAAAAATTAAATTTTCTGTGTTAGAAAACCTAAACACAAGATCCACATTCTTTGTATTTAAATTTGCTTGTTGTAGCTGTTGTTGGTTTTTTTTGTTGCTTTTATTATTGTCTTTTGGGCACGTAAACAACTTTTGCAATCTCCAGTCATATTTGTGGTTTGAGCTTAAGATATTAAGACGACTACTTACTTAGAACATGATCAAAAGCACTATGGGCTATATACAGACTAAATTGGAGAAAAATAGTTTTGTTTAATGTTCCTTACAATATCAAGAATGTATTGTAAGTGTAATGTAATAATGTTAGCTGAGGGCAAAATCTATTTAATTTATAACAAACTCCACGATGATGATCCATTTGTGTAGCTTCTTGCGTTTGAATATACGAAGAAAGCGGATGTGCAATAAAATGATTGGAGAGAGATTTATGTGGAATATCACGCAGTTCCGGCCTCATAATTTTCAATGAAGATTATCAGCAATTATTACTTAGTCTAGTCGACTTAGTCTAGTAGGTAGTGCGTAATAAATCAGAGATCGTTGTTTCAACCATAGCTTGACATCTCAAACAATTCTAAATAAAAAAAACAATCTTTCTTTCCTCGATTTCTTCTCAGCAGTCTTCTCCAAAAAAGTTGGAGAATGAATAAAATTCCCATGCAAAGTTGTTCAGTCTGTTCAGAGTCGAAGTTAAAGGCCCCACAGCTCTTGGATAACGCTAATACACATAACATGGGTGGTGTGAGAAGCAAGGTTGGAATCCTAACTAAAGGTTTGTGTTTTTAAGTTGGGTTGTGTTTATGAAAGGAGAACAGTATAGCAATCGAAGCAAAGCAGTACTTAAGCTTGACCTGGTCTTGGTCATAAAGTATATGAGGTAAAAATTCTAAACAATGATTGTGCCAAGTGAGTAAGTAATCGTCAGATGTTTTCTCTTCATCGAAGACTCAAACCAAGTGTTAATTTCATAAGCAAGACATCAATAAAACCAGGATCGTTAAGTACCAAATGCTGTGCAATGTACTTAAACCATTAAACAATTTGTGATCTTAATTATCAAATTTATGAGTTCCACTGACCATAGTGCACTCTTCGACTAGGCAAAGGAAGAACCCATCAATAAACTTTTATACTTTTTTACGTACTTTCAGCTACAATAACGGCAACGAAAAAGGAAGAAATAAATAGAAACGATTTTTGAAAACATTGAAGTTTAAATTTCTAGCCTTCAATAGGATTGCTGTGTTTCCTACACAGAAAACACAATCATGACGTGGATACATAAAGCGCGTGTAGCGGAAAAAGAGGGGAAATTTTAAAAGCCAACAACCAGATTAATGTTGTTGCTTCAGCTTTTTTTGCTTTATTTTGTTTTATTTTTTTCTGCTTTTAAAAAATCGAAATGTTAAGGCATAAACAAAACGAATTATAACAACAACAACACCAACACAAAGCTTTAACTTAACTTTATCCTTTATAGCCAAAAAATAGCCAGTAGCACAGCACAAACGACTGTCTTTTTATTCTTTATTTAAAATCTACAGAACAAAAACAAAAAACCAACACAACAAGAGAAAAAAATGTGAAAAACAACAAACGAAAAGAATCAGAAAGAAATAGAGAAAGGGAGATAAAGAGAGAGAGTTGGTGTAAAAGAGAATACAGTTGATTATAGGAAAGGTAAACCAACAACGCTTAGTGAGTAGACTTTCTTAGTGGAAATTTGCTTTTAAGAGCGATAAAGCTGACGGTTTTCTAGCACAATCTTTAGATTTCAGTTAAAAAAAACTGAAAAATATTTATAGATTTTTAAGCAGGACAGCGTGAACGCCAGTTCTGCCATAAAACTCTCAGCCATCACCAGAGTTTATTAAAATTGCGAATTTTATTCAAATAGTTTTTGGATAGGCACGTTCTGTAAACAAGTTCTACTTGCTCAAGAATTGTACTTCTTAGATTGTCAATTATAGAGAGGATGGTATATCGTCTCCTCCTCTTACTAGTTGTTACAAAGCCTCAGATGTATGTATTCCCAGTTTAGTTTCCGAACGCGTACAGGCCAGTTTCCCTTTATAAGCTACCATGAGATTTGTAAATTTTTTAAAACAAAAATTGATTTGCCCAAATCCATATCGGATCAGATCTATGTAGTCTCTCTGTTAGCGGATTCATTGCCCTATCTTTCGTTTGCAAGTGAATAAATTCCATTCCATGTCCGCATGACAGCTATAATGAACACCACAAGGAGATCAGAGGGTGCCACAGTAGCAGGGAAGCAGTACAATTCAATCTGTAAGATTGCTTACCACTCTACATACTACAATATCAATACATTTTCATAGAGTACGTCAATTTTAGATGATGATATTTGTCTGCCCTACTTGCTTAACTAAAATAAATTCATAAAAAAACAGAAACTAAAACTGAATATGAAGCTGAAGGAGACGCTTTCTGATAGTTCTATGTTGTTAATAGACTTGAAGAGATTATTATCCCTGTTCCAGAAATACTGGGCTAAATTGTTGAAGTTCAAATTAGTAGACATTTATTCAATTTGTTTTGTATATCACCATGGGCGGGTATAGCATCCAACATTACGTGGCAATAATAAATTTGTTTTATTAAAATGGCTGTTCTCTTCGGATCCTAATTTTCGTTGAAAAATCATTTTTAGCGATGAGGCCCATTTTTCTGTGCTTGGGTACGTAAACAAAAAAAAAAAATTAGTCGCATTTGAAACGATTCCAATTTACGTCCAATACAACCTAAAAGAGTCAATGTTTAGTTTAAATTTAGAGCAAGCGGATTCATCCATCCATATTTCTGTGAGAACGACGTTAGTCAGCACTATGGATCGATAATTATTTATTTATTTTATTGTATTGTTACGAAAATGGAAATGGTGTTATTAAAATAATAAACAAAAGCTCCAAAAACAAAACAACGGATTTGATCATGTATAAAGTAATAAACAAAAGCTCCAAAAACAACATAAGGCAGTTGTTTACATGATCAACGAAAAAGTAAACATATAGCAACAAAACAATGGGCTTGATCGCGTGATCAAAGAACAAACGAGAATATAACAACAACATCAGTAAACAAGGGGACAAAGTAAACAAGCAACAATAACATCAGGTATAAGAAGAGAAAAGGGACAAAGTAAACAAACAACAACAACGCTACAAGGATAGATGTAAACAAGATCCACTAACAACAAGGGAAGCGAGTTGTTTACATTTTTAGATTGTTCCCGAAGGCAGTCATTCTCTGCCAAGGGCATGCATTAGACTGATGATCCAGCGATATAAAAGGCAAGACAAAACGAGCAACGAGGAGTGAGTAATAATTCAGTCAGACTTGAGTGCAGACAAGTTGCGTGTGAAGATAATCGTGGTTCGAAGTTATAACGAACAAGTGTACAGAAGAATAACAATAAAAGTAAATTGTTGTTGTGTACAAGAAGAATAACAATTCTAAGCCAAATTGTTATTGTGTGAATAAATTTCAACACAGGGTGCACACAGATTTGTGCAGACAATAAAGAATTGATTTTGAAATTAAACACTAATTTACTTTTATTTCATTTGCAATCCACGAACTCATATTTTTAACGTTTTTAAAGGGTAAAAACGTAACAATTGGTGTCAGAAGTGGGATTGCAAAATCCAAAAATAAAAGTAAAAGTAATAAAGAGAAATCACAACCAAAATGAAGCTCTCCGATCTGAAAGTGGAACGGCTTAAACGTGAGTTGGATAAACTCAAGCTGCCAACAACGGGCACTAAAAATGAACTGCAAAGGCGGTTAAGGGAACAACTGCAGTTTGAGGGTATCGACATCGATTCCTATGAGTTCGAGGATGACGAGGAACGAGAGCTCAAGGCACCTGCATCCCCTAGCTGTATCGACATAAATTCGTTGCTAGCATCCATGATGGAAAAAATGGAAGTAGCAAATCTAAAACTTCTGGCTGAGTTTCGAAAAGAGCAAACAGCAATGGTGGAAAAAATAGATGTAGCTTCAGCCGAAAATAAAAAAATGCACGAAGCTTCTAGAGCCGAAAATCTAAAACTACTGGCTGAGTTTCGAAAAGAGAGTGAACAACGGATGGAAGAAATGCAAGCAACATCTAGAGTCGAAAATCAGAAACTCCTGGCCGAAGTACAAGCAACATCTAGAAGGCTGCAGGAAATCCATGAGGCGGTCAGCAAAAGAATCACTGATGTCGAGGAAAGGGTGTCACATTTAGAAAAGGCCGTTGACACGAGAGCGGACAATTTGGAAAAGGCCGTCGAGGGAAAACTGGTTAAAATGGACGAGAAGATCAGCAACCTCCAGAGCCAGCGGTTGGAACAAGTGCGAGTCGTATCAGAAGGTACCGGCAGGATAAAACCACCTTCCTTTGATGGTAGCTCACCCTTATCCGTCTTTAAATTCCAATTCGAGACGGTAGCCAGCCGAAACGGATGGGACGATGAAGAGAAGGCTTTGGAACTAATTCTGGCATTAAAAGGTGCCGCAGCCGAGATTCTGGAGACCATGCCAGCCAACCGCAGAAACAACTACAACGATTTAATGGTGGCGTTACAGCGCAAATTCGGCGACGAGCATAAACGAGAACTGTACCGCATGGAGTTAAGGTGCCGAGCGCAAAAGGCTAATGAGTCACTTCAAGCCTTTGCAATGGAGGTCGAGAGGTTAGTGCAGCTCACATACCCGGGAGAAAACCACCCACTTATAGACAATTTTAAAACCGAGGCGTTTGTAAACGGTATACGCGACCCTGACATCAAACTAGCGGTATGTTCTGCACAAAAGACAACCTTTGCAGAAACTGTATCCTTTGCACTAGCCCAGGAGACCGCTCGCACAATTTCTAGACCACAAATAAGCAAAGTGCGGAAAATGGAAGTCGTGGATGAAGAAGAATGCCTTTTGGACAAATTTAAAGAAATGATCAAGCAAGTTTTGGCAGAAACTGGACAAAAGGCTAAACCTAAATGTTTCAACTGCGGAAAGGGCGGCCATTTCCAACGGAATTGCAAAGAGCCACGAAAAAGGTCAAGGTCCGTCTCGCCAGCAAGGAATAATAAACGGGCTAACCACCAACCATCTACCCAAGAGTCCCCGTTAAACTAAAACGAGCTAGCACTGAGGGGCAAGTGCTGGCTCCCACAAGCAAGGGCCCCACAATCTCCATATCAGTAATGCAGCAAGACAACAACAACCTTACGGCGTGCGGGTACATAAACGGCAGAAAACACACCTTCACTATAGACACCGGTGCGACGCAGTCTATCATCAGACCAGATATAGTCAAGGGGAAGTGTGAGGCACTCAGTAATATAAGGCTACGAACAGCTACTGGAGAGTCTGCCACCGTCCATGGGAAAACAGAAGCGAAGGTGACTATGGCCAACATCAGTGTAAGCCATGTGTTTGTTGTTGCCGATATTGTGGACGAGGTTATCATTGGTGCCGATTTCATGATAGCCCATGGCATCAATTTGAATATGGGGCAACAGACAATGAGTTGGCGGAATGTGGAGATACCTCTTGACGTTGGATACAAGCATCAGGTGCACGCCCGAAGGTTAGTTGCGGCTGAACAACAGAAATTACCACCACAGAGCGAAACGCTGATATGGGCACGTGTGGAGGGAGATTGTGAGGAAAACCGCTTGTGGGTTGTGGAACCAGTAGAAATTCAGACGGACTTGTTATCAGGAAAGGCCCTCGTCAAATCTACCGAACAGGAAATAGTCCCGGTGAGAGTACTAAATCTATCGGGCCAAGAAAAAGTCATCTCTGAAAACTCCGAGGTGGGTCAATGTGTTCCAGTAGAGGCGGTAATCAACAGTGAACAATCGCCGAAACCTGCCGAAATGTCAGCCAACGACCAACAGGAATTTGGTAAAAATGTGGAGAAATGGGTGGCAGGTCTAGCAGCTTCAGAAAAAAATAAAGCCAAAAAGCTGCTAAAGAGGTACGCTTGCGCTTTCGCCACGAACAATAAAAGTCAAGGTAGAACAGCCATGGTCAAACACGAGATTGATACTGGTGAAGCAAGACCGATAAAACAGGCACCCAGAAGTATACCGCTAGCGAAGCGTAATGAGGTTAAAGAGCTAGTCGACGAAATGAAGAGGAGCGGTGTAATTGAACCATCATCTGGTCCGTGGAGCTCACCTGTAGTCCTAGTCAAGAAGAAAGATGGCAGTACAAGATTCTGCGTAGACTACAGGAAGCTGAATGATGTCACTAAAAAGGACAGTTACCCGCTACCGAGAATTGACGACACTCTCGACACGCTAGCCGGAACAAAGTGGTTCTCCACATTGGATCTACAAAGCGGATATTGGCAGGTGGAAATTGCAGACAAGGACAAGGAAAAAACTGCATTCAGTGCGAATGGCGGCTTATGGCAGTTTAAAGTCATGCCATTTGGGCTCTGTAATGCTCCGGCCACGTTCGAGCGGCTTATGGAACGTGTACTAAAGGGGCTGCATTGGAAGACTTGCCTGGTGTATCTCGATGACATAATAGTGATGGGCAGAACTTTCAACGAACACCTTGAGAACCTGGCAGAAGTTCTGCAACGAATATCAATGGCTGGCCTAAAATTGAGCGTAAAGAAATGTGCGTTCTTCCAAAGACAAGTGAAGTATTTGGGGCATCTTGTTACAGCAGATGGCATATCCACGGATGAAGATAAAATACGAGCAGTAAAGGACTGGCCTCGTCCGCAGAGCCTTCATGAATTACGCAGTTTTTTGGGACTATGCACGTATTATAGACGCTTTGTGCCTAACTTTGCCAGCGTGGCGGCAAGCCTACATGAGCTCACCAAGAAATCAAAGGTGTATCAATGGGGTGAGTCACAGGAAAAGGCGTTCCAGGCACTAAAGGACTTATTGTGTGCCGCACCAGTTTTGGCGTATCCGGTCCCAGGGGAAAAATTCATTTTGGACAGTGATGCTAGCGGATATGGTATTGGTGGTGTGCTTTCCCAAGTGGTCAATGGGACTGAGAAAGTCGTAGGATACTATAGTCGTACACTGTCAAAGCCTGAACGGAACTACTGTGTAACCCGACGTGAGCTACTTGCAGTGCTGGAATGCATAAAACATTACCATAAGTACTTGTATGGCCAACATTTTTTACTAAGGACCGATCATTCCGCACTGCGATGGCTGCTGCAATTCAAGAACCCTGAAGGGCAGTTAGCACGTTGGATTGAGCGCCTCCAGACTTATGACTTCAGCATTGAACATCGAAGAGGTGCAAAGCATGGAAATGCTGATGCTCTCTCGCGCCGGCCATGTAAATTAGAGTGTAGACATTGCGTAAAGGCTGAAAAGAAGGAATCTATCATCGACATCCGGCTAATGCAAATCGATGCCGACGAAGACTGGTCTGAAGCCCAAAGGAGTGACCCAATATTGGCAAAAATTATAGCAGCAAAGAAAGAGGACAAACGGCCTACCCGAAATGAAATATCAGCGGAAAGTGCTCTTACAAAAGCATATTGGGCGCAATGGGACAGCTTAAAAGTAATAGACGGGTGCTTATATCGACTTTGGGAAAGCGCTGATGGCAAGACATCATCCAACCTAATAGTGGTGCCTTCCTCTAAAATAAAAGAAGTCTTAAATGAATTCCATAATGGAGCTAGCGGAGGGCACCTTGGCGTAACAAAGACGCTGGAAAAACTAAAACAACGTTTTTATTGGGTTGGATGCCAGCAATCAGTGGCTGATTGGATTGCAAACTGCACCCAGTGTATGGCAGCTAAGGGTCCCGTAAGAAGAAGTAGAGGTCAGCTGCAACAATATAACTCGGGCGCACCTTTCGAGCGGATAGCGATGGACGTAGCAGGCCCTTTTCCTGTCAGCAACGCCGGAAACCGATATGTCCTCGTCGTGATGGATTACTTCAGCAAATGGCCGGAAGTGTATGCGATACCCAATCAAGAGGCGAACACCGTAGTGAATGTTTTTGTGAACAACTGGGTATGTCGCTACGGGGTTCCAGTAGAGCTACATTCTGATCAAGGCAGAAATTTCGAGTCAGCCGTATTCAAAGAAATGTGTGAAGTATACGGTATTAAGAAGACTCGAACGACGCCACTTCACCCACAGTCCGACGGAATGGTAGAACGGTTCAATCGAACCCTGGAGGAATACTTGCGGAAAGTAGTGAGCGAGCAACAGAAGGATTGGGACGAACACATTCCGAGGTTTCTACTGGCGTACCGATCCGCGGTTCATGACTCTACATCTAGATCACCCGCCAAGGTTATTTTTGGGACTGAGATAAAACTACCTGGTGACTTAGAGTTTGGCTGTAAGCCCGCCACAGCGGAAGATGACACATATACTGGAAAACAGGAAAGTTTAAATGAACTTCATGAATTTGTGCGCACACGTATTAAAATGGTTAGCGATAGAATGAAAGCCAGATATGATCGTGCCGCGAATACGAAGGGCTTCCATGAGGGACAATTGGTTCTATTTTTCAACCCAAAGCGGAGGAAAGGATTATCTCCCAAGCTACAAACCAGCTGGGAAGGACCTTATAAAATAATTAAAAGGTTAAATGATGTCGTATACAGGATTCAGAAATCGAACAGCCCCCGAGCCAAAATGAAGGTCGTGCACATAGAGCGACTGGCGAAATATGGAAGAGGAGATAATGAGCCTATTCGGGACGAACAGGCTTAAGTGGGCGGCAGTGTTACGAAAATGGAAATGGTGTTATTAAAATAATAAACAAAAGCTCCAAAAACAAAACAACGGATTTGATCATGTATAAAGTAATAAACAAAAGCTCCAAAAACAACATAAGGCAGTTGTTTACATGATCAACGAAAAAGTAAACATATAGCAACAAAACAATGGGCTTGATCGCGTGATCAAAGAACAAACGAGAATATAACAACAACATCAGTAAACAAGGGGACAAAGTAAACAAGCAACAATAACATCAGGTATAAGAAGAGAAAAGGGACAAAGTAAACAAACAACAACAACGCTACAAGGATAGATGTAAACAAGATCCACTAACAACAAGGGAAGCGAGTTGTTTACATTTTTAGATTGTTCCCGAAGGCAGTCATTCTCTGCCAAGGGCATGCATTAGACTGATGATCCAGCGATATAAAAGGCAAGACAAAACGAGCAACGAGGAGTGAGTAATAATTCAGTCAGACTTGAGTGCAGACAAGTTGCGTGTGAAGATAATCGTGGTTCGAAGTTATAACGAACAAGTGTACAGAAGAATAACAATAAAAGTAAATTGTTGTTGTGTACAAGAAGAATAACAATTCTAAGCCAAATTGTTATTGTGTGAATAAATTTCAACACAGGGTGCACACAGATTTGTGCAGACAATAAAGAATTGATTTTGAAATTAAACACTAATTTACTTTTATTTCATTTGCAATCCACGAACTCATATTTTTAACGTTTTTAAAGGGTAAAAACGTAACAGTATTATTTTTTTGTCCTGAATTAAATGATCATGCCATCGGCCACAATTCAGTTTGATTTATACGCCAAAGTGCTATGCAAAATTGAAGAACCAGTGGCGGACATTTTAGCGATGTTCTATTCCTCACAGTATGTCAACAATTGGTCTTCCAAGTAAATAAAAAATGTCACTGATATTCCCACTTATATAGTGAGTGTTATTTGAATTTTAAAATTCGAAGCTCTTAATGAAAGTCCCGATACTCGAACCTTTGTTAGTTGATGCAACATCTTTATGACTATTTTTGGTTTTTTAATCGCGGAGGCAGTTTGTACAAGTTGGCTTCTATCAGCGAATTTTACTCTATTTTTTCAAGGGGGATTTTGTATACAATGGAGGTCATCATATCTTTGTGGTTTGAATTGTTCTCTCTACGAAGCTTCTGCTGTATGCTGTTGTGTACTGTTTATGTTTGTCAAAAAGTCAAATACTAAGAATAAATTTTAGAATTTCAATTTAAATTATATTTTATTTTTTATTGTTGTTATTGTTATTGTAAATAAATTTTTTGTTAACAATTTTCATTTTTCTTTTGTATTTTGTATTTAAATTATTATCATCATTGTATTACTCGGTGCTTGATTGCTATCAGTTTGTATGTTATGGTTTGTTTTTGTTTTTCTTGACCATAAAGTTGATTCGATTTATAAATTTTGCATTTAAATCTTATTTCGAATCAATTATAAGCGACAACTTATGGTCCTTGCCTTACCACTGAGTAGAACTTGAGTTGGAAAAAGCGTATGGAAAGAGGTGGACTCATAAAATTAAAATATTTATTGTGGATGCAACTCATAAGATCACCTTTGCAGAGAGCTTTCGTGTTTTATCAAATTTCATTAAAGAGTTCCAAAAAATCACAATCGTGCTCGTACTCAATGTATTGAAGAATTTGTTCTATTTTTCAACCAGAACTGATCATATCTGTAGCGGGTTTTACTTTTTCTGAGGATTTTCATTACCTAACCAATCTTTAAGCAAGTAATGAATATGAGGCACTCACAAGATTATCTAATTGATAAGGAAAGAGTACTTCTTAGGCCAGCGTTGCATATTATCCCTCTTGTTTATGTGGTGATCCAATATCAGTTTACCACGAAGCCACGGATAGACTTGAGAATATAAAACATATATTGCCTCTGCTTTGTTGTACATCATGTCATAGTTATGTATATAACTATCTTTATGATATGGTCACCCTAATTTCTAAAGTTTTAAAATTTTTGATCATTGACAGTCTTTGCTGCTCTTTTGCTCTCAAATGCTCAACAATTGCAAATACTTTTGAAATATTATTGTAAGATTTTATGCAATTTAGAAAAACCAAATATCTTTTGTTTTGTTGTTTTTCTTTTTATTTTTGTTGTTGTTATTGTAACTTTTTTTAATACTTCCAAGTGAACAACTAGCCAGACGACCATCCAGCATCTGATGAAGATGAGGGAGACATTTCTATAGATTTGAGTGTGAGTGTCTAAAAGAATTTTCTCTACGATTTCACTTCAGAAAAGATTCCCTTGGTCTTGGCTTGCAAGCAAATGCATTTTCTTTAACAAAAATACATCAACAATTAAGAAAACAACAGCAAACGGAAAAAGAGAAAAAAAGGAAAAGTTTTTGATTTTTCTGTTTGTTTGTTTGTAATGAATTTTTATAATTGGAAACGCTTAAGGAATCAGATCCTCTGTTGTTGTTGCTCCATTTGTTAAAAGTGTTGTTGGCTTTTTGTTGCTGTGCAATATTTTTCTTCTGCTTCTCCCAAAGCATTCGTTTGTTGCTTTTCGAAGCTTACGAGGATATTTGATTCTTATTTTTTGTTTCAGTTGTTGCAACATATCGTGCCTCAACTATGTTGCTTTCATGGCATTGTTGTTTTGGCTGTTCTTGTGCCATGGCTTGCCATGCTTTTAGGCATTGAGACCGTGTCTTTTTATCTTTGTAGGAAAATAAAAGAAGTTTTAAAATATAAGCAGAGTCAACGTCGTTTGAAAGTTTTTTTCATCGTTCAACGTTATTTTAACGTCTGTTTTTTAACCATTTTTTATGCTGGTATTCCTCAAGTACTCTCATCATTTGGTATATGCTTGATGATGATGTTGTTGCTGGTTTTGCTGTTACTTTTATAGCATATTCGCTCGTAATGTTCATAATTCCATCTATCGTTTATATTGGCCGCATTGCCAGTGACATTTGATATTGTCCTTTGGGAATTTTATTAAAGTGTCTCAAAACCTTAAAGTTAAGGTTGTAATATTTTGGCACCAACCAACTCGTCTTTCTGCCTAACGAGGACATGAATGAGGCAATCAGAAGGATAACCTAATGGAAAATTCATGCTATACAGGATTTTAAAATCTTCATGAGTGAAACCGATAACTTGCATGTCTAAACAAAATTTGGATTGCATGGTTATGCCAATTGTTGTTAATTGTGTAAGGGAGATACTTAACTACTGCAACCATACAATGGATGGTAAGTAAAGTATGTCCCTATAATATCTCCCCAAACCTTGTTGCCTTACGAGTTGGTGTCTTCTTCTGAATACGTTAACGACTCGATATAGAGTTATCCATTTAGTGCTTTTTAAACCGCCGTATTGACAAGTCTGTTAAATAACTTTCATCTAAAATATCATTTGTTTAGAGAGTGATTTGCGATTCACGATTATGGATCTTTTAACAACTGAAGAACGAGTGAAGAGAGTCAAAATTGAAAGCAGAAGTGGTGATTGAAACGTGACCACTAAAATAACCTGCTGTGCAAGGAATTGGCAAGATTGTCAACACATTTAGGAGTTGCCGTAGTCTAGTAGAGAGTCTAAAAAATTCTGAGAATAAATAGAATTTCCCAATCTGTTGTTTGGAATTGACTTTAAACTGTATGCTCCACCACTCATGGATGTAATTAACATAAGCAATATGATCTTCGTTCCTTTAGAGCTAGCAGTTGACCAGAATTCACAGCGAAGCATTATCGAAACTTATATTTGGTCATATTATATGTTTAGAGCGATTACGTAGCCCTTTAAAAAATCTCGTACCAAACTTAACCATAGTCAAATAGTGTTGTCTTCACTATCTTATGCAAAGGCCTTAAGTTCAGAAAAGATTTATCTTTGCCTCGGTTATATCAGTCTCTGTAACTTGTCGAATTCCAACTGACTAGTTTAGATAGTTAAAATGGTTACTATTCCTACTGGGTCTTCATCTTATTTTTAATGGCTTGACATTTGAAATCTCGTTCGAACCGTTTTGTAGTCATCGATGATGATTAAATGTTGTGTTGCTGATGATGGTGTATGTTCATTGCTCTATGAGGCACTCTTTTCGGAAGACACTCTGTTAAGTGTGCTAAGGAAATGGCCAATAAAATGAAAATGTACGGTGAAGAGAAGGTGACGATTGCTTTCGCAGCTACGATGTTTACAGTCTAATATCTATCCTTTGAAAAAGCTCAACCAATGATCTGTTAATTTATTTTCGTTTACAAGGCTGAAGTTTGAAATTAATTTTAGTAGTATGAAATGATTCGATACATACATTATGCAGTTTATGAAACGTAATCGAGGCAGAAATGGTGCACTGATGCACAAATTTCTGAGAGCTGCTAGAAGCTTCTTTCAATTCTTTTAGGGTGTATAGTGAGGAAAATATTACCGTGGTTAAGCAGTTTAAATCGTTTCCTTATTCAATTAATGATTAAGGATTCTCACTTCGTCTGTGTTTGCATTTCATCGCTTTTAATTATTCACTAAATTCACTGTTAAATAGGCCCCTTCTTTCCGTAATCTAAGGCAGCATTTAATTATTCATGAAATTTTATTTTTTTCTTTGGGAAACTATTTTCCTAAAACGAATTGGCTTTTATTGATGATGATGGCAGATTAAAATTATTTTTATTCCTCTTTCTTTCTCTTTCTCTTTCTATTCTTTCGCCTTTAATTTGTTTAGTTCTTTTGTATGCTTATACGTCTTGTCTGTATTTCAAGTATATGCAATGAATTAATTGATTCTCTTTATTGAGTTTGATAGAATCGATTATTTCAGGAAGAAGTTATTTAAACTAATGCAACAACAACAGCAACAAAAATAATATAAATACAATAAAAATTATGTAAAGTCTCAATACAATGTAATTGTAATTTAAAATTCGAATTAAAATTTAATCGGGCGTAAAATTGTAGTTGCTCTACTCATACTAACATTTACACTCTTCTCTTTTCGTTTTAACATCAATTCTTAAGAATACGAATTTGTTATGGAAGTTAAGAAAACATGTTTAGTAAGGTTATTGAATTTAATTTTTAAGCCATTGATTTAAGCGAACATTAAAATGGCTCTGACAAACCAGAGTATGCGTCCATTCGAATATAGTCCCTTCAAGGCGACTATATGTTTACGATTTTTATTAAATTTGTAACTAATTTATCTGATCAGTCGAGTATCTTACAATTTCTATGCACTTCGATCTGCCCTGTTATAATCCACTTGAAATACCTGAGGCACTTACTAAGTAGTCCATATAGGTTAGGTTAGGTCGGAGTGGTAGCTCTGATATCACAAAGCTCACTTGAGCACGCATAGCGGCCCGTTGTGATGCCACGGGTGAACGCAGGCCCTGTACTAACCAAGTTAAACCAAAATCAGAGAAAAGGAGGAAGTTGGTCAGCGCAAGGTCTGCAGAACAAAAGCACGACTACCCCGCACTGGAAAACCAGCCAGAAAGTTTGATGAACGAAGCTATATCCTTGATGTCAATAGATGATAGCTCCGTTAAGCTAACCAGGAATAGGGAGCCAAATAACAAGTAGTCCATATGCACGTTAAGAAATTTGGTGACGGTGTTTGCTGGTTGCCCCACAACTAAATTAGCTAAAATGCCCTAGTAGTCTCGGCACTCTAATTACAAGACCTCCTGGTACAGTTTGACTAGAAGTCCGTCTGCCCTCCTTCTACTATTAGTAAAAAATCAAAATCATAAAGGGATAGATCTACCAATGGGTACTTTTATGGTCTCAAATGAGTACCAGTGAAACAACTCCTGAGCCGCATCTGGAATTATTCGAGAGATTCAAAGTCGACAATGACGTCCGCATCCTAATGAGCTCTAATAGCTCCTCAACGATATGGTTGCTGTACAAAGCATTAAAATTCAGCAGCTGGGTATTTCATGCGAGGATCAACGGAGTTTAACGTAGAGAAAGACCAAACCAAGAAAGCTCTGCCATCGATTGCGATCAACTGGATATGGATACGTAAAGGTTATGTCAATAATACAAACACGAGTCACTGCGGTTTTTCTCGTTTCGATTTTAGTCTAATAAGAGCATTATACGTATGTCATTTATTCCGATCTAGATTAGTAGAGTCCATAGCCTCAATGGATCCTAAATTGAAAAACCATTATCATTATAATGCTGACGCCTAAGTAGGTCTTGATTGAGGCGAACAATAAAATACAACAGCACTGTACCGCATAATCTAGAGACATCCAGCGTTTGCCAATTGTACTTATACGATGCGTAATATTGATTGATAAATCATGTAACTTTTTCTCTTAAGCAGATGGGTCTTTAACTGAAGTCGTTTTACAATAATTGCACCTCAAATTCGTTCTTTAACTTCTCCCTTATTTCTGCGTCCCACTGCGTTAGTGGTCTAGGTCTATTCTTGTTCTTGTTGAATTAAACGACTATGAGAACCCGAGTTTTGATAGTAATAAACAACATTTACGTTGATATGAAAATTAAAACATCAAACGACCATCTTCCCCAAAAAACAGAAAAGTAATTGCTGCATACTGCTATCCCAGAACCATGAGGAATAGAAGGATAATTATGATGATAACTATGATGGCAATGTGGTTTGTGCTAATGAAGTTGATCACGATGAGAATGAATCCCCTTATCTAACCAGAAGAATTAAAAATGGAAACAAAAACAAACACACAGACAAAGTTTTGAATTGAAAATACAATTTGTTTTGGAACGCTACTTGTACAGTGTGAGTGAAACTACGTTGAAATATTCATGCAATCAATATGCTGATGTTGCTGGTGCTGGTGCTACTGCTGATGACAATGTTGATGGGGTTCCTGATGATTTTGTTGGGAAACGTTTGCTGATATTCTTCTGTTGGTATGGCCCCATATAAATTCACTTCTTTTTCGGTTTTTTGTTTGTTTTTTATTTCTATGGCAGCACTGCTCTCCTGCCATTCCTAGTGTTAGTTCTGATAGTTTTGTTTATATTTTTTTGTTGTTGTTAGCTTTGTTGTTGATATTGCTATACATTTGAGGTTTTCTATTTAGTTTTATAGGTTTTTGCTTTATAAACTGATTTTTACTTTGAACAATAAAGGAGTGAGGTGGTGGTTCTATAAAGCAATAGAAGCAGTGGTCAAGCCTGCTATAAAATCTAACCACATCATCACCTCCCCATATCCATTCTACCCCGCCCTACATTACGAATACCGTAAGAGTAAAACATAAATATTTACCCACCGTTTGAGGGAAATGTAGTGTTAAAGGATTTTGATTTCATTACAACTGCTGCACAGCCCGCCAGGCAACACTCGGTAGAGTGTTGAATAACTTATTTAGAATTTTGTGTGTGGTTGGTAGGGAAATTGATTTAATGTACAGCAGGCAGAGAGTAAAATTCAATTGAAATTCAGCTCAGAGTAGTAGAAATAAAATATTTAAATATTCATTTTATTAAATACACTTTGAACAACATTCCCTTAGGGATAGGATATGCCGGTGGAAATTAAAAATCTTTTTCAAGTTTTCTTTTTTTCATCTTGCCTTTGAAGCTGTTATAATACGGAGATAGAAAAACTAACAAACAAATTAAGTTTTGCTTGTTCGGTAACAAGGTTTAATAAGGTCAGAGGTCAGATTAAAGATCACTTGTTTTAGGTTAGTTTAGATACACCGTATTGGAGGAAGTTAGTAACTCTAACTTCTCTATTTCGGTCCAAATAATGGCACCAATCTGATGCTTGCATATGATAAAGAAGGTTATCGTATGCTATGTAGGGAAAGAACTGTTGGGTATTCACATCTTTCATCCTAATATAGATATCCAAGGATCAAGATAGAACTGTCTATGACAGAATATCAATGACCGAGCAACCAAAGTAAATATAAATGAGAAAGAATTTCAATCCGTTAATTAAACTCTAACTGCCTAATGCTTAGCTGTAAATGTAATGAGCATCCAAAATTTATAATTTTATAAAATACAAAAATTTTCGTTTTAACATACTGTCGTTATCTTCATTAATTTCTCTATAACTTTATGAGTCACAACAAGTCACAAGCTTTTTCCCCAAAGTCCTAATTGATTTCAATTGTCATGTTTAATAAATAATTTGAATAAGTACCACAATATGAATACACATCTTATTGCCATTTGTTATCGAATTTGTTTGGCATCAATTAGTTTTAATTCGAATTATTTATCAAGTTAAAGTATTACGACAGCATGAAATAGATGGTCGAACAGTGATGAAAATAATTAAAGGGCCACAGATTCAAAACGAAAAAAATTGGGAAATTAATTTAAATTTATTAGTTTGTAGTTTGTAGTTTGTTTGACGACGTGGTACTGCTTTCGGTGATGCCTTGAAAAGTGACTTATTGTCCAGGTCAGAAGACCAAAATTAGCTTATCTTGGTCTTATATAGATAATATGGGGAATTAATTACGTTTTTTACGCGAATGTTGGCGGAAACTGACATTGTGAGACAAGGTGCTACATGTCTGCTGACGGTCAATGAATACAAGGTACGGAACAGCTATTAGTCATTGCGAGTCAAAGTAATCAATTCAATTTATAATTTTTAGAATGAAGTCCAATCCTTTGTTTCCTTAACCGCAGACTTTTTTATGTTTACATGAGAATGTGAGACTCCTATAGGTGTTACACATTCGTTATCGCTTCTTTCTTGGCTTTCCCTAGCGATAACATTTATTTAAAACTTTTTCCCGCATCCTTTCTATGTTTTTCGTTCATCATAAGAGATATACATATTTAGCGATATTATCGGACTGTCCTTTGTTACTACCAATTGTGGGCCATGACATTAAAGAGACAATGTTTGGTGCAAACCCTGGCTCAGACCTATTGAACGAACAATGAAAAGATATTTCTTTGGTAATTCAACTCAGCTGTCTTCTGGCAACATCTTTGAAAATAAATCAAAAAGATTTAATCAAAAATTTGTCGTTCACAGTCGACTTTAATCTGTAGGTCCCGCCTCTAATGTATAAAATTAACAACCACAACATGGGTGGTGGTGTGAGAAGCTAGGTTGTAATCCTGATTAAGTTAAGTGAGTAGAATCCTTCTCTAATAATTGATTTTTTATTTGTGGCAATAATTTTATTATGTGTATGTCCCTTTAGCTAAGCATTTATAAGCATTCATAGTCTATTACAAAACCACAACATAAATTTTACATATTCTGAAAGTGTCTGAGTGTGCCTGTGTGTTGCCATTGCCTTTTAATTTTCAGAATTGCATGTTTGTCCTGGCATTCACAGCTTCTGTCTAAAAATCTATGGAGACTAAATTTCCTGCACATTTAAAACAAACAAACAAAAAACAGAAAAATTAAAAAAAAAATAGAAAAAGAAGAATAAAATCAATGAATAAAGTTGCTGTGTGGCAAAGGACATCCTTGTCGAAATAAAGAGTTATTCCTGCTCTTACTCCGCTCTAAAATGGTACAAATAATGAATTTTTATTCAACTTGTATAAGTATCACCTAATAAAACAGCAAAGGATGTATTTCTTCACACCCATTCTAAATGAAAACCACAAAAATCTCGTATGGCGGTTTTGTCTTAATACACCCTAAATTATTATACAAGCCATGACTGGGAGATCCTTTATTCCCCAAACCCTTCAACGAATTCCTTTTTTTACACTGATTTTATTTTTTAGTGGTTTTACGAAATATTCTCCCCCGCCTTTTAAGATAAAGTTGAACTTCATTTGATTCTAAATCAAGTTTAAAATATGTGGTGAAATGCGAGTTAAATTCTTTGTTTTTTGTTGCAATAGCTTATCATCACATGTTTGTAATTCATAGCATCATCAATTCAACCACACAGAATGAGAAAACACAAAAGAATATTTGAAATGGACTACCTACTCATATTTATGTGACTTCGACTTTAGTTTAATTAGGTTTTTGTGAAAAGCCTGGTAGCAAAGTTAGAAATCAAATTTGACCCCTTCCGTACATGTGAAAGGATGTTAAAGCCATAAAATATCTTGATTTGAAAAACCCTTAGCCAAGCGTTATAAATTCGAATCCACGTTCTCTTGTTTTATTTTTGAAAATTCAACGGAATAAAGTTCCGAAAGGACAAACTACAGCGTCTGGGGAGTAGCAATCGGTAAAACTGTTAGAATATTATACATATAGTACAGAAGAAAGTACAGCCTACCGAAAAGAAACTGAGAATGTGTTTGTGGAAGTACAACAATGCACAAAATGTTCCAAATTAAACATAGATAAGACGTCATTTGAAGTCATTTGTTTGTAAAAGTATTATGAGTATTTATTAAGTTTAGCTATTTTCTGCTGAAATTACCGTCAAACACAGGAGTCAACTGACTCATTGCTTGTTGATCGGAGCCGTGTTGTTCTTTCAGTTCAGCTAAACGAGAGTAATGCGGCTTAGTATTTTCATGACTCTGGTGCATAAGTCAGGCTGAATTTAACTGATGGTGGTTTGAGGCTTATTCACATACACCTGTAACTTAAGAAAACTCTCACAAGAAAAAGTCTAATGAGGTCCAAGCGCTCAAGGTTATTCACATCACCTCCTCGTTTGATAGTCAAACCATCAAATCGGTCGTGAAGGATATCTAATGTAGCATGAGCTGTGTGGCACGTAGCGCCGACTTTTGAAACGTATTCGTTTTTTCCCCTCTCAATCTGCCTGTTGTGAATGTTCTGACATTAATAATAATAATCCTGGTACTGGCAACACTGTTTAAGCTCATAGGTCAACGGTACTAAAAGTAAATTTTTGTTGTTTATGGGATATTTTTGTTTTTGTTTCTGCAGTTATTATTACTGTTGTTAATGTACTCATATTTTATGTTTTTTTTTTGTAGATTTTCTTCTTGTTTTTATTTTTCTATTTAAACTGCTTTTATTTTTTATTAACTGCTTTTTTCTCTTCTCTCTGCTATATGATGTAGTAGAACATCAAAGGGAACTTGTAAACAATATGATTTACAACTGCAATAAACACTCTTCTACCAACACTTTAATGTGTTTTATGCATTCAATATTTTACTAAATATTTGTAAAGACGTATAGCTGAGTGAGAATGTGTTGGAGAAAATGAGAGAGTAAAGGAATTATTTTGGATATGCATGGCTCAAGCTATTGGTGTATGTTAGTGAGACCAGAATGTAACAGGGTATATAGAAGCTTTGTAAGTGTGCGTGTGTATACGTTTAATATGCATTTGTTTATCCTTAAGTGTTTATCCTTAAAGTTGAAAGTTGCGTTGGTACTGGAAGAAGTAACATTGAATATTTAAAATACTTAAGTCACAAACATAAGCAGAACATAAGCAAAACAGTAAAAGCAAGGAAAAACATTTGAGAGGAATGAAAAATTATTGTTTAAATTTCTTATAAAAAACAACCATTTTTTTATTTTACGTTTTTATATTTTACTCTTTTCTCCTCTCTTTCTTCCTCCATCACCCCCTTTCTGTATATAACTTGTCTGTTTTCGTCTATTAATATTCGTTTCGAAATTTTTAATAATTTTCTTTTCTCAATACGTACGTTTGTCCGCCGCATAAAAGTGAGTGTGGTTGCGTGTGTAATGTCTTAATACATGTTCATTTTAACATTGTTTTCTATTATTAAAACATAATTTGTGGGTGTGTTAGGGAGTGAATAAATGTGTTTTATTGTACATACACGTGCAAACGTGCTTTAAATATTAAAAAAGCAAAGAAGGATATTCACTGTATTAGTAAATCCACAAAGAATAACAGTCTTTGGTTACAATAATAAATAGTTATAAGAACAACAATTGCAACATGAACTTAAAAAAAGCAATCTGAACTTGTTTACAATAAAACAAGAAAAGGATTAGAAACGCTTAATTTTCATGTCTTAAACTGTATATTTATTTTTTTAAACAATTTTTTAATAAGGTCAACACCATGTCAGCCTGTCCATTGCTTGTCTAATGATTTCGAAACACTTTTTGTTTTTGCAAATTCTGACTGTAATCCCTTTACAAACCACAAGTTCTGTTTGAAACGAATAACTTTTAATAGTAATTGACAAACAGTTTTTTTTCTTATCTTTGCAGATAAATGCTGTGTACAAGGGTGTCTATCTGAGCCGGGAAAACAACCTACGTTTAGCAGGCAATTAATTAAAAAAGGAGGCAAAATAAAATGAAATTCTCACAGTAGTTACAATAAACAACGACTGAAAGCAATTAATTGTCGGTAAAACAAAACAAAATCTAAAAACGGAACTACTTGAAGAAAAAAATAATATAAAATTTAGAAAAGGATTAAAAACAAATTAAAAATCGTTTAAAATTGAATTAAAGTGTTCGTTCGTTAGAAACAGACAGAATTGCTGTTAAATAATAAGAAGTAAGAAAAAATATTTAAAATCTACATAAAAATGCGAATACAAGTAGAGAAGTGCACGTTTTAATGTATAAAAATGGTTTAAAAGGGAATGAAAGAAAAATTAAATCAAATGAAAGGAATTCAAATACTAATTCAAATTTGAATACAAATCCCAGCTAAGCTATGTTACTACTAGAAAGCTATGCTATTAATAATAAATAATAAAAATATCAAATTAAAATTGATTGACACCGTCTGACAGAGTGACATACCAACTGAGTAACAAAAAAATTGCTAGGAAAACCAACAATTATCTCGACAGGCACATTGTAATATCATCGAACCACAGGCAGAGTTATAAAGAAACGAAACGAAAAATGCTATCAATGGCTTGCAAGTGAAAAAATAAAAAAAAAATTATTTAAAAAAATCAAATAAATAAGAAAAATTAAAAAAAAAAACAAATTAAAATTAAATAAATGGTGGTTATAAGATCGAAAATTACAAGTTTTCCAATCATTTGGCAAGTTATAGAAGATTAAAAAAATTAAAAAATTTTTTTTTTGTTTATTTATCTAGAAAATAAAGCACAAAAATCTCTAAAAAAAAGTGTAAAAAATAAAAAAAAAAAGTTACGCATACCATTCAAGATAACATGAAAATGTCAATTAAAATCTAATGCTGTTGAATTTGAAGAATAAAAAAAAAATATATATGTATAAAAAAGTGCCGAGTAGTAACGCGTAAAAAAAGTGTAAGAATTTGTGTGCATGTTATTTAAATTAAATTATTACAATCATAGTTAAAAAAAAATAAAAAGGTACTCCGTGTCTTCTTGCATTTCAAATGAATGTTGTCGACGACAAATGTTGCTGGTTAATGACATGCGGAACGTAAGGATTATTGCATAATATATTTAAAGGTTTGTATTACAATTCATTTCCATTTTAAATCACATTATAAAAGGTACAGTGGGACTATATAATATAAATATATAAATTATAAACATTTAATTCTGTTCAGCAAGGTTCAAACCTAAAATAATTGAAAAAAAAGATACATTTATACTACACTTCGTACATTTTACTTCTAATATTATCAGCCCTGTGCGTTTTGCGCAGTTATAAATCGTATGCGTACTAATTTTACTCTGTCAGATTCAAAAGCATCTACAAGGCAAAATCGTATGTACAGGACAGAATTTTGCTGCTGTAGGACGAAATCTTGAAACACTTCGAATTTCCTCTCAGTTTGTTGGTCTTTGTCCTTTGAATACGTGGAACTTAAAATAAATATAGGTTGTAAAAGTATTGAATATATACACTGGCGAGCAAAAATGGATACATAATATTAAAAAAATATAAACTTTATATTTGTACTTTATTTATTAAAAAAAAAAAAAAAACACCCATATGTTAAACATTTATTTAGACTATCCTCTAATTAAAACAAAAACCATTCAGTAATATTATTTCCTTTTCAATATAAAATACAGCTTAATATTATTTAGTAGCATTTATCCAATTTTGCTCGTTTCGTTTCAAATGAAAAATTCTGTATTTTGTCCATAATCCTTTATTCTTTATTACTGATTTAATGCATTTTGGTAAGCTTTCTACCAGTTTTTTGATGGTTTCGCTGTGTATACTTTGCCACTCTGCCTCAATTCTTAGCCACAATTCGTTAAGGTTATTTGGAGGGTTTTCATACTGTGCCAATTTTTATTTAAGATTTTAGAGTTTTAATAATGTAGCTTGAGCACTCATAGTTAATTTTTAATGCCATATTTCAGCATCAGGTCACATTGAGAGAATTTTTATAACATATAATATTCATTTGTTTACAAACATTTTCATTTCAGAATTTCGGTTTTGTACATTTTTTTATTTTGTTGTAGTATTTAGTATGCTAAGTTACTTGGTTTTTAATGGCATATTTAAGCATAATTAATTTTTACAAGAATATTTTATTTCCTTTTCAACATTTTTATAACTTTGGTTAAAGTCGTTTGAATTTTTAGTGTTTTTTTAAACGCATATTTTAATACATTTTCCTTTTAAAATATTTCCATATAGCTTTTTATTGCATATTTCGTCTTATAGATTAGTTGAAAGAAACAATTTTTCTGTTTGGAAATTCAAACAGTTTTTAGTTATTAATGAAGTATTTATAAAAATGTTTTAATTGCTTATTTCAATATTTTTTATTTTTCAAAAGATTTTCTTTAGTTTTAAATGTCATACGAATATTTCACTATTATTTATTTTCAAAAGCATTTGAAAAGGATTTATCTTTGAATGTGTTATTTTTAATAAATTTTTATAGTTTGTTGAAGCATACTTTATTTTTTAAAACATACTTCATGCCTAGTTATTTTTTTTCATTTAATTTAATTTATTTCATTAATTTTTTCAGACCTTATTTAAAGTGCACATTTTTATAGTTTTAAATAAATGAAATAAAAATATTTTATATATAATAGCATATTTTTATATAATTTCTTCTTAGGAGAATATTTACAGAGTGTTTTAATCATTTAATATTTTTGGAGTCTAATATAATGATATTACACCAATACCCCGATTTGCGTCGCTTCAGTTTGCGTCGCTTCGAAGTTGCGTCTTTTTTTAAGTTTCTGGAATTTCAATATTGCGTCGTTTTTGTTTCAATTTGCGTCGCATGGCTTCGAAGTTGCGTCGTAAATGCTTCGATTTGCGTCGTTGATATGAAAATGTTTTTACAAAGCTAAAGCAGAAAAAGGGGATTTCCCGTTTAGTAGAAAGCAAATTTGCAGGTGAGCGTTGTTTACATGTTAAGCGTAGTTATTAGTTTCGAATTATATGTCGTGGAGTGAAGTTCAGTCTGAAAGTTGAAATTGAAAATTCTGCTTCAGTTTGCGTCGTTTCGGTTTGCGTCTCATTTTTTCAGTCCCAATTAGCGACGCAAACCGGGGTATTGGTGTATTAACTTATTTCGCTTTTAAGAGAATATTTAAAAATTAAATATTTGATTTTAATAGATTCGAGGAGCTTCGCTTAGCATTTTCTATGTTTCAAAGCATATTCCAGTATATTTTATATTTCAAGAATTTTTTTCTTATTTTTCTAATTTGTTGGAAATTAAAAATAATTATTAAATCTTTAAAATAGCATGAGTTTTTAGTATAAGTTTTATGGGAAAACTTTTGGTTTGTTTTTAACAATTTCTTTCCTCTTATTTCTCTTGCTGAGATTTGAATTGAATTTTTCGTGTAAATAAATATTCATCAAACCACATTTTCGGTTAAGAACTTAGAAAAATAACAACAAAAAATTAAATACGCTTATACTCACATACCTGGATGGAGACATTTCACAAGGAAGGGTTACGTGAATTAAAAATAACAGTTTAGAGGGAATTTTTAATACAATGAAAACGTAGAATTTTCTGAGATTGATCAAAATACAAAAAGTTACCTTCCTATATGAGAGATCCAAATTTAAACCTGCCACCAAACTAGCGCACTGTCGCCATCTGTGAGAAAGTTGGAAAGTACAGAAAAAGTACAGTTCGGCTCTTGTCCATCATATGCTTGAAATATCGTGAAACGACTCATGTTATGTGATGGCTAAACAAATGCTTTCGGATGTTCCAATATTTACATCTTGTTTTGTCTATTCCGCAGCGCCTTCGAAAGTATTTTTCGCGGTTAGCACGGACCGTATAAGTAAGTTTTCAAGAGAATTATTTGCTTGTTTCCTACTCTGTTAGTATAGCTGTACGATTTATGCATTAACAAAATTCATCCGATGACGAATACCGGTTCAAGTCTTGTTTTTTCTTCATTTATCCAACAGAGCTTTCAATGTCGCTGTAGAACAGATTCTCATTGAATCTGTTAGTACAACACACGCTACTTGTTGTATCATATCCAACTCCATGTGAGCTCTGATCTATCTGCCCAGATAATTGTCAGATAATTGCGTACACTATGTAAATTGGGCTTACTTTACGTTTTTTTTTGAGGAGCATAGGCTTGTCCTCTCTGCACTCCCTAGACTTTTTAATTATTTTGATGATTTTTTTACTTTAATTTCCAAAGTGTTTCTAGGTAGTCAGATATGACCTACTGCGGCAGGTGATAAAATAATAGTGCTGGCACCTGTCTTTGCGTATAAGCAGAGTCCCTTGTAGTTGGATGTAGTGATGAGACGACTGAGTTTTAGTTTAGACTAGATGGCGCTGCCTGACATTCGTTTATATTCACTGTTGATGTTTTCCTTTCTAGACGCTACAGCTCCTGGGGCTTTCTAAACGAATTATTTGCAGGGGATTAAAGCCTTATGATTTTCTAAATTTCTAAACTTTTTTTCGGCTTGTGCGTGGTCTGAACCAAGCGTAATCAACCACTTTGCATCAGCATTTAACTTCGTGTGAAATTTTGTTTGTTAATTTGATATATGGCAGCTAATGTACGGCAAAGTCAGGTAGGTAGTTCGTATTCAAATTTTCGATGTTATTCTTCGCTAGAATTGCTACAGCTACAGTTATCAAATCAAATTAAAGTGATCCTATTCCCATATTATTTTAGATCACTGAAGTACACTTAACAAAAGCCATTTAGTGTAATAGAAAACGAGGTTACTGTCCTCAGTTTTTGGTCCGTAACTATTTGCTTACCGGGAAACAATTTCAACTTCAGTTTTCTTATTTTTGATTAGTAGAGTGCTTTCTCCACAGTTTTTTTTAATTCACAACTTTTATACGAACGCAGTTACTTTTTAAAATTGTTGGCACTTGTATGTAAAATCGCCCATACTTTTAGCATTTGCACGCACATGTGACGAAAATAAATGCTAGTGTGTAAGAGAACTAAACGAAAATGTTTTAAAAGTTACTGACGAAGCTGGGAGCAAAAAAAAAATTGCGAAACGAAAAATCAAACAGAATTGACCATGACAACCAGACAAGTAACGAAACGAACAATTAAACGTACAAACAAACTTCAAACTGCGAAACAAGAAACAAAAATACAAACAATAAAATTAAATGCAACAAACTTCTTGTCAAACTACGTTTCGCTACTTTTTTTCTTCGCCTTTCGGCTTGATGATGCAACAATTGATGATGACCATGTTGATTGCAACCAGTGTTGCCAAAACATTATTGAGAAAAAATGCTAGATTTTTCTAAAAAAAATGCTAAAAAGTGCTAAAAATTTTAAAAAAGTGCCAAAAAAAAGTGCTAACAAAAATTAATAGAAAAATTTGATTTATAGTTAATTATGAGATCTGTATTTCTTAAAAATTAATTTTTATACTTAAATATGAATAAAGAAATTGAAATTACATTAAAAAAATCAAAAATAACATGTTCAATTCATTTTTAAAAACAATAAATCGAAAGTAAATTCTTAAAAAACAAAAAGTCTTTAAATTACTGTTTAAACATGAACTTTTAAATTCATAGTTTTTCACATAAGTTTTAAGATTACTAAAATAATTTGATGAATTTAAAAAGTTCAGTCATCATCATCGTTATTTTCATCATTATTATCATAACTTTCACCAGATCAAATTAAGTTCAGATAACTCGTTGGGACTTCATATTGGTAATAGCACTTTCCGCTTTGTTTTAATCCGTATCTAAAATGTTGTTATATAATAAAATTAAGAAATAAAAATTTAACATTAAAGTTATACCTAATTGCTAAAACAAAATTTACTGTCTGTAGATGTAATCGGTTTCTTATATTTGTCTTTACGATGTTCACTTGACTGAACATACGTTCTACGTCTGCATTAGACCATGGAAGACTGAGAAGTTTTAAAACAAAATTGGCAATCTCCTCGAATCTCTTCCTCCGGCATCTCTATATGCTTTTACCTCTGACCAGAATGGTACTGTGTTGTTTTTGTTAATCCATTTTATATATTGAATGTTGGAATATTGATCAATTATTTTTCCAATTTCTTCCTCGCTTATACAAAATAATTTTAAAATTGGTAAAATATCACCTTTTTGAGAACTTAAAACGTTTTGTAAAACTTTTGTATTATTTGGTAATCTTAAATAAAGAAGGGATTAGTTTATGTATTTTTTATATTTATATTTATCTTACCTTTGCTTTAATTGGTTTATTAATCCAACAACGAAGTTAATGCAATTATTTCTTATTTCTTGTACTTTATTTTTACGAATTTTATTTGTGTTTCAATTTTTCCACCTGAATTTCAAATTCATGGCCAAAACTACAAATGTACAAAACTTTATCTTCGAAATCGTCGTATAATACATCCATATTTTCGTCATCCAAAATCTTTTTTTTAAGAAAGTTAATTAATAGAGTTATTTCTTTTAAAAGACGAGTTGGGTCACTTTCATTGCTTTGAAAAACTTTGTTAACAGTTTGTATTTCATGTAGAATTGGTTTCAAAAAGAGTAAATATAGATGAATTAAAATACCAAAAATTGCAAAAAATGCTAAGAAAATGCTAGAAAAAAATTTAAAAATGCCAAAAAAAGTGCTAGGTGCTAGATTACTTTTGTTGGTGCTAAACGAGTTTAAAAAGTGCTAAATCTAGCACCAAAAGTGCTAAATCGGCAACACTGATTGCAACCAACATAGGACATCAGAATATAACAGCAAAAAAGAAAAAATAAAGAAACGAAATGGACAACGATCGATGGATTCTGGATGGACAATGCCAAAGAAACGTTGGCGTACAACGACATTTTATACAAACAAACGAATTCGCTATTCATGCATCCATTTAGCGCTATGTACGAGACGTCATTTAAGTTTACAACAAGAATGATAAACTAAAGATTACGCCTTGCGCATGATTTCCCGTTAGATGACGTAGTTGGGCTATTTGAAAGGTTTCCGAGTCTCTTGCAAATATGAAAATTAACATTTCTTCTGAAAAATGTGTGTATTACATGAAAGTTGGCAGCCCTACAATATAAATTACATTGAGAGTTGTCAAAAAAATATTTATTTATTCTTGAAATATACAACGAATTTTGTGAAAAATTTATTGAAAAAGAACGTTAAAAAAATAAACATTATAAACAAAATTAGTGAAGTTTGTTAAAAAAAGCTGCAACACAAAGAAAAACTAAAAAGAAATATTGAAGGAAAATGTAAACATGGAGTGTGCAGTGGGCAAATGTAAGCAAAATAGTGGTAAAAAAAACAAGTGAGAAATTTAAAAAAATTAAATATCCCGTGTTTTTAATTCTGACATATATTCTGGGCTATAACGAAGGCATTTTAGGTGCCAATGCATATGTGGTGGTCTACAATACTCCTGATTTAGAAGTACATAATTCTTTAACTGGTAAATGTCGACATACAATTTCAAATAAAGGTATTTAGTTTTCCTTCTGGTTTCTGCAGGTACTATATTTACGAATATTAATACTGAGAACCAAGAGGACATATTACAGACCGAAAATAATGAAATAGAATTAGAAAATCTACAGTATGCCGGTTTAGAGAATTTGGCCGGATATATTTGTCACAAATTACAAAACAAAAGCCCCAATCTTGCGATCAAGCCTTCAGTGGACTCGACGTATACCTGGGTCAACCACCTAAATGAAGGCGGGCTAAGTAAGTCATCAAATTCACTAATGAAAACGTTAAAATCGTGTGATGTCATTTTTTTGTAATTAAATGGAGAACAATTGATGCTTACGATCGGGTATATCCAAAAACATTTGTTGAAGCAAAGGACTTTGAAGGAAAGGATGAAGTGAAAAAACTATTTTAGATGTAGAATGTACTTCAGAATAATATTACTAAATACCGAAATTTCTCAAAATATCAACAAAAGAAAAAAGGAAATGAATAAAATACCAACTTAAAAAAACTTTTTTCACTTCATTTTATTTTCAAATATTATTTCAATTAATAAAATATTGTTGGATAATTTTTATTTAATGAATTTTCAATAAATAAATTTTTGAAAAAAAAAGTTTTTGCTACTAAATAATTTTGTAGAGACAAAAGTTAAATTGTCCCACTGTTATATTTACATGTAAAAATAATTGTTTGACAGTTAAAAATCATTAGCCAATAGGAACACAAATTCGTGACGTCATTGATTCAACATGCGCAGAAAGTTTTAATTTTGTGTGCGTGATGGCGTAATCTTTAGTTTATCATTCTTGAGTTTACAAGTTCAAATAATCAAACCAAAACTTTAACATGCATGTACACATACATAGTTATGATGATACATTCACAAGTATGCGTGTTATGGACATGTTATGGTTCCATGTCTGCTTGAAAGTAAATCTATGAAAAATTATTTACTGAACCCCCTAAAAAGGGTGAAGCGCAGCAAAAATGGAAAGTCAACAAAGCAGGATGGGCAGCCAACCAGCCAGTCAGCAAGCCAGTCAGTCAAGCAGGCTGTCACGTCCCAGCATCATTGTGTGGAATATATAAATAAATAAGCGAAGAAATTTAATCAACAATTCCTTGACGTGATTTTTCCTGTATTCTATTTTTTCGTCTTTTATTTTATTTTCCACCTCATTTCATTACATTTATTATATGAAAACAGAGTGGCGTACATACAGCAAGACAGAGAGATAAACATTTATAAATGAAAGAAAAATTACAAAATTTATATTTCAATTAATACGCGCAACGCAAACGAGTGTTAAATATTCTCATAACGAAAGATAGAAGTCAGCCTTACCGCCTTCTAATATCCCCTAAAGTAAGCTTCCGTAATTAGTATGAGAAAGACGGTATTAATTACGAGAGGAATTCTCAAAAAATGGAATAGATTAAGTCCCAATTTTGGGTATTTTATATCCAAATAAGTCAACAACTCTCACATTATTAACCGCTAGTCATGTATGGTGACATGGTATTTAAGGTACTAGGCTGCAAACCAAATATTTCAAGGTTTTTTGAATTTTAAAAATGTAGATGTTTCATATAATCCATCTACATGCCTCTGATCCACCAGATAAGATCAGAAAGGAGATCGCTTCTCCCAAAGAGTAGAACTCATTGAGCAAGACTAGTCATTAGCCCCCAATATGCAGAACACAGCAACTTAATATGCAGAAATCATTGTTTCTAGGAAAATACAGACTGAAACTCTATCTTTTTATCTTTCCTTAATAGAGAATATATCAGTACTCAGAAGTCTTTCTGGATGGATTAATTGTTTAATTGGAATATAATTTCCTCGAGCAGTTTAACCACTAATTTACGCCATTTCAGTTGAGAAATTAGCGACCATAGTTTTCCTAAGACTTGATTCAATATCTGAAATAATTATGATCGGGTCTTATTTACTTTTAAATTAATTATCTAAATTATATATTATCAAAATGTGTGAAATTATGTTTTCTAGATCGAAAGGTAACATTTGTTATTTGCCCTTTGACTTATACAAGGAGTGGAAGCATTCCTAAACTCGCAGTTTTATAAGCCAGAGAAATTTATTTTGCCAATTTCCGTATTACAATTGATTCTACAAGAACTACAGTTGACTTTCTGGTTCAAAGATTGTCTGCGTTGCACCAACATATCCCAGTCAGTCACTAAACTGAGTATACCTATTGCACACAATATGTACTGATACATGCATCATGTGCATTAAACGGTACTTGTTAAGTCATCCACACAACTATACAAGAGTAATAAAAAAAGACTGAAAAATAACAACAAAATCACGTTGATTCTTTATTTAACTGGATTCGTTCGTATCGTTTATTTGTGTGTTTACTTTTTCTATTCAATTGTTCTTTATGCCAAACTGGACGCGCGTTAAAGCCCAATGCTGCAACAAGTAATAAAAAAAACAGTTAAAGATCGGACACCCTCTTGCTCTTCTCTCTGACAACAATTGCAACTAAGGCTGGGCAATAAAATGAGTAACAAAAGGATATAAAAAGTAAACGATGAAATGATGAAAGAAAAAATACATAAAAAAGACAGGGAATGGAAATGTTGCAAATATTTATACAACTGAATGCCTTCACATTTAACTGTGCATTGCAACATGATGATGATGATGATGCATCATCATTCAACCTTCCATCCAGCTGGTCAGCCATCCTACAAGTATCGTATACATTTCGATGGTTGGTTGGACCCTGGTTACTTCTTTTCGATATTGTTTATTTAAAGGATTTATTGTAATACTATTACTGTTGTTGTTATTATTGATGCAACGACCTGTATGCATACATGCGTTCCTAAATGTATTTTGAATTGTCGCTGTCACTTTCCTTCTCTCTTTAGAAAGCGATTGTTTTGGTTTTTGGGCTGTTTATGAATACGTCGCCGTGTTGCATAAACAATCGTAGTATTGCTAACGATTGACAGGCACGATTTTGATTGTGCGGCATGAAATGAAAAATAATTAAGGGGACAGAGTATTGGGAGGCGGCCGGATATTTATAATATTCAATTAAATAACGTTTATTTGTGTTTTATCTTCTTTTGGGGGAAGTCATTTGCATCAGCAGTCATAACTTTACAGCTCTTCGCTTTGCTCTTTCATTCATAGTTGGTAGGTTCCATTTTAAAAGTGTTTTTTAAGCGCCCTATATTTGTTTGTTGTTGTTGTTCATTAATATGTGAGAAATTAAAATTTTTCGACTGTAGTTCTAGAGATCACAGGCAGCGAAAGAATCAAAGCAAGTGGGAAAGGTTCGCCAATTAATTCATTAAAATTAATTTTTTTTAAGAGTAAAATATGCTAAAATATGCGAAACATGCAAATTGCAAAGGAGTTACTAAACATCATTCATATGAACGTTTGGAAGGATTTAATTTTAATCATTTTTAGACGTGAGGCCTAGGTTCAAATCCCAGGCCAGACATCTCTAACAAAACGAAATATATTTCGTTTCGACAGATTTCTTGCAAAATCTCTGGGAATAAATAAGATTGCCAAGTTTCTCAAAAATCTGATGTTCACATAACATATCTGTTGTGAGAAGCTAAATCGTAACCCTGACTGGTTGTAATGTGTGTATGTAATCAAAGAAACTCATATATTATGTGCCAGTTGAATGATATCCAAGATATTTGATTGTCATCATCATCATGTTCAAATAGTATGGCTCTCAACCTTACTGTGGGTCACATTTTCGTATTCCTTTACGAACTTTAAACACCTATGAATTCACGAGTCATTCTTATCATCTTAATACTTCAATTGCTGCAGCAGAGTACAGTTATATTTCAAAATATTTTCGGAAAAATATAAGAAGAAAAGAAGAATTATTAAAGGAAATTGTCTACAGGTATCTTTGGGTATTCAAAAGAGGCGACTTAATTTCAAAAAGTTATTAAGTCGGTATTAACTGCTTCTTTGCCTGAATATGTAGTTATAGTGGTAATTTAAAATCTATTTCATCTTCAATGCTAGCTAATAAAGACGATTTTTGCAAAAACAAAAATAGAAAAACATAAATTGTCATCCTTTTGCAGTTCCATTCATAGCATTTCTCTGGGGGACATTTATTGGTTGTTGCCCTTATTATTGTTGTTATTTTATGTATTTGTTGTGTAATTTTTATAAATTTCTTCTACACACATAGCTCTGATCCTTTTGTAATCCGTTTATATAATATTTTCTGTTTTTTTTGTTATGTTGCATCCTATTGTATCATTGGCAATGAATTTTATTTGCTTCCATAGTAAGTAAACAGAAAATACGTGTATGTGTGTGTGTGTATGTATATACATACATACAGTATGTAGTATATGAATAAAAAGCAATCGAGTTCCAGTTTTCTTTACAATACGATCTTCAATAAGCGCCATAATCGCGGAAATTTGAAAAGAAGACCTGTGGCGGACATTTGAACGATGTTTTCAGCACATAATGGAATCAATAGGTCTTTCAAATCAACAAAAAAATTCGAATTTATTTTAATTTAATCAACACAATCTATTGACATAGAAGATGCCAATACTTTTTATATAACCCAATATCTATTTTATAACAAGGGTCTATCTTTTTATAACACTCTTGTTGCCGTTACTATTATTGCGGTTATAAATCGTGTGTATCACTTGAGAAGTGTATTGACTTTGAGTTTTTGACAACAAATGAATGAAAATATCCTGATAAAAATCTAACAGAAGAGGAGAAAAACCAAAAATCACAAACGGTGTAAAATATTGCAATGGTGGTCAGTATTTATTTAACAGTAAAGTATTGATTCAATTGGTCAGCATCGCCAATGGGGAACTATTGTTGTTTATGTTGGCTTTCAAGAAAAAATTACCACCTGACCCAAAGCTGATTTCATTTGTAGACATAGTATGTGTAGATGAATAAAATCATAATTGCTTCAGTTTAATTTCTGCCGTTTCATTTGTGTGTTGATGTTCATTTTGATTTCATTTCATTGTCAATTAATTTTGAAATTCTTGCTGCCAACCTCACAATCACTTTTGACCTTGACTTTTAGCTGTTGTGTATGCAAATACCCTCATTTTTTATATATGGTATATGGCTGACAACTCTCCTTAGTTTGTTGATGCCGAGTATACATATATAACAAGCCGACGTTGTCAGTTGTTAAAAACCATGCACGCTTGCGCATCAGAAGTAAAATGTCATATTAATCTTGTTGTTTGGCATTGTTTTCATTCTTAGGGTTTTTGGCCAGGTTGATTTGTGTTTTGTGTATTCGTCGTTTTGGAGTCTAGAATAGCGAATTAGTGGCGGTTTGTTTAATTTTATGCAAAAAATTTATTTTTGTATTCGGTACAAAATGTCTCCTCTAGTTTTATCTCCAACACAGGGATTGTTTTTGTTTATTCTTAATTTATTTGGTTAAATAAATGACAGGGAATGGTACTGAGACTATTACTTGATACTGGATACAGGAGTAGCACCACAACACAGATTAGAACAGACATTTTGGACAGCCTTAAAGATAAATATGCAATCATACTGACAGCTGTATGCCCTTCTATAATGCAAAAGTGCAGCACATGCTCTTATACTCTCATTCATTCACTCATTAGTACTGCTTAACAATTTAAGGCACGGTATAGTTGCTGAAAAACAGGGCAGTGGTAACCAATGGAATTAAAGATGATATCTACAACATCATTTTATTTTATTTTTTACATCTCCAGACACTCAAGTAATATGTTTACTTGTCATAATGAACGTTGTGAATGAACTCAACTGCAATGATATCCATTCATGCCCCCAAATATATCTCCCGGAAAGCAAAGTTCTGTGGCTACAAAAAACGTCAAAAAATTGAAACTGGCAACGCATAAAACGATGAAATTAAATAATTTGCGGTTTTAATAATGGCAAGTTTTTTCTCTCTCTCCTCTTCAGACACCATGAACGATAATGATGAAGAAGCTAAGTTTTGCTTCAAATAAATGTCTAATGAAGACGGACGGGAACCACAAGTGTTATGGCCCATGTTAGCAGCTTTTGATGAGGACTACGCTGACGACGATAACGACTACTACTCATTGAGTTAATGAATGCATGCGATTGTTATTTTTTATTTAATTTTTACTTTCATTTAAAACGATAGTTTTCAGTTTTATTCCGCCACACAAAAAAGGTATCTTCTCGTTTGGATCTTATTACCCTCGAGTAACAATAAAAATGGCAGCAAAAAAATAACAACGAAATGATCTCCTTTGAATTACATTATGAAATATTTTATGACCAACAACAACTGAAATGCTATTGTAAAATATAAACAGCAACAACAGCAGCAACTGGATACAACGACTATAATAACAATAATAAAAGTATAATAAAATTAACCTTAATTATGTTGCTCAACAATCAAATTAAAAAGGATGGACGAAGCTACATGAAATAAAACGACATGAAATTTAATGCAGAAACTTATTGGAAATGCTATTAAATTAAATTTACAAGTAAACACGTCATCAATTTGCCAATTACATTGCCAGGTAATTACAACAATTATGAAGAAGTGTTGCTTCTTCTGTTAAGAACCACCCGCACACCACATGTCTGCCAAACGACCTTATTGGCTGAAAATTAAGAATACAGATATGGTGTAGATGCTTCTCTGTAATATACAGTACAGATTTGCTATTAGCTTGTTTCATTTAATTACTTCACATGAAAATACGTAAGATTTTAACGTACTTTCTTTGTGCATGTGTGGAAAATTAGGTTGAAAGTACACTTTACTTCTTGGATTAGGAAAGAACGGTTCTCATTCAAAAAAAAACTATAACGGGATACTTCGCTATTGGTAATTTCGATGATAACCTTGGTCTGCCACACCCGGATTACTACAGAACGTAGAAGGAACGGAATCGGTACAACACTTCATGTGAGTGCTTTGCACTTCAGAACAGACATTATCGGTTTTTGGGTGACTGAACGTTTGAAGATCTGGGCATGGCCGGTTTCATCCAGAGTTCGTGTTGATTCAAACCCACCAGTATGGGGAATGAGAAAGGGGCTTACCTCACACTGGGTGACAAAATGGGCTATAAGGGGCACCGAGTGGGCTATATGGGGCCTGTGAAGGGAAAGTCTATCTTAGTCGGTAGCTAATCTAACAATTCACAGTTTTCGTTTTATGCTCACTGATGAGCCTCAAAATAACTTTTATTTTTGCTAGAAAAAATAAAAGTCAAAAATAACTGTTATTTTTGCTCGAAAAAATAAAAGTAAAAAAATAACTTTTATTTCTGCTTTTAAAAATAAAAGTCAAAAATAACTTTTATTACTGCTCTTAAAAATAAAAGTCAAAAATAAGTGTTAATTTTGCTCGAAAAAATAAAAATCAAAAAATAACTGTTATTTTTTTTTTCTAAAAAATAAAAATCATGTTTTTAAAAAGCATCGCCTTTTATAAAAATTTGGTCCAAGACAATCAAAATGGTATACTTGGTTTTGTTCTCCGACATTTCCTTGTGGTTGCTTTTTTTAATCAAAAATTCAAAAATAACAGTTATTTTCGGTCCCTGAAAAAAAAAGCGTTAACGATTATTAACGTTATATTCGGAACGAACGGGAAGTTTTTTCGAAACTGAAAATAGTATGACACACTATGATTATCACAAAAATAATTCCTAGTTAAATGTCAAAAGGCATCCCTTTCGTATGGTCTTTAATCCTTCATCATTTTAACTGTTCCATTTATTGTCCTTTTCTCTCAAATTTTTCTTAGGAAATCTTATGCAATTTTCTCCACTTTTTAGTTCCCTTATTCGCTTTATTCTGTTATTTTCATTATACACAATATCATGGAATTCTGTAAAAGATTTTCTCGTAATTCGTAAATCTTGTCACGCTTTTATATGCCATTGTAATGTGTTTAAAGAAACATTGAGGGGTTTTGGAAGAGAGGGCAAAGTAGGAGACATAATCCTGAAAAGCATTAAATAAATACAAGAAACAATTTGTATGCCACTAAGACGCGCGATGTTGTTTTTGTTGTTACTTAATGCGAAGGCGTCGTTTTATTAACTTCAAAATCTCTTTCCTTATTGCCATCATTGTTGTCGTAGTCCATTTCATTTGAAACACTCTTAAACTAAATGTCCGTTAATGTGTTTCTAACCAGTTATATTCATGTTATTAAGAAACTGAAGTGTAATTGCGTTATCAGAGCCTTAAAGTAATGAAATCATTGGAATGAGTAACAGTGAATTGTTTTCCAATTGATTTCTTTTGTAACACGAATATTTTTTAGAATTTTTTTCTTTTCAATAAATTTTTAGTTAACATTTTTCCTCATCCTCATAAGGAAGCCACACGTATTTCTCTTTCTTGTCGTAATATTATGTCGTCTACAGTAGCAAAAAAGTTTCTGTATATCCAAAGAGCTGCAAGCTCCTTTTGAATATTGAAAGATAATTGTCATTAATCCAAAAGTGTCAACATTCGGTTGTTACACTTTATGAGGTCATACGAAAAGGATGATATTTCTGATCATGATTTTCTAAAAAATATCCTCCAAGTGAAAAAATATCCTCAATTCACCAAAAATAACATTTTGGTACAAAAAATTTCTATCAAGATAGCCAACGTAACTAAATGGGCACGAATTTTCCGCTGCAGAAGAGATATACTAAAGGATTACCACTCCTAACCGCAGTCATGTAGGAATGTAAAAAATGATGTGCGCATGTGCATATTCGAAAACGAGTCAGTCATCTTCAACCTCTCAACGAAGTCGGTCGCTTACGCAAGAACTCTATATTTTAACTCTCATTTATTGTACTCTTATTAATTTTTTTTACATTAAAATAAATTTAAATCTTTGAATAAACAACTCTACAATTTTGGGGGCTCAACCCGGATCAAAGTGATTGGAATTTTAGTGTAAACTCAATAAATTAAAGACGATAATTAGTGAAAAGAGAGAAAACTTTAAGTTTTATGAAAACAACCCCTTTTTTGCTGAAAATCAGAGAGTATAGAGTACGTGAATCGGTGTGTGTGTGTGTGTATAAAGATAAAACAGAACAAAAGCAGTGAGAGTAAAATACTCACTAACACAGTGAACGTAGACAAAGCTAACGCTGACTGCAGATAATTTGTGGCAAGTGTGTGGACGAGAGAGACAAGAATTGTTTTTATATACGCAAGCGACACAAGTGTTTTTTGTAAACGGACAAAAGCGAACAGGCACGAACATGAATGCGTTAGGAGACTTCATTGATATAAAAAACAATATTGCGACTGCGAAGAGAATGACGATTGTTGCTGTACACAAATTTGTTTTCGGGGAAGAAGGTGACCGAGGCAACAGAAAGCGCATACGTATGTTTACGGGCTTTGATTTCGACGAAAACGACGATCTTTATGAAGCAAAGAAAGAATACGTTAAAGAGAACCTCAGTGACGCTGATTTGGTAGCTATATGCAGTGTGTTGTGTTTAAGTTACAACAACAACAACGAAGCAGTAAACAAATTTATTGGGAAAAATCATGTTAGAGCAATGAAAGGCGAAAACGACGGCAGCAGCAGCGGCAAGGTTCACAATGTGGTGGTAAATAAGACATTTGCAAAGAATAGAAATGGTGTTGATAATAAACAAAAGACGCAATACGAAAAACGGGACATTGTTAGTGTCGAAAGAGCAACTTGTTTGAACATGCAACGGTTTGCAATGAATTATCGTGACATTGAAGACTCTATTCCCTCGTTTGACGGTGATGGTAATATGCCAATTGAAGTATGGATCAATGAGTTTGAGGAAACATCTTCTATTATGGGATTTGACGATTTCCAGAAGTTTATTTTTGCTAAAAAATCTTTAAAAGGTTTAGCTAAATTGTACGTATCCAGTGAACGCGGTATTACATCATACGAAGTATTGAAGGATGCATTAAAAAGTGAATTTGGCACAACGATTAACAATGCGCAATTGCATAGAATGATGATTGAACGCAAAATTAATAAAGACGAAACAGTTCATCAATACTTTTTTAGTATGAAGGAGTTGGCTTCTCGCGGAAATATCGATGACAGCACTCTCATGGAATATGTGATTGATGGTATTAATGATTTGACGGTGAATAAATCTATTTTGTATGGTGCGACAAATTTGAAAGATTTTAAGTTGAAATTAAAATGTTATGAGACTATGGTGGATAAAGCAGCTAAATCGAAATCCGAAAGAACAACAACAATCAAACCCAAGAACGATAGAAAGGACAAAAATTGTTTTAATTGTGGTGGCAAAGGTCATGAATCCAAGAACTGTAAGGACAAAGACAAAGGCGTTAAATGTTTTAGTTGCAACAAATATGGTCATATTTCTAAACAGTGTCCGACAAAACTGGAAAAGCCAAATGTACGCCAGCTGGTAACAGTGAAAAAGAATGCCATGGAGTTCGAGGTACAATTTTTGTGTGACCAACCATTTCAGGCAAAAACCTTGTTCGATACAGGTAGTAAATTCAATGTGGTTACGAATAGTGTTTATAAAAAGCTGAATTCACCCAAGCTCATGAAATCGGATTTCTATCTCGTTGGTTTTGGAAACCAGGATAGTCGTAATAAAATTAAACCGATTGGAAATTTTTATCAGAGTGTGAATATTGACGGCGATGACTATAATTTAAATTTTCATGTGGTACCTACCAATTCTATTGATGTGGATGTAATATTGGGTAGCGAATTCTGTAATTTTTGTGAAATCAACATTACTTCAGATGGTTTGAGAATACGAAAGCTTAAGGACGAGACATCAGATGAAATCCACAAGATGATGGTTATAAATGCATATGAAGATCCAGATAATGACGTAAGTACAGATAATATTGATGACAATGTAAGTGAAAACGCCAAGCTCGAGGTAAAGAATTTGATAGAAAATTATCGACCAATGAAAACTAAGACGACAAATGTCGAAATGAAAATTATTGTTAAGGATGATACACCAATCCACAGCAGTCCCAGACGTTTACCGATTACGGAAAGAAATATTGTCGACAGTCAAGTTGAAAAATGGCTCCAAGAAGGAATAATAGAACCGTCCGAGTCGGAGTATAGTAGTCCGGTGGTACTAGTGAAAAAACGAAATGGAGAACCAAGACTATGTGTCGATTTCCGGAAGATTAACAAAGTCATAGTAAAGGATAGATTCCCATTACCATTAATTGAAGACCAACTTGATCGGTTACAGGACGCGAATTTATTTTCAACCATAGATTTAAAAAACGGTTTCTTCCATGTGTCCGTCGAAGAGTCTAGTCGAAAGTATACGTCTTTTGTCACTCACAGTGGACAATACCAATTTCGAAAAGTGCCGTTTGGTTTATCAAATTCTCCAGGAGTTTTCCAGCGCCATGTGAATGCAGTGTTCCGTGATTTGACTAGACAGGGTATAGCTTTACCGTACATAGATGACGTGATAATAACAGCTAAAGACGAAGATGAGGCGATGAAAAATTTGAAAACTGTTTTAAGGCGGTGTGAGGAATATGGTTTGGAGATTAATCTGAGAAAATGTGATTTTTTGAAGAGGAAAATTCAGTTCCTTGGGTACGTAATCGAGAATAAAAGGATTTCGCCATCACCCGAGAAGATCGACGCGCTTATGAAATTTCCTATCCCCAAGAACTTGAAACAACTTGAAAGCTTCCTCGGATTAGCAAGTTATTTCCGTAAGTTTATTCCCAATTTTTCAATCATTGCAAAACCATTAACCGACCTGAAGAAGAAAGATCGAAAATTTGAGATGGACGATGAGCAGCTTTCAGCAGTCAACATACTGAAATCTATAATGAGTAAAAATCCTGTTCTACAGATCTATAATCAAAATTATGAGACCGAAGTCCATACTGATGCGTCTATGGAAGGATACGGAGCAGTATTAATGCAAAAATCACCTGACGATAATCAACTACACCCAGTTTATTACATGAGCAGAAAAACTACAGACCAAGAAAGAAAATATTCAAGCTACGAGTTGGAGATTCTAGCCGTGATCGAGGCATTGAAGAAGTTCAGAGTATACTTGCTTGGAATTCCGTTTAAGTTAGTCACCGATTGCAACGCATTTACGAAGACGCTCGACAAGAAAGATTTATGCACTCGCGTAGCACGTTGGATACTATTTCTGCAAGATTATAATTACACAGTCGAACACAGACCTGGAAAGCAGATGAAACACGTCGACGCTTTTTCTCGTCATCCAGTTATGATAATCTCCAGTGAGGACAGTATTATCGAAAAGATAAAACGTTCCCAAATACAAGATGAAGACCTCGCAACGATAAGGGATATTTTAAAGACTACTACAGATTATAAAGACTACTTTCTCAAAGGTGAAATACTCTATAAAGTCGTCGATGATCGTGAGTTGCTAGTCGTGCCGAAGGGCATTGAACGCGAAGTTATCAGGCAGGCACACGCGAAAGGTCATTTTGCTGTAAAGAAGACCAAGGACTTGATATGTCGTGACTACTTCATCCCAAAGCTCGAAGAGAAGATAAAACACCATATTGCCAATTGTGTTCCATGTATCGTGACGAATAGAAAGAAAGGTAAGCAAGAAGGTCAACTTAATCCGATACCAAAAGAAGAAGTGCCGTTGAAGACTTACCATGTTGATTTTCTGGGTCCGTTGGAGTCTACCAACAAAAACTATAACCACATTTTTGCCGTCATTGATTCGTTTACTAAGTTTTGCTGGCTTTACCCGACGAAGTCTACTACAGCTAGAGATGCTATATCCAAATTAGAACAGCAAAGTGTTACGTTCGGAAATCCCGTCCAGATTGTATCAGATCGTGGTTCAGCATTTACGTCTGCAGAATTTCAACAGTATTGTGAAGGCGAAGGTATTCAACACGCCAAGATTACAACAGGTTTACCACGCGCCAATGGTCAAATAGAGAGGATAAACAGCATCATTGTTCCAGTATTAGCCAAGTTAAGTATAGAAGACCCGACTAAATGGTACAAATTTGTCGGACGAGTACAACAGATTCTCAACTCAACCTACAACAGAAGCATCGATTCCACACCATTTGAAGTATTAGTTGGAGTAAAAATGCATTGCAAAGATGACATCCGTATTAAGGAGCTGTTAGAGCAAGAAGTCGTTACCAATTTCGACCATCAAAGATCCGAAGCTAGACGTGAAGCTAAGGAAAGCATCATTAGACTACAGAACGAGAACAAACACACCTACAACTTAAGACGCAAGACCGCTACACAATATCGTATCAACGACCTGGTTGCTATTAAAAGGACACAGCTAGGAGGTGGCCTAAAGTTGAAGTCGAAGTATTTTGGTCCCTATCGTATCACGAAAGTCAAGCCGCATAACACCTATGATGTCATAAAAGTGAGCGATGGTGAAGGTCCTAAGCAAACGTCAACTTGTGCCGAGTTCATCAAGCCCTGGCCAGATGATCAAGAAGACGGATTCGAGGCGAATCCATTGCAGGAAGGCCGATCTGTAGGAATGTAAAAAATGATGTGCGCATGTGCATATTCGAAAACGAGTCAGTCATCTTCAACCTCTCAACGAAGTCGGTCGCTTACGCAAGAACTCTATATTTTAACTCTCATTTATTGTACTCTTATTAATTTTTTTTACATTAAAATAAATTTAAATCTTTGAATAAACAACTCTACAGTCATCAGATATGTTAATCCCTAAGTTGATCGATTGACTGCAAATCTATGTCAGTACGTCATGATGTCGCACAAATTTCGACTTTATTCACTCGACCCCTATAGGGTTGACAATTTTATTCCTTTACAAAACGTCGTTTGCGTGTTTATTACCCACATATGGATTATTTCCTCTACTGCCTCGATGGCTGACTGTTTGTCTGTCTTTTTTGAAAGGAACGTTTGTATATCTTAAATTTTTTTTGGTACTTAAGCCTTGTGTTGTCGTAAAACGAGGCAGCGGACCAAAGTAGACTTGTTTGGGTTATTATTTTTCATCAGAGGGTAATAATATTCGTACAATATTTGTTATTTCTTATGAGTTTTTAAACGCTGTTGTTGCTCATTTGTTGCCAATTTCCAACAACGTGAAATCATTATTTGGTGTAGTTGAAAGAAATAGTGAATTGTAGCTCTTTTTTAAAAAGAATATACGGTTTTCGTTGTTTTCTCAGTATTTGTGATTAACGAAAAAGCATTACTTCTCTGCAATCAAGTCAATCAAAAGCATAAAAATGCCAAGAATTTCTTTTATCTTAGTGATGGGAAAAGCATGAGTTCAAAAATAAAAGTTTAAAGTTATAACTTCAGATCCTATTTAGAATTTATAAAAAAAATGTCTTGTTTTTTTTTTTATAAAATTTTAAAACCGAAAAATAAGGTTGCAATGACCATAAATATGAATTCAGCAGCTTAATTAACTCTGAGAAAATGTTAAAAATGTGTACGGTTATCATTATATTTACCTTTCACCAGACAACACTAATGCCCTCAAGGGAAACATGACTTTAGAGAACCTGAAAATATGACTGTAATGAATGCAAGTACGGTCAAATGGGATAACTTTTTTAAAAAGGATGGATAAATTAATATTAGTCGTGATATAAAAATCCATTATTTTTAATTTCATTCAGACCACAAATTCCACGATTATTCGATATTGTGTTACTATTTTGAGAATATTCCTCTTAAGTATTTGCCATAAAAACTCTCGGTGATATTGTCAAAATATTAAGAAAATTAATTTCCTCAAACATAATACTCATACTTACTTAAGAGGTCATTACAATTCAGGATTACGAATTACGTTCTCACACTTCACATGTTTTGTGTCTTTGTTTTATCCGTGAGTGGCGATATCTGAATGACAGATTTTGTAGAAACTTGTTATGAACATTTTATTTACTCTCAAAATAGATAGAAGACTGCTGAGTGGAAGATGCCGAGGAAAATATTATTGTTTATACATATTTCGTTTTTTTCGAAGCCTATGCACAACTAGTTAGTTGACATCAACGACTATTTATATATTATTTTATTTCGATCTTACAACTTCTAGAACTTTACTGTTAATCTGTTACTGTTATTATTATCTTTACTATATATGATGTAATTTGAGTTCTGCTTACTCATATAACGTAGAAATTTAAGTCGTGCTTTTCAAATTTAATTATTCCTTGCTATTATATTTTCAATACTAAACGTTCTTTACTTTTTCCTTTCTTTTCAGGTAAGTTGACTTTGTACAAATGAAAACAGAAACACAATTCTACAGTGGTAAGTGTACTGCTAATACTAAAAGAGTAAGAGTAACATAGATTTTATGATCCCACTTCTCATCGACGACAGTTACAATAATAACATTTCCACTTGATTATTCTTTCTAAAGATATGGTTTCGCCTTAGCTTTATGTGTTCATTGTTGATTGTGTCTTCTGGGCGGATCGAGGTACGATGAAAGCCGTTCATATGTTTTTTTTTCGCCTTCATCCAGATTGATATCTGGATTGCTTGTGTTTATATGAAATATTTTCAATCACGGAACTAAATCTCTGGAAATATTTATTTCCTCCTATTTGTGACATTATTTATGTGTTCTGTAAGGGTTCCAGTCAGTTTCATTACAAAATTGTCTGAAGCTCTCGGTTTTACTTTGGTGTCTTACAAATTTCTTTTCATCGCACAATATGTTGCTCTATTAAATAGAAACTCTGAACTTGAACCGCATTTCTAAAATATTTCCTTTTTCCCTTCAGATATTGCATCGTAAGTTGAGATAAAGTGTCATAACACTAGTAAGTTTGCTTTATTTCTTCTGAGGCAAACTGTGTTTTTAAAACCCTAGCTTCTGCTTTTTGTCATGTACGAAGGCAAAAAGACATGTAAAACAGGTTATAAATTAAATATTATTCAGTCTTGGTATGTAATATCTTTAGAAAAACATACGTTGCCTAGGACCTATGGTCATTTTGTTCACGTTTTTCTGTCACTTAATTTACTGTCACTGTCTTTAATAAGACTTCGTTATATAGGCGAACGAAAGTTTTCTTGGAGAAGGAAAATTTACTGTTCAGGCTGATCTAGCATCTATAAACGTTGGATAATTGAACTTGTTGATGAAAACTAAGTAATAGATTGTGCTCTATTGCCCAGCGGCCTTCAGCATCCTGTTCGTCATGCACAAACCACAAAAGTTAAAAGACTAGCTTCTTGAATGAATTAAATCAATGGCAAGTCACCTCTATTTGCCGGCTTTTCTTACATTTGTTTCTATAAACCAAATATATTTTTTTATTAAAGACGTTCTCATTTTTCTTTTTATTTCCTCGGATAATATTCAACGAATATCGTGTAAAACTTGAAACACACGATGAAAACTTTCACAAAGGTATTTCATTTTCTTTCGCATGCTGGTTTCTGAAAAGGCTAGCCAAAGCCTTGTCTCCACTTTGCGTTTAATTCTTATTGAAGTTAAAGTGGCAAAATCTACCGGAATTTCTCCAACACTTTATTCTTTGTACAGGAAAAAAAAAGAAATTGCCAAAAAGAAAGACAGATGGACCGACGAACAATAAAAACTAAACGAGAAAACTAACGAAATTTGTTTTTCTGATTTTTTTCCTTTCTTGTGCAGAATAACACAGTTTTTGAAGCTTTTGAAATATACTTCAAATGTATTGTTACAGTACTCTGCCTTTGCTATTAGTCTTTTAAGAGGGGTTTTAAATGAATGAATGTGTTTCCAAAACACCATAGGCTAATGGAGAGAACGAACGAACCAGTCAACGCAAAGTACTCCACAAAATCATCGCACTCTTCAATTTCTTTAGCCACGCTTTCTTTAACCATTTCTAGACAGCCATTGTTTGCCTTTTAAGAAGAAAAAATAAAATTCTTTTTTCCGTGACTTTACTCCTGCTTTGCAGTAAAACAGTTGCAGCTTTTCGAAAGACGAAAGATGGATAATTTTGTGGCTAAAGGAAAACGTGAAACTACGTTTATTTTTAAGTTTCTCATCCTTATTTCCTTTTTTGTAGTATGCTACGCAGTGATAAGTTTTTTGTTGATCTTTTTGACTCATTGAGAAAGTAATGTTTCTGGTCTTGGAATTAATTTAAAATTTTAACCAGAATGAAGTCGCCATAGTTCAAATCGCAGCTCAAACATCTGGAACAAAATGAAATAAGAAGCAAAAGCTCTGTGCAAATAATATTTTACTGAAAAGCTTATTAAATCGGAGTCGATATTAAACTATGGGTCCCAGGATTCATGTAAAATGTGAGATCAACTCTGTCGAGTAATGGTAAAGATATTGGGTATAAATTAACATTCAGAGAAACCATCTGTACATGGTGGTCGGTATGTGTATTAGCTATTTTGGAACAGAATTTAATTCAAAGTACCGAATGATTTCCTCACCTGTATTATACAGTGTTCACATAGTCTGTCGTGACAGCTTAAAACTTTCCTTTAGTAGTTCGTTATTCTCTTATTTTACTTGCGACACTGTGTAAGACAAGTTACGCTGCATACAACTGCATTGCATTACTTTATTATCCATTACCTGACGATAATGGTGGTATCTGGCTGGCTGACTGGATGGCAGAGTGGTTGTAGATGAGCGACTGAAACTCTGCACTGTTGTTAGTTCAAACAATTTTTGTCATGTTTTGACTGGCGGTGATGAGATTCTTCACCGCGGGAGTGAAAATTTGATTTGATTCTTTAGTATAACAAAAACCAAAGAGAATATGGTATACTTGTGATTTAATGGAGTTGTCGCAAAACTTTTATTGAATTTTAACATGCAGTGCACTTGTAATTAATTGTAATTAAATGTTTTAAAGATTTACTCTAAATTTTTGAGTTTGAATGTGCTTTCTGTGTGAGTTGTTTGAAAATTAGTGATTTTTTGCCTAAACTTACATGGGAATTGGAGACAGAAAACATTTTCTCTCCGGAAGTTTTACTGATTAGTTAGATTTGTAGTTCATGATTAGCTTGTATTTTAAAATTAAATCGGAATTAGCCAGTACTTCTGGTTATGAGGCTAAACATTTTCTCATTCATTACGTATAAAGTCCACGCTCTAGTATGAAAGTGAAACATAGATTAGGCCTGAGAAAATGGGGAAAATTCCAATATTTTATTAAGAAATTACACCTTATTTCTCTGTTAATAAGCCCCTGCACGAAGGTCCAATAACGATGCAAGTCATTAGAAGGCAATGAAAATGAACCCGGTACAGTTTACAAAAGCCACTAAAGGCTTTTGTTTGATTTGGACTGGAGTGGAATTCTCAAAATTCGGAACACATCTGCCCACCAAAGGTTACAATGCTACAGTGCTAAAGACTTATGTATGTTGTTAAGTGGATTAATGAAGGAATTAAAAAAGGCAAATAATTATCTCTTGAACCATTTTAAGTTCGCGTTTAGAAAGAATAATTATTTTTTTAATATAACTTATGTAACTTGTGAGTCGTGAGTTATTGTTCTGCTTGTTATACTATTCGCTATTTTCGCCATATCCTTAAAAGTCATTCCCCAGATGTAAGCCACTCTAAAGATTGCAGACGATCGTCATTAACACGAACAGGAAATAAACAGAAATGGGAAGAAAACAGTCAACGTAATGAAACCGAATACCTTCCCGTTCCTCGTCGTTCTTGTTTTATCAACAAAGAAAATAAAAACCGAGCATAACTTGTAATCCGCTCCTCATGATCATGATTTGCCGCAAATAAGTACCACAAAAATAATGCAATGCCGACTATATCAACGAAAAAGAAGGTGGTACTACCCATAGTGGCATGTATCTTTGGTGTTAAATACATACGTTGCAAAGTGGTTAAGTAATGGTGTTTTCTTTTCTACCAAAAAATGTGCACTTTATTTTAAAAAATGCAATTTTGTGTTTGTTTCTTGAAAATGTTTCTCCCTCTAAAAGGGTGGTATGTTTTATTCTAAATAATTCGCACTTGAAAATGGTGGAGGGCATTGCATTTTACGCCCTGTATAAATCGAGAGTGCTGATAATGCCCTGTAAAGCAAATGACTTTTGTTTATTTATAGGGCTACCAGATGAAAAAAGTCGCCTAGTATCGTTATCCAATTTTGAAGTTAATTTTTTCATTGTTTTGTGGGGTAACCTTAAGAGAACATTACATTATTAAAGCTACATGGTCAGTAATATAAAAAATTGCATCCAGTGTTAGAACTGTGTTAAAAAAATTTTATTTGGTTATAAAAAAAAAGCTCTAAAAAAATGATATCGAAAAATTAGCGATCTGGCAATACCTTTTTTATGTTTACATATTTTATTGAAAACAAACCAAAAAATTAAACATATTTTTAAGGGCACGGGGCATACCCTTTTTTCATATTTGTGTTATGTTCATCTCAAATAAAAATTACATTATAACAGGGTTGGTCAGCAATTTTTTTAATGCACCTTGTAAGAGGGTGACATTTTCTTTGTAGAAAAGAAAACACCATAAGACTGCCGCATTGGATATCAGTGCCCATATACATACAACGTGGAAGTATAAGCGATACTACAAAGAAGTCTACACTGTTAGAGAAATTAAAACTATAAAAACGGTCTGTGTTGACGTCATCGCTTCAGATTTCCTCTATTATTCATAGTATTTCGTTCACCATTATATTCCTTTAAAGCCTAGATTTGTTTAGAGTTTTAACTATAGTCATCATCTTCTTTTCATTTCGTTTGTCTGGCTTGCACGGAAAGCTTGATTAATGAAACTGATTGATATGGGACGCCCACATACTGACATTACAGCGGTGTTGACTGCGAGATCGTCCCAGTACTACCGATTTTCAAAAAGCGACAAGAATTTATATGATAAAGGCATACTTAACTTGCTTAGCAAAACCGCGGTATTTTAGAAAACGCTTTTAATGTTCGCGAAAAAATCGCAAGGTGTAAATGGCGTTAAAGAAGGTGATCTGGGTCTAGTAGTAGAACAATAATACAAAAGAAATCCACTTCCTATGTTAAAACACTGTTGATGCTATTGTGAACGTTTTATGCAAGAACAAGAGGAGTATTTAAAAACGCCTCAAAAAATTAAAAACGAAAACCAAAAGCACTAAAAAGAAGAAAAATTAAACAATAAATGGATAAAAAAAACTCCATAAATTTTGTTTTTAATAGCGAACTGTTGGAAAACATTTTCAAAGTGAATACAATTTGAAGTTCATGATCGTGTTCCACGAATTTTGTCTTTATCTTTTTTATATTTTTTGTTACTCCGCAACCAATTTTCGCTTTCTACAGGCAGTCATTCTACATTGTCTTTCTTATACAGCACAGTCTCACTTTATTATTGGATGCAAACAATTGAATTGAAGTGGATATGAAGTAACGTGTAGTGCCAGGTGCCAAGTTTTGTGCTTGTTTAGCACACAAAAAGTCGAGAAAGAAGGCGAAGAAGAAATTCACAACCAGTTTCAGCCAGTATGAAGCAGAACACCTCTCTATACTCGCACTTGTGCTCGACAACGTTTAAACTATCACATGCTGTAGACGAGTGTACAATCAGTTGCACTAACAAGATGCGGATTTTTCTAAATTAACTTAATTTACGGCCACCCTCAGTCTCAGTCTCATGCATATTCACATCGTCATCATTATTATTCTCTTCGCTTTAAATCTTTTAATAAACGTAAATTTAACTTTTAAACGCATTTATGATCATAGTGCGTGTTGCCTTTTTTGTCTTTTTGTGGGCATTTAGTTATGCTACGGGATGTATTCTCTTTATGTATTAAGAGGGCATTCTACAAATCGTTTGAATTCTGCTGGGCAATATTCGTTCGCCAGAAATGAAATAAAGCACGCGTTGACCGAGTTACCAGAATACTTTTTCTACACTTTCTGCACTCTATTACGTCTTGGGTCTGAATCATAATAAGGTTCAGAACTTCAGTATATCCCTCAATCCTTAGCAATTTGTTTTCAATCGAGCACCTCTCTTTTTTGCGATGGACATTACAAATGGTGATACATCGATACAGAACCAATTCATCGCCATATGATGCTACCTCTAGGCTAGAGTATATTATTATGGGTATCCTTTCATTAGTTTTCTTTACTCACATGGGCTACCGTACAGTTTAACAAAATTACAGTCAGCAAAATGGTATCCCAAGGATATCTCTTCTTAACGGAATCCACTAATTGGATGCATAATCAACCCCTAGTTGAACTTTTTAATCAAACAATCTGATTTTATTACCTCATGTAGGGTCACTTGTACGTTTATGTATATGGTGACTCTAATATTTTATTAACTTTATTATCCCTCGCGTATTACTTCATATTTTAGAATTCATTCCGTTTCATTTTGTATTTTACAGAGTGATAATGAACTTAAATTTTATTCTCTATTCTTCTCCTTCTTGTTATTCTTTTTTCGTTTTTCGTAGGAACAACAGCTGCAAGTTGAAGTGCTAAGAATGAAATCTCTTTTGAAAAATGTTTTTTAATTAAGCGCGAGTTAGTTTTATACCAGGAACAACAGGGTTATTTGTTATTTGTTTACAAGGCCACGTATGAATGGGCTGCACGCGCTTGAAGTGTAGAGTGGGGAGACTAAAGGAAAATCATTAATTTGTGGCAATAGACGTTCACATTTAAAAGCAAAGGCAGTGTATAGGTCAGGAATTCAAATACATTCGCTTGTTGTAGCGCATTTGAGAGATTTATAAAGAAGTGGCGGTATCAGTAGAGCTAAATGCAAAGATATTTATTTAAAAGATAAACCAAAATGTATTTGATTACAGGGGTATTATAAGTTCAAAATCATATCAAATTAGTGGGCACATATTAAAATGATTGATTTTGTATTTGTACTACTGAACAACTATTCTAGTTATGCTAGTTATGCTACATCGAATTGAGGGAGGGAGGGTCATCGCCTAAGTTTATAGCGTGCTCGCCACTGAAAGATATGAACCAGGTTAAATTCTTTATGTACGTGTTCACGTATTTCCTCAATGCCTTCCAGGCCACTGTGTTAGATAATTAGTCTCCCATAAAGTGTCAATTACACAATTCCTACCTACATTAGTTGGATAGCAATGTAGGAACTACTCTATGGTTTCTCTATGTTCTTTCTACACGGCTTGCATTCCCAATTATTTGCCGCTGCACCTCTATTGATCCATTTGGAGTCATCCTTTACAGCTCTTTCGTCCGGATGTCATTTGCATCTAGAAATAGCACCTAAATATTTTCCCCACACATAATATTTCCCACCTTACTCTTTAATCTTTTATTTTTGCTTGAAGACGCCATAGTCCAGTAGGTAATGCGTAGGCTTATTAAACAAAAGCCCGCGGTTGAAAAAAAATCATATATCTCGCACAAAACGAAGCGACGACTTCCTTCTGTCTTCTGCCTTCTGTCAAAAACCCTGAGAGAAAAATAAAATTGCCATGTAAAGATCCTTGCAACTGCTGTTCGGAATCGACGTTAAAGTGTAGATCCCGCAACTCATGGCTAAAACTAACACACACAATATGGGGGAGTGAGAAGCTAGATTTTTATTCTGACTAAAGAGCTGTAATGACGAATTCAATTAATTTAAGTCATTTGTTTTACGAATTTATTAACTAAAATTCTAGACATTAATTGATGAAATCTTAATATCCCACAACATTATTGTGTTATGTGTCACTTTCTGCACGGAAAAGTGGTCATTATTATCTCCTTGGCCATTATTATTAATCTGCGCGATTTCTCCCTACATTCTATTACTTTTCCTTATGCCTTGAATGATGGCTTTTTGCAAATCTCTCATTATCGCACGGCATAACATTCTCTTATCCACGAAGGATTATTTCTTGTTTTCCAACCTAAAACAATGGCACCAACGACGACAGCCTACAACCCAAATTATTTTGATGACCTCGATAAATCATATCGTTTTGAATAGAAGTCATCGGCCAAAGATCTACTTCCTCGATTAGAGTACGTAAATAAAATCTTGGTTAAGGTGTTTCTTATTCACAATAGAGCTCAGTTGTGAACTTAAAGCTTCCTAATGATCTTCCATGGTACTGGTTTTAAAGTTCTCTTCAATTGTAGTTGTGGAAGAAGCTTAAGAAAATTTTTATTAAATTGCCATCTGAATGTTGATTTGATTACTCAGGATTATTGTTGTTGAGGACATACAACATTTGGTCACAAAAAATTGACTTTCTGCAATTAAAATTCTACAAAATCCTCTTAAAACTTTTGGAAGAATTCGAAATCGAGTAAATGATATCAAAATAGAGAGGGAGATAGAAAAAGAGTTTTAAATTCCCAACAAACCAAAACTAAGACTAGAGTATGGGAAATTCAGAGGCAGGGGGCGTCTATTATAGAAGTTTGTATTGTTTATTTTAAAGTTTATTATAAACAACTAATTGCTTTTCATAGTTGAACTAAAGCAACAAGAACTTTTACAAAATCTTTAATAATCCCCTACAAAAACAAAAACTGCCAACTCCAATGCAAACGAACTAAAAGTACCCTGCACCACTTTAACTCCCTCCCGAAAATATAATGTTTAATACTAAACAGAGCAAACGGAAAAAAAAGAAAAATGTTACAGCTGCCGGTTGGATATGTTGCAGCAACCTTAAAAAAACCAGGCTGGGGCTTGGCAGAGCAAACAGCATAAAACTATTAAAACTGGAGTAGAATTTAAATTATTTGTATGAACGAACGTACAATCCGGATCGCGCCAGAGACTATAGCTGAGGGAAGAGAAGTATGAGCTCTTAGCCTGGTATGTTTGTTGTTTGCTCTCTGCCTTCTACGGTTATAGAATTGTTGTGTAGTGATGCTGTTGCAAGTGTTGGTACTGGTACTCCTACCATTTGTGTTCGTACGGTACATATTTTCACAATTGTTTGTTTTTACTCGGAATCTGAAGCTCTATTATATGTGGAACAACATCAGCAAATTATGGTTTAAACATACACTCCGGATTTTTGTTGTTGTTTTTATTTTTTATGGACTTATTTTTTATGTACACTACACCAATCGTTTATACATGGTCACTTCGTCTATGAGTTTGAGATTGCACCAGCGTTTTCTCTTCTCTCCCTGCATGCATCGTATGCATTCACCATGTATTCGGTGTAGGGGGAATGAAAAAAGAAAAGAAACACTTGTTTGGACTGTGGTTAAAGCTAAGTGAATGATCATTTATACGATATTGTATGGGGCATATATTCTTCTAAACGGATCCAGTTTAGGCAGAACATTAAAAGAATGAAATCATTAGGAATCCTTTAAAACCAAGAAAGGTGGAATTCGATTCAGAGCTAAATGTGACGGATATCGCCAGATCGTGGACAACTGGCGATATAAACTGCATCAAATAACTTTAAGAACAAATATGGTTCGCATAAAGCTGCGACCTAAGAAAATGCTACAAGAACAATTCTAATACGTTCAAATCGCGCGATCTTGGTGGCCAGTTCACATCATAAATGCGTGACCCTTTTCGTTGAAACCATAAGTCGTTAGTATCAGGTCACCCAATTCATGCCAAAGAAAATTGGTAATCACCGATCTACAATAGTCGCCGTTAACGGTGACGGCCTAGGCAACGTCGTATTCAAGGAAGTATGGACCGATATCGCTACTAACCCAAAATCCACACCAAACAATGAATTTGCCTAGATGCATTAGATGTTTTTTATTGGCATGTGAATTAGTATCGTCAACATTTTTTTCAATTTTGTTTGTTAACGCCCCCATGCATTCAGACATGGACTTCAAGACTGAAATGATTTTTCGATTAAAATTAAGATCAGTTCCCAACTGTTTCAGATCCCCTTCAGCAAAAACACATCATTGTCTATGGTCGTCCATCTTCAGTTCCTTCGTCTGTATGGGTGCTAGCCTAGGTCCCGACGCACAACTTGCTAAGTTGCGGTTTTAAAGTATAATCGTATAATCTTAACGGACAGCGGCGATATTTTTTGCAAATCTTGCTTTTTATCGAAATTCGGGTGTTGGTCCACCGTTTACTGAACTAATAGACTCGAAATTATCCACCAAATTGCGAAGAGTCCAGTCGGAAACGGTCCATAAAACGGGCTAAGCGCGTACGGTATGGTACTTTGTCGAACAGAAGACGTATTTTGATAAAAAAAAATTTTATTTGTGCATATTGTTGAATGCTTTATCCATGGCCTGTGATTTGGCAAAACAGACTAAATAGATGACAGCTAAGTTGACAGATGTAGCTACAACAAGTCGCCCGTTCTCAACTGTCAAAATCCGGAAGTTCCTATTGGTATAAATGATTCGCTAAAATCTTCTTGCTACCATAAAAGCCTTTCAAACTAACTATTATCACTAGCAACAATCTTTAAAACGTTAATCTGAATAGAAGTGTAAAGTATCAGGTTGAAAACATTATGCATCATGTCATTTTGCAAAATGTCTGTCTTTCGCTGGCTATATCAAAAACTGAGATTAATAGTGGTGGGTAACAACTGTTAAATACTTGCCCACCATGAAGAGGCAAAACATGAAGAAGTTGAAGCAGGAGCAACAAAAAGAGTGAAAAAAAAGAAAACAAAAAAGGATTGCAAGTTCTACACAACGTACGAACAAACGGTCATAAACACATTAAAAAAGCAACAAATATGAGTTTAATTGGATTTCAATTACAACGAGAATGAGAACAAAAATATTAAATGAAGAACAATTATGCAACATACACCATCAAACCACAATGCCACCTAGACAACTTATGAAGCAGAGGCAAGCTGCTGATTGTAGTTGAGGCAAAGACAAAAGGGAGAAGAAAAGAAATCATTTTTAATAGACACAATGAAAGGAAATTTTAAAACAATTTTTTACTGTCTTGACTTTTATTTGTTACTAGTTGTACGAGCATCAACGAGAGGAGAGCAAGGGCGATTAGAGAGTGTGGTGGTGAAAGCCAAGGCTCAAGCACAAGGCAGGAAATGTGGTTCACAAAACCATGTCTCTATAAAAACGGTTGATGTACATAATTGACAAACTTTGTTATAAATTCTGTTCTCTAGTGCTACCGGAGTATCTGTGTATCTTTTAATTTTTTTTCTCTTTTTTGTAGTGTTTTGCCACCTAAACGCCCAAACTTGTTTGAAATCATTTTTCCATTCGATTCCATAATAAAATTTATGCCACAATTGATAAGTGCTTGTTGGTACATTGACTATTCCATGGCAAATTTCTTTGCTTTCAATTTATTCCATAATTGTTGTGTTGCATTTCATTACTCTACCCATTTGGTTATCGATAAGTGACAGTTGAACATGATTTTAAAAGAGGATTCGATTTGTTCAAGGCCATTACGATGATGATGATGATGATGATGTTTTTGATGACGATGTTTAGATGTCATACCATGCAGATCAATGATTACACTGAAGTAATCAGGTGGTGGATTAGTAATGCAGTAGTTAGTGTGGGTATTATGAATTTAGTCTCTTGCTTGTAACGTTTTTGTAATGCAGATTGATTCCGAATCAATTTATCTCATAAATACAGCATTTTCCAATGAAATCCAATTCATATCCCTATTTATTCTGAATATCAGTGAACCAGGAGGTTTGCTGTATAATTGCGCTGAATAAGGGTCATGATTTCTGAAAGTTAGAAAAAGGACCTGGAGTTGTTCTCGGGTTCTTTCTCAGCTTTTATGGTCTTAGGTAAACTGATAAATTATCATGTGAATCGAAGACTAAGTACAGGAAAAGATGTTGGTGTCAGATGTCTAATATGGTGTGCCCCATGGGAAGACTGTGATACTCTTTTATATTTTATGTGGCCTCGGTTTAAACCCCAGGTCAGACATCAAAATGAAAATATGAAAAACTAGTTGTACAGCATACATAAATGAAAAATTTTAATTCAAATAAAAAAAATAAAAATATACAAGGTTTATAAATATGATGATGGAGGTAAAAAAGTGTGCTAAAAATATATGAAAACATAAGAAAACATTTTTTTTTTTTTTTATTATTTATTTTATTTGAAAATAAGAAAACTTAAAAAAAACAAAAGAAAATCATTGAATAATTCTAAACATTTCTAGATAAATTAACTAAATTATAATAAAAAATAATGATGTTGATGTTGTTATTTACAGCATAAGTCTGGAACGAGATTTCTTCATGCGCTGCGTGGCACCACCAAAACCATCACCATTGCATGACTTTGTTTTGGCACGATAGTGGCGATATACCTCATTGTAGGAGGGCTCTAACATGGGACGATAAGCATGAGGAGTGCAGTGTTCAATATGAGTTTCGAAGAACTCCTTGTAGCCGTTATGCAACAAATATATTTCGGGATAATCTAAGGCGGGATAAGCATTAGCGTTGCGCTCCCGATCGAAGTTGCGTAAAAATCGCGATAATTTTGGACCACGTTCTGATGAGAACTCACAATGAAATATTATAATATTGCGCTTGCTGCCAGATTCCTCGTTTTTGGTCTGTTGCTGTTCAGTCTTTTGTTTGGTCAAGAACTCTTCGATGATTTGTTCTTGAGTATATAAATTCTTTGCGCCAGTAATATGGCCACCCTCGTATTCGTAAGGATAACGGCAGTCGATGATTTTAAAGTTGGCTACTTTATCATCAAAGTCACCTTTTAAGAGACGAGCCACAGTTTCACTTGTAATAGATTTTAGATCACGATGACGTCCCTCGATGAGAGGTAAAACGTACGGTTTACTAAAATCACCAATTAGATCGGGTTCGTCTTTGTTTTCGGAACGATTTAGAGCCGACATGATCTCAGCGTCGTTCATGGACATACTTTTGCGTAATATAGGGTGGGTTATCGTGCTATTTTTGCTGGTGCCTGCCAGCGCCAAGCATGAGGGGGAGTTGGCGGCAGGTGAAGTTTTGCTAGTACTGTTGCTGCCTATGAATGAGCCATCGAGATTCTTCTTTACGTCACCACGGTAGCGTTTTGTTTGTATCGGTGAGCAGGTGGTAGATGGTGGCTCGGGACGCTTAAAGCTGTAGTTGCCATTAAGACGAGAACTAAACGGAGTGATATTGGCGGCATTAGCATTGCAGGCATTAACTGACTCTGGTGTCTTTGGCTGAAGCAATTGCGTATTTTCCATCATACTCAAACAACGTCTTACTTTAGGTCTACGCATTTCTGGTGTCTTAATGGGAGAATTTTTAATGGTTTGACCCCTAATCAAAGAACTTAAATCATTAGGCAAATTTAAAGCAGTCGATTGATCGGGCTGATTTTGACTGACATGGTCATCTTCGTAGAACGATATCTCTTCCATACCCATATCGGACAAGGAAGCATCGAAGTTCAAACGATTTGAAGATGGTTTACGTGTTGAACGTTGGACTTGAAAACTTGGATCCAAATTGTTTAAAGATTCTTTTTCGTCGTCTAATTTATCATTGTCAACAATATCGCCATTGGCATCACCATTCCAGTACTGGTCCTTTGCTGAGACTATTTTGGCATCTTCTTTATAACGTTGAGACCTTTTGAAAACGTTTGCTTTTCCTTTACGTCTTACTGGCGTTGTGCCTTCGTCATAACCGCAATCAGCAGCCGTAGATGATGAATCTTGCAAACTGTTCCCGCCGCACAAAGAAGTTTCATTTAAATTAATCGATATCTCCGTAATGGGAGACAAAATTCCCTGATTTACTTCCTGAAAATTACGTTTGGGACGCAATATGACCGGCGACTCAAAGTAGGCGTCCTCCAAATATGAATTGTCCAAACCTTTAAGGCGTTTACTGTGACGATTTTCGATTATGAAATCTTCACCATCGCTACCCAGAGAATTGTCATCCGATTCTGAATATCGTTCCGGTGCGCGTTTTAATGATTTCCATCCTTCGGCATTAATATGACGATCAGGAATTAAAGAGGGGCTCAAGCTTGAGGATTCCATTTGAATTATTATATTCAAAATAAAAGACTTGATTTTGAAAATTTTTTTTTATCAATTTTTATAAGCACTTTCAATAACCGTTTCGGCCACTTTGACGTGTAATAGATAACTGATGCAGTCGTTTTGATTTAGCTGCCTTTTATAGACGTGCTGAGAAGCGAGGCCGTAATCCTGACTGAAGGGTTGTAATGACCAATTATGTATGTATGTATGTTATATACGTGCTTACAAAAAAGGTAAGTTCACTTGAAGCTTCAAACTGCATTGTATTGTTGTTGTGAAGAAGAAAAGAACATATGGTTTATGGAACGCAGGTAACGAAATTAGAAAGTAATTTGATTTTCTTCGAACTCTTCTCAAACTATACGAAGGAGGACAGTTTTATGAACACACTAACAAAAAAGGTGACCCTTTCGAATATTCAGGTACCAGAATTTTTCAATGTAACCAGTGCACTTTTTTTCAAACGACCGACATTGGTATTTTTCGCACAAGTTTTTATGGTTTTGTAGCAAGAGTCATCATTACATATTACAGGTACCTGGATATTTCATGGTCATTATATTTTATGGTCCTCAAATTGAATTAAATCTTTCCATAATGATATTTTCTGCCTAGTGAAATATTGCCATCCTTTGCAATGGGTAAAATTCACAGAATTTTCTTTGAATTTTTAAGTGAAATATTTCTATTATTCCGAAGAGTAATGGGATCAAAAAGCACAATATTTTGTAAACAATATTTGTTCGAACACTGCTTGAAACAATAAATACTAACAATTTTCCTCTGGGTTATACACATGCTTCTCACAAATACACCCACATTTTTATCATATAAAACCTTTAAGCAGTTATTTACAAAGTAAAACAGCACAGCAAATAAGTACAGCAAAAGCACAAGAGAAACCACAAGAGCTGAAACGCTGTAAGCAATGGTGATTGTTTTGAAATTAACAACTGTGCTTCACTGCGTTCGTAGAAAACATTTCACTGTGCCACTACAGCTTTTGAGTTTATTTTTGTTTTTTGACTGTTCACTGCGCCTAGACTTAGTGCCCAATCTCGTTGGTGCCTTGTCCCATCTGGTTTCTCCTCTATTTTGAATATTAATCCCGTGGCTTCACTGGACATTGATTATCTCCCTGCGAAATATTGTTTCAACAGGGGTATTCAGAGCAGGGGGGACTAAGACCTTGACATGATCTTCCCCCGGAGCTCCTTGATGTATACACCGATGGCTCTAAAGTCGATAACGGGGTTGGTAGCAGAGTCTACTCTAGGAAACTGGACCTGAACATTTCACTCCAGCTGCAGGACTATTGCAGCATATTTCAGACGGATGTAATGGTCATCTACCGGGCTGCTCAATTTATCCTCACCAACGGTGTTCCTTTCACTCGAATCTTGATATTTTATGATAGTCAGGCTGCCATAAGATCTCTGTCGAATGTTGTGAATAACTCGTCACCATCGACCTTCTTTCTGGGCGCTTCAGTGTCACAGTAATATTCCACTAACGCACAGTAATAACCACTAACGCATCATGATTAGGGGGCTTTCCTTACACTGGGTAACCCAATGGGTCATATCGTTAGTATAATTCGCAAAGACGCTAAGTCCACTTTTTTTCCAAAATTCAGATTTTAATGCAAAACGGTAACATTATGCAAAATACATATTTTACAACAACAAAAAATGTCATTATGTAGTTTAAAGTTGTTGTAATTTTGTGGTTGGCCAAAACGCTAAATCCACAAAATTACGAAAAATATTAAAACCACGTGCTAATTTTTTGCTTTAATTCGATTTTTTTGAGTTGATTTGTGATCTAGGTCATTTAAAGAGAGCTATTTTGTAAAAATAATGGCGTTTAAAAAGTTTACAAATTTTAAAAACCGGAAATGTTACAATGTTTTTTATGTCTCCTGTAAAATTTGGAAAAAAGGGACTTAACACATTTGCGAATTAGACTAACGATATGAATTTGTTCATCGCTTCCGCTTTTTAGGTCGTCTGAGGCATCATCGCACATTTCAGAATACTAATATTAGAAAAGAGTGCTGGCATTTAAATTGGCACTACTAGTGGGATTTGGGACCCCTTCATAGTTTCAACAAGAGCGAAAATAGTAACTACGAAGTGCTACTGGACAGTCGAGACACCAAAGTAGACGTTAAAGGCTTAAAAATACAGAGCACTGCTATAGATGCGTTACTTAGTTGGTCATTACAACCCTTGAGTAAGAAGTATGACCTAGCTTCTCACACCATTTATGTTGTGTGTGTTAATTTTTATACATGAATGGCAGTAGGTCTGTTTGAAGTCGAATTTAATTCATTTTGAGTAATTTTCAGTGGCGCCACCTGTCTTAAATTGGTCATACCAACTTATAAACCTTTGTCGGCTCATGCGCAACAACTTTGCTAAAGATCGTAACATGATTAAATGCATTTTCAGTGTTGCCACCTGTCGGATATTAGTCATATCAACTTAAAAATCTTCGGCGGCTCATGCGCAACCACTTTGCTAAAGAACATAACATAATCAAATACACAGTTTACGATTCAATTAATTTTGAGTAATTTTCAGTGACGCCACCTGTCGGATATTGGTCATACCAATTTAGAAACCTTCCCGGGCTCATGGGCAACAACTTTCCTGAAGATCATAACATGATCAAATGCATAGTTTACGATTCTATTAATTACATACAAACAAACATTCATTTTTATATACCTACATATATAGAAGACTAGATAGAGCTGACGGGTGACGTATACGTAATATTTTGTTAGACAATAACACTCATACTATATAACTCAAATAACTCTTTCCATACATACAGGAAGATATTGTTTAAGAAAATCGGTTCAGCCGTTTAGCCGTCTATAGACTTTAAACAAACCCACAAACAAATAAACACACATTCATTTTTATATATAAGAAGATTCAGTATCCCTTTGTACTTACTCACCATCACATGAACTTGTTTATTGCTTCCGCTTCTTAGGTCGTGTGAAGCATTATCGCACCTTTCAGAATGCTAATATTAGAATAGAGTGCTGGCATTTAAATTGGCACAACCAGTGCGATTTGAGACTCCTTCACAGTTTTCACCGCGAATACAAAAGAAAAACCAGTAACTAGAAAGTGCTACTGGACGGTCGATACACCAGAATAGACGTCAAGAGTATAAAAATTACGATCTAACTTCTTCCACCACTTATGTTGTGTGTGTTAATTTTATACATGAGTGGCGGGATCTACAGTATAAAATCGATTCCGAAATGACACATTTTTAAGAAACTCTTCATGTTAATTTTTACTCTACTCTCAGAGGTTTTGCCAAGCATCTGCTGAGAGGAAGTCGCAGAAGAAATATTGTTTTATATTTGGTTCGATATGTCTAAACTGGAGTTTGAACCGTGACCTCACGTTTAAAATGCCAAGACTACCTACTAAACTATGAACATGAACATCAATTTCAAGTTCTTTTTTTTTATCAAATGAGATAACAATAGTACTGTAAACCTGTCGAACCTAGATAATCGGGCTGTCTTTCCCACTTCATTGATTTGATTCTTGAATAATGCAAACGGAGAAATGATAAAAAGGAGTTTATAACCCTCAGTTGTGTAACACTTTGAATCTCAAACACCATCTTTCTGTGTAAACAGTGTAATATCCTGTATGATATTGAAGTACAATCACAACAACAATAATTCCCCTCCCCCAAATAAATTCATGCGTTAATTAAGTAGAAAATTATTATTCTTTGATTGCAAAACAAAATCTCAAGATAGTCAGTGTATTGAAGCATAAGCATATGGTTAGACGGTAAAAGATAAAAGCAAGCATTGAATTTAAATTAAAACGATTAGAAATTTCCAATAGAATAGCTTAGAATTCAATATATAATGAGACTTTGCCACATACACATACATCCCAAATAGATGGCTGGCTATATGACTCATGCCATGGTTATCATTGTACGTTTACTTGGCTTATCTTTTATTGTAGACAACATTATCGTTGTGGATTTGATTAAATTAATTAATAAATTCATTAAATAGATTACAACAATAACATCTAAATACAAATACTACCTACTACTAACTTAATCACTTACTAATGAGTTTAAAGAGATACAATGTGTAGGTTTACCTATTGAAATCCTCTGTAAGCATAAATTAACACAGTAATTATTGTAAAAAAAAAATTTTACTGTCAAGAAAATGTAAATTATATGTAATTGTACGGCTGGTAATCGTTTATTCCACATTATGGCTCATACCTTCCCTCCATTAACTGCTTCTAAGCCTGTGAAGATATTATTTACGCCCAATTTCAGTTGCCCGTTAAGCGTGTATAATTTATGACCAACAGGTAACAACAATTTCATTGATTGATTTCTTTAAATTCAATAAAAAAAAAACGTAAGAAAAGAAGCAATAAAACAGACCAACAGACAGACAGACAGTGCATTCAGGAATGAGAAATGGTTAAAATCCTTTAAAAGTAGTTTAAAATTCAAAGAATGCAAAGACTTTGAAGTGGAGAAGTAGAAGATGACTCAAGAAGTGAGTGAAAAAATATTTCAACGTTAACACTTTAAGGCATAAAAATTGTCGTTCATGTTAATTAAAGATGCACTTCCGTTTCAAATCACAACCTAAAAATAAAGGAGGTTGGCTATTTAACTTCTAATCTGTTGAACCCCCAAGTATTCAAGTAGCTTCATACTCTTAATGTAGATAAAGTCTGCAAGTCGTTATTTCCTCGGCACAGGAACTACCCACAGTTTATTTGAATATGGAAAAGCTGTCTCATGTTTAAAGCTTCTCCGAACACATTTTCATTCATTTTCTTATATATAAAAATGAGTGTGTGTTTGATTGTATGTTTGTATGTTTGAAGTTTATAGACGACTAAACGGCTGAACCGATTTTATTGAAATTTTCACAGTATCTTCCTGTATGTCTGGAAGGCGTTATAGGCTACTTTTTATGTTGATATTCCAAATGAGCGAGGGGCCATGCCCATGTATACTACATACTACATACTTAATATTTAATTGCATTTGAAATATATTACTCATACGCATAGTTACCCCTAAAGTATGCTATCTATGATTCCTGATGTATAAAACCAAAGAAAATAAAGTATAAAGAATGTGAATTTTGGTATATTTTGGAATATTTTTCAAAAATATTTCACGACGCGGGAGGAAAGATAGAAGGGAAAGATAAAGAAACCAAGAGCGTAACAATGTTCTCAATTGTTCTCATCGTGCGTTTTTGTTGTTTGACTAATTTTTTATTTATTCTTCTGAAACAGTGTTGCCACGAAAAAAATTTTGTAACCAACATTTGTGAAAAACTCACCAAATAAGAAAAAATATAACCAAAATTAAACTCATAGACTTTTGTTTTATCCTAAATAAAGCATATTTTCATTGTCTAGAACGCTTTCGATTATAAGTACATTCACACACACTTATAGTAAGTTAGCTTTTTAATAACTGTTTTATGCAGTGTATTACAATAAATACATAATGCGACCTGTTTTGGGCAATAAAAAAAAATCAATTTTGGGCGGGACGAAGTTCGCTGGGTCAGCTAGTAGTATAATAAAAACACATGCATTAATTCTATTCGATGTATCGTTTTCGGTTTTAAGTGCATAAAGTTCCGATTTGCTTTGCAATGTGATTCAATTTCATTCTTCGTTACTCATATCCCATAAATTTGCAATTTCATCATATTGTCGTAACAAAAACCTGCTTTAGTACTGTGACAATACTGTACTCTCCTTAAACTTTATGGGTATCCTTATAATGTCTTCTGCTAGCCTAATACCCTGTCACACTTCAGGATGCTGCATTCATGTGATTCCCTCTGGGATGCATTATTGTCTCACAGGTTCAGTCTCACCGTTTTAGAATATAAATGTTGGGCTCGAGATAAACCCCATTCAAAACATGTCAGAGTCTGCAGAGTCCTAGCAAAAGTGCGGTTGTCGACCTCAGGTTATTTCTTGATAGTCTGATAGATGATTCCTATTTCGTCTTATTATAATTTTCCAAAATGTTCGTAACGTTTTTAATTCGAATTATCTTATCACCAAAAGAGCCTCCAAAACTTGATCTCCTGCTTTCAGTAATTAAGTGACACTTAGAAAGAATCCACAAGTCCTTTCGCAATATTTATTTAATTCAGAATTTTATTCTACGCACACCAGAGCTGGGTAAACATATTTCTATATGAAGTACTCAGGCCAGTGATGTTAAAAAGATATTTACTGGTACATCCTGATTAGTACATAAAAAGCGCCAGGGCTTAACATTTACGATACTTAGCAGAGGAACTTAACTTTTCTCGTAGAAAGGAAACATTTCAAGGCACCCTTGAAGTCTACTTTCAAAATCCTTTAGGATGCGTTACCAAATAAGTCAGTGGGTGTGGTTGGTGTTCATGAAAAAAATATTAAAATGTGAACAAAATATGAATGAAGAATCATTATCTACTGATGAAATGATTATCAAGACAAAAACATTCCAAAGCAGTCATACAACCATACAAGTCTAAGCTCGCCTTTGTATTAAATAGTGGTAAAGACTTGAGAGCTGTCCATATAATAAAACTTTTCAACATGGAAGTTGTACTGAGAAATGACAGCGGTCAACGTGTTACCTGATCATCATGTGGATGTGATTGTAATTTTGTGGTCTCGAAATGGAGATAAAGTGTCAGTAGCCCCGAGGCACTAGGATGAGATCAACATCATTGGCATCACCTTTTGCTGTCGTTTATGAGGCTAAGGAAATACGTTGAGATTTTACGATCCGCAAAGACATATCAGACTCTATCGCACAGCGAGCGCAAGCGGGTGGGTCGATAGTAGTGTTTTTCATTTCCCGAACTTATTAATTTCCCGGGAAACCGGGACTGATTTTGAAATTTCCCTGGATGTCGGGAATTCCCGCCTAGAACATAAAATCATATACTTACTTTGTTAAGTATGTATTTTTTATTTTCAATTCATATTAATGAGATCAAAAACATAAAACAAAATAACAATAGAAACATATAAAAGGTACAGTTCTATAAAAAAATAAATAATTCAATGTATTTTAAAAACTAGTTAAAAATATATACATAAAACATAAAAAAACTATATATCTATTAACATATTTATTTAATATTTTTAAAATGAGTTTTTAAACCGACAATGCGTTTATTGATGCATCTGGAAGTCGGTTTCTGATTTTAGTAACATATTGACCCTCGAGAGACATATTGTTTATAGTTAACAAGGCCTCTAAAAGATTTTTTATATTTTCCATTTGCTTACCAGATTTTCAAAACATTTTAAGTCTTTTTTTTATCGAACCGGTCCGGTAGGTACATTAGTGTTTGATGTAGATATTTCAGTAATGTTATTTATTGCAGCGTTTAAATGTCCTCAAAATTTTTATCTTCTAAAATATCATTATCGTTGCTTTCTATTTCTTCTAATTCTATATTTTTTTTTAGTAAAAAGGCGGCTACAAATTTGTTCTGCATATAAAATAATTGAATGTTTTGAAGCATTCGGAAAAAATTTATTATTTTTATTAAAAATTTCAGGATCTTTCAAGTATTTTGTGATTTTTTTATTTTTAATTTTATATCTCTTCTTTCTCTAATTCGGTATATAAGAGATTCAAACATTGTCCTTCCTAGTGAAGTATGTCTAAATGTTCCTAAATAGTCAAACATTTTCATGCACAATAATTCCCGGGAATTCCCGAACAAATTTCCCGGGATTTCGGGATTGAAAAATTTGTGGAATTCCCGGGAATTCCCGTCCCGGGATTTCCTCTAGTTCTAAAACTTTTTATGCCACAAATGCAATGAACAGTAGTCTCTACTGGCTAAAGGTAGGTTTAGTAAAAATGCTTGAAGTCGTGGAAATGTAGGACCATCTTGGAATTGTTCCCAAGGCTTAATATAGAAAAAACGTTAGGGCTATCAGGTTCTTCAATACGTTCGATTTTTAATACTAATAAGGAATATTTTATTACGATAGATATAACGAGATTATCATTGCTAGCGATATCCCGCAGATGATATAATTTCTACTCTTTCAGCAACTACACAAATATTCCAAAACATTTTGCATCATTTCACTTCTGTCAAAATTAGATCAACAAAATGGACGACTCTCACTCCACAATATAGGTCGCCATTAGGTTATTGTGTAAATGTCAATACATACGATGGCATAGTTGTTGTGCCTCTGACTTGTCAGTAGCCAGTGGTATTCGTGTGTACTTATCTTATTGTCTTTACATCACCTCTCTTCAACTCTTCTTCTCCTATTTGCTTCTTTTAGTCCTTTTTTTTTTGTTTTATGGTGATGAACTGCGTGCCATATTCATGAGTATACACTCACATATAAACGGAGCACCATTTCTTAAAGTCGGTGAGGCAAGTTCATTATAAAATATCCATAAACTCTGCAAACAATCTGATGCAAGTAGGTTAGACCACAGACTGTGCAGCATAACAATTTAAACAGAAGGCCATGTGAGTTGTGTGTGTGTGCCAGTAAATTGTCATTTCCATCGCAGAACAGACAAGAGCGGGGAAAACCTAAGCTGATGTTGGTAGCTTCTCAGCCTGGTACTTTTTCATTGCCAATATTGTAAGGCTATTGGCAGTGGTGTAGTGGTTTTACAATTTATTAGAGCCTGCGGCTTTAAACGAGGCGTTATGCTAATTGATTTTCCTGCTTAAGTTCGTACTTTGGATTCTTTTCTCCTTTTTCTCTCTATCCCTTTTTTCATTGCATTTTCATCATTCTTTGTTGATATGCTTTACCAAATATTTGGAAATAATTTTATAAATAAATAAAATTACTACGAAAAGTTTCTCAAAAATCTGTCGTTTAAACTTTAGGTCCTGCCACTAATGTATAAAATTAGCACTCAGCATCTACGTTTTGGGTAAATAATTTAAAGACTTTGTATTCTTATTCATCGATGCCATATAAATTTCTTTAAAGTATTGTTCATAGTTAGCCATCGCCTGCAATCGATTAACCTTCAAGTCTAAAACTTTTTAAAATCAAAGCACTATTCGAACTTCTGGGTTACACAACAATCGTATAGAATGATCTACGTTGGGCTCAGCGGGTCTAATTTTGTTCTTACTTACTGTGTTTAAGCATAAAGTAGCTTTTTTGAAATTCCCTTGTTAGAGATTTTTAAGTTCTGCACCCAAATTTGGAGCCATTCATGCATGACCCTACTGGCACTAGAATTTACTTTCATTATCTTTTGGAAAACCCCATAAGTTTGTCCGTATTTGTGGGGGATATGTGGTGTAAACAGCAACAACAACAAATACGAACTAGTCATGATAGTTGTATTGTATTATTAGGAACTGTTATCCTGTTTGTTACAAGTTCCTCTTTATTAGGTTGCACTTCCATACTATTGTGGTCGTTACTTATTATTTGAAGCTCGTCGAACGAACAACTTAACTACAGGAATTGAACGTGCTTTGACTATGGCTGATTAGTGGAGGGCTATAAGGGAAACTATTCATAATCGTACGTTTTATAGGCAATGCACTCTCATTTTATCCCTTTTATACAAGAAGATGAGATCTACCATAGGGTTGCTTTATGAGTTCACTAGAACCCCTGAAAAGTAATAAATCCCCCTAAAGCCACTTGTTTAGGGAAGAAAAAGAGTTTTTTTTCGTTCTTCAAAACTAGGTGGGGGGCATTTTGTTTTTAAGTATTTTATTGTTATTTCTATTTTATAATAGAAATTATATTTTATATGTACACATGCATATGCAGTACATTATATGCATATAAAGCAACACATAATAGTATTGAAATCACACACTTAACAACAACAACATAAAATATGAAGTTAAACATACTCGTTCGTATACCTCAACTGCCTTTTGCAAGAAAGTCTTACTTGGCAAACCATGTATGTATATGTTTTTGATGTGTGACATATGGTAACGTGGCCAAATTGTTGAGTTAATGAAAGGGAACGCTCTCTCTCTCACTCTACCTGCCAATAACCTTGATTAAAGTGATTTCAACTGGAAGATATGCAAATGTCGTTAAACTTTGTTCAGCACACGTGGTGTTTCAGAAGCAGTATGTCAACTAAGAGGAATGGAACAGGAAACTTTCGTTGTTTAAAATGTTCTGTTCCTGCTACCAATATGGAGTACTATGTTGATTGGTTACTTTAGATTAAGTAAGGTTTCGGAGCCTCCTTGAAAGAACATGTCCGACTTGGCCCAGCATTTAGACCCATTAGACTCTAGATGGAACGAACCCGAATCTAAATTAAAACTTGCTATTGCAGCATTCTTTATGCTAGAGAACTTGGTCAAGTATGTCAGAAAGTGAGAGGTGAAAAACCTCCGCCTTTTCATGGCCAGAACGGTACACTGATACATATGGTGAAAAGCAGTCTGCTTCTCTGAATTTGTATCCAAATTAGTTGTGGCAATCGGAATAAATATGCATTGAAAATTGTCGGAGAGTGCGAGCTCCGTAACGACTTTGGGTAGCTCATCATCAATGCACTTTTCAACGATGTCCTTAAGTTCCAGAACTCATAAAAGAGTTAGGGTAAAAGAAGGTTAGGTTAGGTACTTGTCAAATGTGACAAGTACAGTACCCGGAGGTCGAATTGACCCATTGTACAACGTCCTAGCTTCTCACACCACTCGTGTTGTGTGCGTTAGTTTTATACATGAGTAGCGGGACCTACAGTTTAAAGTCGACTCCGAACGACAGATTTTTGAGAAGCTTTTCATGGCAATTTTTACTCTCAGAGATTTTGCCAGAAATCTGCTGTGAGGAAGTCCCCGAAGAAATATTTTCATATTTTCGTTTTGATGTCTGACCTGGGATTTGAACTCGGACCTTTCGTCTAATAAGCCAACACACTATCTACTAGACCACGGCGATGCGAAATTTTCCTGAGAAATCGTCGGCATTCATGGACTACGTTTACTAATGACTGAAGCGTATCCTGGCTGTCCTAGTAAAGGATATTCATGGAAAATCCCTCCGCTCCAACAATCATTTCATAGCTTTAAAAATACCCATGCCCTTTGCATAGAAAAGAATGCAGTAGTCAGGTGCTTTATAAAATTGTTTAATATTAGAACCTTTAATGAATTTAACACACACATCTTTGAGCCATCAGTGTAAACTTCAAGTGTGTCATTGGGAACCTCGGGATTGTTAGTTTTGGTAACAAAAGCTTATCATAAAGTAACTTATCAATTGCACCATTTGTTTCTGCATTGGTATGTGTATTCTAGTGTTGTTGTTGTTGTTGCTGTTGTTGCAAATAGGGTGCAAAATAGAAAAATCCTTTTGTAAGCTTCCTTTCAAATGATTTCTGAGTTCTTCTTTTGTAACATTTTTTTTTTCATTTCTCTACTCAATGGTTTTGCTCTGCTTAGCACGAGCATAACGTCGACCATGATGGTGGTGATGATTCGCTCACAGCTCAGCTTGTAGGTTGAAGTACACTTTTCTTTTGAAATTATTTGTTTGAATTTGTTTTGTTGGATTTGTTTTGCTTGATTGGTTAAGCTTAAGCTTTGCTTTTCATTTCATTTATAGTCCTTTCTCAAACTACAATCATTCACTTCTGCTTCTTTCATTTTTGTGCTGTATGTTGCTTTATTTTTTTTTTTTTAATTTTGATCCCATTGAAACCAAATGCTTCTTTCCTAACACGGCATTTAAACATTTTACATGTTAGGGGAGCCTTACATTAGCAGATTGTATAGCGATGTTGGTGATGTTGCTGATGATGATGCAGATGGTATTCGTACTACTATTATTGGAACACAAAAATATACAGAAGTAGAACTGCAAAAAAAGTTTACAACTCAACTCAAGTTTCTGTGCAGGACATTGATCCCTGCAGAGAAGCCTATGCAGATAGCCTGTGAATATGAGTTAATTCTGCGCAAATATATCCGTACAGAAACAACAGAAAGCGAGAAGTCTTAGCTTTTTTGCCCTTTTGGTTACCCTGGTTAGAATTCCTACACTTGGCAAACAAAATTATTTAAAAATAGAAAAATAAACGATCAACTATGTCCAATGTGTTAATGTAGCGATATTTTCAACATAAATATTAACGGTGAAATATAAAATCAATTAAATTCATCTTCATGTTATTGCTTCGGACATTGTATAAGTTTAAGTTTGAAGTTGATTTTGCAAGGATGTTTCTGGCGCTTTTCTACTCAAACTTTTCTCCATCTTTCGTCACTCCTGGGTACTTCGACCTTAATATGATTTTGGCATAAATAAGCTATGCAGCCGTTTCTTCAGAAAATGTAACGATTTTAAAAACATCGCAGGTAAGGTTCGATGAGACACAGACGCTAGCATGTGTTGATATAACCGAAGCTATGGATATAAAAAATGTCGACCTAGTATATTAGGCTTGACATATGGACTTACCTGTAAGGAGTGCTTTCTGTAAGATAGAATTCTGAAATTTGAATTTAAAATTAGTTATGGATTGTGGTTGTGTTAAAGGTGCAGGAGTTATATCGTAAATGGGTTTAAATGATATTTCAGCTCTTAACACTTTCCGCCTTCAGCTCAGACTGTTTTACCGTTCCTGCCACTTATAAATGTTGCGTTGTTGTTGTTAAGCTTATAAAATGTTTAAAATAATTAAAGAAGCATACAAACAGCAGAGTTTGTTTGGCCTACAGAGAGGCTCCCCATTTTTCTTCTAAGACAACGTGAAATCTTTATTATTGTGTAAGTGTGTGTGTTTTTCTTGCTTTTTAGTGTTTATTTTATGATCTGCTCGTGTTTGCAACATGCCTCTTGTATGTCATTTAATTAAATAGAATTTTTGCAATATTTTTGCACTTCCATTTTGCAACTTTTTTGGTTGACAACAAGCGCAGCGAAAAATAATAAAAACAAATATGAATTGTTCAATATGATGTCATTGAAATTACGTAGATGAAGATGATGTGAATGTGATGTTGCATGAACATTATGATGATGCCTGTCTTCGACACTCACTATGTATTGAAAAGAAAAAATTGTTGTTTGAAAGGGAAAACTTCCAAAGTAAAATTTGTAAAGTTAGTATGCAAAATGCTTTTAAGCTCATTACTAGAATACGTGGGACATAAACAAGTAGTAGTAGAAGCCGTACCATTAGCACTTTGATGTAATCATAGGAATCTATACGTTCTTGCTTTGTTTCAGACGAGTATGTGGCATGTGGTACATGACTTTCATTTTTTGGTTTTTTTACTTTCTTCAGCTGCAATTAACTCTCCACTCTACACTGGCTCTTAAAGTTTTCTAACATGCTTGCGTATTATTTGCTTACTAGTGTTGCTGTTTCTACTATTGCCTTTTGGTTGTTGCAACATACTAACACAGCTGAGTTTAACATGTGTTTAGAACGTGATTTTTAATTACACTTCGTTGGTTGGCTGCCTGGTAGTAAGTAGGCTGCCTTGGTTGTTTGGAAGTTGTTGGCTGTTTTGAAATTTTCTCTTAATTTTTCTTTTAATTTTTGTTTATTTTTGTATTTATTCGATTGTATTTTATTTTGTATTTTTTTTATTATTTGCTTCCATTCGTGTGCATTTCTTTACAAGTTTTGTTGCTCCTTTTGGTCATATTTGTTCTCTAAAATTTGTTTTGTATTCTTTCAATTTTTTTGTTTTTGTCGTCATGTGATTCTTTATCGCCCAGATTGTATTTGTAGTTCATTTACATGGGTAAATGCCCTCAGGCATATGAGCTCAAAATAGAAAATGATGTTAAAAGTAACAGAAATGGGCGTAAAATTCTATCTAAGAACTGAATTTTAATTGCTTTCGATGTAATTTTTCTAAAAGAACAAAATTATGGAGGAACTTCAAGACGTGAAGTGCTTTGTTTTTATAAGAATTTAACGCCACCTGTGTATTTAAAACAGAGGATCAAGGGGATTAAGCCTTTTTTAAGCTACCATTTAATGGCAATCCTACGGATTGTTTACGATTGTTTAAAAAATGCTGCTTAATGCACCGATTGCCATTAGTTGGATAGACCCATCGAAGTCTACATCTTTTTATGCAGCTTAAACCTATTACTGGCGAGCGAAAGCACATCTCATGACGTAGCACCGTTCTTCTATGATAACTTACCGTTAAGCTCCATATTATCTAATTCAAGACAAAAAAAAAGTTGGTTGCCATCAATCAATCGTGCTCGCTGTTGACAGTGAAAGCCTAGACAATGTCGTTTTCAAATAAATGTGGACCAATGATGCCGTCAGCCGCCTAAGGTGGGCTTCGAGCAATTTATACCACCTTTATCCGTCAAAAATCTGTTTTGAGGCTTCAAAACGCCGGTTATATTTTTTTTATTTTGATCTTATCAAAATATCCTTGTTCACGCTATAATCAGTACCATATTCTAAATATAATCCATAATCCAAAATTATCAATTGCTACCTCTACTCGTAGAAGGTGGATCACCCCCATTCCAAAAACATATCAAATATTATGAAAACGTGCGTTTAATTAAATTTATCTCAACATATTTGTGGAAAACAACCATGCAGTGGTATTTCATATGGAAGTAGTTTTGATATTCAGTATCGACTCATTTACCCACATTACTTGGTTCATCTCCATCTCTGTTGAAGTGCGTTGATTAGTTAAAATATCATTTTGATTTATTTTGCTGTTTCTGGTTTAAAATAATGTTTAAATCCATTTGTTTAAAAATTAATTTCCTGATTTTTTATACAAAAAATTAATTAATCTTCTTCCCCCAATACTGCATTTAATTAATGAAACTTTTCACCACTTTTAAATGCCAACAAATTTTAAACCGAAACGCAACAAAGAAGAAGTTGCCACTTTCCTGTGACCATTTTCGTATGGCACAAATTGGCTGTGATGAAGTTATTTTGAGGAAGGAAAACTATGTTGCCACAACCATAATGTTGTTGTTAACTTTTCAATGTAATTATGCTCCCAAAATAGTTGATAAACTGTGTTAGGTTACACTTTAGCTTTTTAGACAAATTTCTCTATCCTATGTTGTGTAACAACAACAAGAAAAAAAGAAAACGAAAATAACTTTTCATTTTTAATTATCAACTGCTCTCCTTGTCCCCTAACAATATGCATTTGTCCCCTAACCACTTAAAGAATTATTTTAAAGTTGTTGCCCTGCCATATCAAATTACAATACAAAATATGGTTGTTGCTGTGTCTTTGATGGTGTCGGTGTGGGAAATGTTAAAAATATTTTTAGTAATAATCTCTGTTTCTAGTCCTGTCCGTAATTTCCATTAATTTCTTAAAGTTTTAATTTTCTGATGTACCAGCTAGTTAAACCCATAATGGCTGGGGTCGCTTTGTAGCATTGTGAACTGGTGAGGCACTGATGGCAAAAAGAACATACCGACATACAATAGTGATAAACAGATAGAACAATATGTCTCATTGCAACATTAAAACAGAACGTATTGCCAGTTGATCTAGTTCGACTATACAGTATTGTAGTTTGTTGTATTGTAGTTGTTGTAAATCTCAATTTTCTTGCGCTTTCGAATCGCTGTCAGGCAGTACATACAGTTTCTTATTTGCGAAGTACCTATCAGAGGCATCTTGCACTTAATAAGAATGACAACAAAACTTAAATGGAATCGTTGACTGAACACTTTTCATAGGTCCCATCCATTTGAAATAGTTTACCCCTTTTTCCTCCTTGCTTTTTTTATACGAATTGAAACTGTGAGTTCAATGATGTGCCATCCGTCCAACCTAACCTAACTTTTAACACTAAATTATACGACATACTACTATAATACCTAGAGTCCGGCTCTATCATTAAAACATTGAACGCGATCACATAATCTTATCCCAGAATGGTAAAAAAAAGATTTAAAATACAAAACAATGCAAGTAAAAACAATATATGTGTCTCGTCACATAGGCCAAACACAAGCCAGAGAACATGAGTGTGCAATCCTGTTTAAATCTATTTGCTATGATTTCCGCTTAAGGTACGGGAGGACCCGGGTTCAAATTCCAAACTATTCTAAGGTTTTTCTTGTCAATTTGTTCGATTTCTTTTTGAGAGGCAATTTTTCATTTCCAAAATATTGTGAAAAAAATTCACAAACAACCTGTCGACGTGCTATGAAATGTTGATGAAAATTTATTAAATTTTGTTATGTTAAGTGCTGATTGTCACCCAGTCTACTTTTTGGCGGTGTCATACACATACTCGTCCCAAATGGCTTAGCTTTACATGACTGCTAAAGCGTATGATGCCTGTATTAAGTGGAATAATAAATTCCCTTCATATCCCTTTCCTTCTTTGTCTTCCTGCATCTGTGGCAATAGTGATTATTATGCCGCCTCATAATGGAAATTACATTTTATGAGAATTTATACGTACACTGATCTCTCATTGTTGTAGCTCCGCTTATATGACGCATTTGTCGTAAGCAACAAGAAAATTCCGATTATTACATATAATGTAATAACAAGTGTACATACATAAATTGTTTGACAGAAAACAAAAACAAAAATGCATACGGCCGTATTTGAAAATAGCTTCTCATCTCATAACCCACCAACTAACATGCAGTTAGCAGACGTGAAATTTGAATGGAGTCTCCATAACCATACATAAAACGAGTATCGAATATCTGTAGCTGTAGTCCATTTGTCATTTATGCACACACAAATTTACGTGGATAGTACACATGACGATATTTATAGTGGGAGAGCTGACAAAGCGGCAATTTGTGATTATTTTTTGTTTTAAAGTTATTCTGCCTATTGTTTCTACTCAGGTGTACAAGCCGTTCTAATTGTTTTAAGTTTAAATAATGATTTTCGGTTTATTTCTGAATAAATACGTCAGGGCTGTCAAGTTTAAAATATTTCTTTAGAAATAGGAAAGCAATGACTTTAATTATGGTTATAACGCAACAAAATCGAAGTTCTAGTATACGTTACGACAATCGACCCAATCAAAGAATAAACACTGCCTTGGAAACCTTGGAAAATTTTCGACTCTAGGAGCCCAACTTTTGAAAAACGGAATGAAAAACTTTAAAGTAAAGAAAATTCATACGACGGCTACCTACGGCAGCAGTTGTACCAGACATTCAGAATGCCATAAGAAAACGGCGATATATTTGCTCACTAATGGAAGGAGAAGCTAGTGCACTACTAACAACTCATAACCCGCTTATGTTGCCAATGAACAATGCTACGGAGAGTGAATAGAGACAATTTAAATTCGTCACGTAATGAAATAAGTTTGTTCTGGACTACATAATCTAATGATTATCGATGACTAGGTTACAGCACTTTATATTCGGACGTAGGAGAATTGCAGAATTACTTGCACTGGACCACGATTAGCAAATGAATAAGAATAAATCAATTACATTCTTTTTCACATTTAAATGTACTACAAAATGACTTTTTTATGTTGCTTCTCAACATGTTTGACATATAAATAAACTGGTCATTACTTGAAAGTCAAAAGTTTTGCAAAAAACAATTCTAATTTATAAAAAAAAAAACGAGTTTGCAAAAATCAGAAATATAACCATATATGGTAATGTAATTTCAACGGTACAAACATATGTACATATGCATGCGCACTAATTGAGTGGGAGAATTAAAGGGTTACTAATTGAGAGAAAAATATAATAAATATAAGAAAAATATCAAATATAAGAAAATGCTGTATACGAAACAAAACAAATCGCAACACAATTTAGATTCATCGCTTAATGAAATAAGTTGTATCTGGGCTGCATAATCCAATGATTAGCAATGACTAGGCTGTAGCATTTTATACTCTGATGCAGAAGAATTGCAGGATTACTTACATTTGACCACGATTAACAAATAAATAAGAATAAATCAATTACTTTTCCACAGTTAAATTCACTATGCCTGGAAACCCTATTTTTGTACGAAATCGTTTTTCTTTTTGTTGCTTTTCCAATATATATATGACACATAAATAAACCTGGTCATTACTTAATAGTCAACGGTGTGGTAAAATATAATTTTCAGCTAAAATTAGCTTTTGAATAATTTACGCCCGGCAAACGGTCAAAGCAGCAGAAACTCATAAGCAACATATAAGCCTGAGTGGCCAGCCAGCATTAATTGTGCAGCAAACTGGCTGCCTAACTAACTGAATTGGGCGACCAGTGACTGCCTATTTCGGCTTAAATTGTCTTTGTTGATGTCTCTTAATACTTTTGTTTTATTTTTTCTGAAGTTTTTGAAACATGCATGTGGCAAAATAATCAATTTGGCGCCCAATAAAACATTCATAAACCTTTAAAGTACCAACGAATGGGCGCTTTTCTACTCTCCTTAGTATTCCTTTGCTCGGTGACGTTGACTGTGCTCCCGTTTTTTGTATACAACGTTAATGTTATTGTTGTTGTTTCTACAGAGAGAGAGAGAGAGGGATTTTTCTTACACACCTACAACCATACAGGCATGTGGTGTATTCAAAGCAAATGTTTTCCAGCCCATAGTCCATAGACCCGGCTTAAAATGCAAATCCATTATCATCGGTATTTGGCTTATATGTACAGAATAGCATCGTTCGCATTTAATGTTGTAATTTTAAAGGTATCACTACCGCCGAGTGTGCGAGTATGCACATGCGTTTGTGTATATCTATGAATATGTCCTTTGTTACATATGATTGTTGGATTGCATTGTGTGTTGCTGCTGCTGGAATGCCTGTCTATTGAAATATTCAAGCAGGAATAATGGTCGTTAATGCCTTAAAGCATTTGTACTTAAACGCGTTGAAAATTGCAAAATTTTTAAATGTTAATGCCACACACTCTTACCTTTTCTTCTTCTGTTCTGCTCTACACTGTTCTGATTGCTTATAAATACCTCCATTTAAGTAGCTTTTCTACTTTTTATAGTTAAAACTTTAGTTGGTGCTGCTAAGAGGCATATCTAATGTTTAAGTTGTTTAAGCTTATAATGAGGTTCGAATTTGAGGCATTAACAGATGTGAACTTTCAACACAAGGGATTAAGTTTTTTGCGCTGGGAAAATATTTGAGAACATGAATGTTCTCATTGCGTCATATCTTGGGGTTCTTATTAATCGGAAAGCATGCATTCAATGCCAAAAGTATCTACATTTTCTTTTCCTGGAATGTATATTTCTATCGATGGTTCATGGATAATATTTGGAAATTTTCTGTCGCAATAAATAAGTCTGCAATGGAAAAATTAACCAAAATGTTTTTGCGTTAAGAAAAATGTCTCCTAGTAATTAGAATTTAACTTCAAAATAGCATTGAAGGAAAGTTGTTTGGTTTCGAAAACAAAATCTGTTTCAATCAACTGGAAAGAATTTCGCTTAAGGATATCGATTGGTTACTGAAGCTTATCCTGAATATGATACAAAAATTGATTTCCACATGCGAAAGACGATTTTTGCTGTTCATAAATTACGCTTTTAACAAACCAAACCCAGATCGCCCTGATCAGCCAAAATCGTTTGAAGATTATGGTGAATTGACGATTTTTACACTATGAAAGTTGTTGTTAAATACAGGAAGAACTTGCGAAATCACTAGGAGCCCGAAAAAGGTTGCCAGTAGCAAGCGAAATCAAAGAAAAACGGTACCACAGAAGTTGTCAGGAGGGGTTAAAATATATGTAGATTTGTAGGTTCGAAATGCTGCTTATAAATTACAAAAAAAAATATAAACAATGGTCCATTATAACAATACGGAGGAGTATTGAAAAGGACCGAAGATTCTTAATTCTATTTTGTCAGGAAATGGGAAAACCCTCTAACGATGATCATAACAAATTAACATGATGGCAGTCTTTCATTATAAACTTCAAAAATTTTTCAAAAATCCCGAATTTTTAAGTTATTCACTTCATTCTAAAAGATTGCTTAGCGATATGTTATGCAAACTAATATAACTAGAGTTAGTCGCTCTTCCTACGGTAGAAATATGTATATATTCTGAGAATAGTCGCTTAGGGGAATTAGGCTCCAACATCATATCTTCATGTCTATGTAATGAGGGTGAATGTGCGTTCGATGAAAAATTTATTTGGCATTTTTCCGATATACATCTTTAGGTTGGGACATAATATAATACTATTTCGTTAACCCAAATTCAGTTAAGTCTTTGAAGTTGTCCTCTTGCGGCTTAAGCTAACTGAATGGAAAGGCTGGCCTGTCGGGCAATTAGTTTGAGGTGACTTGGATTTAAATTAGTACAACAATGTCATCCGTACCGCTGTTAATCGAGTGACTCTCCTAAAATGTATCGACTTAACTATGAAAAGTATTTTTCAGAATGGGTTCATAACCATTGCAATATATCCTGAGGACAATAAGCTCAAAGGGTAAATCCATTAATACTTTTATAAACTTCAAGACTATCTTAAAAATACTTGATTCTCTCTGCACCATATCTAAACTTGTTAAATGTTGCTATAAAAATATGCAGAGACTAGCATTTTGGAAGCAGGATCAATTGTGTTAAGTAACGGAACACCGCGGGGTACAGCGGAAAGCAGCTAGGAAGAAATTCCTGATGCTCTACATAGTTTCAAAGCCCTGTCCTGCAGTGCTCCTTACTTTTACTATCAATATAATTAAATGGTTGGAATTATTTTAGAATGCTTTTAAGCCAAGATCCTTTCAAAAAATTTTCATAAAATAGGTTGTCGAAAATCAAGTTGCAGAGAGAGACGTATAATTAAATGATTTGAATCTCTCTCAATGCTTTCCCGAACAGCGATAACAGCTTTTTCAGTATGCACTATTCGACTGAATGCACATTAGCAGAAAAGTAAACGTAGTCCGAAAAAGATTCATTGTTACTCGAATTAACCCCTCTAAAAATGATTATGAACTGCAAAAAAGAGATGAATTGGATGACAAGTTTAACGAACAGAACCATTGTTGTGCCTAAAAAAATCCTACAATTTGTTGCTAGCGTTGATCTGGTGTAAGTCTATCTGAAATGTCAAGACAAACTAAACAAAAAACATAAAGTAGAGTTTCTAATAAAATGTCATGAATCTCTAATAGAAAACATCTTATTACATATGATAGTAGTCTGTGCTTGCATTCCCAGTCCCTTACTCTCCCCGTAGTATGTAAAGCTTGTGGATATGATTGACAGGGTTGTTATTCGTTAAAAAAAACAACGATAGCTACTATAATAATATTTATTTTAATTACACACAATAATTCAATTTTCTTTACTTAATTTTGTTTTTTTTTCTATTTCCAGATTCTAATGTTAACGGTGAGTTTTCCTTTTTTCAATCTTTATTTAATTTTATGGTGGCAATATTACTTAAAACTTACTTACTTTTTTTACAATTTTTTCATTCAATATTTAATTAACTGTTAAAACCATTATAAATTTATTATCCCAATCATCGAACTCCTCCTCCTTCTCCTGCCAAGTTGTTATAGCCTTTTAGCTAATATCGTCGCACCATTTCCACTCGCTCTACTCGGTCATTAGGAAACACCTGCCTTTTTTCGGCAAGTGTATGGGGAATGCAGCGCTTACGTCTGAGTTTAAATTTATGCATGTGTTCCGTTAAGTGACATTTTCAACATGAACATGGAACCATAAAAAGACGACTAAAAAAAAACAACAACTACATTAAATTTCCATTAACAATCTAATTTTGATTTTGCCAAAAAAAAACAGAAAAAAAAAATAAAAAAACTAAACATGTTTATGAGAACCAAAAAATATTTCAAAAATTTAAAATCGCATGACAAATAAAATGTTTGTTAATTATAAAAAACTCAAAAAAAAAAAACAAACCGAATCATAAACATGTACAAATAAATGTATGGATACACCTTACAAGCGAAGAAAAATGCCGACCACCAACCACTGAGAAAGATTTCGAATAAATGAATGAAACGGTTTCTGTTTTCTGTTCCATAGGTCAACGGGGTACGTGTTAGTGCATGTTTTCCATAGAAATTAAACAAATTTTTTAAACAAAATAATAATAAAAAATTTTATGTTTAATATAGCCTGGCAAAAATTAGTAAGAGATTCCCAAGCAAAACAAATTAGAGATTTTTAATTAAATTCTGCATGCTCTTTATTTGTAATCATGATATTTATTGTCGAAATTTTGAACCTTGTTTAACAAACTACGTAATAGACTACGGTGACAACTTGTGCTTGATTAACTCTTGTACTTACTGCATCTTCACATTTCTAAATACCAAAAATGGCAAATTGAATTTTTATTATAATATTTTTAATTTATTATAATATTTTTTTTCTCAAAAACTTGTTCAAAATATTTAAACTTTAAAGCTATTTACCATATAAAGTTAACATAGAAGTTTATGTAAACGTGTGCTCCTTGATTGGATTCAATGCAGTTGTTGGCATAGGTTTTTATTTGAATTTTTAGATTTTGTGCCAAAAAACAACATTAACTCTATTATACCCTATACCATATACCCTGACGAGTTTTATGAACTGCAGACGATACTATAGTAACTTGGGTATAAAAAGAGACGATTTAAAATCATTCAACAAAGCCAATGGTTTTCAGACGTCACAAGTTAAACCTATTCCTGGTATTAATCGGGTATAAGTAACTTAACTATTCATAATTTCTTAAGATTTCTTAATTTATTATTGTTTCAGTATGAAATTGAAGGCAAGATAAGTAAAAGAAGTACAAATCCAAGTCATGAAACACACAAGCGTCGAGATTCCATCACTAGACAGCCAGTCATTTTTAAATGATTTTTAATTGCAATGTGGCCAGATTTCACGCCGTTACAAAATGTCATCCACCGTTTCAACTGAAAGACTAGAGTGAACAAAATTTTGTGTCAAAATGCCTGGAGTCGATTTGAATGAACCACTAATAGGTCAGGCATTAACTCACAATAATTTCTGTGGACACTTTATATACTTTGCAACATATTGTTGCAAAGTAGTAACTTTTTCGTAGTGATAGAGTATCACAAGATGTCATTTTTTTTTAAAATCCGTCCTACGTTACATCCGTCCTCCTATCATACATCCGTCCTTTACAAACGCCGATGATTTAAAACCTTAACACTTCTTACGTCAAAAAAACTAAGTTTCTTAAATGTCCCTATTATTTCCAAAAAAACAACGACCGTATGCTATAAACTATTATGCAGTCGGCGTTTGCCGATTGCAACCTCTTTTCCATACTCTTTGTGAGAATTCGATTTTTCATTTTATTCCTATTCTTTTAATTTAATTTACGACCACTTGTTTGGAATATGTTTTCTTTAATGAACTCATTGTTTTCGAATATTGGCAAACAAGAAAAACAAACAAACAAAAAAATATTAAAAACAATAAAATAAAAAAGACTTCTTGCACTTTGCTTGAATCAAGATAGAGAGATATTCGCATATAAGAATAAAGTCAACATAATGGATTTAAAAATATTTTTTATTTTATTGTCTTATGGAATTCTAATAAAATTTTTTTATTATTAATACTGTGCCTGATTGAAATCCTAAGTCTGTTAGAATCAAAAGGCCCCTAGCCGATGAGTTTTATAAAGGTGAGGTCGAGAAAGAGAGAGTAATAATCTGTGTCAACTTTTTTGAATTAAGGAGAAGTCCTTTCATTTTTTCTTGGTGACATGAAAGTATAATAAGTTTCCTACCTGCAATAGTTGGTACTTTGAGATGAGAGTACTATGAAATTAGAACTAAAATATCCCTTTTTTCCTGAAACCATTTGATAAATTAATTTAATTTTAAATATGCAAGGATAGAAACAAGAACTAAACAAACAATGATCATACAATTAAACAATTAAAAAATATATTTATGTATGTTAAAAATAAGTCCGTTTTCGTTGAATATTTTAACGTTGTATTGTATCATGTCAAAACGAATGTTTGGTCGCCTTGTGTTGCCGTTTCATGCCATGTTTTCTGCTGTCAAAGTAACAACATTAAACCAAAAATAAATTAAAATAAAAAGAAACTGCCATGATGTGTAATAAATTGTTAAAAAAATTTGTATGTAAAATTTAAATTGATGTAAAATTTACAACAATAAGAACAACGATAAAAATTTTTGGGATCCCTAGAAATTTAGTATATAGTTGATAGTGGCAAAATGGTGTTATTACTTACAAAAAAAAAAAATTAATGACTCTTTTCCGAACACCCAAAAAAGAAACAACAGCGGAAGTCTGCAGTGGCCAGGGAAGATATGGAACGAAAAGCCAAGTCAGGATTTTTCAAGTTAAAACGTTTAACATTAGCAAAACTAACAATGTCTGGCTTATTGCCACCACAAAACAAAAAATATAAAAATATTGTTGCCACTATTGCTACCGTTGGCTTTGTCTAATTGTTGGCTGTTTGGTTATCTGCTACCATTACGGTCAACGGTATGAAATGCTAGGCCAAGCGTAGGACTGTTATATCAACAATCGTTTTAAACCCGTCTCCAGTGGCAGTGCCGTGAAAGTTTTTTAAGAAATAGTTTTTTTTTCACTAAAAAATCTATAGTTTTGTGTGTCTAAATATTGTAAATGAACAGCAAAAAAAAAAATCTGTGGAGACATTTTCGTTAGTGTCATTTTCATTACTGTTATTGGCAAGAATATGTTTTTTACTGGCACATATTCCTTTGTTTTCATATTTATTTTTCAAAAATCCACCAAACATATGCATAAATCAACATTTTGAAATTTTTACTTTCGACTGCTTCTTGTTCTTGTTCTGAATAATAGCAGACCAATTCAATCCAAAGCAAAATAATCCAAGATAAGCCAATCCAAGCCAACCACAGCAATTCAGTCAACATATTAATACCTATTGTGAATAATAATTCCGCCGTCTTTACTACACCCAGACATCACGTTAACCCATTCAATGGCCGAACAACTTTGTGGAAAACATGTTGTTTTATTAAATAAACAACAACTGTAATAAAAACAAAAAATGATTTTCAAAGTTTCAATTTGTATTGATTAAAATCCATAAGTTTGCAGTTTTTTCTTCCGCAAGACAAGCTGTAATAGGAAACATAAGTAGAAGAATTTGTTGAAGAAACGTGTCTAGCTAAAGACTACATTCATAATTGGTCATTACAACCCTAAAGTCATGATCGCGACAATGTTTCTCATACCATATTTGCATAAAATTCACGACTTCATAAAATTCTCAGGATGGATGAGAGCCTCCAACCAGGATAGACTGGTGATAATTCACGGAACTGGAAATATTAGGTATTGCAACCTAACCTAACCCTCACATGTTGCTTAAAAGGAACAAAAAAGAACAAGAAGAAAGTAAAATTGCATTAGTTGTTGTTTTGTTTTCCACAAAGTTAACTTTGTGAACATACAAACTGAATGTTTAATATAAATTTTCCCTCAATTTCCATTTATTTGTCTGACCCTTAAAATTATTTTTCATGCCAAGTATGATTACGTCTCACTTCTATGTCCACTCAGAAGTCATGGAAGTGCCTTTGGGTTTCCTAATAAGATTTTAATAACGTTGATATTTGAGGATCTCTTTTCGAAATTTCTTTTTTTTATCGTATTGCATATTGCCTTAGTTTTGATATCGTTTTTCATGTGTCTGCATAACAATGCTGGACTGTATGCTGCTCTACAGTATTGTATACAGTATTGTATACAGTATTGTATACAGTATTGTATACATTACCTGAACATTTGAAAATTTTCGAAATGCGAAGTGCTTATTAAAGACACCACAGGCCGGAAAGGTTAAGCGCTTAAGGGCTCTATTATTCTATGTATTAATGCATCTGAGAATTAAACAGCTGTGTATATACCAGATGGTACGCAGGTAATAGTCAGTGTTGAAATAGGAACAGGAGACTGGTATACTCTATGAAGTTTGAGGGGAGTACAATATCTGATATGATATTATCCTACAGATCAACAGCTCAGAATAATTTTCTGTTACCCGTTTTTCTATCTTATATTATAGATAGAGTAGAGGCTTTTATTCACTTCCACCCAGTCCGTCTGGTGCTCAATCGCGGACCCGACTTAACCTTAATACTCTTCGAAGATTATCTCCAGAATACCTTAAGGCAAGACCTTTGTACATTGTTGCTAAAATTGACTTTAGTCTTCACTGCAATGAATTCTTCTACAAATGGCCTTCTGTGACTCCAAGCTTTTTCCCTTCTTATTTTCTATTCTCTGAAATTCTCTGATGTGAATATATCAGAGCTCCATTCGACTTAAAAAGTGTTACCAACACATTCGGCTTTCGGTGTTACAAACATTAACCAAAATTCTTCTAGGATGTATTGTAAGGCAGGAAAAGAACTGCTAATCCTCTACCACATATAACATGAGGTATTTTTCTTTTTGGAATTGACTAATTTCTAAAGTATCATATGGCTGTAGTATTTGGTATGGCTCAAATAGAAAGTGAAAACTAATCGTGGCAAGCAATAGTAGTGGCATGCTATAGACAAATGAGGAAAAACGGTCATCAGTAAGTTACATTTACAAAATAAAGCAAATTAAACTACTTGCCACATTTTCCCTTAAACTTTATTGAGTACATTTAAATCCTTTTTTTCTCCTTTTTTTTGGTGTTACAGTTGCGCTTACAAAAATAACTCACTTCCCCTTTATCACTTTTAGCAGAGTTATACAATAAATTCGTCCTGTAGTGGTAACAAACAATCCAACAAATTAGTTAAGCGAACGAACGAATGAACCGAAGCAGGAGAAACTTATTTAATACAAGAAAAGTTTGCAACTCTTTGGCTTGGTTGGTTGTTGGTTTGCCTTCCTTTAGTTTTCTAACAAATTGATGTTGTATTGAAAGTATTAGCAGGAAGTAAATCGATTGCTTCTTCAATGCCTCAATTGGTTACAGTTGCTGCATATTAGTTGGTACGTATAGCTGTAGTTGTTGCTGATGATGATGAATTGCTTCCAGGCAGTGTTTACTTTTCATTCTCTGGATTTCTTTTCTTTGTACTTGCCACATAAACTCAATTACACTCATAGTACGTACTTTCCCAACAATGTTGCACGATTCTCTAGCTTTATTTAATGTTTAACGTTTATGTGTGTTTGTGTTTGTCAAGAATATTTATAGTTAAGTAAACAAACAACAGGCAACATATGGTTGCATCATTAAGTAAAAGAAACCAATAAAAATAACAAAACAGCAACAACAAAATAAAACAATCTGTAGGAAATAAAATAATAACCAAGCATCTGAGTGTGCAGCACTTCTTAAGTGCTTTATAGATATACGCCAATAGGAAGAAGAATCAATAAAAACACCAGCAGCAGCAACTCTGTTCTGTATTTAAAGGATAATAGATTTTAAAGGATTTCAATTTGGCATTTAAGGCTAATGCTACATGTGTGTGTATATGTATTTATGAGAATGTGTATGAACTCCATAAAAACTTTTTAAATTGAAAACTAATTTGTAACGAGTACAGCACAGACCTTTATTTAAATCCATGTTGGCTGTTACTTTGAGCGGTCGTCCTCTTTTTCTCTCAGTTAAGCAACTAATGGTCGTTTTTCGTAGACATTAGAGTACGTGAATGACAACAGATGCTGATTTTTCTGAAAACCTCTGGAAGGATATTTGTGAACTCTAGACCCCAATATTTTAAGGAAAACATTATCTTAGCCCGTCTGACTGAAGTGACAATATGATTGGAATATATTTATTCAAATTTATTCATAATTTATTCACTCTTGCTGAGACAGTGATCATAGAAAACATCTCTTTAGTAGTCCGAAAAGCAATGACTTGTGACATAATCTAATGATTATCGATGACTAGGTTACAGCACTTTATATTCGGACGTAGGAGAATTGCAGAATTACTTGCACTGGACCACGATTAGCAAATGAATAAGAATAAATCAATTACATTCTTTTTCACATTTAAATGTACTACAAAATGACTTTTTTATGTTGCTTCTCAACATGTTTGACATATAAATAAACTGGTCATTACTTGAAAGTCAAAAGTTTTGCAAAAAACAATTCTAATTTATAAAAAAAAAAACGAGTTTGCAAAAATCAGAAATATAACCATATATGGTAATGTAATTTCAACGGTACAAACATATGTACATATGCATGCGCACTAATTGAGTGGGAGAATTAAAGGGTTACTAATTGAGAGAAAAATATAATAAATATAAGAAAAATATCAAATATAAGAAAATGCTGTATACGAAACAAAACAAATCGCAACACAATTTAGATTCATCGCTTAATGAAATAAGTTGTATCTGGGCTGCATAATCCAATGATTAGCAATGACTAGGCTGTAGCATTTTATACTCTGATGCAGAAGAATTGCAGGATTACTTACATTTGACCACGATTAACAAATAAATAAGAATAAATCAATTACTTTTCCACAGTTAAATTCACTATGCCTGGAAACCCTATTTTTGTACGAAATCGTTTTTCTTTTTGTTGCTTTTCCAATATATATATGACACATAAATAAACCTGGTCATTACTTAATAGTCAACGGTGTGGTAAAATATAATTTTCAGCTAAAATTAGCTTTTGAATAATTTACGCCCGGCAAACGGTCAAAGCAGCAGAAACTCATAAGCAACATATAAGCCTGAGTGGCCAGCCAGCATTAATTGTGCAGCAAACTGGCTGCCTAACTAACTGAATTGGGCGACCAGTGACTGCCTATTTCGGCTTAAATTGTCTTTGTTGATGTCTCTTAATACTTTTGTTTTATTTTTTCTGAAGTTTTTGAAACATGCATGTGGCAAAATAATCAATTTGGCGCCCAATAAAACATTCATAAACCTTTAAAGTACCAACGAATGGGCGCTTTTCTACTCTCCTTAGTATTCCTTTGCTCGGTGACGTTGACTGTGCTCCCGTTTTTTGTATACAACGTTAATGTTATTGTTGTTGTTTCTACAGAGAGAGAGAGAGAGGGATTTTTCTTACACACCTACAACCATACAGGCATGTGGTGTATTCAAAGCAAATGTTTTCCAGCCCATAGTCCATAGACCCGGCTTAAAATGCAAATCCATTATCATCGGTATTTGGCTTATATGTACAGAATAGCATCGTTCGCATTTAATGTTGTAATTTTAAAGGTATCACTACCGCCGAGTGTGCGAGTATGCACATGCGTTTGTGTATATCTATGAATATGTCCTTTGTTACATATGATTGTTGGATTGCATTGTGTGTTGCTGCTGCTGGAATGCCTGTCTATTGAAATATTCAAGCAGGAATAATGGTCGTTAATGCCTTAAAGCATTTGTACTTAAACGCGTTGAAAATTGCAAAATTTTTAAATGTTAATGCCACACACTCTTACCTTTTCTTCTTCTGTTCTGCTCTACACTGTTCTGATTGCTTATAAATACCTCCATTTAAGTAGCTTTTCTACTTTTTATAGTTAAAACTTTAGTTGGTGCTGCTAAGAGGCATATCTAATGTTTAAGTTGTTTAAGCTTATAATGAGGTTCGAATTTGAGGCATTAACAGATGTGAACTTTCAACACAAGGGATTAAGTTTTTTGCGCTGGGAAAATATTTGAGAACATGAATGTTCTCATTGCGTCATATCTTGGGGTTCTTATTAATCGGAAAGCATGCATTCAATGCCAAAAGTATCTACATTTTCTTTTCCTGGAATGTATATTTCTATCGATGGTTCATGGATAATATTTGGAAATTTTCTGTCGCAATAAATAAGTCTGCAATGGAAAAATTAACCAAAATGTTTTTGCGTTAAGAAAAATGTCTCCTAGTAATTAGAATTTAACTTCAAAATAGCATTGAAGGAAAGTTGTTTGGTTTCGAAAACAAAATCTGTTTCAATCAACTGGAAAGAATTTCGCTTAAGGATATCGATTGGTTACTGAAGCTTATCCTGAATATGATACAAAAATTGATTTCCACATGCGAAAGACGATTTTTGCTGTTCATAAATTACGCTTTTAACAAACCAAACCCAGATCGCCCTGATCAGCCAAAATCGTTTGAAGATTATGGTGAATTGACGATTTTTACACTATGAAAGTTGTTGTTAAATACAGGAAGAACTTGCGAAATCACTAGGAGCCCGAAAAAGGTTGCCAGTAGCAAGCGAAATCAAAGAAAAACGGTACCACAGAAGTTGTCAGGAGGGGTTAAAATATATGTAGATTTGTAGGTTCGAAATGCTGCTTATAAATTACAAAAAAAAATATAAACAATGGTCCATTATAACAATACGGAGGAGTATTGAAAAGGACCGAAGATTCTTAATTCTATTTTGTCAGGAAATGGGAAAACCCTCTAACGATGATCATAACAAATTAACATGATGGCAGTCTTTCATTATAAACTTCAAAAATTTTTCAAAAATCCCGAATTTTTAAGTTATTCACTTCATTCTAAAAGATTGCTTAGCGATATGTTATGCAAACTAATATAACTAGAGTTAGTCGCTCTTCCTACGGTAGAAATATGTATATATTCTGAGAATAGTCGCTTAGGGGAATTAGGCTCCAACATCATATCTTCATGTCTATGTAATGAGGGTGAATGTGCGTTCGATGAAAAATTTATTTGGCATTTTTCCGATATACATCTTTAGGTTGGGACATAATATAATACTATTTCGTTAACCCAAATTCAGTTAAGTCTTTGAAGTTGTCCTCTTGCGGCTTAAGCTAACTGAATGGAAAGGCTGGCCTGTCGGGCAATTAGTTTGAGGTGACTTGGATTTAAATTAGTACAACAATGTCATCCGTACCGCTGTTAATCGAGTGACTCTCCTAAAATGTATCGACTTAACTATGAAAAGTATTTTTCAGAATGGGTTCATAACCATTGCAATATATCCTGAGGACAATAAGCTCAAAGGGTAAATCCATTAATACTTTTATAAACTTCAAGACTATCTTAAAAATACTTGATTCTCTCTGCACCATATCTAAACTTGTTAAATGTTGCTATAAAAATATGCAGAGACTAGCATTTTGGAAGCAGGATCAATTGTGTTAAGTAACGGAACACCGCGGGGTACAGCGGAAAGCAGCTAGGAAGAAATTCCTGATGCTCTACATAGTTTCAAAGCCCTGTCCTGCAGTGCTCCTTACTTTTACTATCAATATAATTAAATGGTTGGAATTATTTTAGAATGCTTTTAAGCCAAGATCCTTTCAAAAAATTTTCATAAAATAGGTTGTCGAAAATCAAGTTGCAGAGAGAGACGTATAATTAAATGATTTGAATCTCTCTCAATGCTTTCCCGAACAGCGATAACAGCTTTTTCAGTATGCACTATTCGACTGAATGCACATTAGCAGAAAAGTAAACGTAGTCCGAAAAAGATTCATTGTTACTCGAATTAACCCCTCTAAAAATGATTATGAACTGCAAAAAAGAGATGAATTGGATGACAAGTTTAACGAACAGAACCATTGTTGTGCCTAAAAAAATCCTACAATTTGTTGCTAGCGTTGATCTGGTGTAAGTCTATCTGAAATGTCAAGACAAACTAAACAAAAAACATAAAGTAGAGTTTCTAATAAAATGTCATGAATCTCTAATAGAAAACATCTTATTACATATGATAGTAGTCTGTGCTTGCATTCCCAGTCCCTTACTCTCCCCGTAGTATGTAAAGCTTGTGGATATGATTGACAGGGTTGTTATTCGTTAAAAAAAACAACGATAGCTACTATAATAATATTTATTTTAATTACACACAATAATTCAATTTTCTTTACTTAATTTTGTTTTTTTTTCTATTTCCAGATTCTAATGTTAACGGTGAGTTTTCCTTTTTTCAATCTTTATTTAATTTTATGGTGGCAATATTACTTAAAACTTACTTACTTTTTTTACAATTTTTTCATTCAATATTTAATTAACTGTTAAAACCATTATAAATTTATTATCCCAATCATCGAACTCCTCCTCCTTCTCCTGCCAAGTTGTTATAGCCTTTTAGCTAATATCGTCGCACCATTTCCACTCGCTCTACTCGGTCATTAGGAAACACCTGCCTTTTTTCGGCAAGTGTATGGGGAATGCAGCGCTTACGTCTGAGTTTAAATTTATGCATGTGTTCCGTTAAGTGACATTTTCAACATGAACATGGAACCATAAAAAGACGACTAAAAAAAAACAACAACTACATTAAATTTCCATTAACAATCTAATTTTGATTTTGCCAAAAAAAAACAGAAAAAAAAAATAAAAAAACTAAACATGTTTATGAGAACCAAAAAATATTTCAAAAATTTAAAATCGCATGACAAATAAAATGTTTGTTAATTATAAAAAACTCAAAAAAAAAAAACAAACCGAATCATAAACATGTACAAATAAATGTATGGATACACCTTACAAGCGAAGAAAAATGCCGACCACCAACCACTGAGAAAGATTTCGAATAAATGAATGAAACGGTTTCTGTTTTCTGTTCCATAGGTCAACGGGGTACGTGTTAGTGCATGTTTTCCATAGAAATTAAACAAATTTTTTAAACAAAATAATAATAAAAAATTTTATGTTTAATATAGCCTGGCAAAAATTAGTAAGAGATTCCCAAGCAAAACAAATTAGAGATTTTTAATTAAATTCTGCATGCTCTTTATTTGTAATCATGATATTTATTGTCGAAATTTTGAACCTTGTTTAACAAACTACGTAATAGACTACGGTGACAACTTGTGCTTGATTAACTCTTGTACTTACTGCATCTTCACATTTCTAAATACCAAAAATGGCAAATTGAATTTTTATTATAATATTTTTAATTTATTATAATATTTTTTTTCTCAAAAACTTGTTCAAAATATTTAAACTTTAAAGCTATTTACCATATAAAGTTAACATAGAAGTTTATGTAAACGTGTGCTCCTTGATTGGATTCAATGCAGTTGTTGGCATAGGTTTTTATTTGAATTTTTAGATTTTGTGCCAAAAAACAACATTAACTCTATTATACCCTATACCATATACCCTGACGAGTTTTATGAACTGCAGACGATACTATAGTAACTTGGGTATAAAAAGAGACGATTTAAAATCATTCAACAAAGCCAATGGTTTTCAGACGTCACAAGTTAAACCTATTCCTGGTATTAATCGGGTATAAGTAACTTAACTATTCATAATTTCTTAAGATTTCTTAATTTATTATTGTTTCAGTATGAAATTGAAGGCAAGATAAGTAAAAGAAGTACAAATCCAAGTCATGAAACACACAAGCGTCGAGATTCCATCACTAGACAGCCAGTCATTTTTAAATGATTTTTAATTGCAATGTGGCCAGATTTCACGCCGTTACAAAATGTCATCCACCGTTTCAACTGAAAGACTAGAGTGAACAAAATTTTGTGTCAAAATGCCTGGAGTCGATTTGAATGAACCACTAATAGGTCAGGCATTAACTCACAATAATTTCTGTGGACACTTTATATACTTTGCAACATATTGTTGCAAAGTAGTAACTTTTTCGTAGTGATAGAGTATCACAAGATGTCATTTTTTTTTAAAATCCGTCCTACGTTACATCCGTCCTCCTATCATACATCCGTCCTTTACAAACGCCGATGATTTAAAACCTTAACACTTCTTACGTCAAAAAAACTAAGTTTCTTAAATGTCCCTATTATTTCCAAAAAAACAACGACCGTATGCTATAAACTATTATGCAGTCGGCGTTTGCCGATTGCAACCTCTTTTCCATACTCTTTGTGAGAATTCGATTTTTCATTTTATTCCTATTCTTTTAATTTAATTTACGACCACTTGTTTGGAATATGTTTTCTTTAATGAACTCATTGTTTTCGAATATTGGCAAACAAGAAAAACAAACAAACAAAAAAATATTAAAAACAATAAAATAAAAAAGACTTCTTGCACTTTGCTTGAATCAAGATAGAGAGATATTCGCATATAAGAATAAAGTCAACATAATGGATTTAAAAATATTTTTTATTTTATTGTCTTATGGAATTCTAATAAAATTTTTTTATTATTAATACTGTGCCTGATTGAAATCCTAAGTCTGTTAGAATCAAAAGGCCCCTAGCCGATGAGTTTTATAAAGGTGAGGTCGAGAAAGAGAGAGTAATAATCTGTGTCAACTTTTTTGAATTAAGGAGAAGTCCTTTCATTTTTTCTTGGTGACATGAAAGTATAATAAGTTTCCTACCTGCAATAGTTGGTACTTTGAGATGAGAGTACTATGAAATTAGAACTAAAATATCCCTTTTTTCCTGAAACCATTTGATAAATTAATTTAATTTTAAATATGCAAGGATAGAAACAAGAACTAAACAAACAATGATCATACAATTAAACAATTAAAAAATATATTTATGTATGTTAAAAATAAGTCCGTTTTCGTTGAATATTTTAACGTTGTATTGTATCATGTCAAAACGAATGTTTGGTCGCCTTGTGTTGCCGTTTCATGCCATGTTTTCTGCTGTCAAAGTAACAACATTAAACCAAAAATAAATTAAAATAAAAAGAAACTGCCATGATGTGTAATAAATTGTTAAAAAAATTTGTATGTAAAATTTAAATTGATGTAAAATTTACAACAATAAGAACAACGATAAAAATTTTTGGGATCCCTAGAAATTTAGTATATAGTTGATAGTGGCAAAATGGTGTTATTACTTACAAAAAAAAAAAATTAATGACTCTTTTCCGAACACCCAAAAAAGAAACAACAGCGGAAGTCTGCAATGGCCAGGGAAGATATGGAACGAAAAGCCAAGTCAGGATTTTTCAAGTTAAAACGTTTAACATTAGCAAAACTAACAATGTCTGGCTTATTGCCACCACAAAACAAAAAATATAAAAATATTGTTGCCACTATTGCTACCGTTGGCTTTGTCTAATTGTTGGCTGTTTGGTTATCTGCTACCATTACGGTCAACGGTATGAAATGCTAGGCCAAGCGTAGGACTGTTATATCAACAATCGTTTTAAACCCGTCTCCAGTGGCAGTGCCGTGAAAGTTTTTTAAGAAATAGTTTTTTTTTTCACTAAAAAATCTATAGTTTTGTGTGTCTAAATATTGTAAATGAACAGCAAAAAAAAAAATCTGTGGAGACATTTTCGTTAGTGTCATTTTCATTACTGTTATTGGCAAGAATATGTTTTTTACTGGCACATATTCCTTTGTTTTCATATTTATTTTTCAAAAATCCACCAAACATATGCATAAATCAACATTTTGAAATTTTTACTTTCGACTGCTTCTTGTTCTTGTTCTGAATAATAGCAGACCAATTCAATCCAAAGCAAAATAATCCAAGATAAGCCAATCCAAGCCAACCACAGCAATTCAGTCAACATATTAATACCTATTGTGAATAATAATTCCGCCGTCTTTACTACACCCAGACATCACGTTAACCCATTCAATGGCCGAACAACTTTGTGGAAAACATGTTGTTTTATTAAATAAACAACAACTGTAATAAAAACAAAAAATGATTTTCAAAGTTTCAATTTGTATTGATTAAAATCCATAAGTTTGCAGTTTTTTCTTCCGCAAGACAAGCTGTAATAGGAAACATAAGTAGAAGAATTTGTTGAAGAAACGTGTCTAGCTAAAGACTACATTCATAATTGGTCATTACAACCCTAAAGTCATGATCGCGACAATGTTTCTCATACCATATTTGCATAAAATTCACGACTTCATAAAATTCTCAGGATGGATGAGAGCCTCCAACCAGGATAGACTGGTGATAATTCACGGAACTGGAAATATTAGGTATTGCAACCTAACCTAACCCTCACATGTTGCTTAAAAGGAACAAAAAAGAACAAGAAGAAAGTAAAATTGCATTAGTTGTTGTTTTGTTTTCCACAAAATTAACTTTGTGAACATACAAACTGAATGTTTAATATAAATTTTCCCTCAATTTCCATTTATTTGTCTGACCCTTAAAATTATTTTTCATGCCAAGTATGATTACGTCTCACTTCTATGTCCAGTCAGACGTCATGGAAGTGCCTTTTGGTTTCCTAATAAGATTTTAATAACCTTGATATTTGAGGATCTCTTTTCGAAATTTCTCTTTTTTTATCGTATTGCATATTGCCTTAGTTTTGATATCGTTTTTCATGTGTCTGCATAACAATGCTGGACTGTATGCTGCTCTACAGTATTGTATACAGTATTGTATACAGTATTGTATACATTACCTGAACATTTGAAAATTTTCGAAATGCGAAGTGCTTATTGAAGACACCACAGGCCGGAAAGGTTAAGCGCTTAAGGGCTCTATTATTCTATGTATTAATGCATCTGAGAATTAAACAGCTGTGTATATACCAGATGGTACGCAGGTAATAGTCAGTGTTGAAATAGGAACAGGAGACTGGTATACTCTATGAAGTTTGAGGGGAGTACAATATCTGATATGATATTATCCTACAGATCAACAGCTCAGAATAATTTTCTGTTACCCGTTTTTCTATCTTATATTATAGATAGAGTAGAGGCTTTTATTCACTTCCACCCAGTCCGTCTGGTGCTCAATCGCGGACCCGACTTAACCTTAATACTCTTCGAAGATTATCTCCAGAATACCTTAAGGCAAGACCTTTGTACATTGTTGCTAAAATTGACTTTAGTCTTCACTGCAATGGCAATAGGAATTCTTCTACAAATGACCTTCTGTGACTCCAAGCTTTTTCCCTTCTTATTTTCTATTCTCTGAAATTCTCTGATGTGAATATATCAGAGCTCCATTCGACTTAAAAAGTGTTACCAACACATTCGGCTTTCGGTGTTACAAACATTAACCAAAATTCTTCTAGGATGTATTGTAAGGCAGGAAAAGAACTGCTAATCCTCTACCACATATAACATGAGGTATTTTTCTTTTTGGAATTGACTAATACAGGAATACATATTTCTAAAGTATCATATGGCTGTAGTATTTGGTATGGCTCAAATAGAAAGTGAAAACTAATCGTGGCAAGCAATAGTAGTGGCATGCTATAGACAAATGAGGAAAAACGGTCATCAGTAAGTTACATTTACAAAATAAAGCAAATTAAACTACTTGCCACATTTTCCCTTAAACTTTATTGAGTACATTTAAATCCTTTTTTTCTCCTTTTTTTTTGGTGTTACAGTTGCACTTACAAAAATAACTCACTTCCCCTTTATCACTTTTAGCAGAGTTATACAGTAAATTCGTCCTGTAGTGGTAACAAACAATCCAACAAATTAGTTAAGCGAACGAACGAATGAACCGAAGCAGGAGAAACTTATTTAATACAAGAAAAGTTTGCAACTCTTTGGCTTGGTTGGTTGTTGGTTTGCCTTCCTTTAGTTTTCTAACAAATTGATGTTGTATTGAAAGTATTAGCAGGAAGTAAATCGATTGCTTCTTCAATGCCTCAATTGGTTACAGTTGCTGCATATTAGTTGGTACGTATAGCTGTAGTTGTTGCTGATGATGATGAATTGCTTCCAGGCAGTGTTTACTTTTCATTCTCTGGATTTCTTTTCTTTGTACTTGCCACATAAACTCAATTACACTCATAGTACGTACTTTCCCAACAATGTTGCACGATTCTCTAGCTTTATTTAATGTTTAACGTTTATGTGTGTTTGTGTTTGTCAAGAATATTTATAGTTAAGTAAACAAACAACAGGCAACATATGGTTGCATCATTAAGTAAAAGAAACCAATAAAAATAACAAAACAGCAACAACAAAATAAAACAATCTGTAGGAAATAAAATAATAACCAAGCATCTGAGTGTGCAGCACTTCTTAAGTGCTTTATAGATATACGCCAATAGGAAGAAGAATCAATAAAAACACCAGCAGCAGCAACTCTGTTCTGTATTTAAAGGATAATAGATTTTAAAGGATTTCAATTTGGCATTTAAGGCTAATGCTACATGTGTGTGTATATGTATTTATGAGAATGTGTATGAACTCTATAAAAACTTTTTAAATTGAAAACTAATTTGTAACGAGTACAGCACAGACCTTTATTTAAATCCATGTTGGCTGTTACTTCGAGCGGTCGTCCTCTTTTTTCTCTCAGTTAAGCAACTAATGGTCGTTTTTCGTAGACATTAGAGTACGTGAATGACAACAGATGCTGATTTTCCTGAAAACCTCTGGAAGGATATTTGTGAACTCTAGACCCCAATATTTTAAGGAAAACATTATCTTAGCCCGTCTGACTGAAGTGACAATATGATTGGAATATATTTATTCAAATTTATTCATAATTTATTCACTCTTGCTGAGACAGTGATCATAGAAAACATCTCTTTAGTAGTCCGAAAAGCAATGACTTGTGACCCTTTATCATTATTAGATTTACAACACAGGATCCTGTTGAACAAGTAGATCTTAAATATTCGCATAAAATAATCAGATATATTCATCCTTTACATCAATGCTTCTATTATCAACAACTAAAATCATTTGTTGTATCCAGAGCGCATTATTTCCTGGCATTATCTATCCCTTAAAGGGCCTTCTCTTAATATTTATAACTGTATGAATTGTATGAACCATCAAAGCCTCATTTAAGATACGATACTGATTACTGAGAATTTCCTTGGCCTTTTCAACGCAACTCATGAGACGGGTATAGGCACTCCAAAGGCACTTAGCTATAGTAGGAACGATTTCAGCAGGCACTTGTGTTTTTCCTTCTGTTACACCAGGTTTTGGGATCTGCAAGAATTCAGCTTAATTTCTTAAGGATGAAACCGTTAAATACACTCTATTTCAAGCAGTTAAAAGGTAACTACCCCGTCCGGATTTCTCCTCTACAGAACTTTTAGAGCTTTTCATGGATACCATCGAATCCTGGAGCTTTTTTATCTCCGATTCGAAACTTATGACCACTTTCTTTTATTGCGTTTCTTTCCTTAACTCTATTCTATAGATGTCATCTATACACATGCTTGCTTGGTATTTTCTCCTAATCTCCAGTTTTTCTTTCTGACGCTGCATTAGTTTTCAATCCAAATAGGTTTGATTATCAAATCAATAGTTTCAATTTCAATTTTAATTTTTTCTTTGGCATAGGAAGCAGTGGCGTCATAAGGCTACTTCAGTAATTGCTTCGTTCCACTTTCTATTTTCTTAATTTACAAAGTGAAATGAATCGTTGCAATAGCCTATACACTTTCTTGCCATTTTATTGGAATCTTTACAATATGTAACAACATCCGTAATTCAAAGACAATTTAATGTAATGTCACTGAGATTGTAGTTGCAACAAAGCTTTAGTATTCGAGATAAATAATTCTAAAACATCTTTATTAAGTGAACATGAACAAAAATAACATGCTCCGCAAACCGGGGTAGCTGTTAATTTAAGAAAACAACTTGGGTGCCTTATGGCACTTCGATCACAGTATTTTTGTTCTTCATTCTTTGCGTTCATGCAACTTGGCACAGAAACGTAAAAAAAACATTTTTATTTAAAATTTAATAGAAAAACTGTTAATGTTGTTGATATTTTTCTTGCTGCTTTATTTATGCCAAATCGCAGTAGAAGCTGTCGTGCACGTTACCTGCTTATAAAAGTGTGACCCACTAAAGTGAAAGGAGTCGGTAAATACGAGTGTTTACAACATAGTAAATAAGGTAAAATAGGTATAAATAAGGTAAAATAAGAGAAAGAAAAAAAAGAGGATGAAGCGCATTTCTTCTTCTACTTCCTTATAACTTGAGGTGATGCAATATCCTCATTAAATCGTAATGCTTTACATTTACTCTGTTGCACACACACTACTCTTCGTTGCCTTATTATGCAGTGTCGTTGTTGCAACTTTATTTTGAACATGTTGCATCCATTCCTGTGTGTTATGTTTTCGTTTTAAATGGAGCGGAATAGTTGTGCTGTATAGCTTTGTGCTATGTATTAAGGAAGAAAGATGAGCAACAAAAATTAAAAACGAAATCATCGTGTAATAGAGAAGAAATCGACAATTTCCTGTTAAATAATGCTTTTCTTTCTCCATGTTTTTTTTATTTCAAAAGAAAAACTTGTTGAAGAAGCATTTTGGATGGCTTTAAGAAAACTGCGAATAATTTAGTTCTTTTGTACATAAGCATTAGTGGGTCAAGTTTCTTTATGTCTGAAGTAGGGACTTAAGATAAAGTAGTTCTCTGTAGTTTATAAATGCAATGATTTGGCTGATAATGTTTAACAAGGCGTCTTCATGTAATTGATATCTCCATCGTTATGAGTTAATCGGCTTAAGCTACTATGGCAAAAACGTTAAGTATAAATAAAATCGCCATGTAAAGCTTCTCAAAAGTCTGTCGGTCGAAGTCGACTTTAAACTGTAGATCCCACCATTGAGATGCTAATTCGTAATCCTGATTGAAGGGTTGTCATAGTCAATTATGTATGTATGTATGTAATAGGAACACCTGTAACATCTCAGAGATTAAGAGCTCATAACCAGCCCTAGTCACTTCATCATCAAAACAATATCGGTATGTTCTCGAAACCATATAAGAATTACCTTTAAATGATCCGAAGTTTTCATATGAAATTTTCGGCATTAGTGAATAAAGGTGAAGAGTGAGTTGATGTACATGAGTGAATCCCCTCTATTAAATTGAAAGATGGTTTCCGACTTCCATTTTAAATTCTGAGGAGAAGGTGGATTAGACTGTCATGCACCTTATATACCAATGCCTTGCTTTTGCCGTGAAGAGGCCTAAGTTCTTGGCTTCGCACTTGCGGTCATCTTTGACTCAGTTTTCCACAGTATTTATTTTGGAACTATGTTAGTACCTATAAGGACTGGGATCAATATTGAATTGTGGCATCACAATGGGTCTAACGTATGGGCTTAAGGTGGCATCTTAACTTCCAAGAAATGTTAGCCAACTTAGTTAATCTATTATAATAAATAAAACCCAACTGCTTAGCTCCATGATCAAATAACGACTGCTTTATTGAAAAACTCGTCTTCTTATTTCTTATCCTTATCTTATCTTATTTCTTATCCTACTTTCTTATACTACGCTTATTATTCTATTTATACTACTAATTATTGGTTGTACCAAAAGGGTACATATCAGTGATGGTACATTTTATTACATTTTATTATTTTATACATTATTTACCATTACACCTCCCTTTTTCTCTAAAAAAAAAAAAGAATTTATATAACAGTATTTATAAAAAATTCTTTTTTTTCAATATTCTAGTATTATACAATATTAAACCTATAATTCTTAATGCTAGCAATTCATATATCAACAATTCATATATAACAATTCATATATCATTTATATCCAATTCAATACATTAATTTTTTTGTTTTTTTTTTATTTTTTTTTCATTTGAGTCTGTGATACATGATAAAACAAAACAATGAACTAATCAAGTTGATCAGACTTTTTTTTTTTTTGCTTTATGGGAGTGTATTTTCAAATGTATTTCAATTACTCTTATCTTTTACTGTGCTCTCAGTATTTGCATATATTGTTATATGTACATTAAATTTCAATTCTTAATATTATTTTTTTTTCGTATTTTCTAGTATTTTTTTTTCTTTTCCTTTTCAATTAATAACTTCATAAAATATATATATACATCTTTCATTTCTTTATTTTCTTAATCTGTTCTTATGGACAACCTTCTCTTGTCTTGTTCTCTCGTCAAATATTATTGCATTGACTCCTTCCAACCCTTTAACAATGAAGGGTCCATCATAAATATTGCTATGTTTGTCATACGGTTGTTTCTGTAAATAGACCGTGTCATTCACCTGTAATCGGATTGGTTTCGCAAATCTGTCATAAAATGCCTTATTCCTCTGTTTATGCCTGTCTATTAGTTGTCTAGCTAATATGTTCGTTTTCTGTAGCCTATATTTCACTTCCTTGCTGTAATTCTGTATATTATAAACAGGATCTAAATTTGTCATTGTCTCATTGGGCATGGTAGCATTTCTGCCGAATACTAACTCAAAGGGTGTATACTTGTTTTCAAAAACTGAGTTTGGCGTGGTATTATGGTAGAATGTAAAATACTTAATGTAAGTGTCCCAATCATTCCTGTTCTCACCCACATATGCCCTAATGTACTCATTAAAAACTCGGTGATTGCGTTCCACTGTGCCCACCGTCTGGTGGTGATAACTCGTAGAAAATTTTAAGTCAATATCTAACAATTTACAAAGTTCAGTCAGGACCTCATTTTTAAACTCAGTTCCTGAATCTGATTTTATAGTCTGCATCCTCCCATATATCAAAATAAAACTCTCAAAAATCGCTTTGGCCACAGTGGGAGCCGATTTGTCTGGTATAGGAATCGAAACTAAATATTTTGTCAGATCGCATATCAGTGTCAACGCATACTTATTTCCGTGAACTGATTGAGGTAACGGACCTATTGTATCCATAACTATGATATCAAAAGCATTAACGGGTGTAGGTGTAAGAACTAATTTCTCTATGTTGGATGGTCTGACCTTGTTTAGCCTGCACTGTGGACAATTCTTTACAAATCTCGCTATATCCCTAGTCATCCTTTTCCAATAATATTTAGTTCTCAGTTTAGCGTACAACTTTTTCTGTCCGCAGTGTCCTCCTAATAACGCGTCATTATGGTAAATCTGCATCAATTTTTGTTTCTCATCCTCATTTCCTATTATAGCTATCGGTTCAGTAAGAATCAGTTCCAAAGTTTCCAGTGTTCTATTACCCTGTTCTCTCAAGTCCTGAATTCTAAAAATTCTAAAAAATGAATCGTCTTTCCTCCATTCTGCTCTGTAGATTTCGCATTTGTTAGCCTCCTTTTGCAGCTTCGAAAGCAAACAGACTAATCCATCCGTTTCGTTAACAAATTCGAAATCCACTGATAGCAGTTTACTGCATTTTCTATGAAAATGTATGCGCAATTTAATATAATGTTCATTATGATCTATTATTTCCGTTTTAATCCTGGCAATATTCTTGCTGAATTGATGAGAAAATTTGTCGTAGACCTGCAATGTGTCACAATCCAAAACAGGTTCTACTTGCTCGATTTGCTTAATAAGTTTATTTTTCGATTTTGAACGCGTCGTGACGGCCAATACTTGGTTGTCCTTAACCATGAGGTCACTTATTGAAATTCTGGAAAGTGCATCAGCACCAACATTGTCTCTACCCCTAATGTATTCGACGTTAAAATTATATTCTGATAGCTCTAATCTAATACGGGATAATTTTGATGATGGGTCTTTCAGATTAAAAAGATAGACCAGCGGTCGATGATCCGATCGCACCGTAAAAGATGTTCCGTAAACGTAGGGACGAAATTGCTTGATAGCGAAATGTATTGCCAACAGTTCTAATTCTATAGTAGGTTTCTTCTGTTCCGATTCCGTAAAACATTTAGACGCATAATAAATTGGAAGATCATTCCCATTGAAGTTTTGACTCAAAATGGCTCCACATCCATATTTGGATGCGTCAACTGTTATTACAAAAGGTTTTGCTAGGTCCGGATATTGTATAATTCTAGGACTCACTAATGCAAGTCTCAACTTGTCAAAGGACTCTTGACATTTCTCATTCCATGTATACTCTTTATATAATTAATTAAAAAAATAAAAATTATTACATTCAATTATAGTAATTAATATAAGTATTGTATGTACATATGTATATTATTTATACTTAAAACAATTTAAATTTTTTGTCTATTACCAAAAAAATGGCTTGCAGGGAGGTGTGTGGGTTTTGTTGTTATTTAACTAATTCAAGTCTTACTTTAATTAACTTCTTTTTTTTTTTTAATTATCATTTATGATTTAATCTTATAATTCGGCTTTAACATATTTGGGTTTCACTTCTTCTATTCTTTTAATAAAATCGGTCTTTTCCAAACAACCATCGCATTCCTCATCCCAGTCATTCAGGATTTTCTTCAAGTCACGCACTTTAAGTTTTTTCAAATCAACGGCATTTAAATCAATTTGTTTTTCATAACGTAAATCACAGATTTGAGCATCTTTCTTCTTCAACTTTTCGCACACTTTTCCAGCTGGCATTGACCAACTCAAAGGCTTAGACATTTCGTTCAAGATACCAGTGGCTGATTCTTCTAAACCGCCCAAGTAGTAACAAAATCTTTGTTCTTTGTTCTTTTGAGTCTTACAGAATTTTTTGAATTCTGTTCCAATCAATTTGTAAATTGACAATCAATCAGGGAAGTGTGTGTGTTTCTTTTAAATTTTAATTTGATTTTTTTTTTTTTTTTTTATTACGCTTGTTGGGTTTTTTTTTTTTTTTATCTATCGACTGATGAGCGTTTGCGAGTTTATGTTCTTTTAGTTGAATTGTCTTTTTTTTTTATTTGTACACAATTTTTGTGTAATAAAATGTTGGCTATAACCTCACTTTTTTTTAACTTTCGCGGTCACTCATATCATACAAAAATTAAATCTTCACTTATTCTTCATAAATTAAAATACCGTTCTTATTAAAAAAAAAAAAATTTTACCGTTTTATGTTATTAAAGTCACGGTCGCCATATAATAAATAAAACCCAACTGCTTAGCTCCATGATCAAATAACGACTGCTTTATTGAAAAACTCGTCTTCTTATTTCTTATCCTTATCTTATCTTATTTCTTATCCTACTTTCTTATACTACGCTTATTATTCTATTTATACTACTAATTATTGGTTGTACCAAAAGGGTACATATCAGTGATGGTACATTTTATTACATTTTATTATTTTATACATTATTTACCATTACACTATCTATTCTAATCTCAATCTAACTTATGGTGTGCTATTCTTTTGCTACTTTTTATTTCATCTATTACCGCCCGTCTATAGTTTAGTTCGGCTAATTTTAGAAGCTGCCTCCTAGATAGACCATATACAGAGTTTAGAAAAAAAACAGTATTTGGGGAACCAGAATAAAAACTATTTTATGTATGCAAACACAAGTGCAGCTTGACCTGACACAGATAAAAATCATGCCTCCAATATTGTATGAATTTCAATAATAATTATTTTGGTTTTAAATTGAACAAAACGATGAAATGAAGACATAATTTTTTTTTGTTTTGTTTGCTCCATTTGGACGATTGAGAATGATAATTATTTGTTAAGGTGCAGACAACACGATAAAACAAGACATTAACCCCAGGCTATGATAACTTTTTTAAGAGTCATTGAAACCAAAAACAAGAACATTAAGGATACAACACCAAAAGAACACTTGTGTTTGCAGCAGATTTTTCTGTTTTGTTGGTTCGTAAACAAGACTGCTGATAAATATCATCACATTGTCATCGTCTGACAAAACTACTCCGTCATGCTTTCAGTCTAGTGAAAAAAAATTAAAAGGAAATGAATAAAAAATAAATTAAATATCGCAAATTGCCCCAAGTTATATCACGAAAAAATGTGAAAGAAAGAAGGAAATTAAATAAACAAATTAACAGACTGATGACAGCTTCTCACAAGCAACAGAATGAAGATTCAAATGAGAAGAGGACTATTAAGGCAACGACTACTGCACACAAGTTGGAAATAAATTTCAAATTATAACACAAGAAATACAAAATATTCTACTTTGCAATATTCCGGGTGTGTATGTGTGTGGTCTCAGAGGTAAAAGAAATTGTCATGAAAGAAATACCTAGTGTTTTATGTTTATTCCGTCTTCGTAACAATACATACCCTTTTTAATTCCATTTTTGTTAAACAAACAATGCCATTCACGCTTTTGATATTCGTCCCAATATCTGGACATGTTGATAGAATCGATAAAAATCCAATAGTTCAGTGTGGCATGAAACCATTGCGACATTAATGTTAATTTCATTGACCTTTAACAGCCTCCATTGATATCACACACCCATTGAAAGCAGATCTGATTGGTGTAAATGCCGGATGCGGAGGTTCCTAACCATTGAATGTAAAATTAATGGAAAATATTTTTTTCCGATTTTTTCTTTAAACGAATTCATTAAAAATTTAAATTCCGTTTTTGTTCCTTTTTTGTTGTTGCGAATAATTTATTTCAAATATTTTTTTAAATAAATCTCCAGTGTTTTTTTACACACTTCATTTAATTTTTCCCTTCTTTTCTACACTACACTGTCGTTATTGTGTATTTAAGGGCCATTATTACAACTTGTCGTTAAAGTTGGAGTTAGTTAAAGGTACCTTTAGCTAAAGGGAACTGGAATGTTACCTTTAACTTATTTTCCTTATTACAACTTACAGATAAAATTTTTCAAAAAAATGGCAGTGCCGGAGCAATGTCGATAAAACTGCTCAATTTTACAAGTTTTTTTTTTTAACGCAGTGGCAACCGCGGGCTTTGTTTTTTTGTTGTATATGCTCATTTTGTTAAAATTTGAAGTTGCCATAATGAAAATAATATATAATATGGCAACTTCAAACATAAAGTGACCTTTAAATGTTAAAGGTAGGATGATCCTCCCTTTAGCTTAACGATCACTTCTGTCTTATTGGGTACTCATAATAATGAAAAACTATTTATCTGCCCGTTAAAATCCTTCCTTTAGTTAAAGGCAAGTTGTAATAATGGCCCTAAATGTTATAGCTGTTGTTGTTGCTATTATTGTTTTAATAATGAATATCATAAACAATTTACATGTACATTTAGACTGTCATTATTTACACCTACAATTTGCAATTCAAAACTAAAGCAACAACGACAAAAAAAACGCCAACAATAACAACTATAACAAGCAAAATAAAACAGAAAAACAAACATAGTCCGGATACTATAAAAAGAGAAATTAAAGGAGACATAATCCTGAACAAACACCTTTTGAGAATAGAGAGTACTGCGATAGTATCATATGGAGTGTGGACGAATAAATTTGTGCATAAACTTTTCATTATTAAAACTAAATGTTTGACTACCATACGATTAATGAGTGGAACAATCTGTGCTCACTTTAACGTGTGTTATTCCTATTGTACTACACCGACTAGTTTTATTTAAACGCTTAGGTGATTGGGCATGGATTCTGTAATTTCATACAGTATTCTTGTTTTAGAGTAACTACGACCGTTGAGCTGAGCTCCTGCAAATGTCATAAATTATAAATGTTAAGTGGTGTCTATGCAATTATGTATATGGAAAATTTAAAATCAAAAAGAGATTAAAAGTAAATCAAACACATTTTAAAAGATAAGTTTAGACACCATTTTTGCTGCTTTCTATTAGGTTGTTGGGCTCATTTGTTGTTGGTATCTCATCGTCAACATGTTTTAAATTTAATCACAATTTATGGAAACATTTATCTTCTCTTTATTATTTAAATAATCTTAACCTTAAACGTCTGTCCAAGTCTACCCGTATGTCCTTTTTCTTTAGTTTCTGTAAATTCTCGTTTTAAATATTTCAAGAGGCATAAATGTCATCTTTATAGTGTGTTTCAGGTTTTCTGTGCTTTTTTTCAAAATATTTGTTGTTTATCCCTTATTTAATTAAACAATGTGTTTGTTAAAAAAAACAACAACTACAACAATAATCTACAAATGTTGTCTTGTTTTTACCTCTTGTTAATTTTGCTAATATCGTTTGTTGTATCTGTTACTTTGTATCAGTATATGAAAGGGAAGCATATTTTATATTCCTTTTCTTGTAATCTGAACCCTTGTTAATATTTGTTGTAAACATTCGAATATCGTTCGAATTTCTGTAATTTTGTGTAACTTTTCAATGAATATTAATTACAACAACAGCAACTACATGTTAATCCTTTGTTATGCCTCCTGGGTAGAAGACTAGACCTGTTCTACCACCAAGTTAGGCTGGCCGAATTTTAACATTAAAAAATCGAATTTATATTTCTACATAAAAAAAATTTAATTTTTCTCTTCTGAGAACTGAGTCGATCTCCGTCCTCACGGGGCAATAAAAATGCTTAATAAATATGCATGAAAAAGTTGCAATTCACGTGTCATTACCCAGAATTCACGCAAGAGTACTGTGAACCCTATTCTTGACATCTAAAGTGGAATTGCCTGGGTGGCTTAGACTAGAGGACTTCTGTTAATGTTGTACTTTATCGCTTTTTTCAAAATGAGCAGTGAGGTTGGCTCATAAAAGCTGCTAAAAAGAATACTTTGTAACAAAGCTGCGAGAAGAAAGTACAAAAAAGTGACAGCTGATTTTATTGAAAGGAAACTCATTAAAAAAATATTTTATTTTTCTTGCCTTTCACCCAGAGAAAAAACAACTTAAAATCAACAAAAACCACCTTAAATCACAAAAAAATAGCTATGAAAAACAACCAAGGTGGAAAATTTTATAATCGACAACGTTCAACATAAAAACAACTTACGTCTGAAATCAAAGCTGAAACAACTTAGATTTAAAGTTGCTCGGACTTGAGTTAACCTTGTCCAACCTCTAAACAAAAATTTGGGGTTTTTAAATCAAAAAAGGTCAATATTAAATTAAGAATATTATATGTTACTTCAAAATATAAACATTTTTAAATCAAAGTTAAACATTTATATATCAAAGTGGTGCAATCTTATTTTGAGATTGTGCATTCTTAAAATAACAACGTTTAACTTTGATTTACCACTGCTTCTGTAGTAGTACAGTGGTTCAATTGCTATTATTTGTTTGTTAAATTTATACTTACTTATCAGAAAACAGAATTCCTATATCCAAAAACACAATTTTTTATATTTGCTTATAAATTTTATTGAAAAACAAAAAATAATTCATATTAACATTTTTGGACGAATATACGTTTTTCCATTATTAATAGTATATGAATGTATTGGATTAGTATCAAAATATTCTATATTAAATGTATAAATCTCATCAATCTGATTAATTATTTCATATGACTGGAAATGTGGACAAACATTTTTTTAAAGTTATTAGAAAACATAAAACATTTAAATAACTATTTTGGTGAACAAAAAGAAAAATTTTAAATGCCCGAAAATGGGGTTTGAAGAAGAGGAAGAAGGGACATTTGAATAATCTTTGTTTAGCCAGTCTACAACTTTATTTGGGTTGGATTTGGTGTCATCATCTATTTCAAACTGCAATGAAATAAATAATTAAACACATTTGTAAATATGTATTACCATGTCAAGTCTTCAAACTTTACTTCTTTTTTACGCCACATAAATAGCTTCTCCCTGAATTCTACTCTAAGCCCCAAATGTGGAATTGCTTCTATAAGATCTTCTTTTTGAATATATTGTAATCATCTGTACGTCACATTAGCAGCTAAATATCATGATGATACAACAATGATTCTAATTGTCTTAAGTCGTCGTCAACAAAGAAAGTGTCTTCCCTTTTTTCCAAATTTTCTGCAATAAATAGTCCGTCTATTGTTTTTGAGCTTTCTAATGTAGTTATATCAGTCAGGATTACGGCCTAGCTTCTCAACACCACTCATGTTGTGTGCGTTAATTTTATACGTGAGTGGCGGGACCTACAGTTTAAAGTCGACTCCGAACGACAGATTTTTTGAGAAGCTTTTCATGGCAATTTTTACTCTCAGAGTTTTTGCCAGAAATCTGCTGAAAGGAAGTCGCCGAAGAAATACTTTTTGTATTTTGTTTTTGATGTCTGACCTGGGGCTTGAACTCAGGCCTTACGTTTAATACTACTAGACTACGGCGACTTTTACTATCCAATAACGGTAGCATAACTAAGTCCAGCATAAAAAATATTTTTTTTTTATTTTTTTTATGTATTTTTTTTTTTTTTTTTTAATATTTTAGACTAATTTAAACTATAAACAATGACTGTTATAAGGAAATAGAAAATATATATCAATGCATACATACTATATATAGAGAAACTTCTTAGTAAATAACTAGAGTTTAAAAAATAAGTTTCTTATTAATTTATTACGGAGATTATTTTTTACATAAAAGTGTAGTTTGTTTTGATTTCATACGGATTGGATTTAAATTACTTTAGCTTAGCAATAAATAAAATACATACATATACATATAATTAATAAAATAGTAAAAATTCTATTAAAAAACTGTTTAAAAACCTGCAATTGATTTATCATAGTGTGAAACGAAAACGTTATAGAAATATTGGTTTATTGATTATGATGCTATTTTAATGCGACTAAGATGACTAAAGTGTGGTACAACTTCGGCTACCCATTCTGGTGAAATTTCCGTTATTTGACGTAAGAAATTTTGTTCGGTGAGCACAATTTCAGAGAAAATTATATAATCCGGACGATATTTACCATGAAATACACTAGACGGATGAATTTTGGCACGTTGACTACCCGTAATCGTTAAATAGAAATTGTCACGTTGTCGTTCAGCTATATTATCGAAGAGGCCAACTAATAAACACTTTCGTACTTGATCGAAATTGCTGCCACAACTGTTCACTTTCAAAGATAAACGCTTGACAATTTCCAACAGTTGACTGCGCACATCACGGGCATACTTTAGATTACGGGCATTGAGGAAGTTATCATGACACCATAACTTAACTTTTTCAGTCTTCTGGAAGGCACTGAAAACATTCAGTAACGTTAAATGATCGCCATGTTTTGAATGAAATTTGGCATGAGCCAAAGCTGCTTGTTCTTGCTTTTCTGTACTTGAAAGGAAAACATTTTCACTGGAGAGTACTGCTACTAAGCTTAACATTTCCTCCATACAACCAAATTTCGGAGCTGCCAATAATAGTTTACTGTACTGTGGATCCAAAGGAAACTGTGCCATTTTTCGTCCCAAAGGTGTAAGCTCAGGTATGGTAGAGGCATTTCGTACAGCACCCAAAGACTCTAGTTTGCGGTATGCATCATCCATTGCTTCCGGTGAGGGTTTATCTAGAAAATCAAAACTTTTGCAATCGATACCCAACGCCAATAGCTGTAATACAGTCGAGCAAATATTGCTTCGTAAAATTTCAGGTTTTGGCATTTTTTCAAATTCATTCATTTCCTGTTGCGTATAAGTTCGATAACATGTTCCAGGGGCATCGCGACCAGCTCGACCACTACGTTGCCACGCTTGTGCCTGGGAAATGCGTACTACTCTTAGTACATCTAAGCCGATACTGGGGCTATAAATGCGTCGTTTTACAAAGCCGGCGTCTATAACATAACGTATACCCGGTATTGTGACAGACGTTTCTGCGATATTTGTAGCCAAAACTATTTTGCGGGCATTGGCTGGAGCTGGTAGAAAACATTCTAATTGTTTATTTTGTGGTAATTGGGCATAAAGTGGGAAAACCCGCACCCCAGCAATATTACTGAGATTGGTCTTAGCAATCTGTCGAATTTGTTGTGCCATTGCTTCAATTTCTTCTTGACCCGTTAGGAAAATCAATACATCATGGTTTGTTGGTGTATTACGATGGATATCAAACAGCGTCACCAGAGTGGCATGTAAATAATCCGGCTGTGATTCTTTGGCATGCATTACTTTTACAGGATGCGTCCGACCTTCCAGATACATGCCTTTTACGCCAAAATATTGAGCAAAATGATCAATATCCATTGTAGCCGAGGTAACTATAACTTTTAATGGAGTCAAACAACGCAGTCTGCGCTGCCTTTGTGCCTCTTTAACCACTCCAAACAGAACATCAGTGCTTACCGTGCGCTCATGAGCTTCATCTAGCATTATGACGGTATAATTGCTCAGCAATCGATCAGCCAAGGCTTCTCGCAATAAAAAGCCATCAGTCATAAAGCGAATACGTGTCTTTTGTGAGGTACAATCTTCAAAACGTACTGTGTAACCGACGAGTTCACCCAATTGGCAGTGCTGTTCTTGAGCTACACGTTTTGCCACCGTAATTGCAGCCACTCGACGTGGCTGTGTTATAGCAATCATTCCTTTGTTACCGAATCCAACACTTAATAGAAACTGCGGTATTTGAGTCGTTTTACCCGAACCAGTTTCACCCATTATAAGAAGAATATCGGACTTGTGGACCTCTCGTATTAACCGCTTTCGGCAGCTCGTGACTGGTAACGCTTGCCGCTGTTGTTCTAATTGTAGTTTAGTTGACGCTGGCTGTGTCGTTTGCTGTTGTATTCCATTTGTTTTACTATTTGCTGGAGATTGTTCATTTGTACAATTAAACAATTTTCCATTAGCATTCTTCGACTCCATTTTCTAGTGAATGGATTTGCCTTTTTAACTAATTCTTCTATGCGGAGTTATTTTCAATTATTAGACGTAAACAAACACGTGAACAAGCGTATGCGATAGCAAGTTTTAAAACGGTAGATCAAAAGAATCTAGGATCTGAAATAAACTGATGCCAATATGGTTATGCAGTATAATTCGGACAATTATTATTATATTCAAAATAAAACACTTGATTTTGAAAATTTTTTTTATCAATTTTTAAAAGCGCTTTTAATAACCGTTTCGGCCACTTTGACGTCTAATAGATAACTGATACAGTAGTTTTGATTTAGCTGCCTTTTATAGACGTGCTGAGAAGCTAGGCCGTAATCCTGACTGAAGGGTTGTAATGGTCAATTATGTATGTATGTATGTTATATACGTGCTTACAAGGTAAGTTCACTTGAAGCTTCAAACTGCATTGTATTGTTGTTGTGAAGAAGAAAAGAACATATGATTTATGGAACGCAGGTAACGAAATTCAAAAGTAATTAGATATTCTTCCAACTCTTCTCAAACTATACGAAGGAGGACAGTTTTACGAACACACTAACAAAAAAGGTAACACTTTCGAATATTCAGGTACCAGAATTTTTCAATGTAGCCAGTGCACTTTTTCCAAACGACCGACATTGGTATTTTTCGCACAAGTTTTTATGGTTTTGTAGCAAGAGTCATTATTACATATTGCAGGTACCTGAATATTCGAAAGGGTTATATTTTATGGTCCTCAAATTGGTCACCACACCATTTACATACATTATTATGCATTTAAATCTTTCCATAATGATATTTTCTGCCTGGTGAAATATTTCATTTACCAATGTTAATTTCTTTGTCCTTCATCCCTAATCTGTCATATACTTACATATTTAGCTAGGAATAATATACCTAAAACAAATGATACAATTGTTGTAATACTAATGTAAAATCTCATAAAATGTTATCTAATAGCACGTTCACATACACTGGCGAGCAAAAATGGATACATAATATCAAAAAAAAATATAAACTTTATATTTGTACTTTATTTATTAAAATAAAAAAAAAACAATCCATATGTTAAACATTTATTTAGACTATCCTCTAATTAAAACAAAAACCATTCAGTAATATTATTTCCTTTTCAATATAAAACACAGCTTAATATTATTTAGTAGCATTTATCCAATTTTGCTCGTTTCGTTTCAAATGAAAAATTCAGTATTTTGTCCACAATCCTTTATTAGACCAATCTTTGTGCTGCAGATCTCTAAGTGATGGTGACGCACGGGTAATGGAGCGATTGGTGCCAAAAAATGAAGTCAGAACTCAGAAAGCAGTAGCAAATGCTATAAATAAGAGTGTGAGTGAAACGCGAATTGCGAAGAATCGGCATAGTTTCGGCAGTTAAACAGAAAAAACCCGCACTCTCTGAGAAGAACGTCAAAGCTCGTCTGCAGTTTTGCAAGCAGCACAAAGATTGGTCTGTGGATGATTGGAAAAAAGTTATACGGTCGGACGAAACAAAAGTGGAGGTTGGAGGAGCAAAAATTTCAGACATTAAAATGGCCAGCACGAAGTCTGGATTTAAATCCGATCGAGAATTTGTGTGCAATTGTAAAACGAAAATTGGTACAGTATAAAAACCCTCCAAATAACCTTAACGAATTGTGGCTAAGAATTGAGGCAGAGTGGCAAAGTATACACAGCGAAACTATCAAAAAACTGGTAGAAAGCTTACCAAAATGCATTAAATCAGTAATAAAGAATAAAGGATTATGGACAAAATACTGAATTTTTCATTTGAAACGAAACGAGCAAAATTGGATAAATGATACTAATTAATATTAAGATGTGTTTTATATTGAAAAGGAAATAATATTACCGAATGGTTTTTGTTTTAATTAGAGGATAGTCTAAATAAATGTTTAACATATAGGTTGTTTTTTTATTTTAATAAATAAAGTACAACTATAAAGTTCATATATTTTTCAATATTGTGTGTTTTCAATGTTAGCCAACTTAGTTAATCTATTATAATAAATAAAACCCAACTGCTTAGCTCCATGATCAAATAACGACTGCTTTATTGAAAAACTCGTCTTCTTATTTCTTATCCTTATCTTATCTTATTTCTTATCCTACTTTCTTATACTACGCTTATTATTCTATTTATACTACTAATTATTGGTTGTACCAAAAGGGTACATATCAGTGATGGTACATTTTATTACATTTTATTATTTTATACATTATTTACCATTACACCTCCCTTTTTCTCTAAAAAAAAAAAAGAATTTATATAACAGTATTTATAAAAAATTCTTTTTTTTTCAATATTCTAGTATTATACAATATTAAACCTATAATTCTTAATGCTAGCAATTCATATATCAACAATTCATATATAACAATTCATATATCATTTATATCCAATTCAAAACATTAATTTTTTTGTTTTTTTTTTATTTTTTTTTCATTTGAGTCTGTGATACATGATAAAACAAAACAATGAACTAATCAAGTTGATCAGACTTTTTTTTTTTTTGCTTTATGGGAGTGTATTTTCAAATGTATTTCAATTACTCTTATCTTTTACTGTGCTCTCAGTATTTGCATATATTGTTATATGTACATTAAATTTCAATTCTTAATATTATTTTTTTTTCGTATTTTCTAGTATTTTTTTTTCTTTTCCTTTTCAATTAATAACTTCATAAAATATATATATACATCTTTCATTTCTTTATTTTCTTAATCTGTTCTTATGGACAACCTTCTCTTGTCTTGTTCTCTCGTCAAATATTATTGCATTGACTCCTTCCAACCCTTTAACAATGAAGGGTCCATCATAAATATTGCTATGTTTGTCATACGGTTGTTTCTGTAAATAGACCGTGTCATTCACCTGTAATCGGATTGGTTTCGCAAATCTGTCATAAAATGCCTTATTCCTCTGTTTATGCCTGTCTATTAGTTGTCTAGCTAATATGTTCGTTTTCTGTAGCCTATATTTCACTTCCTTGCTGTAATTCTGTATATTATAAACAGGATCTAAATTTGTCATTGTCTCATTGGGCATGGTAGCATTTCTGCCGAATACTAACTCAAAGGGTGTATACTTGTTTTCAAAAACTGAGTTTGGCGTGGTATTATGGTAGAATGTAAAATACTTAATGTAAGTGTCCCAATCATTCCTGTTCTCACCCACATATGCCCTAATGTACTCATTAAAAACTCGGTGATTGCGTTCCACTGTGCCCACCGTCTGGTGGTGATAACTCGTAGAAAATTTTAAGTCAATATCTAACAATTTACAAAGTTCAGTCAGGACCTCATTTTTAAACTCAGTTCCTGAATCTGATTTTATAGTCTGCATCCTCCCATATATCAAAATAAAACTCTCAAAAATCGCTTTGGCCACAGTGGGAGCCGATTTGTCTGGTATAGGAATCGAAACTAAATATTTTGTCAGATCGCATATCAGTGTCAACGCATACTTATTTCCGTGAACTGATTGAGGTAACGGACCTATTGTATCCATAACTATGATATCAAAAGCATTAACGGGTGTAGGTGTAAGAACTAATTTCTCTATGTTGGATGGTCTGACCTTGTTTAGCCTGCACTGTGGACAATTCTTTACAAATCTCGCTATATCCCTAGTCATCCTTTTCCAATAATATTTAGTTCTCAGTTTAGCGTACAACTTTTTCTGTCCGCAGTGTCCTCCTAATAACGCGTCATTATGGTAAATCTGCATCAATTTTTGTTTCTCATCCTCATTTCCTATTATAGCTATCGGTTCAGTAAGAATCAGTTCCAAAGTTTCCAGTGTTCTATTACCCTGTTCTCTCAAGTCCTGAATTCTAAAAATTCTAAAAAATGAATCGTCTTTCCTCCATTCTGCTCTGTAGATTTCGCATTTGTTAGCCTCCTTTTGCAGCTTCGAAAGCAAACAGACTAATCCATCCGTTTCGTTAACAAATTCGAAATCCACTGATAGCAGTTTACTGCATTTTCTATGAAAATGTATGCGCAATTTAATATAATGTTCATTATGATCTATTATTTCCGTTTTAATCCTGGCAATATTCTTGCTGAATTGATGAGAAAATTTGTCGTAGACCTGCAATGTGTCACAATCCAAAACAGGTTCTACTTGCTCGATTTGCTTAATAAGTTTATTTTTCGATTTTGAACGCGTCGTGACGGCCAATACTTGGTTGTCCTTAACCATGAGGTCACTTATTGAAATTCTGGAAAGTGCATCAGCACCAACATTGTCTCTACCCCTAATGTATTCGACGTTAAAATTATATTCTGATAGCTCTAATCTAATACGGGATAATTTTGATGATGGGTCTTTCAGATTAAAAAGATAGACCAGCGGTCGATGATCCGATCGCACCGTAAAAGATGTTCCGTAAACGTAGGGACGAAATTGCTTGATAGCGAAATGTATTGCCAACAGTTCTAATTCTATAGTAGGTTTCTTCTGTTCCGATTCCGTAAAACATTTAGACGCATAATAAATTGGAAGATCATTCCCATTGAAGTTTTGACTCAAAATGGCTCCACATCCATATTTGGATGCGTCAACTGTTATTACAAAAGGTTTTGCTAGGTCCGGATATTGTATAATTCTAGGACTCACTAATGCAAGTCTCAACTTGTCAAAGGACTCTTGACATTTCTCATTCCATGTATACTCTTTATATAATTAATTAAAAAAATAAAAATTATTACATTCAATTATAGTAATTAATATAAGTATTGTATGTACATATGTATATTATTTATACTTAAAACAATTTAAATTTTTTGTCTATTACCAAAAAAATGGCTTGCAGGGAGGTGTGTGGGTTTTGTTGTTATTTAACTAATTCAAGTCTTACTTTAATTAACTTCTTTTTTTTTTTTAATTATCATTTATGATTTAATCTTATAATTCGGCTTTAACATATTTGGGTTTCACTTCTTCTATTCTTTTAATAAAATCGGTCTTTTCCAAACAACCATCGCATTCCTCATCCCAGTCATTCAGGATTTTCTTCAAGTCACGCACTTTAAGTTTTTTCAAATCAACGGCATTTAAATCAATTTGTTTTTCATAACGTAAATCACAGATTTGAGCATCTTTCTTCTTCAACTTTTCGCACACTTTTCCAGCTGGCATTGACCAACTCAAAGGCTTAGACATTTCGTTCAAGATACCAGTGGCTGATTCTTCTAAACCGCCCAAGTAGTAACAAAATCTTTGTTCTTTGTTCTTTTGAGTCTTACAGAATTTTTTGAATTCTGTTCCAATCAATTTGTAAATTGACAATCAATCAGGGAAGTGTGTGTGTTTCTTTTAAATTTTAATTTGATTTTTTTTTTTTTTTTTTTATTACGCTTGTTGGGTTTTTTTTTTTTTTATCTATCGACTGATGAGCGTTTGCGAGTTTATGTTCTTTTAGTTGAATTGTCTTTTTTTTTTATTTGTACACAATTTTTGTGTAATAAAATGTTGGCTATAACCTCACTTTTTTTTAACTTTCGCGGTCACTCATATCATACAAAAATTAAATCTTCACTTATTCTTCATAAATTAAAATACCGTTCTTATTAAAAAAAAAAAAATTTTACCGTTTTATGTTATTAAAGTCACGGTCGCCATATAATAAATAAAACCCAACTGCTTAGCTCCATGATCAAATAACGACTGCTTTATTGAAAAACTCGTCTTCTTATTTCTTATCCTTATCTTATCTTATTTCTTATCCTACTTTCTTATACTACGCTTATTATTCTATTTATACTACTAATTATTGGTTGTACCAAAAGGGTACATATCAGTGATGGTACATTTTATTACATTTTATTATTTTATACATTATTTACCATTACACTATCTATTCTAATCTCAATCTAACTTATGGTGTGCTATTCTTTTGCTACTTTTTATTTCATCTATTACCGCCCGTCTATAGTTTAGTTCGGCTAATTTTAGAAGCTGCCTCCTAGATAGACCATATACAGAGTTTAGAAAAAAAACAGTATTTGGGGAACCAGAATAAAAACTATTTTATGTATGCAAACACAAGTGCAGCTTGACCTGACACAGATAAAAATCATGCCTCCAATATTGTATGAATTTCAATAATAATTATTTTGGTTTTAAATTGAACAAAACGATGAAATGAAGACATAATTTTTTTTTGTTTTGTTTGCTCCATTTGGACGATTGAGAATGATAATTATTTGTTAAGGTGCAGACAACACGATAAAACAAGACATTAACCCCAGGCTATGATAACTTTTTTAAGAGTCATTGAAACCAAAAACAAGAACATTAAGGATACAACACCAAAAGAACACTTGTGTTTGCAGCAGATTTTTCTGTTTTGTTGGTTCGTAAACAAGACTGCTGATAAATATCATCACATTGTCATCGTCTGACAAAACTACTCCGTCATGCTTTCAGTCTAGTGAAAAAAAATTAAAAGGAAATGAATAAAAAATAAATTAAATATCGCAAATTGCCCCAAGTTATATCACGAAAAAATGTGAAAGAAAGAAGGAAATTAAATAAACAAATTAACAGACTGATGACAGCTTCTCACAAGCAACAGAATGAAGATTCAAATGAGAAGAGGACTATTAAGGCAACGACTACTGCACACAAGTTGGAAATAAATTTCAAATTATAACACAAGAAATACAAAATATTCTACTTTGCAATATTCCGGGTGTGTATGTGTGTGGTCTCAGAGGTAAAAGAAATTGTCATGAAAGAAATACCTAGTGTTTTATGTTTATTCCGTCTTCGTAACAATACATACCCTTTTTAATTCCATTTTTGTTAAACAAACAATGCCATTCACGCTTTTGATATTCGTCCCAATATCTGGACATGTTGATAGAATCGATAAAAATCCAATAGTTCAGTGTGGCATGAAACCATTGCGACATTAATGTTAATTTCATTGACCTTTAACAGCCTCCATTGATATCACACACCCATTGAAAGCAGATCTGATTGGTGTAAATGCAGGATGCGGAGGTTCCTAACCATTGAATGTAAAATTAATGGAAAATATTTTTTTCCGATTTTTTCTTTAAACGAATTCATTAAAAATTTAAATTCCGTTTTTGTTCCTTTTTTGTTGTTGCGAATAATTTATTTCAAATATTTTTTTAAATAAATCTCCAGTGTTTTTTTACACATTTCATTTAATTTTTCCCTTCTTTTCTACACTACACTGTCGTTATTGTGTATTTAAGGGCCATTATTACAACTTGTCGTTAAAGTTGGAGTTAGTTAAAGGTACCTTTAGCTAAAGGGAACTGGAATGTTACCTTTAACTTATTTTCCTTATTACAACTTACAGATAAAATTTTTCAAAAAAATGGCAGTGCCGGAGCAATGTCGATAAAACTGCTCAATTTTACAAGTTTTTTTTTTTAACGCAGTGGCAACCGCGGGCTTTGTTTTTTTGTTGTATATGCTCATTTTGTTAAAATTTGAAGTTGCCATAATGAAAATAATATATAATATGGCAACTTCAAACATAAAGTGACCTTTAAATGTTAAAGGTAGGATGATCCTCCCTTTAGCTTAACGATCACTTCTGTCTTATTGGGTACTCATAATAATGAAAAACTATTTATCTGCCCGTTAAAATCCTTCCTTTAGTTAAAGGCAAGTTGTAATAATGGCCCTAAATGTTATAGCTGTTGTTGTTGCTATTATTGTTTTAATAATGAATATCATAAACAATTTACATGTACATTTAGACTGTCATTATTTACACCTACAATTTGCAATTCAAAACTAAAGCAACAACGACAAAAAAAACGCCAACAATAACAACTATAACAAGCAAAATAAAACAGAAAAACAAACATAGTCCGGATACTATAAAAAGAGAAATTAAAGGAGACATAATCCTGAACAAACACCTTTTGAGAATAGAGAGTACTGCGATAGTATCATATGGAGTGTGGACGAATAAATTTGTGCATAAACTTTTCATTATTAAAACTAAATGTTTGACTACCATACGATTAATGAGTGGAACAATCTGTGCTCACTTTAACGTGTGTTATTCCTATTGTACTACACCGACTAGTTTTATTTAAACGCTTAGGTGATTGGGCATGGATTCTGTAATTTCATACAGTATTCTTGTTTTAGAGTAACTACGACCGTTGAGCTGAGCTCCTGCAAATGTCATAAATTATAAATGTTAAGTGGTGTCTATGCAATTATGTATATGGAAAATTTAAAATCAAAAAGAGATTAAAAGTAAATCAAACACATTTTAAAAGATAAGTTTAGACACCATTTTTGCTGCTTTCTATTAGGTTGTTGGGCTCATTTGTTGTTGGTATCTCATCGTCAACATGTTTTAAATTTAATCACAATTTATGGAAACATTTATCTTCTCTTTATTATTTAAATAATCTTAACCTTAAACGTCTGTCCAAGTCTACCCGTATGTCCTTTTTCTTTAGTTTCTGTAAATTCTCGTTTTAAATATTTCAAGAGGCATAAATGTCATCTTTATAGTGTGTTTCAGGTTTTCTGTGCTTTTTTTCAAAATATTTGTTGTTTATCCCTTATTTAATTAAACAATGTGTTTGTTAAAAAAAACAACAACTACAACAATAATCTACAAATGTTGTCTTGTTTTTACCTCTTGTTAATTTTGCTAATATCGTTTGTTGTATCTGTTACTTTGTATCAGTATATGAAAGGGAAGCATATTTTATATTCCTTTTCTTGTAATCTGAACCCTTGTTAATATTTGTTGTAAACATTCGAATATCGTTCGAATTTCTGTAATTTTGTGTAACTTTTCAATGAATATTAATTACAACAACAGCAACTACATGTTAATCCTTTGTTATGCCTCCTGGGTAGAAGACTAGACCTGTTCTACCACCAAGTTAGGCTGGCCGAATTTTAACATTAAAAAATCGAATTTATATTTCTACATAAAAAAAATTTAATTTTTCTCTTCTGAGAACTGAGTCGATCTCCGTCCTCACGGGGCAATAAAAATGCTTAATAAATATGCATGAAAAAGTTGCAATTCACGTGTCATTACCCAGAATTCACGCAAGAGTACTGTGAACCCTATTCTTGACATCTAAAGTGGAATTGCCTGGGTGGCTTAGACTAGAGGACTTCTGTTAATGTTGTACTTTATCGCTTTTTTCAAAATGAGCAGTGAGGTTGGCTCATAAAAGCTGCTAAAAAGAATACTTTGTAACAAAGCTGCGAGAAGAAAGTACAAAAAAGTGACAGCTGATTTTATTGAAAGGAAACTCATTAAAAAAATATTTTATTTTTCTTGCCTTTCACCCAGAGAAAAAACAACTTAAAATCAACAAAAACCACCTTAAATCACAAAAAAATAGCTATGAAAAACAACCAAGGTGGAAAATTTTATAATCGACAACGTTCAACATAAAAACAACTTACGTCTGAAATCAAAGCTGAAACAACTTAGATTTAAAGTTGCTCGGACTTGAGTTAACCTTGTCCAACCTCTAAACAAAAATTTGGGGTTTTTAAATCAAAAAAGGTCAATATTAAATTAAGAATATTATATGTTACTTCAAAATATAAACATTTTTAAATCAAAGTTAAACATTTATATATCAAAGTGGTGCAATCTTATTTTGAGATTGTGCATTCTTAAAATAACAACGTTTAACTTTGATTTACCACTGCTTCTGTAGTAGTACAGTGGTTCAATTGCTATTATTTGTTTGTTAAATTTATACTTACTTATCAGAAAACAGAATTCCTATATCCAAAAACACAATTTTTTATATTTGCTTATAAATTTTATTGAAAAACAAAAAATAATTCATATTAACATTTTTGGACGAATATACGTTTTTCCATTATTAATAGTATATGAATGTATTGGATTAGTATCAAAATATTCTATATTAAATGTATAAATCTCATCAATCTGATTAATTATTTCATATGACTGGAAATGTGGACAAACATTTTTTTAAAGTTATTAGAAAACATAAAACATTTAAATAACTATTTTGGTGAACAAAAAGAAAAATTTTAAATGCCCGAAAATGGGGTTTGAAGAAGAGGAAGAAGGGACATTTGAATAATCTTTGTTTAGCCAGTCTACAACTTTATTTGGGTTGGATTTGGTGTCATCATCTATTTCAAACTGCAATGAAATAAATAATTAAACACATTTGTAAATATGTATTACCATGTCAAGTCTTCAAACTTTACTTCTTTTTTACGCCACATAAATAGCTTCTCCCTGAATTCTACTCTAAGCCCCAAATGTGGAATTGCTTCTATAAGATCTTCTTTTTGAATATATTGTAATCATCTGTACGTCACATTAGCAGCTAAATATCATGATGATACAACAATGATTCTAATTGTCTTAAGTCGTCGTCAACAAAGAAAGTGTCTTCCCTTTTTTCCAAATTTTCTGCAATAAATAGTCCGTCTATTGTTTTTGAGCTTTCTAATGTAGTTATATCAGTCAGGATTACGGCCTAGCTTCTCAACACCACTCATGTTGTGTGCGTTAATTTTATACGTGAGTGGCGGGACCTACAGTTTAAAGTCGACTCCGAACGACAGATTTTTTGAGAAGCTTTTCATGGCAATTTTTACTCTCAGAGTTTTTGCCAGAAATCTGCTGAAAGGAAGTCGCCGAAGAAATACTTTTTGTATTTTGTTTTTGATGTCTGACCTGGGGCTTGAACTCAGGCCTTACGTTTAATACTACTAGACTACGGCGACTTTTACTATCCAATAACGGTAGCATAACTAAGTCCAGCATAAAAAATATTTTTTTTTTATTTTTTTTATTTTTTTTTTTATTTTTTTTATTTAATTTTTTTTTTTTTAAAATATTTTATATAAATTTTATTAAACGTGACTTAAAATGTCGACTATAATTTAAACTATAAACAATGACTGTTATAAGGAAATAGAAAATATATATCAATGCATACATACTATATATAGAGAAACTTCTTAGTAAATAACTAGAGTTTAAAAATATGTTTCTTATTAATTTATTACGGAGATTATGTTTTACATAAAAGTGTAGTTTGTTTTGATTTCATACGGATTGGATTTAAATTACTTTAGCTTAGCAATAAATAAAATACATACATATACATATAATTAATAAAATAGTAAAAATTCTATTAAAAAACTGTTTAAAAACCTGCAATTGATTTATCATAGTGTGAAACGAAAACGTTATAGAAATATTGGTTTATTGATTATGATGCTATTTTAATGCGACTAAGATGACTAAAGTGTGGTACAACTTCGGCTACCCATTCTGGTGAAATTTCCGTTATTTGACGTAAGAAATTTTGTTCGGTGAGCACATTTTCAGAGAAAATTATATAATCCGGACGATATTTACCATGAAATACACTAGACGGATGAATTTTGGCACGTTGACTACCCGTAATCGTTAAATAGAAATTGTCACGTTGTCGTTCAGCTATATTATCGAAGAGGCCAACTAATAAACACTTTCGTACTTGATCGAAATTGCTGCCACAACTGTTCACTTTCAAAGATAAACGCTTGACAATTTCCAACAGTTGACTGCGCACATCACGGGCATACTTTAGATTACGGGCATTGAGGAAGTTATCATGACACCATAACTTAACTTTTTCAGTCTTCTGGAAGGCACTGAAAACATTCAGTAACGTTAAATGATCGCCATGTTTTGAATGAAATTTGGCATGAGCCAAAGCTGCTTGTTCTTGCTTTTCTGTACTTGAAAGGAAAACATTTTCACTGGAGAGTACTGCTACTAAGCTTAACATTTCCTCCATACAACCAAATTTCGGAGCTGCCAATAATAGTTTACTGTACTGTGGATCCAAAGGAAACTGTGCCATTTTTCGTCCCAAAGGTGTAAGCTCAGGTATGGTAGAGGCATTTCGTACAGCACCCAAAGACTCTAGTTTGCGGTATGCATCATCCATTGCTTCCGGTGAGGGTTTATCTAGAAAATCAAAACTTTTGCAATCTATACCCAACGCCAATAGCTGTAATACAGTCGAGCAAATATTACTTCGTAAAATTTCAGGTTTTGGCATTTTTTCAAATTCATTCATTTCCTGTTGCGTATAAGTTCGATAACATGTTCCAGGGGCATCGCGACCAGCTCGACCACAACGTTGCCACGCTTGTGCCTGGGAAATGCGTACTACTCTTAGTACATCTAAGCCGGTACTGGGGCTATAAATGCGTCGTTTTACAAAGCCGGCATCTATAACATAACGTATACCCGGTATTGTGACAGACGTTTCTGCGATATTTGTAGCCAAAACTATTTTGCGGGCATTGGCTGGAGCTGGTAGAAAACATTCTAATTGTTTATTTTGTGGTAATTGGGCATAAAGTGGAAAAACCCGCACCCCAGCAATATTACTGAGATTGGTCTTAGCAATCTGTCGAATTTGTTGTGCCATTGCTTCAATTTCTTCTTGACCCGTTAGGAAAATCAATACATCATGGTTTGTTGGTGTATTACGATGGATATCAAACAGCGTCACCAGAGTGGCATGTAAATAATCCGGCTGTGATTCTTTGGCATGCATTACTTTTACAGGATGCGTCCGACCTTCCAGATACATGCCTTTTACGCCAAAATATTGAGCAAAATGATCAATATCCATTGTAGCCGAGGTAACTATAACTTTTAATGGAGTCAAACAACGCAGTCTGCGCTGCCTTTGTGCCTCTTTAACCACTCCAAACAGAACATCAGTGCTTACCGTGCGCTCATGAGCCTCATCTAGCATTATGACGGTATAATTGCTCAGCAATCGATCAGCCAAGGCTTCTCGCAATAAAAAGCCATCAGTCATAAAGCGAATACGTGTCTTTTGTGAGGTACAATCTTCAAAACGTACTGTGTAACCGACGAGTTCACCCAATTGGCAGTGCTGTTCTTGAGCTACACGTTTTGCCACCGTAATTGCAGCCACTCGACGTGGCTGTGTTATAGCAATCATTCCTTTGTTACCGAATCCAACACTTAATAGAAACTGCGGTATTTGAGTCGTTTTACCCGAACCAGTTTCACCCATTATAAGAAGAATATCGGACTTGTGGACCTCTCGTATTAACCGCTTTCGGCAGCTCGTGACTGGTAACGCTTGCCGCTGTTGTTCTAATTGTAGTTTAGTTGACGCTGGCTGTGTCGTTTGCTGTTGTATTCCATTTGTTTTACTATTTGCTGGAGATTGTTCATTTGTACAATTAAACAATTTTCCATTAGCATTCTTCGACTCCATTTTCTAGTGAATGGATTTGCCTTTTTAACTAATTCTTCTATGCGGAGTTATTTTCAATTATTAGACGTAAACAAACACGTGAACAAGCGTATGCGATAGCAAGTTTTAAAACGGTAGATCAAAAGAATCTAGGATCTGAAATAAACTGATGCCAATATGGTTATGCAGTATAATTCGGACAATTATTATTATATTCAAAATAAAACAATTGATTTTGAAAATTTTTTTTTATCAATTTTTAAAAGCGCTTTTAATAACCGTTTCGGCCACTTTGACGTCTAATAGATAACTGATACAGTAGTTTTGCTTTAGCTGCCTTTTATAGACGTGCTGAGAAGCTAGGCCGTAATCCTGACTGAAGGGTTGTAATGGTCAATTATGTATGTATGTATGTTATATACGTGCTTACAAGGTAAGTTCACTTGAAGCTTCAAACTGCATTGTATTGTTGTTGTGAAGAAGAAAAGAACATATGATTTATGGAACGCAGGTAACGAAATTCAAAAGTAATTAGATATTCTTCCAACTCTTCTCAAACTATACGAAGGAGGACAGTTTTACGAACACACTAACAAAAAAGGTAACACTTTCGAATATTCAGGTACCAGAATTTTTCAATGTAGCCAGTGCACTTTTTCCAAACGACCGACATTGGTATTTTTCGCACAAGTTTTTATGGTTTTGTAGCAAGAGTCATTATTACATATTGCAGGTACCTGAATATTCGAAAGGGTTATATTTTATGGTCCTCAAATTGGTCACCACACCATTTACATACATTATTATGCATTTAAATCTTTCCATAATGATATTTTCTGCCTGGTGAAATATTTCATTTACCAATGTTAATTTCTTTGTCCTTCATCCCTAATCTGTCATATACTTACATATTTAGCTAGGAATAATATACCTAAAACAAATGATACAATTGTTGTAATACTAATGTAAAATCTCATAAAATGTTATCTAATAGCACGTTCACATACACTGGCGAGCAAAAATGGATACATAATATCAAAAAAAAATATAAACTTTATATTTGTACTTTATTTATTAAAATAAAAAAAAACAATCCATATGTTAAACATTTATTTAGACTATCCTCTAATTAAAACAAAAACCATTCAGTAATATTATTTCCTTTTCAATATAAAACACAGCTTAATATTATTTAGTAGCATTTATCCAATTTTGCTCGTTTCGTTTCAAATGAAAAATTCAGTATTTTGTCCACAATCCTTTATTAGACCAATCTTTGTGCTGCAGATCTCTAAGTGATGGTGACGCACGGGTAATGGAGCGATTGGTGCCAAAAAATGAAGTCAGAACTCAGAAAGCAGTAGCAAATGCTATAAATAAGAGTGTGAGTGAAACGCGAATTGCGAAGAATCGGCATAGTTTCGGCAGTTAAACAGAAAAAACCCGCACTCTCTGAGAAGAACGTCAAAGCTCGTCTGCAGTTTTGCAAGCAGCACAAAGATTGGTCTGTGGATGATTGGAAAAAAGTTATACGGTCGGACAAAACAAAAGTGGAGGTTGGAGGAGCAAAAATTTCAGACATTAAAATGGCCAGCACGAAGTCTGGATTTAAATCCGATCGAGAATTTGTGTGCAATTGTAAAACGAAAATTGGTACAGTATAAAAACCCTCCAAATAACCTTAACGAATTGTGGCTAAGAATTGAGGCAGAGTGGCAAAGTATACACAGCGAAACTATCAAAAAACTGGTAGAAAGCTTACCAAAATGCATTAAATCAGTAATAAAGAATAAAGGATTATGGACAAAATACTGAATTTTTCATTTGAAACGAAACGAGCAAAATTGGATAAATGATACTAATTAATATTAAGATGTGTTTTATATTGAAAAGGAAATAATATTACTGAATGGGGTTTGTTTTAATTAGAGGATAGTCTAAATAAATGTTTAACATATAGGTTGTTTTTTTTATTTTAATAAATAAAGTACAACTATAAAGTTCATATATTTTTCAATATTATGTATCCATTTTTGCTCGCCAGTGTATGTACAATTAGCCAGGCAGTACATTGCTTTAATAATTTTAATGGGTTTTTGATTGTTGTACATTGTAGAATATAAAATTCAACTTTTTTTGGTTTGTTTTTTTTTTCTTTTTTCTTCTATTAAAAGCCAATTGATTTATCTGATCTCTTGCGAGTGTCATAAATTATAAATGTTAAGTGGTGTCTATGCAATTATATGGAAAATTGAAAATTAAAATCAAAAAAATGATTAAAAGTAAATCAAAAACATTTTAAAAGAAAAGTTTAGACAGCTTTTTTATGCTTCCTATTAGGTGTCATACGGATCTCCACGGAAACATGTTTTTTAGAATAGATGGTATACCGTTTATAAATATATTGCCTTTTCCCTTTGCAAAGCTGCTATTTATTTCTGCCTTTTCAAATATTATAGAGAATGTGGCTGAAAACCATTTAATCGTCTAAGAATTTGCTCATCAACAGACAGTACAATAAGCGATAAATTGGTGACCTGGTAACATTACCCTTCAAGAAATTGAATCGGTTCATCCAAGAGTTTAGTAAGAAAAAAATTATGGCCCAAGCCATTTCATCCTGGCTGTCAATAGTTATTTCTGTCTATTTCTAACAAGATTTCCTAATGATTTCGTAGTCAGAAGGGATTTTGATAGAAGTCTTTCCTTATGACACTGAGAACTGAGAAATTCTTACCATTTCCAAGTGAGTTATGTTTAAGACGACAGCCTAACTTATACATACATACATACATAATTGGCCATTACAACCATTCAGTCAGGATTACGGCCTAGCTTCTCAACACCACTCATGTCGTGTGCGTTAATTTTATACATGAGTGGCGGGACCTACAGTTTAAAGTCGACTCCGAACGACAGATTTTTTGAGAAGCTTTTTCATGGCAATTTTTACTCAAAGAGTTTTTGCCAGAAATCTGCTGAGAGGAAGTAGCATAAGAAATACTTTTTGTATTTTGTTTTTGATGTCTGGCCTGGGATTCGAACTCGGGCCTTTCGTCTAATAAGCCAACACACTACCTACTAGATCACGGCGACTTCTACACAGCCTAACTTAACCCGTTTAAAATATAGGGGAAAAAATAGATTTAAACGGACTTAAACGCTGCGTCCTCTACTTCTGTAATTCTTCTTTACTTTAATCAATTCTATCAAATTGAAATTCGAAATGCAATACTGGCTATGATACATTAACAACAAGTATTTTATAAAACACATGATACTACGACTATATTCTACATTATTCTTGTTATTCTCCTCTACTCCGTTCCTTAAAGTCGAACGGTCCTTCATTAACACTCATAAAAATTAAAACTTATTGAAACATTAACAGAGTCAATCTATGGTTGCGCGTGTGCGTCTCCAGATACTTTTTAGTATGTGGATGTGACTGTAAATGCAACAAAACGTTACAGACATAACTTTAAAGCTTAAACCACAACATTAACAATAACAATAATAATTAATATGGAAATCCTATTACAACTACAACCCTTTATAATAACGAAGCTCTTGATGTTGGTCTTCTTGAATTTCATTACGAAACCCTTTCATGTTATTTCGTAGAGAAGTTTTGCTTGCAAATAGATATATGATTGCTACAGGGAATAGAAAGAGGGACAATTAAAGCTTCAACGATCAATAAATTAAATTTTATTGTGTTTCACTAAACATATGTTACTTGTTAATAACGGACCATAAAACTGCTGCGTTAATTACAATTGAACTGTGTTACATGATGCATATACATACACTTTATTATTAAATTGTAAAGGTAAAAATGCCAGGCCAAGCATAAAATTTATTCACAAATTTAATTAAAATTTTCAATCAAAGGTAAAGCTCCATATTTTGAACCGAAGAGCATTGACTAGAAATCGTTATTTAGTTTGAAACTGTTATTGAAGAAAAATATGAAATTTTCTGTGCTTATAATGTATTCGAATAGGATTTTATAGGAATCCATTAAGAAAATAGTGTATTTTATTTGCCTTTAAACCGTTCTTTAATGTGATCGTTTCTTTAATCACAGTTGATTTTCATAATTGACCGCAGAATGGCTTGTTAGCAAATTATTATACTTACGCTTGTAGAACATTTTCAACTATCATGTCTCACATAAAATACCAAAAGAAAGCATTTTAAAAATGACACCAGTGTTTCAAGACACAAGCTGGTGTTTGCCACAAATCATATTTCCAATTTATAAGGGATTATCAAGGCACTACCTTTGCAAAGCCAAATGAGAATAAATTTGCTACGCTCATCACTTCTAAAGACACACAACCAGAATCTTGTTCAGCACATTATCCGGATATATTTCGCTCAAATCTACAAATAAATGCAATATGTATAGTGTTGTAGTATTGTCGTGGTGAGGTGGTGTATTCCCCTCATACATGATTCTTATTTCTTATTATCATAAGGCTCGAGAAGGCTCTCATTCAGAATAAATCCTTGATAGTTTGATGCTTGACTCACATCTGCTTTTATTATAATTTCCCAGCAAATGTGTTAATTGCATTACAACCACTCAGAAGAGTTTGTGCCTCTCTTTATATTCCCTTTCATTAAGCACGCCTTTCATAATATCAACCCTTACTTCACAGAAAGGTTCTGCCGCCGAAGCTCCCCTCCTAGTGAGCTCATCTATCAACTCATTGTCGCGAATACCCAGCAGAGGTCCGATTCATCTTCCCCAGATAGTCCCATACTACGTTCAATTTATCCTCACAAGAGTCGAGCTTCCAGATTACTCCATTAATTTTTGTTACTAAATCTCATTGGAAAGTACTTTCCAAAATCAAAGGGTTTACTGGTCCTGTCCATGGGATCGTTATGGAGAGAGCTGACAGGTTGCGTTCGGTTACAAGATCCCTTCTTCTTCTTTCTTCTTTATTTGCAGATCCGTTATTCGGATATAAAACGATCATACAAGAGTAAAATGTTCTGAATCTTATTATATTTCCTTTTTTCATTATATTTTATAGTAATTGGGACAGCTCTCGATATTTTGCAGCATGTAATATGTTTGTTTGATCCTGTAACCTGCCCAATCCTGAATGTTTCTAAGCCAGTATATCTCTCTCCTGCCTCAAATTTATATTTTTCATTCCTCATCAGATGTCCCACATACGCGAAGATCCCTTAATAAAATAAATTTCATATTAGACTTGTCATTTATCTAGGTAACCATAGACTCTAAAACTTTGACCTTGACTACCATGTGCAGAGTCTCCATCGCAGCTGCTCGACAGGTTCTCATTGCTCCTGTTTAGTAAGATACGCTAGCCTCTGTATCTAGTCCAACTTCAATTGAGCTCCTTTTAGCTTCGTTCTGCCTGCTCAAACAATTGACTACTACGGTATAGATCCTGACTACTACGGTATAGATCCAGTATTTCCATACGATCACATCAGAACTTTTGCGTTCCCTAATTCCTGAGGTAATGACATCGAGCATTCTGTGCCAATTAAGCTCAACATGGAAAATTAATTGAAATTGTGAACGCTTTTTAATCATATTTAAAGCCTCTCCATTAACAGATGGTTAGCAACGTTAAAAAAAATTGCCTTCCCTTCCTGCCCTTTATAATTAATGATCACAAATTGTTGATGGTTTTTGTCTTTTTTTTAAGAAATTTTGCAAAAACTTATTTGCTTCAACAACTACCACCAGTATATGTAGAGATAAACTGTATCTATTCATTATGAATTTATAGAAATTTGTTTTTCATTCATCATATACTCGTGCTTCTTAAATACTTTGCTTCTGAAGACTCTTCAATTGTATTCTCGTATTAAAATTCTTTGAATTGATATTTTCTCTAGACTGTGAAATACTTTCGCTAACAGCAACAGCTGCAGAAACACAAACTGCAACAACAGCATCTCCACTACTATAGCAATCTGAGTTAATAAACTGTTTCCAATGAATTAAATCTACAAGTGATGAGAAGCAGTAGTTGTAGCAAGTAGTTGTGCTTGGAAGACTAAACAAATCTTTCGAATAAAATCTTCACAGGAATTTAATAAATGCGGTAGTAAATGTTTAAAAAATGTTGTTGCCTCTGTTTCCTCTCTTCTCTCTGTCATCAGTTGAATTCTTTATTTGTTATAGAGAAAAAAACAACATAGAACAACTAAAAATATTAAAGAAAGGGGTGTCTTAGAAGGGAATTGAAATAAAAGTTTAAAGAGACACCAACTACTCACATTTAAGGGCAGTTGTGTTAATTGCTTGTAATATGAAGGCAAAATATGTTACAAGTCAACGGCACATATGTTCGTGAGTCTGTCGATCAGTTGTTAAAGATTTGAAATCTTTGCTAAAATTGATATTGAAGTGTTCATGTGACCAACTACAATAAAGACACAGACTAGAGCTTCGAAGACGACATATCCATTAAAAAAAAAATTTTTTTCTTTTCAAATAAAACAATCCACTCATAAGGGGACTAAAAATAAAGTAGTCTGTTTAGCACAGAAATAACATATTCAGGATGTGGATTATCACATCTCCTTGAATTCAGATCAGAGGTTGGCTGAGGATGCATACTTACTTACTTAATTCATAATTACAACCATTTTAGTCATGTTTATTATTCATGAGTGGCTTGACCGTCGATTCCGAACGATAGAGGAATACCTGTATTTCTATATACTCTTTCATATTTCGTTTTGTTCGAGGTGTCTGAGCTGGTGTTTGAACCACTGGCTCTCGTCTGATAAGTGAAGACAATATCTACTAGACTACAGACACTTCGATTGGGGATAGCTTCAGTCAATCCCACACTTCCAGATTATTCCAAAAAAGTGTATTGACAATCCTCTTCATCTTCTCGGGGACTTTTAATGCTATTTGTTGGTTCCATATTATTGTACTCTTGCTTCATATACTTACACTATCACTTTCTACAGCAAGAGCAATAGCAAATGTTAACAATTTTCCCAAATCCATAAAGGGAATGAATGAAAACAATTTGTTGTCACCAAACAATAGTTTTCTCACTTTCTAGAATGCGCGCATACACAATATACTGTACAAAATATCCAAAGCAATCATCAGCAACCAGACCCAACAATTATTAGCTGGTGCAACATGCAGTTATTGGCTCAAACGTTTACCATGCTTGCAGCGCACGTCAGTATAATTAGTTCAGCAACAGCGACAACAATATGGGCATTTTATTTTCCATAAATATGCGAAGCAATAAAACAAAGCCAACTGATGACCGGAATGCACAGAAGAAACGAAGAGCAAAACAAGTTAAAAAAGATACCTCCTTGCCACACAATACGCTACCAAAGGAGCAAGAGATTCACTTCAACCAACATACGTACACTTTGATTCATATATGCCGCAAATACTGCAAGTACATACGTAAGAATGTGTGTGTTTTATGCATTTTCTGTTGCATTGTTTTATTCGATTTTCTTCTTCTTTTTAACAGGCGGCAGCAACACCAGCATCACAATTACAACATGATTTGCTGCTGCTGGCTCGTGCTTCTTTTCAGTGTGTTGTTACATGCTATGGCCTTTATTTTGCAGTCACTCTTTTTTGTTGTTGTGGTTATATTTTTTTTTCTTTCTGCCATACTGTCATTGACAAGTATGAATTACAACCAAACTACAGATTAATTGCTGCTAATTAAACGAATTTTTAGCCAAACAATTACAGCAACATCAAGAAGCATAAGAACTCACACATTTCCCGTGTTTCCTGCCATTGTGATCGAGTACACCAAGGTTCTTGTCGTCGCCGTCGTCGCTGGTTTGCCTGCAATGGCTATGACTTGCAATTGTCGCCCAAGCCTTGTTATCGCATCGTCGTACTTTGCTCGTGTTTTGCGGCTCTGTGTTGTATTATGGTTGTGTTCATTAAAATCAGAAACGCATTTGAAAAATGTTTGTGCCCCTCAGCGAATGTGTTTCAATTGCTGCAACAATAATTTGTAAAAATATTTTACTTGCAACATTTTTCTCATACAATAATTGACTGGCAGCAACAGTAAAGTACAATGGACAACAGGAAATTAAAAAATATTCGTAATAACTTTGTCTTAATTTTAATAGAATGTAAATAGTCTTAAGGACAGACGTAGTATGAATTAATGAAATGAAGTTGCAACTGAAGTAATAGAATCTTAATTTGAATTCGTAGAAATATTTCAATAAAAATAAGGGAATTATAATTATGTCGCTTAAAAAAATACTTCAGTAAATAGGATTCCGATTATAAAATCAAAGAAATAATGAAATATTTTTACGCTACTCTGGAAGAAATAGAAAACTTTGCTATTTAGACATGGAAGATGATAGCTATCCAACTACTGAGCTGTTGATCATGAAATCCCAGTTACGGATACAGTCAATAATTTTTCAACGGACGATTACCTTTCGGAGAACTATTGTAGTTAGTCCTTCTACTGTCAGTTGGAATACTTTTTCTTTTCGTCATATATTTAATCCAACTTCTTATAATTTGTTTGCGTGCTAAACAAATCCTATAATGATATGGTAGTCTTCTGTCATTGTCTGGAAACGACAACCTCAGTTTTTATATCAAGTCTTACAACAGGGACTTTCCAACTTTGGCACTTGACAATAGCCATCTCGTTGGAGCCACATTTGTCAGACTCTTTATCATTGATTCTGTCTGTTTCGCCAAATCAGCATGGACGACTATATATGTACAACGACTTGTTTTCCCTGAAAGATGAATGGTTAAGAGAATAAACAGAAATTTTCGAATTTGGGACGATACCAATCCAAAAGGGATCCAAGCGGAGAAAATACATCCCGAGTCAACGAGGAACACTGTAACTATAACAACTTCTTTTGTGGTAAATTTGATGAACTGGATACCAACGATATCTGAATATTGAGGGTGTTATCATCGTAACCATAACCGTGCGATTTGACCCCGTTATACTTTTTCTTCTGGGGTTTTCATAAATCACAGATGTACGCGAATAAGCCACAATCTACAGCGATCTTCAAAATCAACTTAACTCGTGCCATCGGTCAAAATAAACCTGATTTATGTGTTGGGATCATTGAAAATTTGGCTGAGGTGGAAGTCCTTAATAAACTCTTTGATATGATGAGGTTTTTTGTACTGTATGTAGTACAGTGAGGAACTTAACTCACTGAGTTCTAGTCTTTCTCAATAAGTGGCATTATCTTGTATTCCTGTAATGTTCGCTTTGATATTATCCCCTCTTTTTAATCAGGAGAGTCCTAATTGACAATATTAACCCTGTTGACTCCATGGAGTACTGGGGAGACGCTGTTCTACCAAATAAGGCGAGAAACCAGTAATCTTGACATTCCCTGCCCTTGTTCGTAACCTTGCAGATATACGCGATCAATTATGATGCCAATATACAAACGTTGCTTTTATTTCTTTGGTCCATTTATTATTCAGAAGACAGGAGCAGAAAATTTCGAAGCAGTAGTAGCTGACATGTGGAATTTTTCACAGTCAGTCTTACCCAGAAGATTGTAAGTTCCACGTTTCAGTTCTGATTCTGTCTCTGTTTCTTTAAACATCATGCATTCTAGCGACGTTTTGGGACGAAACTGATTTTGACGTTATTCACACCATGGTTAATCTAGTTTAAATGAACAAGGATTTGCAATTCTGGCCGACAGTAAGTGAGGTTCTCAGTTGGATAATTTATGATTATTTTCTCGTTATCTTCTTCTAGAGGCTTAATATTTATTTCCTTTAAATTATGACGTTGTTTTAATATCTGCACTGTGGCGTAGATTTATGGCCAATAAATATTGCATCGAGCAACAAAGCCATCTGAAGCAAATTTCTTTTCCTAACACAATCCTTTGTAATACAATGGATGGGGGAAGCAGAGAAAAGAAAAACAAACCCAATGAGATTGTCGCATTAAAAGATTTGCACTCCACTCTGTATCTTTTTTCTTTTAAATGTGTTTGTTGTGGCACATTTAAAATTCAACATTTTTAATTAACGTTCGACGAAGCGAATGTGCCACATTAAAGTTGAAACCTCAACAAAAAGTTAAAAGAGACCGGGAATGAGAGAACGACAAAGTACTTGCAGAGCATAACAAATTACATTTAAATTACAACTCTTTTCGAATGTAATACAACAAAATGTAATCTCTCACACCCTCGCTGTTAGTACTTCTTAATTCGTATTAACGATGCACACTCTATGGCCTTTAGAATTGCGTTGTGCTGCGTTGTTTGTGCCACATTGCAAATTTTGTTGGTCTGCAATTAACAATAACAAAAAGATTAAGTGTCAACTATTGTGTTGTTGCTGTTGTTACTGTTCAATGCTGTTTGTTGTTGAATCCTTCGTTGCAGTTGCGCCGTTTGTTTGATTCGTGCAACAACAGAAAGAAACCGCAGTTTCCAGCCAGAATAACCAAAAAAGAAACAATTTACAAAAACACCAACAAGAACAACAATAAACAAACCTATACCACCACCATAGCAAATTTACAACTTTGTCAGTCCATCAGCCCGGCAACCATCCATTCTGCCAGTCAGTGGCTGCACAGCCACATGCGTGGTAAACGAATGACTGAATGAATGTCAACTATTTAAAATACAACAATGACGACAACAAGAACAAGGATGTAAATAACTCATTACAAACAAACTACTGCCTCAGAAAACTTGCAACCAATTTTTATGTGCTGCATTTAATAAATAAATCTTTCAACGTTAAGAGTTGTTGCAACTTGTTAGTATTTTATGTAGTTGTTGCTGTTTATTTGTAAATTTTCTTTTTTTTTGTCGAATTTCATTCTATTTCGTTGCTCGGAATTTTTCTATTTTTCTCTAAATTTCTATTTTTTGCGAAATTAATTAGAATGTTTGTTCGTTGCAAGTTGTATTGACGTACAACAAATAGTGCCATGAAACTTTAGTTTCACTACGCTTCCACAACTGGCAAGCAAAGGGTGTTTCTGATTCGACATATAGTTTGTCATTTCACTTTAGTGCATTTAATGCAAGTCAGTTGAGCCCCCATAATTTTTAATCGTGCACCGTTTTTCAAGTTGTTAGAACTTACACACCGACCGAACAAACATATAAAAATTAATTTCTTTCGTCAAATGTTTTCACAGGTTAACTTTCATTAGTTGATTCACGTAGCCACTGAGCAAAAGTAATCAAGTAGAACAGGAGGATATCATTTTGACCACATCAGTTGTAGTCTCATGTCTGAAGCCATGCACTATTATGTTCTGTACTAATTTTACGTTCTGTGTTAACTAGCTATCCAGCTACCACACCGAATGTGCTCAGCTATGCTCTACTCTTAGATACTCCCACCTACAAATCTGGTTACATTACCTCTATTTTAAGACCCAGTAAAGCTAGTATCACATTCGGTTCAAGTCTATATACTAAAAGTAAATAAAATTGTCATGAAAAGTTTCTCAAAAATTTATTGTTCGGAGTCGACTTTAAACTGTAGGTTCCGACACTCATGTATAAAATTAACACACACAACATGGGTGGTGTTGAGCAGCTAGGTCATAATCTTGACTGACGGAATATAATGACCAATCAGGTAGGGTGTTGCAACTAAAACTTCTATTTTGTAGAAGTTGATAAATTGTTGAAGCTACATCCAAATTAGTTGTTTATTCTGAAAATTTTATCGAAAATTCATCTTCAGCGATAAGGTTCATGGGTACGTGAATAAACAAAATTCTTGAATTTGAGACTCTTCCAGCACATCCCAAAAAAGTCTTGAGATCATGCGATTAGGCCCACTCAGACTTTTTCTTGGAGAGATTTTAATGCGAGATTAAAAGTTTTTTCAATCGATAATCAATAAATCTATAACAATGCTACCCAGAATGAATATTTCTCTTGTTGACTATATTTCTTAAGTCGACCATGCCGCCCTTGTGTACTTTGCTTAACAATTTATTTGTTAGTCCGTTGACTAATATTCGCTGTGATTCAGTAATTAATTGTGCGAATATTTTCTAATGAATGCTGCTTTCATTTATAAGACGCACAAATTAAAGCAGAAACACGTTAGAAAACTATGGTCAGAACAAGAAGACTTTACATTACTCTACAGAGCATGTTTTAAAGTTCAGAATATAATCTTTATGGGAAGTAAGTGATCATTGATCTCATGATTTTAATGAGATTGACCACATTGACTACTGAGCCACAAATTTACTGGCACTTATCGACTTTTGTTTTCATCAGAATTTTTGGTGGCGACTGAAATTAGTTTTAAAGCGATTTTTGAAAATGTTTTATGTTTATTAGAAACTAAAGAGGGCTTCATTCCTTAATATAGGAACTTAATTTTCGTTTTTATTTAGTCTGTAAGAGTGAACAGAAGTGCCATATGTCTTAACCGTGCTTGATGGGTGTAGCGTATGAATAATTCTTTGCTTTTGGAATTTTGTCTTCAATTTTCAGCATTTTAATTGCCATGATTTATCACCAGAAATCTGTTGAAATGTGTTAACAAAACGAATGTTTAATATTTATTGCATGGAATTAGAAGGTTCTAGAAATATTGTATTCTGGTGGTATGTATGTTTCAATAACCCTTAAACTCTACCAAATTGCCCACATTTATATCATAAAGTAGTTGTCCGCATGGCATCTTTGGTTGATGGCTATTGCTTAAGCACGCCTAAAGGAAATCAAACTAATTTTCCCCACAAGAGATCACATTTAAGTGTCAGACAATTTAGTTTCTAAATGTTTTTTTTTTCTTTTAAAAACTGCATTGATTAAGCATTTCTTTCAATCTTTCAATTACAGCCATCAACTGATTACGATCATCTGGTCAAGCATTTAATCACTCAAAACCCCCTCTAATCAATTGAATAGGTTGTACTAGAGAAAACCAAAAGAAAAGCCACCAGTATTTGTTCTGTTGTAAGTTTACAAAACTGTCATCAATTAAAATCAACAACATGTGCCATGGAGGCTTGCTTGGGTTTAGACCGCAGTCAACGCAATCTAAAAAAGCAACAGCAAAAGGATTTAAAGCTGCAAGATCAACAGCAGCAGCAACACACGCTTTTGCAACAACAGAAACAACAAACACAAGCGATTATAACGAATCAAAATTACTACACGACACAACAGCAACCTCAAAATCAACGTCATCTGGTAGCACGTGGACAAACCACAAATGTTGGGGTACAGGAACTAGCTCTGCAGAAAAAGCAGCACAACGAGGAGAGTCAGTTGGTGAGACAACAACAACAACAGCAAAATGTGCAACACAATGCAATACCAACACCTTGTACGACGACATCGAAATATCGATATACAATGGGGGCAACAACAACAGCTAATATGCAACAACTATCGTTATTGACAGAAAATGACAGGAGAGGTGGTGTTGGCAGTGGTGCTCTACCACTGCCACAGCCTGAGACAATTTCATTTCAAAATAATACGGTAACGGTAGAGGTTACACCAACGTTATCCTCCACCGTAAGTCCTGCCAACACACCCAGCATCGTGACCAATGTGAATGTCGAAACATTTCGCAAGATAAACAGGCAGCAGCAGCAACAAAGTCAATTTCAACAACATATTTTACACCAGCAACAGCAACAACAACTAGAAGCTAATTTAGATGCCATTGAAGTCTATGTGGATCCAGAACCCCATGTCTCTTTTAACGGTTGTGGTGGTTGCGGTCTGTTAAGGCAAACCAAAACTTTGGGACGCTTAAATCATCAGCATCAACATCATCACAGTATTGAGGATCAGCATGGCCAATGGACAGAGATCACCTCTTTGCAACTGCAGCAACAGCAGCAACAACAACACGACTATTCATATGCGTACTATGAACCGGGTGCCGCCATGAGACATACCAACATTGTGCTGGCTGAGCATTTGGCGGAAGCATACGAAGAAGAAGATCTCACCCCTCCGCCGCCCAATTCCATAAGAGCTCTTCTCTTGAAAGGCAAAAAGAACAAATTGTTGGTATCACCATCTACTCGTCAATCGTATCAGACAAGACTTACCCAACAACAAAGCATTAGTATGGCTGGTGCCACGATCTCAGCTAACTGTAGTAATGTTTCCACACCGGAAAATTTTTACGAAGAAATTTCCGCTTCATCTACATCATCCTCCTCCAACTCAATGACCGGTCATCACCAGCTAAAGGCCACTTCCCATTCGACTGGCTCACTGACCCGAACTCTGGTAGGGGAGGAACTGAGAAGAGTACAAAATAGACATCATAAGACATTAGGCGAGCTTAATTTGTGCGTAGAAGAGATGCTTATGTCAGAAAGTCCGCCCAGTAGTAGTCCCACGGACAAAGAGTTGCCAATGCCAGCGGTTAGTGTTACCACAGCTTCAGGTCAGCATTTGCGGCTGACTTCTTTATCGGCTGACAACATATGTGATACGGCTCTGGAGGGAGGCCCAGCAGACAACTTTATCTCGCCCATACCCAATGCCACAACGGTAAGTGCTGGTCTTTTACAATCCTCTTGTCCAGCGTCTGATCTAGATAGTGGTTTTAGTGGTTCCAGTGGTGCTAGTTACATTGGTACTCTGCGTCTCCACAAGACCAAAGCCCTTATGAGTTCACGTTTAAATAACCTTTCAACTAGAAGGATTGCAACAGTCGGTGGTAATTCAGCTGCAAAAAATCAACAAAGTGCCGTTGGTTATGCCATGCAAAGTTGTCGTTCATGTCAAAGAGCCAACAGTCATAATGCAAATGCAAATGCAACAAGAACATCTGCATCTGCATCCTCATCATCTGCAGTGTTAGAAACAACTCCACCACGCTCTATTAAACATTTACTTCAAATACGCCAGAATACAAAACAGCAACAACAACAATTCAATCAACATCGTCTTCATCAACAACAGCAACATCAGCTGTCACAGCAACATCAGCAATCGCAGCATATTAACGGTGACTTGCAAAGTTCCGCGGGCTTTTTTACGCGTGCTTCTTGCGGTTGCCGTATTTTAAATTGTGCCAAAATAAGAGCCGCTGAAGATCCCGATCCTGTTGTTCTAAATGCCCACCCCAAAGTGTCACAAGCGCGTAGTTTTTGGAATCGCAAAGGTTGGCGCATACTACCCGGCTTTTCAACATCAAGTTCAAGCATTCACGATGCGGGTTAATTAACTGGTGAGTGTTTTTTTATTTTTTTATTTCTCTCTTTGAATCTCACTTTAATTTTTGAAATTCTTATCAACTTAAGCTTTTGGCCATTTATTGTTTATTTGTTATTTTTTTTTTTTTTTGCCAAGACCTTTTTACTACTCTTTTATCATTCTCAATAACGCTGTTGTCCATAAATCATGGCAACAGTTTTAATCCCATTAACCCAGTTATAGTTGCCTGTTGCGTGACATACATAATGTTGTCTTTTGGCAAATATTTTAGTCGATAATATTTGTTGTTGTTGCATATTCATGTCGTTGTATTTACTGTACATCCCATGTGTTTAATGTCCATCCGATGAATCTATAAATTTGAAATACACCATCACATAATTGCTTTTAATGGCAGCCATTTTGTTTGCAAAATTTTAAAATTATTTTTATTTCGTTTGCTTAATAAAAATTTGTATATAAATGATTACCAGACGGACAACAAGGTTGTAATTTATATAGTTGAGTCCTTTTGAGACTCAAATTTTCGCGACAAGAAATTGAGATCATTCGGAACACTTTTCTCCAATAGTAAAAGTGATCCAATTGTAATTAAAGACGAAAGCAGTCATATTCAGCAAATTTGGGTTGAGTATAGCATAGACAACCATCAAATGTTGCACAGTAAACTACGATGTGATATAAAAACGCAGATTTTTTCTGCTCGAAACCCGAAAACTTTTTCCTCCAGTATAAAATACAGGCGAGGGAAGCATGCCACCGTATCTTCCTTCTCTATCTTTATCGTTATAGCAACAGCCGTTATTCAAGAGGCTCATCATATATCTGCTAAAAGTTTCAAACTTATTGTAACCCATCACTATACGCTAGATGCTCTGTAAAAATTGGATGGACACACAACTTGCTTATTCAGATGGATAAAGGACCATTACTTATAAATTCCATTCCTCTCTAATGTGGCACAATTTCCATAGGTTTTCTTCATTCCGTTTGGTTCAGATTCGACCGCCAATTATATTATAGTCCATATTTGCGATAATTCCAATTGGAATCCATTCAACAGTTTTTTTGCGATCGCAGTTTTGGCCTTTCCAATTCCAATTTCTTCTTCAGATTTGAATTTCTACTCATTGGTGTTTCGTATGTAACCAAAGATCTTGTGTCGATATTCTTCTAAGCTTCACTATTCTTAATATAGGTTGCAGGCAACAGTTTATAAATACTTGCTGCTGGTATATAAAAACAAGAGTCTTACAGTTGTAGAGAAAATCTTAGTTTCTAAAGAATTCACCATTTTTTTTAAACCTTCAGTGTTATTCGTAGTTCTTCTCAGATAACTGCACTACTCCCGTTGTTTTCTCAGTCCAGATCAACCTGAATTATCACTTCATCCTTCTGATCAGACGAGCATCTTCGCCATTAAGAAAACCTGCTCACTGCTATGTCTGGTATAACCAAGTGGCAACATCAGTATTTTCGTTGACAACAAATGATCTACTTTTGCCATTCGATCACACATTACCATGACTTCGAATGAATTGAATGCTCTCAACTCAGACTCTTTTCTCGAATGACAATTGTTGGTCCCAAGTTACCGGCGTTTCTATGGAAATGAATAGATAGACGAGCTGGCTATTAGTAATGGTATCTTTAGAGTCTTTTATAAAATGGTGTTTACCTCCATTAACGGAAAATGGCAAACTGCAAGTGAACAGCTACTGGATCCTATATGATCTCGATATTTATTTGATTACTTCACCCCCTTAAAACCCACATTTGTTTGACCTATGGCGAGTGGTTGCCTCATTACATATCCGGTAGAAGGGTAACCTCTTCAATGCCGCAAAGTAGTTCTGGGATAAGTACTCACAATGGTATTTAATGACATGACAGCTTAACTCTGATATTCCATACAAGGTTTAAAATTCTAACTATTCTAGCGCAGGGTGTAAAGTCCTAATCCTGATATACTCTGTGACTCTTTGATACTTTTTATAAGGCAGTTATTGCATACCCATCTTAGGAAGGTTATAGATCTCAGAATCGTGGAAGTTGTCTGCTTATTGTCAAACCGATGTCGCTTATTAAGAACAAATAGACTTCAGCTTCGACTTTGCTGGACATTGGTAGATTCATGTGATGAATTTGCTAATCTAGAGCTAGAAACCTTTATGAGGCGACACTGGAGTGTTTGATGACATACCGTAACATGCTCAACAAATCTTTTTCTTTATGATCATTCCTCTTTCAATAATTTTTCCGGAGACTACAGTTCTTGGAAAAGATTGTTACTGCATGCAGCAAGAACAACAATAGCAGCCACCTCTTTAGCTAGAAAAACTTGGTTCTAAGGAATTGAAACACAGCAAAGGAGCCGAAAAGTGAGTATCTTGAACTAAAAGAGTAAATAAAATAGTTTCGTAGCATTTCATGGTAATTTTCTCTGCCCCGTTAAAAAAGTTATAAACGGGGTCACTGAGTATTTTTTTATCACAATTAGCAGCCTGTAAATCACTATATTTCGTTCAATGTTTAATAGACGGCAAAGTGGTACTATATCTGGAACTGCAATGAGGCTCTATTTATTCCTGCTCATTGTTCCTAACAAACTATGTGTATCGCCTACCCACTCAATCAGATTTAGGCCATTTAACACCATAACTTTATAAAAAATTTTACCCAAAAATAGTTTACAATCAATTTATCAATGGCTGCAGTAGACAACGTTATTGTTAATGCGTAAACTTTAGTTCCAATACCGATTTTGAATTGCCCATCTTGATTCGCTATGCCTTCAAATAAAATGAACATGGTAGTGTATGGTATCTTTTAGTTGGTATTACTTTGGCTCCCTTTATTGTTTTTTTTTTAAATCTTCGTTATTTATCCGGTACCGGTAATGACATTATTTCCTGTCAATAACTTCCACACTCTAATAATTAGAGTCTAATTTAAAGCTTAAAGCTATACGTTCAACTAATTATTTGCATAATAGAGTCACACGAAAATGCCAAAAAAATTTATTTAAATACAAATTCAATTCCGGCTAAAATAAACAAAAATTTATTACTATTATTCGTATTTACATACTAATCCGAAATGCAATTAATACTCGTACTCTCGCTCTCCTAATCCTAATGGTTGGAAAAAATAAATATTTTTACTCAAAATTCCCACTTGATATAATACCATCAGATAGCCACTGAAAAAAAGGGGAAAAAGTTTCTTAAAATTTAAATCCAATAAATGCCCGCTCTTTAAAGGGTGAGGAGCAGTATTTGATTACGTGAAGTCGTCCAAATAAATATTTTATGGTGCTAGTAAATATAAATAGAAATGATGTTATTGTTGTTGTTGTATATAGGTTTTATAGGATTAAAATCAAACATGAAAAACAGCAAATATTTGTAAATGAAAAATAAAAAACAAAAAACAAAATCTCGTTTTTAAAAATCCCATCGATCAATAAAAATGCAGTTCACACCCAATTGCGGGTCTAATAGAACATTCAAATGAATTCGAAAATAGTAATAAAACAACAATAAAATCTCAATTGAATTTAAAATAAATTGCCAAATAACTTTGCCATTCGCGCTGCCCCACTCCTCCAGAAAATGTAAAAACAATTCCGTTTGAATTCTATTTATTTATGGATTTGGTTGGTACAATATAGGATTACACATCAGATATCATCCAAGCAAAGTAGCCACCACAAACATGTTTAGTCGAGCGTATTTACAAACCGGTGTTAGAGATGTGGTGAAATTCGGGGCATCAGTTAGAATGAATGAATGCTTTTGGTTAACCAATCAATCAATCGAATGAAAAAGTAACCAGCTTATCAAATTTGTTTAAATTTGGAAGAGTTTCAGTTTCAAAAGAATGTACATTCCATTAAAATAATAGGCATTGTTTTCCATTAGCACTCTGCAGAGTGTATAGCCTCCACAAAACGTCTACTTTTTACACGGTTTATTTGGTCTTTTTTCTAAATCAAGTCGCAACTGTGAAAGTATAGCGCATTTCTAGCTGTTCTTTGGCCTATTTTTACTCAGAATTGATTTAGGCCAGGAACGAATAAATCTACAAAATGTACAATGAGTCCTGTGCAAAGGATTCTTGGCCATTTAGAATTCATTGACAGAAAGTGTCTGGCCAAAGGTGAGTGGCGCAATAAGTATTACTGTTATAACAACGAGACCTTACAGGACCCATGCAATCCATAATTTTTAAGGCGGCTTTAAATTTAATCTATCCTACCCATTTTCCCAAAAGTCTTTCAAAATGGGACACAGAATTAATTGGTTACCAGTAATTCTATACGTCGATGGTCGCATAATAAGCATCCAATAGTTTGTGGAAAAAAACTCTGGTCAATTAAAAAAAGTATAGCCACCAGTTAGGGTGCTCCGTGATCGCCTTTGGCTTGCCAATAGCGGGTCACTGTATGCAGTGTTTGAAGTAAAAAACTCGATTATTTGTTAGCACTGTTGCAAATTTTTCTAACGTTCTCGTTAATGACATTTAAAACAATTTTAAAAAACTTTTGATGTTTTTAATACGCAAAATTCTATTGTGGGTTTCCAACTAATTTCGCTGCTGAAATAATATCAAAAAAATATTATGAGAGATGCTCTGCCTGGTATGATTGCAGAAAAAAACGAAGAGAAACTTAAACCACTAATTAGAAGTTATTTTACATCCACGTATTTATGTATTTTATAACAATAAACAAACAAACAAATCATACATGCATATAGTTGTTTATTTATTTAATTTAACAAAATATCCTTCATTTTGTAAATATTTGTTTTCTTTTTGGTTTTTGTAAAATTGGCCTCAAATTTAAAATTAAATTCCATTTATTGGCCGGAGAGGAAATTTCATTTAAATTTAATTGAATATGGCAACTGCTTTATGTTTGTCAGCCACTACTGACCACATTATGTGGTGTTGGTTTTTCAAACAACATATCGACAGCATTTATAGTGCAGCATCACTGTCATTATTATTACTATCATCATAAAGGCAATTGTTTATAGTTATTATTGAAATCATCATTGCCGTCATAATTATGATGATAAATAATATAACGTACATTGTTATCATCTGAAAAGTTTCAACATTTTGTCTAAATTTTCATATGATTGTTAATGGTTGATGAATGCTGACGTCTGTCGTAGTAACGTATACCTTACTTCCCTTCGCTCATTGTTTTTCCAAAATCTAATAGTCTGTTGAATAGTCAACACCATATGCTGCTGCCTGCATATAAAATTATGACTTTTAAACTATTGATTAACTCGACATTATTGTTTGCAGCTAATTTAAAGAAAATTTTAATGGAAGAAATAAACGAAGCTCAATTAAAGTTTTGAACAAAATTTATAATATTATAGTGTTTAGACGCTCAATGCAATACAATACCAAAAAATATGAATGAATATTTTTATGACTACAATTATTATTTAATTTTTTTATAATTTGATAAAATAAACTAACAAAAGGAAGCACATACACTTCAATTCATTTAAATAACAACAGTAACAAATTTATATGTCAATGCGAATTTTTAATCAACTAACTAAAGGAAAAAGGTCAAATAGTTTTTTGTTTGATATTTGGTTTTATTGTTTATAATTATCCATATTTGTTTTTTATTTTTTAATGTTCCTACAATTTATTTATTAAAGATTGAAAAAAGCTGTTGGAAAACTGATAGAAAAAATAGTTCATTTAAATAACAACAGCAAAAAAAGATTCGAAAAACATACAAATTATTTACTATATTAGACTTTATTGTAAAGAACTACTTGGTTTGACGTGTTCTCTAACGTTTAGTAATGAATGGTGCCTCCATGGTACTTTATTACCTCAAATATGCGATTTGGAATGGAATCATAGAGAGTTTTTCGGTAATCAAGGAAATCTCGTCCCAAGCGGTCTCGATTGCATTGATCAACGATGCAACGTCTTCATATTGTGTACGCCCTTCATAAACTTTCCGCGAAAGCCATCCCCAGACGTTTTCCACTATGTTTAAGTCTGGTGAGTAGGGTGGCCAGTCCATCAGCGGCATATTTTGGTCACTTATCCAGGCTTTTACCGTCCTGGCATTGTGTATCGGAGCGTTATCCTGTTGGAAAATCCAATGCAATGGTCCAAAAATGTTACTGCATTCTGGAAAAGCTCGTTCCAGAATGTTTTTGTATTGTTCTGCGTTTAGTTTTGTCTTTTTAAATTCTTCTTTAATCTGGCCATGGTATGATATGGCACCCCATACCATAATTCCACCAATACGACTGTGTCGACGGCTTAATATTACTTCCCCGTCCCAATTTGAAGAACCTTTTATTTTATGAGGTGCAATTTATCAAACTAGTTATAACAGAAAAATCTGCGTAACACAATCGCTCAAGAATATAAAAAACCAGCAAGTGTTGTTATTCATATGAACTATTTTAAAATCACATTTTTTGCCATTTGAGTAGAATTTGTACGATGCATGCGTAACAGGACATTTTTTATTATTCTTTCGCACATTTTCTTGAACCAGTGTGTCCACCTATTTGAATATGTTAGCACATACAAATCGGTTTTTGTTAGTTTTCTTGAAATGTCAAGCTTTAGCAATTACTATCACTGTTGTTATTTAAATGAAATGAAGTGTACATAATCAATATTATTACAATATATGTTGCCCAGAGTGATAATGTTGTACAGATTCTCAGTTCATAATGAGGTGTCAGTGCATTTCATGAGGTTGTGATTGATGATTTCATTTATTGATCATCCATAATGAAGAGGCCACGGTTCAAACACGAAACTAAATATAAAGAAATACTTTTTCGGCTCTACTATCGGCAGAGTTCTGTCAAAAACTGTGAAAGTAAATAAAATTTGCCATGAAAATTTTTCCAAAAATCTGTCGTTCGGTGTCCCCACCACTTACGGATAAAATTAATATACACAACATGGGTGGTGTGATCTTGACTAAAGAGTTCTAATGAGTAATTATGTATGTATAGATACCATAGTGCTGAGAGTGTTCTTCCTCAACCTTCTAATGTAAATCCCAATCCTGCTGCCTAGACTAATATTAAGATGTTTTCCGGTTCGGTGTGTGTGGAAGATCTGCGGCTCGCAAGCTGATCTAGCTGCACATTTTCGTTAAGTCCTACATGACCTGGAATCCCTCAGAGGCTGTTCCAAGCATCTCTGCATAATTTATTCAGTTTAACCAGACCCCATTCGCGAGTTATTCTTGTACCGCGTGCTCTCCATATTTGTGGGACTGAATGCTCTCACTATTCCAGTATCGGCATTCGACTCATCCATATTCTGCAGAATGATTTCTCTTTTTAAAGGGTACACTGTCTTGTCTGTTAAGGGGCTCGTTTAGTCACAACACATCAGACTCAGTTTCAAAAGAAACCGCTAAGAATATTTCAAACAAAACAAACTTGATGTGTAGTAGAGAAATGGATTCGAAGAAAACTCTTAATTTTAAAGTGACGTACTGACTGTAGAGGAGCATTGTTAGATTGTAGATTATAAAAACTGTCGCTGTATAATTCGGCATCAAGGTTTTATCGAGTACAGGTTTATGCATTTGAATACCATGCATACATTAAGAATGTATTTTAAGAGATAGCGTGCCATTATGTTTATTACAACCCTTCAGTCAGAAGACTGCGACCTGGCTTACTTACAGTTTAAAGTAGCCTCTGAACAACAGGTTTTTGAGAAACTTTTATTTAATCTCAGAGTTTTTCCCAGTAGTCTGCTGAGAGGAAGGCGCCTTTTCATATTTCGTTTTGTTGGAGATGTCTGTGGTTTGAGCCATGGCCTCACATCTATTAAGCCAACACAGTACCTAATAGACTACGGCATCTATAGGTGACAATAATATTTCCTCTTAGCTGATTGGAATTCTTATCCCTTTTTGTTGAAGATATATATGGAAACGTGAGTTGTAATCCCTTGTTTCTTGAGCCAACGTATCAACAAAATTTTTTTCTGTTTTGCAATGACATTATTTTGAAGGATTAATGCTCTTGGCTTGCTTTTATAGAGCGTCACAAATCATTTTGGACATGTGTACACTGCAGTGACTGAATGTTTCTTAGTTGGCGATGACAGTTTAAAGGGAATTTTGTATAGTTTAAAGGGCTTTTTATTCCTTTTTTTTTTTTTTTTTTTTTTTTTTTTTTTTTTTTTGCGTTTGCACTAATTTTCTGTTGCATTTCTGTTGTTAAATTCATTAAAAATACAAAACAAACTATCAGTTTTTAGCCAAACTAAAATAAATAATCCCAAAATAAATTACATAACAACGGACAAACTAAACGAACGTATAATACAATAAGAAAGGGAGTTATTGCCCTCTCTAAAACGTGTTTTTTTTGGTTGTTGATTATCAAAAAACAAACGCATGTATGTAAGTATGTGATACGTAACGGTGACGGGGTTTTGTATGTTGGCTTATAGCCATCCATCAGAATTCAAGCACAAACACCAAAAGAGAAAGAAGAAAAATCTCTGTAGGAAACACAATAATTTTGTCCACACTAAGCCATTTATCACATTGATTTGGTCTGCCCGCCATAGCCAACCACACAGTCGACCGAATACTTTCTCCTTCTGGTCACCCCTGCTGGTCTTCCGCTATAAGCAATGCAAGCGAAGCTTATGTTATGATTGCTACCAATTTCTTCTTTTTTTGTTTGGAAGAAAAAAACCAACAAATTCAGAAACAATAAACAAACGTCACTTGAAGCCAGTCATTCATCTCGCTGCAGTTTTTTTTACCGCGAAAAAATCGCAGCTACTTATTATTGCAATAACAATGGGGAAAAACGAAACCTTAAAAGCCTTCTCATGTGACACGATAATATTGTTAAATATCCTGCACAAATATTTCAAATTGTCCGGCAAAAGAAAGTAAAAATAAACTATGGAATGAAGGTGGCGTGAGTGACACATTGCATGTTGTGTTGTGACCCATACATACCCCCGTACAAAAGCTTAATTTCAGCTCACTGACGTACTCGTACTAAACCATTATGTTTAGCATTTAACATCATATTCCGTATGCCGCCAATATGTGCTTAAAGGCATTCTGCTGTAATTGTTGCACCATTGACTGGCCATATATTCCGAGTCATATCACATATCTGTACTGGAACACATACTTGCAGACTGTAGTAGTTTTTCATAACAATCCTTTAGACATTCTATTGCTTTAGTTAAAGCGCAGAGAGTTTTCCTAATGTGTTGCATTAAGCGTGTGTTTAAATGCCCTTCTTTATGGGTTTTTTTAAATCCCAAGTAAATTAAACCTATACTATGACTATATAATTAACTCCTTTTTTTTGTGTCGAAGGATGATAGAAAATAGAAGACAAAAGTGAGATAAGATATCTTCAATGGTATTTACAACCAATTCTCGCTTCACCCGATCAGACATAATTATCGCCAGGTATCGTTTTGTTATTGCGAGAATACATGTTAATTTTATGGTCTATGCAGCATATGAAACAGGTTTCGATATTTTGGAAGCATCATTAAAAAAGGAAGTAATTAGAATGCCTATCAAGCTTCCCTTTTACTAGCATGCAGTAGCCTGCAGAGTAAGTTCGTGTTATAAATTTTCGTTATTGATTGCTATATACAAATGTACATACATATAAACGTATATATTTTCTAAACAGCATAAATGTGTATTCCTTCTGCGCAATGGCTACTCTTGAAGCCGTAAATAACGCCGAGACAATACAGAGACAAAATTAACAATTGAAACCGAAAAATGCCAGATCGCCTAAGCCAACCTTATCATTGAGAAAAATGCTATAGATTTTGAACAGATAGTCAAATAAGAAATTGATATTGCACGGAAATGTGTATTGAAGGTGAAATTATCTCCGAAGCAAAGAAAAGGCTTTCCTCGATCTCATTCTAAGACGATATGCAATCAGAGGTATCCCCTGTCAACATCAATAGAATTCATGCAGCACACGACAGACATGTCGTTGAACGTCAATATACATATGAATACGCGTTTGCATTTGACGAAAAAGTGACAGAGAAAGCAAGTTTAATTCCCTTGCTGACGTCCTCAGAAAAGCGTCTAACTACGTACAGGTAGTTATGGCTACAGAAAAAATATTGAAAGCAATCGGTATCGACTGCAAAATGTCAAAAACAAATTGTTGTACGCGCTGATGTCAAAGCTGTTTACAGCAGGATTTTCCTTCGTTGCTGTAGTATATGATATGATCATTCCAACAAACCGTGCAGCTCAAGGTAAATAAAATGTTAACGCCCCACCAACTGTTGTAATCCTCTGCTTATTTAAGATGTAAGAAGAAATTAATTTTAAACAACACTGGGGTAAAATAAAACAATTGGAGTCTGAAAATAAGAGCCTCAAATACCATCTCACCTAAGCCAACTTTGTCAAAGAAAAAATGAGGAAAATTTTTACAGATAGCCTAGAGGCGGCAATGTGCGATTTTGATTGACATACTGCTGTCATTAGAAAGCCCGCTAACTACGTCCAGGTCGTAGTAATGGCTAGAAGATTGAGTAAATCTTGAAAACAGCCTATATTATATGACTTTACTGCTAAATGTCGAAAGAATTTTTTTATAGGCTGATATCAAAGCTGCTTACTTCGGAATTTCCTGTTGTTGCTGTAATAGTAGCTGATATGGGTCCAACTGAATGATGAATGAGCCGAGTTCAACTCGAGTTGAATAAAATGTAAACTACACACAACTTTTGTAATACTCTGCCTATTTAAAATGTAAGAATAATAAGATTTTATATAAATCTTGGCATACATTTTACATATTTTTTCCTCAGGTGCAACAACAGCAACAGAAGAACATTACAGCCAATATAAACTTATCTCAACCAATCGGTTATTTTTAAAACCACCATATGATTTCTAGAAAAGGTGATAAGGCTTTGTTGGTACAACACAAACATAAACTTGTATTTCGTTAAATTAAATAACGAATCAGAAAACATGACTAAAAATCACTTTAAAATTTGCCTGAACACATCTACAAAATTAAAACAACAACAATAATATTATACACGTGCATGATCCTTAAGGATATTTAACAAATAACAATACAAAGCAAACACACAGAAAACATTTTCATCTTAATATACACACACGCATGCAATGTACACAGACAAGACAAGATATTTGAAATGTATACGATTTAGTTCGTATCTACGCTCTATTGTCGTCTTTAGCATAAGATTATAAGATACATTCACATATACACACATACAAAATCAGAAGGATTTACACAGTTTTTGGTTCAAACGCATGCATTCATACATATAAGGAGACAATATTATCAGCAGCTTTGAAGAACAATGATACAAATAAATTTTATGGCTAAATGCTTTTGCTTATGAAAACAACAATAATAATAATAATAGCAACAACAACTACAATAATAACAACAAACAATAGAAGTAAATGTGGAACAGGCATCATCAGCCACGTAAGAAACATGCAACAAACATGTCTGCTCTCACGTATATTTATGAATTGAAGCATTAGATGTGTTCGGCTGTATGCAAGTACTCTGTCTCTCTCTCTGTATGTAGGTATTATGCCGCATGTAGGAGTTCTAAACAAGTTGCTGAGCTGCTGATTTGCTGTACTTGGAGTGCCTTTATAACTGAAGGGTTGATGTAGAGGTCTTCAATTGTTTTTCTTCATTTTTTTTTTAAGCGTGTGTGTTTGCTTTTCATTTTTGCAAGAAGAGAGTTTCAAATCACTTGTGAATTTTTAACTCTTTTGTTTTGAAATGAATTAAAATAAAAATGGCTTCCTTTCTAATTATGTGCTTCCTTATTTAGAAATGCCAAAGGGCGTGGCTTTAAACGATCATATTGTGTTGAATAAACATGTTTAAAAATACAAGGCTTGTTAGCATTTGTACTTTCTGTATCTTTAGAAATAAATGGCAGGCGAATGCGTTAAGATCTACATGAAAAAGTAGGCGAAGCAAAATTTTCCAACCACTTTTTAGCATCAGCGAGGGCTAGCGTCATATTCAAAATGAATAATTGGGGACGAAAAATAACAGATCGCCCAAGAAACAAATCTTGTCAGAAAAAATGCTGATCATTTTTACAGAGGGCCTAATAAGAAAATTGATATTTAACGGAAAAGTCCATGGGAGTTGGAATAAAGCCATTTTTGAATTTGGTCCGAGATCGTATAATCATTTGTAATAGAAAAGCTTTCCTCGACCTCATTTTAAGACGATATGGATGAAGGAATTGTATCATGCAGCAAACAACATACATGTTGAGCAAATACTAATACTAATAATAATCGGCCAAGCCAAGCTTCTCAGGGAGAAAAATGCTAAACATTTTGAACAGATGGCCAAATAAGAAATTGATGTTACACGGAAATGTGTATTGAAGGTGGAATTATCTCTCCGACGCAATTTGTTTGCATTTGGACCGAAAACGTACAATCATTTGGAGGAAAAGGCTTTCCTCGACCTCCCACGATTTGAAATGCACTCAAATGTAACTCCCTCATATCCAATTGGTGTCGAGATCATCCAATTCAGGCCAAGAGAAATTGGTCATTCATGAACCTATAGCGCTCGGTATTGACAACTATGGTCTGGCTAACGTTTTTCTCTGATGACGGCTCCTGCAGATAATCCATATTAAACAGTGACTTTATTGGGATGTACTGGACGATTTCAGATCTCATATGCATTACCATTAAAAGTTTATCAAAAATATTATCTTCAAACTATCCTTTGAAGGTCCCGTCACTCATGTACGAAATGCACACACAACATAAGTGGTGTGAGAACCTATGTAGTAGTCCTGACTGAAGGCTTTTAGTGACCATTTATGTATGCAATGATGTTCGTGGTATTTTATTATTTAATATTTCGAAGGATTACATACATTGCATTGTATTAAATTTTTTTAAATAAGTCTTCCTCTTGAAGTTCAATTTGCAAAACGCCATTAATACAATTTATAGTTCCACAAAACACTTCATTTAAGAAAATATTCGAATCCAGATCGAAATTTCGTTTGGATTGAAAAAGGTTTTTATCGAATTTTGTCAATTTAAAACTTCCGCTACTTATAATCTAAACAAAACAGAACACCTAAAAAAGAAAAAGAATTTTGAGGACAAATTTTAAATATTCAATTCATTCAAATTCTTTTGTGTTTAGAGTCGCGTTAACAAACCACGGTAGTTGATAGGGAGGCAAAGGGTACCCTCATCCTGTCTAAGTACTTCACAAGTTTTGTGTGAAACTTGTGACACGTTTGTCAACGTGTTCAATTTCTTTTTGAAGGATAAAAACCGGAAATAAAATATATTTTATTGCATTCAAATGTTAGACGACAACAACAACAACAACAGCAACAGCATCAGCAACAACGATAACAATATCAAAAGCAAACAAATTTTTAAACGGGTCATGATGGATGAATATCTCACAATCAGTTTTAAGTTTCATAAGAAACTTAACATTTTGTTTTACCCAGTTGTCAACAACTTTTGAGGGCCTCTAAATATGTCGGATATAACTGATCAGTAAATGATTCTCTTCAGTGAAGAGCAATAGATGGCATAATGGTTAGATGCACACTATTGTAATATTCTTGAAATAAAATGTTCAGTAGCAAAACCCTTTCATATGTCCGCAAGATCCTGTCTGGTGAGTTATCAGTCAATACTTCAAATAAACCTGCTGACGGTCTTCGAAGCCCCTTGAAAGGCTCAATTTCTATTCTCTCCCTTGTACTTTCATTCGCTTTCTTTCGTTCACATCTCAGCTGGTATAAAGAAGATTCTGTATTGATTGATTCACGTGGTCGCTCAGTAAAACTTTCAGGAAATAGAGGCGAGATACGCAGTTTTGGTCAATACCACACCACTTATAAATACATGTCATTGCGTATCTGTCACATGAAATCTGCTATCAAAGACACGAATTAAAGACTAAGAACAGTTCACCATAAATATTTCAATGATGGAAGGCATGCTTGCTGATCGAGTAGGGTCCAGCCAAAAAAGCCAATATTCTGGAGACATTCCTTCTATTTTGGTTTATGAGCAAGCTAGTACATCTGTTCTCATAGTCGGGCCATGTCAGATTTAAGATTGTTGTTCAACGGCAATTTCCATTCGGTAGACATGGTCACATTGTTTGTCGGTCAGTGTCCAGTTGTAACATTCATTTTTCTGTGTATATTTCTTCTACTTTGGCTTGCGACTGACGTAGTGTGTTTGTTCTTAAATATGGACCATATTTTCATTGAGATCCTACAGGATTCAATTGCCTATCGATTTATTTGAAATTTGTCATGGTAAAATGGAAGTCGAAAGTGCCCCTTTTAATAGTCTGCATATTCCCATAGAATTTTCAATGTCCCGGATTCTAAATAAGGGCTATTCCCGACGAATAGCTCCTTACCCTTTCATTTTCTGTAGGGCTACCGTGCCGTTCAATCAAAGGAATGAATGAAGGAATTGATCATCATCACAAGAAATGCCTTCGAGAGGAATACGCAGGGAAAAGTGCAGTCGATGCTTCTGTTTTGTGCCATCTGTGGATTCCTCTCTGTGTTACTTGTTGTAATTGTTGCTATTTTGTACACTAAAGCTGTCACTAAAATGCATTCTTTCTGGAAGACGATAGGAGAATGGTAACCCTGTCAACCTAGAACCTGCTGCAGTGGTAAGAACTAATCACCAGCTTAACTTTAAAATTTAGTTCATGACACTGGAATAAAGCAATGAATAAAAAAATATGTATCTTTTGTCATAACCTTATACTTCTTAAATGAACTAAAGGTATATTAACAATAACACTTCTATCCTGTTCAAAATAAACTCGTTTCGAGCTTTAGAATTACGTCTACCTCTCGTACAAGTTGAACTGGAAACCTCCCAATGAATCGTTGTTCATACTTCATTTTCAAATCGTTTTGAGTTTTCTGAATTGAAGTTCTTCGTTCGTCTCCTTTCTTACAGTGAACTAAGCGTGATGGTCAAATTGTAAAACCAATATAATTTAGACGATATGGTCAGACAAATACATCGGCACGATTTTCTATTGTTTTCACCGTTACCTCATATTATTATGTGCATTCGTCTCAAAAGAATTGTAGACAGACTGAAAGTCTACATAAAGCTACTGATGGTACACAATGAAATATTTAATTTGCTTTCTTATGCCATGTTCGCACGGCAGCAATTTTTCGTAATTCGCTCTCTCATTCGCAATTCAACACCCAATTATGTGCTAAATTACGTCATTATCCATACAAAATTTTATGAGCGAATTACCCAAATTGTGTGTAATCCAATTTCTATTACCCTGTGGATTACTTAAAAATCAATGTAATCTCTAAATTTTATCGTATTTTTGCCATCACCAACTGTCAAAGCACAAAAAATATCAACAAAAAATATTGTAAACAATAATGGAATCCAAAAATAATATTTTAAAAAAGTCTTATTTATAAGAAAGTTATTCGCGAAATTAGCGGAGGAAGCCACTATGTGTGTAGAAAACCTTTCGAAAAGTATTTGCAGCTTTTGAAGAAGCTGTATGAAAAATATTAATAATAATTTAGTAATAAACAGAAGAAGAACTGTAAAAAAGAATTACAAAACTACCGTGTGAACATGATAATTCAAATAAGTAATTCAAACAGAGAGCGAAGTAATTCGAAGGCTCGTGCGAACATAGCATTAGATTTCATCGAATAACACAAACCAACATATCTGATTGAAGAAAAACGTCAAAAAAAAAGGAATCTGGAATGGTTTTAAATTTCAGCGCCACTTCAAATCCAAAGCACACAATGAACAAAAGATTTTTTTTTTTTCAAATAAAAAAAGTACCTTAAAGGTTATGAAAAGTACCTTCTGATAAAGTTTGTTTAGTGTATTACTAAAGTGGCTGCTGTTTATTAAGATTTCTTTTAATTTTCTTTTTCATATTATTTGGGACAATGAAAGCAGAAAAATGGCTTTAAGTACCAACAAACACGATGGGAAGACAAAAAAAATTTTTAAAAAGAAATGTTAAATAAATTGGGAAAAAGAATGATGAGGTGGATGATGATGACAAAGATTTAAATTTTTTTGGGCTTTTTATGCCATGAATTGAAACTGAAATGCAAAAACATAACAACAATTAAAAATACAAATAAATTACGAAATAGTACACTTATAAGAACACTAAGAAATTTATAAATTAAAATTTTAATAACACACATCCAATCTCTCTTATCCTCTCTATCTCTTTTTAAGAAATCTTACTCTGAAAGAATTATTAAAAAAAGTTCGAACTTAAAGTGATCGTTAATCGATCGACGTTCCTACTTACATAATTTCATCATTACAATGCTTTGCTCTGTATTCCAATCTATCTTCTCACACCAACCATGGAGTGTATTATTAGTTTATCCATGCTTGACGGGACCTACACAGTTTGTAGTCCACTCCGCCCAAAATATTTGTGATAAGCTTTTCACAGTTGTTCTATTTACTCTGTGGATTTTTGCTAGAAGACCACTGTTTTATCATATTTCGTTTTGTTTGGAACGTTAGAGATGGGGTTCGAACCACGCGCCCTAACTGCAGACGTGGGGATCAAATTGAGAAGAAGTGTATAGTGTTTCACTGCCCTGCTACCGTAAAGCAGATATACGGCTTTTGAAGATCTATCTAATATCACAAATCTGCTACTGGTAATATTCTAAAGTAGCAGAGATTGGTTATACAGGGCAAAAATTATTAATTGGATTCTTGTGGTATCACAATGGAACTGAGAATCCATGTCGAATTTTATCCAATACTAATTCTTCTTAATCTAACATACTACAATTACTCAGTGTTATACAAATATTATGAGTGCGATGTCAATCCATATACCTTGTGTTTTCGGAATAGGCGTTACAAGGCTTAGTTCCCAAAAAAATGTGTTGTATATACTACTATCTCGTGGTGAATCTACATTTTTGTATTTCAATGGCTATCGTTCGTTGAATGTAATCCTTGGTCAGAAGATTCTGAAATTTCTACAAAAACATAATTTCTGAATCTTATACCAGGCTAACCATGTTTCACAGTTCTCGTAATAGTAGAGGCTGAACATTTTTGCATCCAAATGCTTCTTTCGCGAAAACAACTAAGCAAATATAAGGTGGAGCACACGATTCCTCGGATTGCTCGACGAAAGGCATTAACAACTTCATTGAAATTGCATCCTTCATTCGATTTCGTCCTGTGTGGAAGAGTCCTTAAGAATGGTGCCCCTATAGCCCCGCAAATATGTTAAAATAAGTTAAAAAAAACTTGAAACCTAAATATTGTCCGAAGCTTAGTTTTATGAACGAAAATATCTTCATTAACAAGAAAGCATAAATCGTCAGTTTATTTCCCTGCCGTTTTTGTTTTTATTTTTCTAATTTTGAAATTCATAAAGTTTTGTTATCATTTGGCGCCACTGTCATGCTTAGTAAACTTCAAACACAATAAAAGAACCAAAAAAGGAAGAACTTTACCTCATGTTTTATAATGACATTGTCGATGTGCGCGTATAAGACTGCTACAGCTAGCTACTGCTGCAGTTCAACAGATTTGAATGGAGATCACAGTACAATACGATTTTGAATATTGCACGTACACGTTGTATGTCAATTCATTTCAATTCCCATACACTACCGTATCGCATTCAATTCCCTATCAATTGATATTACATGTGGTATAGAGTAGTATTGTGGTGCAACATTTGCATTTGAGGGTCGCAATTCATTGTGTGTTTCTCATTCAGTTAATGCTGATTAAATTTATTGTTCATGTTATTTGATTAAACAATTAATTAAAATGCAATTAAAATTTCATCAGCTATGTTAGAGCAATTTGTCGTCGTCGTTATTTATATTCCATTAAAGCGATCACAACAAATTTCGAAGTGAAAGATTAATGACTTTCGAATGTTGTTCCCATAAGTTAATGTTGAGTTAACATTTTAAGTTTCTAAAGGAGGACAAATTGTAATGGAGGGCGAATTCAGAATGTAAAAGAGTAAAATAAGCAAATATACTTAATTATCTCACTTGTGTTAATTCTATCGTATAGATAGAAAAACTTTCTTTCCTGCTGGTCAAAGATCAAAACATAGATGCTATCTAATGCAAAGTGTAAAATTACGCTTAACTTTCCTTAAGTATTAAAAACTCTGTTTATAATTAATAAGTTCGTAGAAATTTTTACTGGAATCATGTTTAATTTCAAGCTAGGAAGGCTATTATAAATGTCCCTTCAAAATACGAGGTAAGGACTTTACTTTTGTGTATTGAAATTCAAGAAACTAGCTACGGGTGAGTTAGGTTGGCTTAGTCACCAATACATACAATAGGGTCAAATGAGTACGTTCTTGAAAAATAAAATAATTAAAGAGGAAAAAATTAACGAAATGGAAGACAGAACGAGAAAAAATTAAAGCAGACTAAATGATCAACTACGTTATTATCTACATACAGTCTTCGGCCAACGTATACCTTCAACAAATTTCAGGAAAATCTGAATATCAGTTTGCAAACTTGCTTAAACCTTCAAAGAATCCCCAACATAAGGTATTAAAATTTTCTTCTACCAAGAGAAGACTTACTGTACCATCTCCAACCCCTTCTGATCTATTTATAACTTCTTACTCAATTGGTCATTACAACCTTTTAGGCAGGCATACAACGTAGCTTGAGAGTGTTAATTTTATCCATGAATGGCGGAATCTACAGTTTAACTTCGATTCTGAACTACAGATTTTTGAAAAACTTTTCATGGAAATTTTATTATTATGACCTGCCAACATAATGTTAGAAAACTCATTCCAACCACTCTCAAGTTAGGCTTGTTGAGTTCAAGCAGCTTTTTAGTGATTGTTCCTCGCCACATAGCCATTCGACAGTTCTAACGTCCCTGTTCCTACGTTGGCATAAAAGAAAATAGCTTTTTTGAGAGTTTTAAGAATGTTATAGACAAGCGTTCTCTAAGTGGAGTCGATTACTTGGATTTGGTGAACCTCATCGATTACGTATGTAAATAACAATTATTTTGTCATCACTTTTTTGAAAAACTCACTAATGATTTGATCACATCAAGTCACTGTCTGCACCTTTAATTGCCCTCTTTTCTTATATTCCATCATTTGTTTCATTTGTAAGATACTGCTTATCTGCGATCGCTAAAAAAAAACCAACCATTCAGCAAAAATACAAAGAATGAGGGAAACATGAAAAAGGGGACCATTTAACAGTCAAATAGTTGCATTTCGTTGAGTATCAAATTCACTGACAAAATGTTGCAATTGCTGATCTCCGTTGATAAATAGAAATTGTTTTCCTACATTTCATGCCTGTTGTTACACTCTTATTCAGTGTTTTCTGTAACTTTAAATGCTTTAAAACGTATAAAATTTCGTATTGTTTGTTAACCCCTCACGACTGTCATGCCGTGAATTGAGTTGAAATACGAAAAATTCTAAAAATTAACCTTCATTTGTGGTTATGCTGTAGTTGATGTCGTGAAAAAAGAAATATTAATTGAGTGAATATAAAAACAAGCTAATGTGAAATGTATTGACTTAAGTGTTTAAGCCGTTTTATAGCCACATTAAATGTTTTTCATAAGCACAAATTTCATCTCACCTTGAGGTAGTCCACACGCTTTCAACTCGTCAATACTCTGTCTTTGTAGTATATTCGTATATTTAATTTAACAGAGTGACCGGCAAAGTTTGGAAATTCGTCTTAGAATAACAGATTCAATACTGTAATAAAAAATTCACTTTGAAGTGATAATATGAGCTGTAGCCCACATCCATGAGCGGCTTCAGGTTTGGTAGGGAAACTATTAAAAACAACAATTTCTTATAATGAATAAACAAGCATTAATTTCAGATTTGTGGAGAGTAAGCAAAAGTTCTATCTGGACTCCCCCTTCGCGAAGGCCTATTATAGGTTTTAATATTGAGAATTGAAAGCTACAATTTTAATATAAAAACTGCCTCTTGTAATTGCATTGAAATGCAATCCAGTAAAAAAAAATACGATATACTATTCCTTTTAGGAGAAAGAGCATTTAGTAAAGTATTCCTTAACGTAAAAGCAAAGAAAACTTTTTTGTTTAATTACACTCAATAGTTCCATTTTACAAAAACCAAAAAAAAAATTATAAATCTTTACCATTAAATATTAATGTTTTTTAATTGGACCTTCGAGGTTGCAAAATAACGAAATGTTTCCAAAAGTTTATCCTTAAAGGACTAAAAACAGTGAAACAAACGAATAAAATTTAAAGCAAAAACAACAAAAAACACCAACGAAGTTAAAATTAAGGAAGTGTTAGAAAATCGTAAACTACAAAGGCAAACAATGAAAATGTCAAAAGAATCGAATTAAGGAAAATGGTAAAAGTAAGGAATTAAAGATACACACAACCAGATATCAATTACGAAAAATTATTTTGTGAAACAATTTCGTTTAAATAAAATCGAAAGTTTTACTTTTAATTACATGTTTATGAAAAAAAGGTCCAATAAAGAGTCTAGTCATGTTAAATGTTAATCCTTAAAATACTTCTAATAAGAATCACAAGAGTGAAAACAATTTGCAAACATCCCGCAATCGACATTCTTCACTGCAAGGAATGATGATGAGAGGAAAGGAAAGCATAAAATTAACAAAAAAAACCGGCAATAGTAAAAAACAATGAACGATGCAGTGCATACTCATACTTATCTTACAACTTCATTCATATTTTCATCTACAAATAAATAAATACTCATTTACATACACATGCTCGTACATACACAGCTATTCACTTATATAAGTACATGGGTTTGTCTAGAGGAAAAGGAAACGGAAGTAAGAGTGGCAATTCGAGCATCAGTGCATTTGAATGCATTTGCATCGGCATTCTTGCCAACCAAGAAGTGAAACTCTAGCATTTTTTTGTTTCGCTTAGTTTGCATTTCTACTCGAATTTCCACACTGAATTGTAGTAAAGTTTGCAAGTGTATTAGTGTGTGGGTGCGGGAAAGGTGTCAGAATATGCAAAGTTTTGTATACACAAATAATAAAAATTAAAAATAAAAATCAAAAAGAAAAAAGAAAGAGGAGGAGTACGGAAAAGCAAGTTCACTATTTTTATTATGAGCATAATCAACGTAACCAACACGGCGTAATATTCATTAAACCGACATGATGTATTTAAATTTATGGGAGAAGAAGACAAAGATAATAAAGCACAATCATTTAATGGAATAATGGGACTAACTGCACTAAATTGTAGTGTGTTAGACTATTATCGTGAGGGTTGTGGATTCGATTCTCACCAGAGACTGTTACACTACACGTTACTCTACGTAATTATTAGATATAATTTGTAATTATATTGCAATTAATAAATAAATATAATAAAAATTAAAAGTGGTATAAATTTTGAATTTTTATTTTCGTACGCAAGCAGTCTGCATGCCATTATGACATGTCTGGCCGTTCCTGAGTCCAGTGCTATTCCTAGATATTTACTTCCATTTTCTGTGATATTATCTAAACCAAGAGTCGAATATTTCTTCCATTTAGGAAGGGTTCTACTTTTAAATGGTATTGTTGTGGTCTTGTCTCTGTTCCATTGTCAGGCGTCAAAGACTTACAGTATCAAGGCCTCTTTGAATGATGTTGAAGAGATCAATTTTTGAAACTCTGTGAATATTTGCCACACACCTCATGCCACATTGGGATTGGGAGCGACTTGAGGCGTGGTTATCTCATGTGAACGTGACCAACGAGATCGATCAATTGGACACAGTTACACTTTACCTTGTGGGGCTTTCCAAGCCGTAAGTATATGCAAAGTTCCCACAAACCACAGTCGTCCTCAAAGCCAAAATGATCTATGACTTCGGTCAAATTCAAGCTGATTTACGTGCCAGGAAAATTGGACATTTCGAATGCTTACTACCTAGAGAAGTCGCGAAGGATATTTAAGAGAAATTATATTTCACACATATTGGCATCAATAGGTCTTTCAAACTAATATAAAATTTCGAAGGAAAGACAGCCCTTGAATGAAGATCATGTATTAAGAATGCGGTAGTGAGGAGTGTGTCTTTTAAAGTTGGTTGCATTTTTAGTCCAACATTAGAAAAAAATCAATAAAAAAAACCACTGAATGTCAAGGCTAAGGAGAAAAGGCGAAGAAGAAGAAAAAAGAGCATGAAGTAGTAATATATGCAGAATGGAAACCAGCTGAAGAATATAAACTATAGAAAAATAAAGCCATGCATTAATGTATACAAAAACAACAGGACCAACAAAAACAAACGTTAATTAAGTATAGAAAATGAAAAAGTGGAGATTTTTCAAGGATAAGATTTAAATTAAAAAATTACCAGGCAGCAGTCGACCAGAAATGAATGCTTCTTTTGAATCGCACTTATACCCTTACTCCCTTTGTCGCTGTCTTACTCAAGCCATTAAAATTAAATGAAAATGATATGGTAATACCATATGGCCGTTTGGATGGTGGTCAGTTCTTCAGTGCTATTGTTAAAGGAGAATATTATTTTTGGTTAGTTTTTTCGTATTTTGCTGAAAAATTTAAGAAATTTCTTTTTTAAACGCCAGTATAAGACGTCTGCTGTTGGGTTTTCCTTTTTCTCCTTGTAATTGAGAAGGATTCCTTGTTAAAAAATCATTATCCTTTGTATTACCAGCATAAGACCACTGGACAGAAGAACTGAATGTAGACACAACGAAACGAAATGAAAATAAAATGTGCAGCACATGCATTTCCTTTTGGTTATAAAAGGTTCATATCGTCGAATTGCTTCCCGGCATACGGCTGCATTCCGTTCATATATTCGTCCTTCGTTTCTCTAACATGGATGCCAACGTATAGACAATTTTAAAATCCTTATTTCGTAGATGAAATGAGATTCCAATATTGAAAAATTAAATCTTTCATACACTTTTCTATTCATTTCTTCGTTTATTTTGCTCCTTTTTTCAATTTTCGTTTGTTACATTATCTTGTTATTATTACGATTTTTGCTTCCAAAAGCAGACATTAAATTTCTGGAAAAGGAATGCTCGTATGGAGGATTATAGAGAGTAACCTTCATTAAAGTTTAGCTGCTCTATAGATTCCGATCATAGAGAGCTAAATACTGGAAAATATTGTGTGTGACAAAATTCTGTTGTGCTTTTTGCACTATTTTCGAGGGAATTTATTTCGCGTTAACTCTGCCACGATTTATTTTATTAGTCTGGCCAGGGGATAAAATGACTTTAACAAGGATTTTCTTTGACTGTCTAATACTTTTATAGTGTCCAAGAAAATTGTTATTGACTGCACGCGATGATTGTACTTAAAATTTAAAAGAATTTTTACTTCAAAGACAATACAATTTGACAGTCACTTAAAAGGATATTTTCTGACAGGCTATTCTGTTGGATATTTTGGCTCAACACCATCAGAAATACAAATCTCTAGAACTTGACAAATTAAATATAGAAAATGGAAGAGTATCGGCCATACCATCAGGGGAAAATACAACGCTGTTGCAAAGAAGGTGCTCAAGGCTAAAGAATCTGTGATGAATCACAGACCACCTGGAGAAAAACGGAGGAGTACCACATAAGATAGAGACGCTTTATGGGATTCATATGCTTCCCAGAGGAGTGGTGAAAATACAAGGAGAATGACATTTTTCGTTTTTACATAACAACAATACAAACAAGATGTGCAATATTTATTGTTCTTTGCCGTACGATTTTAAATGACATTCAATGTCGTTGTGTGCATCCACTGTTAATTTTTTGTACCAAAACATATGTACATTGATATTTAAAATGACTATGAAAGATAATTTTCAATTTTTACCGACGATGTTTGCAAAGCGTTATTAATGGCGGCAATTAAATTTTGTTTAAATAAAATGAATTTAAATTAAATGCAATCCTTATATTATAAAATAATAATCCGCCTGTTAACATAATTTCGTTTAAACACTCGTTAAATATTAATTCACAAGGATGTCAAGTACGAAAACGACTGTGAGAGTTGTAGTAGTTGGCAGACCGAGTATAATAACGATATTGTCACCCTTAAGTAGCAACAATGAAATGTGTTGCCACTAAAGCCATCACTATCATCATCACCATCATCATCATCACCATCTTTATTGTCACTATCATTGCCACTAACGAAACGCTCATGCAGACGTGAATTCAGTATGAAAACTATTTACTCACACACACGAAAATAAAATTATTTATTCATACGTAATCGAGCAACCAGCAGACATATTTCCACCGAATTATACACCCCTTGTTTACTCTCTCACTCACCCATTCTGTCATTTACCTGTATTTATAATTTTTATTTAAATAATGCATGCATACATTACAGGCTACATCTTCTCGACAAGTGGGATTATGGCTCGCAAATGTTACTCAATTTGTTGGTTTAGTACACAGGGAGTCTGGTAATACGATATAAGAAAAGATAATACATACATACATAATTGCCATTACAACTCTTCAGTCAGGATTACGGCCTAGCTTCTCACAGAAAAGATAATGCCCGGCCTTAATGAAATAGAACTGTAGGTATAAACTTTCATTTTGTGCACAAAAATATACTCACTTGTGAACAAAAATGAATAGGAAAATACCCGAATTTATGAACACATCTGTGGTGGTAACAAAATTCATCTTCACACGCTCATGCCAGAACAACATTCACACACTGAGTTAAAATTCATGGCATACCTTAAGTAATAATGGCTGGTAGTTCTTGGTTTCAGGTATGTCAAGGACTGTAGCCAGTAGTCAAGAGCTTTAAACCATACAACAGTGACTGGTTGTTGTTGATCGTGCAAGTCAACAACACTGGAACACACTCACTAATAAACAAAACAAATCTATTAAATGAACTCCAAATTCAAATATTTAAAGTCCAAACAGAATGTGTCTAGTCAACAAACACTACTTTAGATTAGGAAGACGACTAATTTTGGTTGCCTTAAGAAATGTTTGTCAAACCTAAAAATAGTCGTAAAGGGCATACACACATAAGTAATATAGGTCTAGAAGAGAAGGAAATGGAAAAGCGGAATTGAATGTCTCACGGAACAATTATCATATAAGGAGCAGTACCGAATTGAGTACATTTTGGACATACGTGAACATACGAATACATACTCTATTCATAGAAGAGGCATTATTCACTAAGTGAATCAGAGCTACTTAAATACCATAAATCAATTAGAAGCTAGAGCTTAAATTCTTGGAATGCTAGCCAATATAGATTATGTTTTAAGATCATATATTTACATACAGTTTAAAACGACAAATGTGAATTGATTGGTTTGTTTTATTACAATAGATACTTCTTTATATATGTATAGTCACCGAAAAAAGTCTACATACACCGTTGTTTATGCACAGCTTTTTTATACACATCCTTTTTTATTTTGATAAAAATCACCGGGAAAAAAATATTCGTATAGAGCCGTATGTAGACTTTATTGTTTGACTGTATGTGCATATGAAATTTGAAAATATTTTAACGATATTTGTTTGTTTTTCTATTTCTTTATAGAGTCGCACCAATTTATACAACTAAAGTGGAAGAGAACAATTAAACCTGTAGACGATACATGGCGCTTGAAAGAGAAATCATGCCATATGGTGGCTATCAATAGCACATCAACGGCAATTCCTGTGGTACTGAAATTATTGTATCATCCAGTCATATTAATAAAGACAATACTAATGGTTATGCAGAAAATGGTTCATATAGTGGGCATCAATCATGCCATGGACAGTAAATCAGTAAATGGTTGGTGACAATAATTATCATACAAACAATAATATGAGACGGTCAACAATTGCAACAGTTACATTATGCGATTATGCCAGCAACAACAACAGCAATAGTAGCTGCAGCAACAAAACGAGGAAGACCATCCGAAGAAGATATTATACCATGGCGTGCAGAATTAAGAAGAAGCCAACAGTAAACTGAATTTAATTTAAGGCAGGATAAGCATTATCGACAACATTTGAACAAAAAACACATAAAAAATCAAACCATTTCTGTAACTTAAACATACAGCCAAAGAAAATCGTACACCACTGTACGTAGACTTTTTTCTTTGACTGTACTTTGAAAGGAGGATAGGTTTTTAAAATGCATTTGATTACTTTATTTAATGATTTGGTTTTTTAAATATACGATATAAAGTCACAGAAAAAAGTCTACATACAACAGTGTATGTAGACTGCTAATTTTTTTTTGTTGTTTTCTAATAGTTTCTATGTTTAATTATTTTTTTTTATATTCCTTTTTTGTCTTCAAACACTCTTATTTATAACTGCCTCAAAAAACGCTGGAACATATTTTTCAATTTGATAAAAATCGCCGAGAAAAAAGCCTACATGGATGGAGTGGTGTATGAAGACTTTTTTCTTTGACTGTAATATCTTTATTTTTAATTAAGGAGTTTTATATGTATGCGAATGAACACTTGTAAAATTTAACCATTTAAAGCCAAATATATAGTAAATACAGTGGACAACAAAAGTCTTAGTACTCCAATACATTTTAGCAATTTCATGAATTTTAACCAACAGTTTGTATAGAAAGCAAACTCTTAATAACACCGATTCACATTATATTGCCACCACCGCCACCGCCATGTTTAACCGTTTCGATCGAGCTCTTCATTTCTTTTCTTCCTCCATACTGATGAAGGACATCCGTACGAACATAAAATGATATAATTTGACTCGTCTAGAGACACGCACATTATTTCAAATTGTTGAAATATATTGGGGTACTAAGACTTTTGCTCTCCACTGTATATTGTACTACTAATATTGTTATTTGTTATATATATGTATATATATATTTATTATTTGTTATACAATTAATTTATAATAAATAAATATGAATAAAAAGTTTATATAAAAAAAGAATACCTTGTTTCAGTCATAAATACTGCGATGACCAAAGTTTATAAAAAAGAAATAAATTGTTTCGCTCATAACTACTCAGCGATCAGCCATCGACTAATAGATGGCTCTCCATCATACACAATTTTAATCAATAATCGCTGTTTTCTTTTTGCACACCCTGTATATTCTAATTTTTGTTCCTTTTATAATCATTTTACCAAGCAACGATTTTTACCAGGCAATCAGAATTATTAAATGCATGACAACAAAGAAAGCGAAAGTGAGATTTTAAGTATTTTTCTCTTAGTTCATTGGTCAATCCCAAATAACTGTTTCTAAAAAATGAGTGAGTACCCTATCTTATGCCATATTCGCAAGCTAACTTAGATGCAATTTTTAATATAAAAATTTTTCGTGACTAGCACTCGAAAAAAGTTATCGTTATAGTCGATTAGGTGTCTGATGTATTAAGGATGGTGGATTGCCAAGTGCAGATGTGCGCACCATGTCTGATGCGCCACTCTTGTTATGATTTTACCAAACAACGATTATTACCAGGCGATCAGAATAGATAGATGAATGACTACAAAAGAAGAGATTTTAAATATTTTTCTATTTGCTTATTGGTCGATCCCAAATAACTGTTTTTAAAAAATGAGTGAGTACTCTACCTTATGCAATATTCGGAAGCTAACTCAGATATATTTTTTAATATACAAATTTCTCGTGACCAGCGATACAAGTGATCGTAATAGATGTCTGATGTCTTAAATCTACTATGTGCAAACATGCACGCTCTCTATATCTGCTGAGCCACTTTTATAATGCCTTTACCAAACAATGATTATTACCAGGCAATCAGAATAATTAAATGAATGACCAAAAAAGCGATTTTAAATATTTTTCTATCTGTTCATTGGTCAATCCCAAATAACGGTTTCTAAAATATGTAAATACCCTACATTATGCCATATTCGCAAGATAGCTCAGATGCAATTTTTAATATAAAAATTTTTCGTGACCAGCACTCGAAACAAATTATGGTAATAGTAGATTAGGTGCCTGATGTCTTAAGGATAGAGTGCAGATGTGCGCACCACAGCTGATGCGCCACTTTTGTAATGATTTTAACAAACAACGATTATTACCAGGCAATCAGAATAGATAAGTGGATGACACAAAGCGAAAAAGTTTAATTATTTTTCTCCTTGTTCATTGGTCGATCCCAAATAACTGTTTCTAAATATTGTGAGTACCCTACCTTATCCAATATTCGCAAGATAACTCAGATATAATTTTTAATATAAAAATTTTTCGTGACCAGCACTCAAAGCAAGTTATCGTAATAGTCGATTAGGTGTCTGATGTATTAAGGATAAGGGGTTGACAAGTGCAGACATGCGCACCCTGTAAGGCTGACGCGCCACTCTTGTAATGATTTTTTTTACCAAACAACGAATATTAACAGGCAATCAGAATAGATAAGTGGATGACACAAAGACAGAAAGTCGATCACAAAATACTGTTTCCAAAAAATTTGTGAATACCCTACCGTATGCAATATTCAGAAGCTAACTCAGATGTAATTTTTAATATATTATTTTTTCGTAACAAGCACTCGAAACAAATTATAGTAATAGTCGATTAAAATGTCTGAAGTAGTAAGGATAGGGGACTACCAAGTGCAGATGTGCGCACCATGGCTGATGCGCCATTTTTATAATGACTTTACCAAACAACGATTAGTAACAGGCAATCAGAATAGTTAAATGAATGACCCCAAAGTTTAAATTTAAATATTTTTCCCGCTTTCATTGGTCGATACCAAATAACTGTTTCCAAAAATATGTGTATACCCTACATCATGCAATTTTTACAGGCCAATTGTTATGTTATGCAAGCAAATTAAAAATATCTAAAGCAGCGCTTGTTTAACCCATATGCGCTTATTGCCCCATTTTCAAAACTGTAAGATAATGATCAGCTGTGTGGTATACCATATAGATTCGAATAAATCCAAAAAATCTTTACGAGAAATAAAAGTTGGGCATATACAGGTTAATAAAAAATTATTTTCTAGTGTAACGCAGCAATTTAGAGTTTTTAGTTAAATTGAAACGGACATATTATGTTCCACATACATTCTATATTATTCCACCATCATATGCCGCCATAGGGGCAGCGATATGTGTTAAAGGAATAAAACGATTTATATGTTTTCACATGTTATAAGAATCGTTGGTTAGATGATCTCTGTTGACTTTTTCCTGTGACTTATTAATGTTTACCAGTGGAATTCTTTTAGATAATATAAAATAAATATCTTCTACACATGATATTCTTTACATACGTTAACATCCTTTATATTCGCTACTCTCCTTTTTGGCTTCATATAATAATTGCTGTAAGAAGATTTAACAGGCAATCAGAATAATTAAATGAATGATCAGAATGAACAGAAAGATTTTAACTATTTTTTCTCTTAGTTCATTGGTCAATCCCAAATAACAGTTTCTAGAAAAATATGTGTACCATACCTTATGCAATATTCGCAGAGTAACTGAGATATAATTTGTAATATAAAAATTTCTCGTGACCAGCACTCGTTTACTAAAAATTGGTTATTATTTATTGAAAAAATTTATCGTAATAGCCGATTTATCTATCTGACGATTAAGGGCCTGTATGGCTTGGCTGCTGCGCCACTCTTATGACGATTTTACCAAACATGATTAATAACAGGCAATCAGAATAATTAAATGAATGACAAGAGATTTTAAATATTTTTCTAATTGTTCATTGGTCGATCCCAAATAACTGTTTCCAAAAAAATATGTGATGTGTACCCTACCGTATGTAATTTTTGGCAATTTACTTGTTATGCGTTGTGTTACAATTTATATTTGAAAAAAGTCGTCTAAGCCACCAGCATTCGTTTAATAAACAGTTTTCAAATAATTTTTAGCCACCATATTGCCTTCCATATATTCTACATTATGGCCCTGTCCCCTGTGTTTTCTTACAGGGGTTGTTCGTGATTTTCATATTCACAGACTAACGTGTGTTTAATTGCTCGCCTTACAAAAACAGGACTTCAATATCTCTGGCAACTTTTTGTTTTTTCATGTCTCCTGTTTTTGTAATGATTTCAGATGTGATTCGTACGAGCGTAATTCAAAAAAATTGACCAATTGAGTTAAGTGTTTTTCGTAAAACATGGGAAATTGAACCAGAAAGCCAGGCGATAGATAACAGAAGACCGAAAATTTGTATGAGAACAGCTCAAAAACATTTCAGCATAAGTGAGTGGATTCTTCCAGAATAGGAGTTAAGAAGAGAAAGTAAAGGACAGGGTTCTCGTTGACTCAGAAGCGTTGCAGCCAAAATAACAGACGGCAACCTTAAATACAAAAGTAGCAAACCTCTCTCTCTCTTCTTCATTAATCCCAAATAACTGTTTCTAAAAATATGTGCGTACCCTACGTTATACAATTTTCACAGACTATTTGATATGATCTCTTTTGACATTTTCCTGTGACTTAAACAGTCATTGTCTGTAATCAGATTATTTATTATTAAGGTGGTATTATTTTAGATATCTACACATGGTGTTCTTCTAAATGTCCTCATGTCATTTATACTCGCTGCGCTCCTTTTTGGCTTCATATAACAATTGCTGTAAGAAGATTTAACAGGCAATCAGAACAATCGAATGAATGACCACTAAGAGAGAAAGTTTAAATATTTCGCGTTGTTCATTGGTCGATCCCAAATAGCTGCTTCTAAAATATGTGTGTACCCTACATCATGCAATTTTTACAAACAATTTGATATGATATGTAAACAATTTAAAAAATCTCTAAACCAGCGCTCGTTTAATATAAATATTATTTCCTGGAGTAACTCAACAATTTAGAGTTTTCAAATAAATTCAAACGTCCATATTATGTTCCTTACATTCTATATTATTCCTATACGCCATATATATGCCGCCATAGGGGCAGCGATATGTGTTGAAAAAAATAAAACGATTTCAAATTTCTCTGGTTATCAGAATCTTTGGTTACATGATCTCATTGTACGTTTTCCTGTGACTAAAATATTCATTATTTGTATGCCAGATTATTTATTATTACTAAGAGGTTTTCTTTTACACATGATGTTCTTTACATACGTTCATGTCCTTTATGCTCGCTGCGCTCCTTTTATGATGCTTCATCTAACGATTGCCTCATCGAGATTTAACAGGCGATCAGAATACTTGATTGAATGACCACAAAGAGAGAAAGTTGATTTATTTTTCTATTTTTTCATTGGTCGATCCCAAATAACTGTTTCCATAAAAATATTTGTGAAAGAGTTTAACTATTTTTCTCTTTTTTGATTAATCCCAAATAACTGTTTCTAAAAAATGTGCATACCCTACATTATGCCATATTTACAGGATACTTGTGGTAGCGATTACGGACAATGAAATTTTTCCACCGCAATTTTTTTGAGATATTCTTGTTCTCCTGTAGTTTTCTGTTAAAATTGCACAAAAAACTTATCGATATATGATAAAATTAACAAGATGCATGATAAATAAATCAACCATTTTACAAGTCGAGAAAGAACGTTCGAAGTAAGTTCACGACGTACTGTACATTTCTCTGATCCGTTGAGCAAATTGTAGTTAGAGTGGAGTAGGCGTCCGAAGCTACAAGGGTGTGGTTCAATGAAGTGTGAAACTTGATACGATAATAAAGAAATCCGATAACAGAGAGAAGAAATGTACAAGACCTCAGTTCGTAGTGATGTGAATACAAAATATTTTCAATATTTTTTTTTAAATGTGTGTTCTTCAATGTCCACAAATTTAAATAAAACAAATTTCATTACAATTCCCTACTTGGTTCTAAAATTATACTATATTATATCATGTTCCCATAATGAATGTTTTCGTTAAAAAGTGGCGTCGAGTTGCGGGTAAGTAAAGATCGAAACGGTGCCGAGTGCAAATGGTTAAGGTTTACCAGTGGTTTTCTTTTAGATATACGAGTATGTACACATGATTTAATACGTTAATGTCCTTTTTACTCGCTGCTCTCATTTTTGGGCTTCATATAACAATTGCTTCACGAAGATTTACCAGGCAATCAGCATAATTGAATGGATGACCACAAAGAGCGAGATTTTAAATATTTTTCTCTTTGTTGATTGGTCGATCCCAAATAACTGTTTCTAAAAAAATATTTGATGTGTACCGTACCGTATGTAATTTTTGGCAAGCTACTCCTTATGCGTCGAGTTACAAGTTGTAATTGAAAATATATCTTCTCCATATCTCCTAGTATAGTTCTTCAATTGATAGTTTTTGAATAATATTTAGAGACCGTACTGCGTCCCGTATATTATTTCACACAATAGACGGATTCGACAGGAAAGGCGATCGAAAACTTGTATGAAAATATTTCAATACATGTGTGATGAGTGCTATTTCATTTAAGTGAGTGCGTAATTCAAAAATATTTGAGCAAATGAGTGTTATTAAATTATTATCAAGGGGGTAACCAAACAAATTGGAAAATAACTCATAACTATTTAAGTGAGAGTTGGAGTTCATATACCTTGTCCTAGAGAAACAGGAGACTAGAGAAAGAAAGAGCGTGGTTCTCAACGTTGGAAAAATGGTTAAGTTATGTTATGCAAAAATATTCGACGCACCAAAACACTACGATACCGTGTTATTTGAAACAACATTAGTGACGTAACGTCTCAAACGTATGCAAGTCATTTGATCGAATTCTTTAATATTATGTTAGCAACATTGCCTATTTTTAGACTTGTATAGGGTTATCCATTTAGTGGCATGTCAGTTCCCTTAACAACCGAGGAACACGTACAAAGGATAGTTAAAATCTACTCTATTCAAAGTTATGATTCAAACAACAAGGAATAATAAACAGAAAATTGTTGAATGGATTTTAAAGGAGTTTAAGAAGTAGACTGAAATCGTTACAGATGTCATTAGGCCTTCACAGTATGGCTATATACATATGTACATACATATTACCGAAATTTAGTATTTGCTACAGGCTGACTGTATTTGAGGATATCTTACCGCTCACAGCAAGTTCACTTGGTGTCCTATATGGCCCATTGTATTACCCAGTTGAGTGTAGGACAAGGGGGCTTGTTATGATTTATTGGTGGTGTGTTTGAACCACTCGGATCGCCGTATGAAACTCGCTGGGCTTCTTAGTGGTATGTTTTACATCACAGACACATCTTTAAACTTTCTGTTATTCTGAAAACTGATGTTTTGAAGTGCAGGGCCCTCATATTAAAGGTGTTGTACCGATTGATTTGAAATTGAATAATCAGAACAAGTATTAAGGCATATGTGAACAGTTGAGTGAATTAAATCATGGTTGCTTTTCAATCAACGGTTGCAGTTCTTTGTATGCGTACCGTCCAAGACAATAAGAAGACGTCTAAATGAGAAGAACTTACATGGGTGGTTCAGAAACAAAAAATTATTAAATCTTGTCTTTTGCAGATCAACGCAATAATGTTGAGGTGTGCACAGTATTTCATGCTACTGCTCCCTGCCTGAAAAAACTAGCGAGGAAATGCCAGGTCATTCAGCATGACTTCTAATAGGGCAGTGGCAAATGAGACTCGTACTACTTCGGTGGATAACCATGCCATTTGAGGCAAGAAGAGAATCAGAACTTACCAGACAATAATCAATTTAACTGAGGCCATCGGAATACCGCTGGCCTGTAATTTGTCGCAAATTATTAACCCTATACCAGCCTTGTTAGTTCGTCAGCAATTCAATATCGGACGATATCTCTACATTCTGGATGAACCGAAATTTCCCTGAGAAATCCTTGACACAAAATTTCACAAAACGGACATCGAAATGACGTTCGTGACTGACCTGTCCACAGCCTGGATGTGGTGAACCACATCATTGGGGCGAAAAATATCGAAAGGAAAGTGGCAGTGACTACGACCAAGTGTGGGATTGAACCTCCTACAGAAGTCGCACAAAAATAAAACAAAGTGAGCTTTGGTCCTAAGCAAAACGATAACCCTAAGAAGTTTTCTAGTAAAATTTGCAAAAATGCTTTAAAAATAATATTTAATGCTTACGAATTCGCCCTATAGCTCTCTTATATGTGTAATGGGGTGTGGGCTTCGAAATAAGCATGTTTATGTGGCACATCCATTTAAGTTGCGTGTATTGTGGTTGTGTCAGTGTCTGCAACGTTTGCAAATGTCCTTAAATAATTGTCTACCAAACATGCCACACATACCTTTTATACTTGCAACACACATAAACACTCACAACATAGTGTACAGCCTATAAAGAGTGCAGCATGAGTGGTTAAGCAAGTAGCTCTCGTATCAGCACTGATATTGTAGCCATTCAACAGGACTCAGAGTTAAAAGTAAATGTAGGACATTCCACGCATTTGTTGTTGTTTTTTGTCGCTGGTCTTTTGTTGTTGGTTGTAATAAAGTTATGCTGTTGATGTATGGGCGATACAAGAGAGTCAGAGTCAGTGTCAGGCGGTTTGAGTTTAAAATTGCATAACTTTCATGGCCAGTTCCTCTAGTAGTTTCTTGTTAATGTAGTGGTAGTAGTAGGTCTTTGCTGTTATTGTTGTTTTTCCTAGACGTCTGAAATTTTCTTTTGATATTGGTAAAATTGCACTTCTTGTCACATGAATTTTGTTTTGTTCAGTCAATACGAAAATGAACACAGAAAAGGAAAACAACACAGCACAGCAACAATATATTGAAGAATGTAGTAAGAAATATTTTTCGTTTTCATAACAGTTCTTTTGTGGTTGATTGTGGGAAGTGCGGCAGTAATTTGATTTGCAAATACATTTTTGACTTATAAATATAAGGTAATGTCCTTAAAAATTTTAAATTAATATGACATTTAGAAGTATGAATGTTATTAGAATACTCTCTACAAGAATAGTTATAGAATTCAATTTGATTCAATTAAATTTGAATGTTTATGGCAAAGTATGTGTACATTGGTGGGTTAAATTTCCAGCTTTAAGATCCCGTTATAATACCGATAGTGCCTATTTTATTATTCAACTATAAGTCCTGCCTGTAATAAGTATAGGCTCTATTGAAATCAACTTTGGTTCGACGCACGTGCCATCTATAAGTTCAGGACGACCAAAAATCCCTTGTTTTTGACTCCAAAGTGCCGGAAAAAGTTATTGGGAGGTATTCTCATCTTACGGAGTAAGCAACCAAGGTCCAGTGTCTTGTTATAACACACTGTCTAGGGACATAATGGTCGCTTTTCTTATTTGCTTACCAAATTTGTCCTTACAACGCTTTAGTAAAGATTCTCACACAACTCTTGTTGCATGTTGTATTCATTTTATATAATTCTTGTTGCATGTTATCATTTTCCACATGAATGGCGGGACATACAGTTTAATGTGAACTTCAAAGTACAGATTTGAGGAACATTTCATGGCACTTTCATTTACTGTTAAAATTTTTGTCAAAGGCTATGGAGAGGAGTTATTTCTTTTTACTTAGTTGGGTGCGAGATAATAAGCCTACAACCTTCCTACTAGACTATGGCGTTTCATTCTGCACTGGTTCCAATAAATGTTTTCAGTACGGTGGATTGTAAGCACTTTTAGACTTCACTGAGAACAAACTCCTAATCTTCATCACGACAGCAGTTCCTTAAGGTTTCGTTGTTAAATTGTGCCATACACACTAGGCGCATAATTGCTAGATGACTTGCCTTTGATATCTTCATCGTCTACTGACTATGCATCCCCATAATATTAAGGAAAAAATATGCTTGATTGACTGAGAAACTATGTCGTAATCCTGATTAAATTGGTTGCAAGGACCAATTATGTATGTATGCTGACTGAGTTTAATTTACTTTTCGACTTCGCTTTTAGGAATTTTGTTTTTTCATTCATAACATAGACTCACGTTGGAGGTTGATAAAGAGTATCTCCGCTCATTTCATAAGTGGAGCCCGTTTAACATTTTGGTTTATTATGACAATTTCATTAGCAAAAAGTTACGTGTTCATCTTCAGTTACCAGTTACCATGCTACAAATGGTCGATTTTAAATACGATTCTCCTTATGACAACAGTGTCTTTATTATTGCGAATTCTCTGAATAATTATAAATTTATTTCTAGTTTCTTTTAAATAAATATACATACGTTTTCACAATTTCCTTAACACTAAAATTTCCTCTAAAAATACGTGAAATACTTACTTTCGCCTTTTTTGATCGGACGGCAACTCTGTCTCATTCAAAACAGTAAAAAGAATGGCAAACCAACTCCCCAGAGAGTTGCAAATAAACTATAAAAAGTATGAAGACATAAACCTAAAGGATAAAAATAGGAAGAAAAACAAAAACGATCCAACAGTAAACGTACCCAACAAAAAAAAAAAAAAAATACCGGCATATCAAACATAGAAACAAATCCCCCACAAGTAAAGTAAACAGCTGCTTTAACAACAAACACACATTCATGTATACACACAAGAGAGAGAGAAAGAGAATAAAAATTTTACAAAACGAAACGTATTGGTATTAAACACTATTACTTAACACACTAGACTTTTACAGCGTTCTACAGTGTGTATTATACTACAGATTTTTGTATCTTTATGGTGTAAAGAATCACAAAGAAAACATTTTTTTTAATTTCTTATAAAATACAAAAATTTACACGAATATCAAAACGAAAATTTTGAAATATTTCAAAACCTTTAAGGTCTTTAGGAAGTTTCTCGTATAGTTTTTAGTTTGCAACATTATTTGAACCCTGCACTAGGTATATCTTGCCTTTTCAGCACACTTATAAATTATGATTTATTGATGACTGAAAGCTTTATGCAGCTCCTAAACATTACGACTGAATGTACAGCTTATTATTGTGTGCAAACAATTGTTATGTTGAACAGCTGGTTGGTCATCGGTTGGTTAAAGTTCAAAGAAATTTTGATTTTCATTCAACCGACAACCAATACGATGCTACAATAACAATTTATAAGTAAACTTGGTTTTAACATGTTGTAAAACTAATCGCAACGTATAGAGGAGACATTATAGTTAAAAAAAATCTCCATACAACAGCTTTATTTTGTGATGCCACCAATTATTAATTTATTTTTTGGTACTTTTTGTGCCACACATTCTGGCACTGAACCATAAAAATGTCCCACACTTTCATAAACCAATGTCAATGCCAATGTAAATAACATGAGCCGTTTGACCAATAGTGCGCCATTGGCTTATGATATAAGAACTGTTAATAACGTGAGCCATTAGAACAACAGAGGCGGCAAGGCATTGGCTTCTGCCTTAAGTACTGTAAATAACATGAGCCATTTAAACAACAGTGAGGAGAAGCAACTCACTAAACGATTTAAAACACACAAATGTAAACGAACATGTTTGTTTGCAAAAATTAACACTGAAGGAGATGAAATTCTCCCAAAACATAAACAACATTTATTATGTCCCAAAATACAAAACAAAAAACAATAGATGTGATTAGGAAGAAAAAAGGAACGAAAAGACGGTTTACAGAAATGAGTGTACGAAAAAAGAGAATTATACTATGTGATTTCTTTAATAATTTTGCATTTCCTCACTTAGTATTCTTCTTTGACAGAAGCATTAACGAGTTATTAACTGATATTAAAAGAAAGGGACTCGTTAAAAAGCAAACGATTAAATTTATTATTATTACAGCACACATGACAATATCTATACATATACTGTATTTCATATCAAAGTCCTGGTCTGTGAGGGGGCAGTGGAGGTAGATATGGAGTTTTTAAAAGCAAGCGAGCAATAAATACACAAGAGTGTAAAAGTAATACAAGTACCCTTAAACTTGGCTCTGCAAAGCCAACGAAATTGTAAACAAAATTCTCTTTTATTTACTAGAGAATATGTATGATAGTGTGTGTGTTTGCGAGTGTAAAACATTCCATGTGCATTTATTGCTTTTAGTAAAGTTTTGTGTTTTTGGAATAAAAAAGCAAAAAACGTAAGAGAAGTGTGTGTGCAAGTGTTTGTAGATGCTTTTTGCATGCATTTCTCGTTATGTTTACCCGCTAATATGTTGTCTGTGCTTTAATACTGTTCAGTGTAAGTTTTGCCATGTTAGTGTAGGGATGTGTCTGCAATATTTTTATTCGTGTGTTGGGTCTCTCGCGTACGGTATTTTATATTCGTTTAAAGTTTAAACTAAACTACGGTGTGTAATAAAAGTCATTTTAATTATGTGAAAAATAAAAACAAAATTACAAATAAAGTGAAAATAGAAAATGCCAAGCTAGGATTCTTCTTATAAGTGAAAGAAAGATTCTTTGGCAATGCAAAAAAAGGGAGCATGACGAAAAGCAATTTTGTCCCAAACCGGTTAATTAAAAAGGCTTAGAAAATATTTTAAATGGCTGAAAATATAAAGAAGAAATAAGAAGAGCACAAGACAAAAAAAGTAAAAAAGGGTGAAGTGACATTGGAAAGAAAGAAAACACAAAAGCGATTAAAATGAAAATTAAAAAAAAAAGTTTTTTCATTAAAAAATTTAAAAGAAGTGTGTGTTTAAGAGTAAATACAACAATTTTTAAATGCTGCTGTTGCTTCCAGAAATTTGTTGCCGCCATTGTTTTTCTATTAAAAAGGGCTGTTAATAGTAATTGACCGGCTCCCTTTCCTCAATGAACCACCAGTTGGATATTTTTTCTGTTGGAAATACCAGGTAAGTGTTATAATTTTACACTTTCCATTGGAAAATGGAAACTGTAGATTTTGACAAAACAAAATTTGTTCATTTGATTTTATTTCATATCGTTGTTGTTATTGTTTTCGGCCGCCGGTAAACACGAAACGCGGTGTAAAACTGAATTTATTGTGCCTCTGTCTAGTTACAACAAATATTTTTACTTTATTTTTCATTGCCATTGTTGTTGTTTGTGGTCTCAGACTTTTATTTTGATTATACTGTTACTAGGAGGGCATTTACAACATTTTTGGTAATGTTTTTTCAATTGATTTTTAAAATTTCAAATTTAGGCTTTCACATGGGGCTTGTCGGCTGTTTTGTAAGAAATTACTTAAAAATTTCTATATTTACAACTAGTAGGTATATGCCTGACTATACCCCTATTACCCTATACCGCTTTAAAATTATCCCAAGTAATCCTATCATCAGGAACTTATTTGAATTTAAATCCGCTACGTTCAGTCGATCTTCTTTGCTCTTCTATTTTAGTACATTGTCTTTTACATGCGTTCTATCAAATGTTTCTCATGGATTACACCTATGAAAACTGTTTGAATAAAAACATTGTTTCTTATAATTCCACAGTAAAATAAAGTTGAGCAGCGAATTGTCTTTCATCGGCATCTGTCCTGATCCAATAACTTTACTTCTGATCAATTCAGATTGTATCTGCCGTCTTCAGGTGCTGGCAGGTTTTGTGCTGCCTTGTTTTCTTTTTTTTTTTAAACCAGCACTCAGGGGATGGCCCCTACTCACGCAGTGCATTGTGCAGGTTTAGGAAAATAGGTTATAGGAAGGTGGAAAGAAGGAGTAGTAGTCGTCAGCCCACGCACGTTACAAAAATCGATGCGAAAGCGACCCGTTGATTCCATTCAATTGCAATTCTTGCTGTACATATCATCATGTGGTGATGGCCAATGTGTTCCATAATCCGAAGCTGCATAGCAGTATGGAAAACATAATTTTGAGTGAGAACGCAGATTTGTTTGTAAGGAAATTTTTCTGATGAGGCTTTTTTATACGGTTTGCACAGTATCGTTTGATACCTCGTTAAGTACTTGAACTGTAATTCTTTATGTTTTGTCCTTTCTACAGCACAGTCAGCGGAAGGCATTAGCGTTTGAATGGACTCAGTATGTATGTATCCTCATTTTTTTTTTGTTTCGATTGGTTTTATTCTTAATTTCACTTTACATTTCGTCATGTGCATAGCTTCGTCTTTGATATTTTGGATCAACATATGAAGGAAGGCAACAGATTTACAGTCTCGAAGACTATGTTTTGCCTTCAAATTAACGTAAATTTCTTTCATGCAAATCTTTAAAGTCCAAACGTATTAATCCGTAAGAGAAATCCTGGATCTCTATATGAATTAGAACCCTAATTAGGGAACGCATGGTTGCTTATGCCCGATGTGGTGGAGATTGCGAAATTATTAGATTAGGGAAATATTTCGATATTGTAGAGGGAAATTATTTAAAAGTATCACAGAATTGAAATGATTATTTTGTCGGCTAAAATTTTCCTTAGCAGATCTCCTAGCCAAATGGATGTTAAATTGGTGACAGGAATCATAAATTTTTTAATAATTGAACCCATAAACCATCTTCAAAGTCGTCGTAGTATGTAGGCTTATTAGACGCGAGCCCATGGTTTAATCTCAAGCTCAGACATCTCGAACCAAATGAAATGTGACTTCCTCTCAGTTATCTTGTGATAAAAACTGAGAAAAATTGAAAAAACATATGTGGGAAGAGAATTATTTTACGTTTTGGTGATCATAATCGGCCACCAAACTGCAAGGATTTGATGCAGTTAGTTTGTTTCTTTTGGGCTAACATTTGAGCATTTAAAAATTAACATTTGTCCTGTTATCGGCGAGTTACTGCACAAAATGTGAGAAACAGTTTGGTTTTTTTATGGACTGAATAAGTGTGTAGGTGAAATCGCCGATTTCTTGTATGTAGAAGGGTTCAAATAACAGCATAGACATCTCGAAAACGAAAGAAATTAAAAAAAAATATATCTTTTGGCGGGGTTTCCTCCCAAAAAATTAAAATTGTCATGAAAAGTTTCTCAAATTTGTCTTCCAGAGTCAAAGGCGTAGGGTAGTCCCGTCGTTTATCATTAAAATCAACACACCCCCAACATGTATGGTGGGAAACTAGGCTGTAATAACAACCAATTAGGGAAGTTAAATTTCAGCACCAGTACAGTCCCATAAGATTTTGAATTTAAAAAGTTGTATTTCCATGCGTCAATACTGTTTTTAATTATGCTAGGCTAAGTCGCTGTATATTGGAAAATAAAATTCAATATAAGTTCGAGTTTTAAACACCTTGTGCGGCGAGTATATTTTATAACGGTAGTTAATGTTACTTTTCCTTTTTCTTGTTTTCAGTAGATCATAGTTCCAGTTTTTTGTTTTCATTTTGTCACTTGTGTATTTGCTTCGTATCCTCTTTTGAATCGAATTGTTTTTCTATTCGTTTTGATTTTTTTCTGTTGCTGTTTCGAGAATTTACGAAAATCGAAAATTGGCGTGTGCTAGGCGAATTCATGTAATAGGTGGGATTGACTAAACAGCTGATACTATTCCAAGTGTCAAAATTTGTGTGTGTTTGTTGTGCGTGTGTGTTTTGTTGTTAACTTTTTTTTCTCTTCAATTTTTTTTCTTCCTATTTTGACAGCCGAAGGAGTGTTTTACAAAAACAAAATGCCTGTTGTTTTTGCATTGTTGTACTTGTTGTAGAGTTGCGGCTACCTTATATGAATTTGCCGTGGGCGTGTGTTAAAAAAAAATTACGATTCAACCGAAAACAGATTCTCTCTGCAAGAATACGATATACTTGTTGTGTACCGTTATTGTTGTTCTCATCATCATTATTCAGTAATCTATGGTCAAACAACACTACAGTTGTTTGTTGGTGTTTTGTGTTCTTCTCTTCATTCTCCCTGTGGCCCTATTCTGTTTTCCCATACAGTTCTGGTTAGAAACAAGAGTTGTGTTGCTGTTGTCTGCCTATGTTACTTGTCTGTCTTGTGTTGTCTTGTCTTCTCTGCCATAAGTATTTGCGTAGATTTTTTTCATCGTTTTTGTCTGTTTTTTTATTCTTTGCTATCCAATTAATAAAATTAATTATGGCGAGTGTTACCAATTTCACCATGACTTATTTATTTAGTTTTTGAAATGAACATGAACTGGAACATAACTAATGGACTGAAAGTGAAAAGGTTTTTCCTGTAATGGTCCTATTTGATTAGAAAATAAAATTTCATTAATTTCTGGTGTGATTTATGTCATCAGTTAGAAGAGGTGATAGACAAGAAATATTAATTATCGATATAGAATTTCGTTTAAGAATTGCGTTGCATTATAATCATAGCTTATCAACTGATTACAGACAAAATTATAGCAAGGATTCGTGTGTACTACGAAAACATTTTTTATGATGTTATTCATTTAAAAGAGACGTCCTAGCATTGTTGCCAGTTCTTTCATAAAATATTTCATCATTTATTTAACATAACTTAAAATAATACATATGTATGTATGTCTAAATATAATTGAATTAAATTAGCAAAGTCAAAAGTCAACATTTTTAAAAGAGCCAATGTTAAGTGTTTAACAAAATGGAGAATGCAATCTCGAAAATTGTTTTAAAAATTGAAAAATTTAAAAAAAAATTTTTTTTGCATCAACAATGTCCGAGTAGGTTGATCGATATTATGGGAAAATGGGAGTTGCTCTCACTATATATGTATATGGTATCAAGCATTTCAAAACATAAATATAGGCTACGAAGTTAATTGTTTTCTTCAAATGAGCAAAAAAGTTTTTTTTATGTATAAATGGGGCTAAGTGGGATAAATATGGACTTGTGGGGGAATTGGGCTGGATATTCATGGTGTCAATGATTTCAAAACAGCTTTCCTTGCTTTAAGTTACCTGGGACCAGAGATATATGGTCGAAATTATTTATTTATCAACGACAAAATCAAATAAATGTAATTCCTCGAACAAAAAAATCCAAGTCATCGTCTCCAAAAATGGAAGTCATAGTCAAAACATACAAGTCATCGCACAAAAAAATGCAAGTCATCGACACAAGAAATGGTAGCCGTCCACAAAAAAGCAAGTCATGAACAAAGAGATTGCAATGCGACAGTTTTACCTAATTTATATAGAAAACTTTTTGTTGATCATTTAAAGAAAACAATTATCATAGTCGTCTACTTTTTATTCGATGTAGTCTCATTTATACAAATAAATTGCTTTACAGAATTATGCTTTTATAAACCTCTCTTTGGACTATAATTCGGACCGATTCAAATTAGAAGTTGGAAGATCCAGATATTAGAAATAAGCTATGCAATGCCTGTTAAGTTTCGTATTTTATTCCGTTAAATCTCTTCAAAATTTAGTTCATAAAATACGTCCTGAAATGAATGACATTTTCCTTGAATTTCTTAACATTAATCATGATTTTCTTTATGGAAAATGCAGTTTAAATCTCTCTAATTTATAGCCTTTTTTAGAATTTCGATTGTTTTCGTTAATTTGACAAGATTTTTTTGTTCTCTCAATTTTTTTCATTTCTTCTAATTTTCCTTTTTCTAAGGGTATGGGAGTAAGGTAAAAAGAATGTTCTTGAAATTTTCCCCACATAACAAAAAAAAAATATTAAGCAAAAAACATAGAAAATCAAGATGAAAGTGAGGCAGGCATAGTGTAAAATAATGAGAGTGTGCCTCATTCATTTATGTAGACAGACAGTGCAGCAAATTGAACCACCCAGTACCCTGTGAAGGGAAAACAAAAGTGCATATGCAAGTTGTTCGCATTTTTTTGTGTGGAGTTTGAAAGTCAAATGAAATAGAAAATTGTTTAGAATTTATACTGCCTCATAGTCTAGACATGTTTTAGAGCTTAAAACTACTATAAATGGATGAATAAATGAATGGCAGGACGACAGAAAAGATAAACTTGAAACTTTTTGGGAGATTTTTTCTTGTTGTTGTTGTTCTTTTTTGTTTTAAATCCAGCTACAGTTTAAAGAACAAAAACAAAAAAATCCCAAAATACTTGTGGTAGAAAATTATTTGACGGTCAATTTCGACTACGTTAAACCCCTGCAATGTAATATTGATCAAGCAAAAGTTAATCTTGGATGGTGTAGTATTTACATTCAGCAATAGTGATTGTATTGTAGCAAGTGGGGGTTGGGTTGGCGAGAGCTAATTTTCTCGATTGGCACGATTATCATAGATAACCCACTATCACGGTACGGAAGAGGACCCATATGTGACCATTGATATTCTAGAGAATTTTCCAGCACACAATTTTTAGTTTCAAAGCTAATTTTCTCAATATCATATCACTCTATATGTGACTATATTGCTGATTATATCAAGAGGCCTTGCAATCTTCCTTCGAATGTCGTAAGGTACTCATAGACCTAGTATTTGTCCTAAAATTAGCTCCTAACCTAGTGGGTTTGTGCAGATGGATAATGTTAAACAATTTAAACTTAACTAGCAAAGACAAAAACCAATATTTAACAGAGCTAAGGTTAGAGTTAACAGAGCAATGTTAAGTGGTTAACAGAAAATACGAAAACTAGTCAAGGAAGAAATCATCCAAATATACGATATCAGGGACTTGCTGCAGAACAAAACACAAAATTTTGCCCTGTTATTGCCAAATGTGGTTCTGCTAAAATTTTTGGATTGCGTCTTGTGTTTACAAATCCGAATTTATTTTCACACACAATGCTTTTTACTATAAAAAAAAGGAAAGATCTGTAATTAAGCATCAAATCTACATTTAGTTTGCTCGGTTCTGTTGCATCCAAGGAGCATCTTTTGTTGGTTGACTGGTCGAAGAAGCATTTAATGTGGTTATCTGAGGGGTCAGCTGGTTGTTCAAAAAGCTTTGTTAAAGGTAGGAAAACTCTTTTAGATGGAATGACTCCATTCCCCTGCGTGTTTTATTTCGAATATAGGCAGTGGATGTTTTGAAAGACTTTCCATGGCAATCTTATTTGCTCTTAGAGCTTTTTTTTTGCCAGAAATCTGCTGAGAGGAAGCCGCCGGTTTGTTCGACGTGTCTGCCCTGATTTGAACAGTGGCCTCGCGTTTAATGATCCAACACACTACCTACTAGACCACGGCTACTTTGTTCTGTAACATTCAAATATAAGTCTCGATATAAACAAACTCGTTACATTAACTAGATGACCTCCAAAAGGACTCTCCTAAGCATGGCGTGGGGTATTAACAAAAAGAAGAATTATTACAGAAATTGTTAAACGTGTGTTGCTGATGCAAAAGAATTGAATGAAATTTTGTATGTGTATGTCCACGGTTTCTGACATGTGTCAGAAGTGCCCAATGAGAACAACTAAATGAGTGGGTATTTGAATGCGCCAAAAAAAGAAAAAAAGGAAGAAATAAATTCAGTTTCCATAGCTGTTGCCTGTTGTATTCGAAAGATGACGGCTACTGAAATGAAGCCTAATGCCAGCAATTTTTCGTAATTCGCTCTCTCATTCGCAATTCAACACCCAATTATGTGCTAAATTACGTCATTCGCCATACAAAATTTTGTGAGCGAATTACCCAAATTGTGTGTAATCCAATTTCTATTACCCTGTGGATTACTTAAAAATCAATGCAATCTCTAAATTTTATCGTATTTTTGCCATCACCAGCTGTCAAAGCACAAAAAATATAAACAAAAAATATTGTAAACAATAAACAATAATGGAATCCAAAAATAATATTTTAAAAAAGTATTATTTATAAGAAACTTATTCGCGAAATTAGCAGAGGAAGCCACGATGTGTGTAGAAAACCTTTTGAAAAGTATTTGCAGCTTTTGAAGAAGCTGTATGAAAAATATTAATAATAATTTAGTAATAAGAAGAAGAAGAACTGTAAAAAAGAATTACAAAACTACCGTGTGAACATGATAATTCAAATAAGTAATTCAAACAGAGAGCGAAGTAATTCGAAGGCTCGTGCGAACATAGCATAATATTTGAAGTGGATGAATATGAGATTCTTTCATCTTTTTCTGTCTGCTTTTCGATTTCTTTTGTTTTTCGGGTTGGGCAGAGAAAAAATTCAATTTTCTGTGTTAGAAAACCTAGACACAAGATTCACATTTTTTGTATTTAAATGTGCTTGTTATAGCTGTTGTTGGTTTTTTTTTTTTTTTTTTTTTTTTTTTTTTTTTTATTTATATTTTATTATTGTCTGTTAGTTACATCAAATAACATTTGTGTACTTAAACAACTTTTGCAATCTCCAGTCATATTTGTGGTTTGAGCTTAACGACTACTTAGAACATGATCAAAAGCACTATGGGCTACATAGAGTCCAATTTGGAGAAAAATTGTTTTGTTTAATGTTCAAATATATCAAGAATGTATTGTAATTGTAATGTAATAATGTTAGCTGAGGGCTCCCATCCAATCTATTCAATTTATAGCAAACTCCACGATGATGATCCATTTGTGTAGCTTCTTGCGTTTGAATATACGAAGAGAGCGGATGTGCAATAAGATGTATGTAAAGAGATTTATGTGGAATGTCACGCAGTTCTGGCCTCATAATTTTCCATGAAGATCATCAGCAATTATTACTTAGTCTAGTCGACTTAGTCTAGTAGGTAGTGCTTATTAAATCAGAGATCGTTGTTTCAACCATAGCTTGACATCTCAAACAAAACTAAATAAAAAAAACAATTTTTCTCTCCTCGACTTCTCGGCAGTCTTCTCCAAAAAAATTTGGGGAATGAATAAAATTCGCATATAAAGTTTTTCAGTCTGTTGTTCAGAGTCGAAGTTAAAGGCCCCGCAGCTCCTGCAGCAAGGTTGTAATCCTAACTAAAGGGTTGTGTTTTTAAGTTGGGTTGTGTTTATGAAAGGAGAACAGTATAGCAATCGAAGTAAAACAGTAGTTAATCGTGACCTGGTCTGGGTCATAAAGTAGATGAGGTAAAACTTCCAAACAATGCTTGTGCACACTTGAGTGAGTAATCGTCAGATGTTTTCTCTTCATCGAAGACGCAAACAAAGTGTTAATTGCATAAGTTTAAGCAAGACATTAATAAAGCCACGATCGTTAAGTACCAAATGCTGTGAAATGTACTTAAACCATTAAACAATTTGTGATCTTAATTATCAAATTTATGAGCTCCACTGACCATAGTGCACTTTTCGACTAGGCAAAGGAAGAACCCACCAATAAACTTTTATACTTTTCTAACGTACTTTCAGCTACAATAACGGCAACGAAAAAGGAAGAAATAAATAGAAACTATTTTTGAAAACATTGAAGTTTAAATTTGTAGCCTTCAATAGCAGCACAGTGTGGTTTGATACATAAAGGGTGACTAGCGGACAAAGAGGGAAATTTTAAAAGCCAACAACCAGATTAGTATTATTGCTTCAGTTTTTTTTTTTGCTTTAGTTTGTTTCATTTTATTTTCTGCTTTTAAAAAATCGAAATGCAAAGGCATAAACAAAACGAATTAAAGCAACAACAACACCAACACAAAGCTTTAACTTAACTTTATCCTTTTTAGCCAAAAAAATAGCCAATAGCACAGCATAAACGACTGTCTTTTTACTCTTTATTTAATCTACCCAGAACAAAAACAAAAAACCAAAACAAAATGAGAAAAAAAAGTGAAAACAACAGCAGATGAAAAGAATCAAAAAGTAAAACATTTAAGCAAAAAATTAAGTGAAAGAAATAGAGAAAGGGAGAAAAAGAGAGAATTGATGTAACAGAGAATACAGTGGATTATAGGAAAAGTAAACCAACAACGCTCAGGAAGTAGGCTCTATATAAGCTGTTATTTCTTAGAGGATATTTACTTATAAGAGCGATAAAGTTGACGGTTTTCTAGCGCAATATTTAGATTTGAGATAAAAAAAAAATGAAAAATTCTTATAAAGTTTTAAGCAGGACAGCATGAACGTCAGTTATTTCATAAAACTCTCAGCCATCACCAGAGTTTTGGGAAATTGCGAATTTTGTTCACATAGTCTTTAGCTAGACACGTTCTGTCAACAAGTTCTACCTGCTCAAGAACTCTACTTCTTAGATTGTCAATTACAGACAAGATGGTAGGTCGTCTCCTCCTCTTACTAGTTGTTACAAAGCTTGCGGTAGTTAATATGTGGTATTCCCAGTTTAATTTACGTACGCGTACAGGCCAGTTTCCGTCTAAAACTACCATGAGATTTCTATAATTTTAAAACAAAAATTGATTTGTTTATATCCATATCGAATCAGATCTGTCTGGTCTATCTGTGAGAGGGTTCATTACTCCATCTTTCGTTTGTAAGTGAATAAAGTTTGTGTGAATCCATTCCGTGTCCGCATGACAGCTATAATGAATACCACAAGAAGATCAGAGGGTGCCAATGTAGCAGGGAAGCAGTACAATTCAATCTGTAAGATTTATTACCACTGTACATACTACAAAATCAATACCTTTTTATGGAGTACGTCAATTTTAGATGATGATATTTATCAGACCTATTTGCTTAACTGAAATAAATTCATAAAAAAATAGAAACTAAAACTGAATATGAAGCTGAAGAAGACGCTTTCTATGTTGTTAATAGAACCTGTTCCAGAAATACTGGGCTAAATTGTTGAAGTTAGATCCAGTGTTGCCATTTGCCAAGTTTTCCCTTTTTTTCCAAGCTTTTTAGGATGCGAAAAAGTTTTCATTAAGTTTGTTTTCTAACAAAACAAGTTTTTTCGACAAAATTAATTTAAAATTTTTTTTCAATAAATTTAATGATAATAACACGCAATAATTAAATTTTTTAAGGAAATGTTATGTATTTTATTAGTCCCGGGCAAAAGTAGCAAAAAACAGCAATAGAGGGTACCGGTCTCTCGTGTTTCCTTTCAACATTTTGGAACTTTTGTAGAAAACAAGTTTTTTTTGGTAAAAAAAAGTTTTTTCCCCAGAAATAAAAAGTTTTTTTCAAAAAAATTCTGGCAACGCTGGTTAGATCAATCAAATTAGTAGACATTTATTCCATTTGTTTTGTATATCACCATGGGCGGGTATATCATCCAACAACACATGATAATAATAAACCTGTTTTTTAAAAATAGGTGTTCCCTTCGGGACCTAATTTTCGTTGAAAATTATTTTCAGCGATGAGGCCCATTCCTCTCTGATTGGGTACGTACACAAAAAAAATAAAAAAATTACTCGCATTTGGAACGATTCCAATTTACGTCCAATACAACCTAAAAGAGCCAATGCTTAGTGTGAATTTAGAGCAAGCGGATTCATCAGCCCATATTTCATGAGAACGACGTTAGTTAGGTCATCACCGTCCACGGCAAGCACTATTTTAAAAGCCAACAATCGGTAATTATTTATTTATTTAATTATATTATTCTTTTGTCCTCAATTAAATGATTAGAGCATCAACGACAAGTGGTTTTAATAGGACGAGGCTACCTGCCTCCCAACTCATATTTTATTGAATATTCTGCTCGAGCGATTTTAAGCCATGGTCAGTTTAGTTAGGCCCCCAACGTCGTTGGATTTGTCACTGTGAGTATTTTTTTGTGCGGTTTTTATGCCATCGGCCACAATTCAGTTTGATTTATACGCCATGGTGGTATGGAAAATTGAAGAAGCAGTGGCGGACATTTTAGTGATGTTCTATTCTTCACACAATGTCAACAATTGGTCTTCCAAACGAATAAGAAATGTCACTGATATTCCCACTCACACAGTCTGTGTTATTTGAATTTTAAGATTCGAAGCTCTTAATGAAAGTCCCGATACTCGAAACCTTGTTAGTTGATACAACATCTTTATGGCTATTTTTGGTTTTTTAATCGTGGAGGCAGTTTGTAAAAGTTAGCTTCTATCGGCAAATTTTATTCTATTTTTCAAGGGGGATTTTGTATACAATGGAGGTCATCATATATTTGTGGTTTGAATTGTTCTCTCTACTAAGACTCTATTGTATGCTTTTGTTTCCTGTTTATGTTTGTCAAAAAGTCAAATTTCAGAATTTCAATTTAAATTATATTTTATTTTTTATTGTTGTTATTGTTATTGTAAATAAATTTTTTGTTAACAATTTTCATTTTTCTTTTGTATTTTTTATTTAAATTATTATCATCATCGTATTACTCGGTTCTTGATTGTTATAAGTTGGTATGTTATGGTTTGTCTTTATTTATCTTGACCATAAAGTTGATTCGATTTATAAATTTTGCATTTAAATTTTATTTCGAATCAATTATAAGAGATAACTTTTGGTCTTTGCCTTACTGCTGAGTAGAACTTGAGTTGGAAAAAGCGTATGGAAAGAAGTGGACTCATAAAATTAAAATATTTACTGTGGATGCAACTCATAAGATCACATAGCTTTTTAGAGAGTTTTCATGTTTAAAGTCGTTTTTATAAGGCTACCAATTGGCCATCAAATTTCATTAAAGAATTTAGAAAAATCACAACCATACTCGTACTCAATGTATTGAAGAATTTGTTCTATTTTTCAACCAGAATTGATCATATCTGTAGCGGGCTTTACATTTTCTGACGATTTTCATTACCTAACCAATCTTTAAGCAAGTAATAGAAGTCAGTGGCATGATATGAGGCACTCATAAGATTAGCTAATGGATAAGGAAAGAGTACTTCCTAGGGCCAGTGCTAGCATACACTCCCCGAAATATTTATAAGACCAAACGTATTTCTCGAAAAACTTAAAATCTTTTAGACCAATTCGTACCATTTTTGGGTTAAATATAACTAACTATAATATAAATCTTTTTATGTAAAAAAAATATTTTTTTCTTTGTTTAATAAAAGGATAACACAAAATGAATTTCATTCTCAAACGAAAAAAATATAAGACCAAAATTAAATAATATTCACCTAAAGCTAAAATAACAATGATAAAAAACAACTACTGAGTAATTTTTGTATTTATTAGTAATTAGTGTGTCCACCGTGATTAATAATGACTTCCTGAAGACGATTTAGATCTGGATTTAGATCTGGACTACATGCCGGCCAATTCAAAACTGGTATGTTTCTGGAGGACAGAAATGATTTTGTTGCTTTTGATTTATGGATTGCGGCGTTATCCTGCTGAAATATCCGATTGTTGCCTAACGAATCATCCCCAAAATTAATTAAAACGTCATCTAATAATTCAATATACTTCTCGCTATTCATTTTAGTTGATATAAAACAAATAGGAGTCCTTCCCATAGTCGAAATCCCAGCCCAAACCGTTACGGTGCCTCCACCGAAATTTCGCGACATTCGTTGATTTTTTTTTTTACGTGGATCCATCCAATATTTTTGGGAACCATCTGGACCATCTAAATCAACTTTTTTTCATCAGAAAAAACCACTGATAACGTTAAATAACTTCAACTGTGCAATATTTTTTTTCTGCTTCTACCAACGCATTCGTTTGTTGCTTTTCGAAGATGACGTGGATATTTGAGTCTTATTTTTTATTCCAGTTGTTGCAACACATCGTGCCTCAACTATGTTGCCTTCATGGCATTGTTGTCTTGGATGTTCTTGTGCTATGGCTTGCCATGCTTTTAGGCATTGAGAGCTGCTTGCAATGACCGTGTCTTTTTATCTTTGTGAACCGGTCTTCGGAGGAAAATAAAAGAAGTTTTAAAATATAAGCAGAGTCAACGTTTGAAAGTTTTTTGTTTAACGTCTGTTTTTGCCTATTTTTTATGCTGGTGTTCCTCAAGTACTCTCATCATTTGGTATATGCTTGATGATGTTGTTGTTGCTGTTTTTGCTGTTCTTTTATAGCATATTCGCTCGTAATGTTTCATAATTCCATCTATCGTTTATATTGGCTGCCATTGCCAGTGTCATTTGATATTGTCCTTTGGGAATTTTTTTAAAGTGTCTCAAAACCTTAAAGCTAAGGTTGCCATATTTTGGCACCAACCAACTCGTCTTTTCGCTTAACGAGGACATGAATGAGGCAATCACAAGGATAACCTAATGGAAAATTCATGCTACACAGAATCTTAAATTCTTAATGAGTGAAACCGATAACTCGCATGTCTAAACAAAATTTAGATTGCATGGTTATGCCAATTGTTGTTAATTGTGTAAGAGAGATACTGAACTACAATGGATGGTAAGTAAAGTATGTCGCTGTAATATCTACCCAAACCTTGTTGCCTTACGAGCCTGAAGTTGGTGTCTTCTTCTGAATTACGTTACCGCCTCGATATAGAATTATCCTTTTAGTACTTTTCAAATCGTAGCACTGACAAGACCGTTAAATATATTTCATCAAAAATTTCATTTATTTAGAGAAAGATGTGCGATTCACGAGTATGGATCGTTTAACAACTGAAGAACGGGTAAAAAGAGTCAAAATTGATAGCAAGAGTGGTGATTCAAACGTGACCACTGAAATCACCTACTGTGCAATGACTTGGCAAGATTGTCAACACATTTAGAAGTTGTCGTAGTCTAGTAGAGATTTTAAAAAACTCTGAGATTAAATAAAAATTCCCAATCTGTTGTTTGGAATTGACTTTAAACTGTATGCCCCACCACACATGGATGTAATTAACATAAGAAATATGATCTCCGTTCTTTTATAGCTAGCAGTTGACCAGAATGATCCGTTCTTTAAAGGAACGGTCGCATCCAAATCGCCTCCATTCAGAGCGAAGCATTATCGAAACTTATATTTGGTCATCTTATACATATGTTTAGAGCGATTGCGCAGCCCTTTAAAAAATCTCGTACCAAACTTAACCATAGTTAAATGGTTGTAGTCTTCACTATCTTATGCAAAGGCCTTAAGTTCAGAAAAGATTTATCTTTGCCTAGATTATGTCAGTCTCTGTAACTTGTCGAATTCCAACTGATTAGTTTAGACAGACAATGGTTACTATTCCTACTGGGTCTTCATCTTACTCTTTTATGGCTTGACATTTGAAATCTCGTTCGTAGCGTTTCGTAGTCATCGATGATGATTAAATGTTGTGTTGCTGATGATGGTGTATGTTCATTGCTCTATAAGGCACTCTTTTCGGAAGACACTCTGTTAAGTGCGCTAAGAAAACGGCCGATAAAATGCAAATGTACCATAAAGAGAAGGTGACGGTTGCTTTCGCAGCTACGATGTTTACAGTCTAATGTCTATTTCTTTAAAAAAGCTCAACCAATGATTTGTTAATTTATTTTCGTTTACAGGGCTGAAGTTTGAAATTAATTTTAGTAGTACGAAATGATTCGATACATACATTACGCAGTTTATGAAACGTAAACGAGGCAGAAATGGTGCGCAGACGCACAAATTTCCGAGAGCTGCGAGAACCTTTTTTCAATTCTTTTAGGGTGTATAGTGAGGAAAATATTACCGTGGTTAAGCAGTTTAAATGGTTTCCTTATTCAATTAATGATTAAGTATTCTCTCTCACTTTACTTCGCTTGTTTAAATGATGAAAACAGTACACATTTATAGTCTGTGTTTGCATTTCTTCTTTCCGCAATCTAAGGCAGCATTTAATTATTCATGAAATTTTCTTTTTTTCTTTGGGAAACTATTTTCCTAAAACGAATTGACTTTTATTGATGATGATGGTAGATTAAAATTATTTTCTTCCTCATTCTTTCTCTTTCTATTCTTTTGCTTTTAATTTGTTTAGTTATATTGTATACTTATACGTCTTGTCTGTATTTCAAGTATATGCCATGAATTAATTGATTCTCTTTGTTGAGTTTGATAGAATCGATTTCAGAAAGAAGTTATTTAAACTAATGCAACCACAACAACAACAGACATAATATAAACACAAAAAAATTTATGTAAAGTCTCAATACAATGTAATTGTAATTAAAATTCGAATTAAAATTTAATCGGGTGTAAAATTGTAGTTGCTCTACATACATACATTTTAATTACTCTGAAAATATCTGCGAGTGTAGATATTGCCATTGCCTTTTAATTTTCAGAATGTTTGTTCATGTTTGTCCTGGTATTTACAGCTCCTTTCTAAAAATCTATGGAAATTAAATTTCCTGCACATTTAAAACAAACAAAAAATAGAAAAAGAAGAAAAAATCAATGAATAAAGTTGCTGTGTGGCAAAGGACATCCTTGTCAAAATAAAGAGTTATTCTTGCTCTTACTGCGCTCTAAAATGGTACAAATAATGAATTTTTATTCAACTTGTATAAGTATCCCCTAAAAACAAACAGCAAAGGATGTATTTCTTCGCACCCTTCTAAATGAAAAAAAATCTCGTATGGCGGTTTTGCTTTAATACACCCAAAATTTTTATACAAGCCATGACTGGTACAATGGGAGAGCCTTTATTCTCCAAGTCCTTTAACGTAACTTTTTTTTACACTGATTTTGTTTTTTAGTGGTTTAACGAAATATTCTCCCCCGCCTTTTAAAATAAAATTGAACTTCATTTGATTTAAAATATGTGGTGAAATGCTAGTTAAATTTGTCATCACATGCTAGCATCATCAATTCAACCAGTTCGGTTCTTTAATAAATTAAAAAAAATAATAAACAGCTTTAAGGAGAATGAGAAAGCAGAAAAGAATATTTGAACTCGACTTAAAATTTTAGTTTAATTAGGTTTTTGTGAAAAGGCTGGTAGAAGAGTTAGAAATCGGATTTGACCCCTTCCGTACATGTGAAAGGATGCTAAAGAAATAAAATATCTTAATTTGAAAAAACCCTCAGCCAAGCGTTATAAATTCGAATTCACTTTCTTTTGTTTTATTTTTGAAAATTTGATGGAATAAAGTTCTGAAAGGGCAAACTACAGCGTCTGGGAAGTAACAATCGGTTGTAAAGAAAAAGGCTTGTAAATTTTTCTTTTATTGCCTAAGTGCGCCTTGATATGCGCACAGTTGGGCTTTGGTGTATTGATTGATTTCTTTGAGGGAAAATGTCCCTTCTTTTATACTAAAATTTTGTTGACTTGACAATTCCAAGTCAACCCCTTAATTCTAATACAATTTTATATTGGCTTAATACTAAACATATAGGTTTGTGTGTTTGTTAAATGCTTAGCTATATTCTATAGGTTTGTGTGTATATTAATCATGGGACAAGTGGATGTCATATGACACGCGCCCGCTGTCCACAATAATTCCCACGGTAAAGTGTGAAGAGAGCCACACACGATCACTAGCAATGGAATACAACAACAACACACATTGTGCATATTATATGCATATCAATACTGCCGGCGGCCACTCAGCAAAGTGTCAAATGATCCTCGCGTGTGCGCATACCATTGTGGCGTTATACGCAGCAGCGACGGTCAGCAACATTGAGTCAAGTGGTCGCTGCTCATATGCAATTTGATAATCTTTTGTTTATGCACCTGAAATGTTGTGCTGGTATTGACAACTGTAAAATCATGCTACACGGTAATGCTTTAGCTTTTAGAATATTATACATATAGTACAGAAGTGAAGTACATTCTACCGAAAAGAAACTGAGAATGTGTTTGTGGAAATACAACAATGCACAAATTATGCCAAATTAAACATAGATAAGACGTCATTTGAAGTATTTTTTTGTAAAAATATTATCTTGTTATATTTATTAAGTTTGCTGGAATTACAGTCAAACACAGGAGTCAACTGACTCATTGCTCTGCCTGTATGTAGTAGAACATCAAAAAGAACTTGTAAACAATATGATTTACAACTGCAATAAATACTCTTCTACCAACACTTTAAAGTGTTCTATGCATTCAATATTTTACTATTTTGTAAAGATGTAAAGCTGAGGGAGAATGTGTTGGGGAAAATGAGAGAGGTAAAAAGAGTGAAGAATTTATTTTGGGTATGCATGGCTCAAGCTATTGGTGTACATAAGTTGGTGAGACCAAAATGTAATAGGGTATATGTACATATAAGAGCTTTGTAAGTGTACGTGGGTATACGTTTAATATGCATGTGTTTATCCTTAAAGTTTAAAGCTGCGTTGGTAGTGATAAGTTAAAAAGAAGTAACATTGAATATGCAAAATGCTTAAGTTCCTCTTAAAGTTAGATAAAGAGAGAAACAACAAGTCGCTAGCCCAAGCAGAACATGAGTAGAACAATAAAAGGAAGGAAAAACATTTGAGAAGAATGAAAAATTGTTGTTAAAATTTCTTATAAAAATAAAGTTTTTATTGTGTTTCACTCTTTTCCTCTCTTGTTTCGCATCGCAATCTTTCTGCATATAACTTGTCTGTTTTCGTCTATTAATATTCATTTCGAAATTTGTAAAAATTACTACGTTTGTATGCGGTAGTTTGAGTTCGTGTCTATGTGTGCAATGTCTTAATACATATTCATTTCATATTACTTTACATTATTAAAACATAATTTGTGGGTGTGTTAGGGACTGAATAGATGTGTTTCCTTGTGCATACACTGTATTAGTAAATCCACTAAGAATAACAGTCTTCGGTTACAATAATAAATAGTTATAACAACAACAATTTCAACATGTACTTAAAAAAGCAATCTGAACAAAAAATTAATAAAAGGATTAGAAACGCATTCATGTCTTAAACTGTATATTTAATTCTTTAAACAATTTTTTTTAATAAGGTGAACACCATGTCGAAACATTTTTTTGATTTTGTAAGCTTTGGCTATAATGCCTTTAATTAACCATAAGTGCTGTTCCAATCGAATAACTTTAATAATAGTATTTGACAAACAGAATATTTGAAAAATTTGAATATTTAAGCCGCAATTAATGTTTCTCTATTTACAAACAACACTCTTATCTTTGCAGGTAAATGCGTTGTAAAATGGTGACTGTATGAGCCGAGCAAACAAGCCACGTTTATCAGGCAAAATAGATTAAAAAAGGAGGCAAAATGAAATGAATTCTCACAGTTCATTCAATAAACACCGACCGAAAGCAATTAATTTTCGATAAAACTAAACCAAAAATTAAACTACTTGGATGGAAAAATCTAATAAAAATTAAGAAAAAATTAAAAGGCAATTGAAAATCATTTGGAATTGAATTGAAGTGTTTGTTTTATAGCAATACACAGTAATAAGAATCAATAAAAAATATTAAAAATTGACATAAAAATGTAAATACGAGTAGAGTAGTGCACGTTTTAATGGATAAAAATTGTTTAAAAGTGAATGAAAGAAAAATAAAATCAAACGAAATTAATTCAAGAATGAATTCAAATTTGAATACAAATCCCAGCTAAGCTATGTTATCACTACAGAGCTAAGCTATTAATAAAAAATAAAAATATCAAATTAACACTTGATTGACACTGTCTGACAGACACCAACTGACTGACATACCAAGTAAAAAATCAAGAAATAAACATGTTAGGAGAACTAACATTACCTGCGCAGGCACATTGTAACAGCAACGAACCACAAGCAGAATTATAAAGAAAAGAAACGAAATTGCTAGTGAAAAAATAAAAAAATTATTCGAAAAATATAATAAAAATTTAAATAGAAAAATTAAAAAAAGTGAAATAAAAATTAAATGCTATAAGTGATGGTTATAACATCGAAAATTACAAGTTTTCCATTCAGTTGGCAACTTATGGAAGATTAAAAAAAATTAAAAAATTGTTTTTTTTTTGTTTATTTATCTAGAAAATAAAGCACAAAAATCTCTAAAAGAAGTGAAAAAAGTAATAAAAAAAAGTTACGCATACCATTCAAGATAACATGAAAATGTCCTTTAAAATCTGTTTATGTCGAATTTGAATTTGAAAAATTAAAAAAAAAAAAATATAAAAAAGTGCCGAGTAGTAACGCGTAAAAAAAAGTGTAAGAAATCGTGTGCATAATATTATTTAAATTAAATTATTACAATCGTAGTTAAAAAAAGATTAAAAAAATGCTCCGTGTCTTCCTGCATTTCAAATGAATGTTGTCGTCGACAAATGTTGCTGGTTAATGGCATGCAGAACGTAAGGATTGTTGCATAAACTATTTAGAGGTTTGTATTACAATTTATTTCCATTTTAAATCACATTATAAAGGGTGCAGTGGGACTATATAATATAAATATATAAGCTATAAACAATTAATTCTGTTCGACACAAGGTTCAAAGCTAAAATAATGAAAAAAAAGAAATCTGTTTCCAAAATTCATTCGACACTTCGTCCATTTTACCTCTAATATAATCATATATGTATGTATATAATAATAAGGCGAAATCTTTAAGAAGACTTCGAATATCTTCTAAACTTGTTGGTCTTTGTCGTAAGACGTGGAATGTTTTATTTTAGGCAAACGTTCTTATAAAATATAGGTCGCAAAAGTATTGAATCCATACATACATATACCACTTGTGTCGTATTTTTGCTGATTGGGTTCATTTGAAGTTGGTCGAAAATGTACATTCTTTTTCAAAGGATTGTGTTTACTGACGAAGCTCGTTCCTGGTTAAATGGCGTGCGCTATCGCCATGCTGATGATTCTCTGAAAAGTTTCTTAAATCTGTCATTCGTTGTAGACGTTAAACTATTGATCCCGTCATTCATGAATAAAATTAACACATAAACATGGGTGGAGTGGGAAGCTAACTTGTAATCCTGACTAATTAGTCACTGCAATTAATTAAATAAGCAATTTGCTTGCTTTATAAAATTCAAGCAACCCCAGTATATGAAATATTGTTCCTCAAATACAATATCATTAATAAAATCGTTAAGATTTTAATTAAAAAAGAAATGAAAAATAGAAAAAAAGTCATACGGAACCAATAGTATTCTCTTCCTAGCATTGCTAATATCTGCCTCATTGTCGTCTTGGTAGCATATTTAGTGTAACTGAGACTTTCTTAATTGCAGACAACTTCATTATGAGAACGTCATCTTCTGGGTTAACAGCACTGGTATGAGCAACAGCAATTGCAGCAGCACTAGTCGCAGCTGCAGCAGCGTTTCTTCAAGGCATCATACACACAAAAAAAAAGACTGTAATGCCAAGATAATTTGACTTTGATTCAAATAGAATTTACATTCGGATTGTGCCCAACAACATTTTGCATTTGTGTCAACAATTATGTTTCTGTTGTCCCAAAGTGTAAATTCATTGTAGAGACAAAGTTAAAAATGTTGCCTTAAATGTCATATTTGTTGCCACAACGGTTCAGATTCTGTTGTCGCAAATGCAGAAATAGTTGCCTCAACAGTTCAATATACTTTTGTCGCAAATGCAGAAATTGTTGCCCCAACAGTTTAATATACTTTTGTCGCAAATGCAAATATTGGTAAGGTATATAATATAAATGAAAACATTATTTTTAGTTTGAGAATATTTATTTAAAATTCTTGCAATTTTAAGTTTATTGTTTAAAATATTAAATATAAGCTTTTCTTTCTCAGCAAGTGATCTGGCATCATCTTCCCACTGGACCAAATTGTTTATATTTATTATATGGCCAATCATATCCTTTTGTGCATCAGATATAGATGGTTGATCCGTGGAGGAGTTATAACTGCATGTAGTAAATAAAAGAAATAAAGATGTCGCGAATCTGTTAAAACATTTTTTCATTCAATAAATTAAAGAGAAGAATATGTCTCATGAACTTACCAAGATTTTCTGCCGATTTATATATTTCAAAATTCCATCAATTCCACATCAATAAGTTCAAATCTGTTAGGGTCTTTGTATCTGGGTCAAGCTTTTAATAATTCGTCCAGTGATATTTTATTTTCTTTTAGCCGATTTTCAGATGTTTGCTGCCATATTTGTTTCAAATTGTGTACTAGCCAATTTTTATTAGACATGAAGTTATTATAAACATATAAAAAATAAAATAATTATAATAATTTTTTCATAATTGTACAATAGTATGTATTAGCATTTATTGTCTATTCTTATAACAGCACGGTAACACTATTTTGTAGCAAAAGCGTTTAAAGATTTTAAATATACATAGTTTATGTATAGTAACTTTTGTTACAAGCGTGCAAAAAGTTCATAAGAATGTACAAGTAAGTGAACAAAATAACCTTACGTACCTTATTCTGATTCCGCCACTTTTGCAATTCATGGTGAAAAATGATAAACCCCCTTCCTAATTTTGAAAATATTTCGTCGATGTCTTTTGAATGCATTATTTTCAAAATATCGACTTTGTTGATGCCGCATTCTATGAATGTAGAAATTGTTTCTATTATATATTATATTCATTGTTGAAAGCAATGCAACCACTTCATTGGATAAATCCACCATACAAACTGTTTCCTGAAAAATGTCTTCCGACATTGTTGTTTGTTTATTTGAAACACTTTAATTTTTATTTTAATTATTTTAAAACTAAAAAGCTCATTTTTAACTTGTTTCACACCGACAAACTACTCAATACTGATCCGCACAACTCTACCAATCATGTCATTTCCAAATGCACATTTTTTACGACAACAGTAATATTATTTGATTAAAAAAAATAAATATTTTATGGTAACAAAAATTATTATTTACTGCAAATGCAAATCATTTACGTCAACAGCGATTTTCAATGTGCCGTTATTTCAGAGGAAAACCTTTAACGACAAATGTTATTCTATTTGCAATAAATAAATTTGCTGTTAAAAAAACTCAAATACTTTCATGTTGTTGCGGTAAAAAAAATTTTGTTGGAAAATTTCTTGCGACAAAAGGTTTTCATTTACTCCAACAAGTTTTTATTCACCCCAATAGCAAAATCATCAAATGCTGAAATTATTTGCCGTCACAATATTTATTTTTTTCTGTGTAATTATTTGATTTACAATAATTGAAAATCTTTCTTTTCTGCACATGTTTGTAGTTTAAATCGTTTTTAATTTATTGCTTGTCTTCAATAGCTGCTGCAACAATATTAAGAAGAATAACAACAACAATTGCAGCAATGATAACTAAGTGAACCCATTATTGACAGTTAAAATTAATAAGACAGAGGAAAAATATTCAAAAGAAAACACCAACAATTTGAAGTCAATTTTAAAGTTGAACGTTAATGACAAGACAGAAGCAGTTCATATGGAAGCAATTGTTCGTAATAGGGATGCCAATAAATTATGAAAAAACTATTTTATTCTGTTTTTCTATATTCAAGTGTGCTAGTTTCCAGATGCATATCGGCTGGCAATTTCCTGAGTAAAACAAAGGAAAACTAAGCAAGCAATCATGGGAAACCATGTACTTTAATAACCACGGTTAATACTATACAAGTGCAGTATGTTGAAGTTACTGAATAGAGGTCTCTAGCATTTGCTTTGGTATTTTTAACAAAGCTTCATGACTTCCTGAAATTTCCCTGAAGGCATGACTGGTTACATTTGTGCATCATTCCACCAATTGTCTGACAGCGATTGTATTTCATAAAGAATAGAAAAAGCAGAAGCTGAGCTGCTCTTGCTAAACAGTTTTTCGATTGGTCCGCTTATATCGCTACTTTACTTTTTTCTGAGATTTGTAGTGTTTTGTGAACTTCTTAAATGATCCCACAATACTTTCAATGACTATAATGTCACTGGAAGTATTATTTTGTTACTCGGTAATTAATTTGTATTTCGTATTTCACCAATCGTTCTAATTTGTCATGTTCTTGAATTTTTCATCGTATCGTGGTATCATGTAATCTCTTTACCCGATTGTCCCAAATTTTGTCAAAATCCTGTCGTGATCAATAATTGATTTACACCACCGTCGGTTTGCCCAGAGACGCCTATTAATGTCCGCCGCCGAGCCAGTACAGTAGAGTTCAAGTGGAACGGATAAAATTATCTCCATTATTTATATCAGCTTAGCTGCAATGCCTAAAGCGTCACTATCAAGTCGTATCAGGTTCAATTTTGTTGTTTTACCATGAACTTTATGATCTGACTATTGATGTGTAGATCCAGTAAGTCATCCTAAGTTCTAGCCTCCATTTTTATCCCTATACAGTCGTAGGGGGCCATTAGTCTGTTAATGATATTTGGCTTTATCCAGAATGAGAAAAAAAAAATGCGCGTCAATCTTGAGTTCCAGGTCCGTGCCGTCCAGTTGATAAAAAAAACGGCTATTTGTGAAGTATCCCAGATGCACACTAGCTGGCCTGCTTCAGAGCTAGTGGCATTCTATCTCCAATAGAGTCTTTAAATCTCCCCGCAGTTGTAAGAACCACATCTTCCGTATAGGTAGTGGCCCGCCCTACATTCTGTAGTAATTTCTGTCTATACAAGGAATGTTTCTTGATATTGTGCTGCACGACCCAATGCTTTTACCACTATTTATAACTACCCAGCATAAGTTTAGATGGTCTTAAGCCGTTTGTTTTGACAAGATTATCTCCTTCTTTCTGGAGTTCCTTTCGCCTCTCTGTTTGGTGATTTTATATGCCTTGCATGATCACATCATTTGGGAGCCAGCAAAGGAGGACCCTATTTTCCTTATTTAGCTGATTCATCTTTTTCTACTTTAACTCTTTTGCACACTTACCCCCTCTCCTTTTAAATGACTTAAAATTCCATTTTTAAATGCAATCCAGCAACTCTGTGCTGCTATTTTCATTTAAATTTTTCATACTGAATTGCATTCTGTAGTATTTAATGGAATTGTTTCTTATTATTTTCCCTTTGTGCAGTGAACTGTGTGTGTGGAGTTGTAAGTGCTTGATTTGCATTTAACCCGGGAATGGTGCTTTTCGTTTGCAAATTAATTTCTCAAAATTTTTCACTTATTTTCTGACTGCTTCTTTTCTTATAATTTTGTGAAATAATTTTCTCATCTGCTGCTGCAATGATGTCTCCAATTCTTCTGTTTTTCTTTACTGGATCCATTTCTGTTGTATTTAATTACGTAGAGGGAGTTGTTGAGGTGCAAGAAATGAAAATAAAATCACAAGTACGAGTAAGAAAAGAATTTCAATTTTCATTCGCATACCGTTTCTTGATTAATTTTGTCATGATTTAAAATAAATCATCGTTAATAGCTTGATGAATGGCTCAACTAATTGTTGCATTAAAATAATTGGAGGGAGAATGAATAATCACACAACGTTTTTGTGCTAAGGCTTGTGGCACAGCAAAAAATATATCGCTGACCTTTGGAATCTTTACGTATACGACTGTAATACACAACTCGACGATAGAACTTGGAAATTTTTATCATATCATGTTAATACCAGATCAATTGTATCATATTGGTACTAGACGTAGAAAAATATGTACTTGGTATTAATAGGTATGAGAAAAAACTAATTCAACAATTTAATTAGCATATCCTACTCAGTCGTCTTTCATTCCGTCTACAATATATACTTCGAATTCTATTAGTAGCAGTATTCCCCAAATGTTGGTTGTTCTAAGCGTTCATTCATATTATTATGTGAACGGATTTGTTTTAAAACGTTGTGTATAGTGCTCTGAAGTATTTTATAGGCGGTATCGATCAAGAATAGCGTTTGAAGCCGCTGTAGTCTAGTAGGTAGTGTGTTGGCTTATTAGACGTAAAGCCCGGGTTCGTATCCCAGGTCAGTTATCAAAAACGAAATATGAAAAAAAAAAAATATTTCTTCGGCGACATCCTCTCAGCAGATTTCTGGCAAAAACTCTGAGAGTAAATAAACCTGTCATAAAAAAGTTTCTCAATAATCTGTCGTTCGGAGTCGGCGTTAAACTGTAGGTCCCGCCACTCAAGTATAAAATTAACGCACACAACCTGAGTGGTGTTGAGAAGCTAGGCCGTAATCCTGACTGTAGGGTTGTAATGGCCAATTATGTATGTATGTATAGCCCATTGCGTGTTTATTTATTTATTTTTTTTTCTATAAAAACAATTTTTATTTTATTAATGACCGCAATAATAAAAACAAATTTCATTAATACGGTTAAATGGCAAAAGTAAATAAATAAACGAAAGAATATTAAAAACGTACATAAAAATATTTGCAATTAATTTTACGTCAACCATAAAATGCAGTCATTTGTGTACAATGAATTTATTAAAAATATATGAAATTTAACAATAATTTTTAATAAAAATTGTTAAAAAAAAAAAAATAAAATTTCAGATTATAAATATAAAAGCGGTTAATATTCATAAAAAGCTTTTTTTAATTAACAGATTACAATTAACCAATGTACAATAAACAACAGCATATTTTATATAAAATTTCCTGTGCTTTGGATTACATTTTTTTAATCACTAAAAACATATTGAAACAGCATATGTTAGTATATTTTATATTTTAAATTGTTATGACATATTAAGTAGTATTTTCGTATATAATTATAAAATATTTTCTTCAAGCCATCCATAGCTTTACTTTAGAAAAATGTACTCGATCTATTGCCATTGGATGTACACAGTTGAAGCTCTCAGACCGATTGTTTCAATTAACAAGCGTTTTTGAAAGTTAACACTGCAAAAATATACTGAAAAAATTAAAAAAAAAACAAGTTACAAATGATGTGAATAAATGTCGAAGTCAAGAGTAGTACGCTTGATTCTTTTCCTCACATAATGATGTCAAATATAAGTGTTTAATTAGACCATCATGTAAGCTGTCAGGATATAAAGGAGGTATTAAAAATCAATCACGCGCAAGTTTAGAATCATTGAAATAAGGCTGTGTAATCAAAAATGTATTTAATCAATTGAGTGTCATATAAATGACATCCAAGCAGTTTGATGACATTCATCGCCTTTCGAATAGAAATAGTTTCTAAACGGGTGAGAGATTATCAGTTTGTAGTTTCCATTTTTCTCGACATGATGTGGATCGTTTTGCCAGTTCGATATTACAGAAGATTTTACCTGAGCTCTTAGATTTTGAAATTTTAAGTTGTTTGTTTGAAGTGAAAAACATTTCATTTTGTCTTCACATTTTAGGAATGATATGGACAATCATCTCAAAATTTTCATTTGTGGGTTTTAATATTTATATAATAATTTATAATACAAAACTCTGTCAGTCACATAGACTTCCCTGGAACATATCGATTCAAATCAGTTATCGACTTCAGTCTTCAGTACCTGTGCATTACCAATTGTTTGCAAAGCGCTTTATAATACGTCAAAACATAAGAAGATTGAAGGGTGTATTGGAAAAATGTTTACAAGTATCCTGTGAAATTCCAAAAATGGCGACACATTTTCGGAACAGTGTAGCCCGTTATGTATACGGTATTTACTACTCCTTCGCCAGATTAGTTTTAGTCGTTCTTTAAAATCTATTTCATCTTCAATGCCAACTATTTTGAATACGATTAGTGCAAAAACAAAAATAAAAAACCGTAAACTGTTATCCTTTTCAATCCTTTTGCTTCTCCATTAATGGCATTGTTTTTGGCTATCCACTGGGTGATGTTTATTGATTGTTGTTGCCATTTTTATGGTTGTGGCGTTGTCCTTGTTTTATGTATTTGTTGTGTTATTTTTATAAATTTATTCTACACACACAGTTCTGATCCTTTTGTAATCCGTTTAAAAATATTTTGGCTTCTTTATCTTCCCTTCTTGTGTTGCTTACTATTGGAGCACAGAAAATAATTTTTATTTGCTTCAGTACCATGTAAGCAGAAAATACAGACATAAATATACATACATACATATACAAGTGTATGTGTTCATGCATGGTACATGTTTTCTGAGTATTTTTTAAAACGTATTAAATGGTATAGAAAGTCTCTACGTGTTTGTTTTCTTTACAGTAGGTTTTTTGAAATCTTAGTTTTTGAATCTTCTCCATCGTCATTCAGTTGAAATCAACTACTGATTTGCTCTTATTTTCTATATCCTTTTGACCTTCCTTAAGCAGCTTCATAATGCTATCCCTGTAGATAGCACATTTTAAAGCACTCCACAATTGACTCTGGTCCCCTCTCGATGTAATTTTCCAACAAAAGTTTTGTTTGCCACTTGGTTTGAGAAAAATTTTTGACTTTATTTACCTTCTCTTTAGTTGTGCATTCCTTTCCAAACATCCATCCCCTGGCTCTATCAACGGCGTGGTGGATAATCTCCGTGCAAGTCTATAGTTTAGAACGTGATCTAATGATTTTGAGTGCTTCTTCAGTACGTTAATATTTTTTACCATCAATGGAGTTTTGCTGACGATGAAAGGAATGGTATCCAAACGCTGTGAAATTCTGGCTGTACGGTAGACAAATCAAAACTTTGCAGGGTGAAATATAGTAATTGCATTTGAATCACTAAAACAGTGTGCTCCAATCATACAGCATCTCCCTTTTCCTCTAGATAATTCTGGTCGCGTTTTTCTATCTGCTTCGTTTGAATAGTCGAACTTATAAGTAATAGTTCCATTAAGCTGTGTTGTTAATATTAGTGTGAAGATCAGGTCCTTATTACCCTTATTGCTCATTTTGAACAAGTATGCTCCAATTTAAACCCATTTGGTTTGAGACAAAATTTTGACTCTCTTTATCTTCTTTTCGTTGAGCATCTCTTTCGAAATATAGAGCATACTTTTTATATAACCCAATATTTATTAAAAAAAACAAAATAATACTGTTATAAATCATGTGTATCACTTGAGGGGTAGCCATCTGTGTATTAACTTTGACTTTTTGACAACAAATGAATGAAAATAAAATATTCTGATAAAAATCGAACAGGGGCGGAGAAAAACTAAAAATCACAAACAGTGTGAATTATTGCCAATGGTGGTCAGTATTTATTCACCAGTAAAGTTTGATTCAACTGGTCAGTATCGCCCAGGGAGAACAATTGTTTACGTTGCCTTTCCACAAAAAATTACCTCCAGACCTAAAGCTGATTTGAAATGAATAAAATCATAATTCCTTCAGTTTTATTTTTGCTGTTTCATTTGTGTGTTGATGTTCTCATTTGTTGCTTTCATTTCATTATCAATTAATTTTGAAATACTTGCTGCCAAACTCACAATTATTTTTAACCTTGACTTGTAGCTGTTGTTAACGCAAATTCCTTCTTTTTTATATCATTGTGGCTGGTGTATGGCTGACAGCTCTCCTCAGTTTGTTGATGCCGGGTATACATAACAAGCTAGCGTTGTCAGTTGTAATAAAAACATGCACGCGTGCGTATCAGAAGTAAAATGTCATGTTAAACTTGTTGTTCGGCCTTGTTACATTCTTAAGGTTTTTAGCCAGATTGATTTGTGTTTTGTTTGTTCGTCGTTTTGGCGTCTAGAATAACGAATTACTGACGGTTTGTTTAGTTTTTATTACACAACTGTATGCAAGAAAATGAAGGATTTTTTGTTTATTCTTAGTTTATTTGGTTAAATAAATGGCAGTGGATGGGACTGAAACTAAGACTTGATACTGAGAAATCTAAAATAGATAGATGGATAGCTAAGCAGCAGGAGTTGCATCACAACACAGTTTAGATCAGACATTTTGGACAGTCTTAAAGATAAATATGCAATCATACTGACAGCTGTATGCCCTTCTATAATGCAAAAGTGCAGCACATACTGTAGTGCTTAACAATTTAGGGCCGCAGTAGTTGAAGAAGATAAGTGCTACAACGTCGAAATTTTTCTTATTTTTATAACTCCAGACACTCAAGTAATATGTTTAGCAATATGCCAAAAAAATGTCCTTTTTCATTTTCAAGCTATGAATGCCGAATTATTTTTAATGCTTCGGGGGTAGAGTCAGCTACCGTAATTGCTAATTAGATTGTCCCTCACTTGCCCTAAAACGGAAATATAGGGTTGCCTTTCAAACTTGGGCTTTTTAACTTTTCGTGAATTTAACGCATTATTTATGTTAACAGCTACAAAATCAATGTTTTTTTTTATTGGATAGTTAGTTTGGCTATTAATCTTCCATTTTCTGGTACTGTTGTAATAATACACTGAGAGAAAAAAATTACAACAACAAAACTTGAAAGTAAGAAAATACTACTGCTAACATTTAACGCGGCACAAATTGGGCTGAATATTATGTCTTGCCATTCAACACAGGTGTTAACGACTTCAAAATTTAAAATTTTGCGAAATTGCTTGACGATCGCACTTTTCGTTTACAAAAAAATGTGGAAAATGTTAAAAAAAATGCGAAAAAATTAAAAAAAATTCCATTTTTTCACCTTCATTCAGATATAACTTTTGAAGTAGGAATGTAATCTTTAAGCAACTTCGCAGAATTTTACACATTATAGTCGTCAATAACTATGCTGACTTTCAAGCCAAAATATTCAGCTCAATTTGTGCCGTTTAAAAAACACTAAAACCTATTTTCGGAAAATTTTATTAATTAATTTTAAAAATAGAGTGCATATTGTAAAAAACTGAAATTTATGCTACTGAAATGAATTATACGTCAGTAATTAAGACTATAGATACTGTTTTTACATTGGGAAACAAAACTCCTCTCCATGGGGTAAGTAAATAAGCTTATATTTCATTTACTATCGTGATAAGACGGCACATTGTGCATTGATCCCTTAAAATGAAGGGACAGAAATAGAAGGAATGAAAAATAGGGTTTTGAAATTTGGTGTACTGTCGCCCTTAATTAAGAAAAATTTGGATTTTCAAAAGAATCGGCTCAAGGACACGCCCACCTCCCATATGTCCTTTAGACTAAAATCTTCATATTTTACACAAAAATGTATGGAAAGTTATGAAAAGTTGCAGTTAAGATACATATAATACTACCAATATGTGTGTAAATTTTTAATAAAATCAAAGCGAGGACTGTGGGTCCTACCATATATCCTTTTTCATAAAATTCTTGCAAAACCTTTAAAAATTGTCCTTTCTATGGGTCAACGCACTGTACAGCTGTAGATATTCTAGCCGGCAATCTTATTCACGAGAGGTCAAAGCTAGAGCCGAAATATTTTAAATGTCACCTTAGAAAAGTCCAAGGTTCATTTTTAGTAGGGTACATCGAGCACTTTTTTTGGTGAGTCGCTCTAATGTATATATTTCTTTTTATAAATTTGAAACTATTTTATTATTTTATAGCTCTTTTCTTTCTCAATTGGTCATTTTTCAACCGATTTTCAAATTTTGTTTTTTGATCGAAAGGTATTCAAATTATCTGTCTAATTGCTGAATATAGGTATTACAAATTATTGCCGCTAGATGGCGAAAAATTCGTTTTTATTGACAAATGTATCGAAACACCCTGTATTTGCAAATATTATGAGTTCATATATTCAGCAAATATACTCGTCAAAGGGTTTTGTACAAAGTTGCAAACATCATTTGTTCGAATTTTGGAAATTTATGGGTCAACATTTTTATTTTCTTCAATAACATAAAAATAACGGTAATTTTGTAAATAACGGAATTATGAAAAAGTACCAGAACAAAAGTTGCTACTGAAGCCCTAAACAATCATTCTCAACAATAAAAAAGTTCTTTTTCGCAAAAAGCCGTTTTTGGCATATTGCTAAATATGTTTACTTGTCATAATGAATGTTTTAAATAAATGGCACAAGCAAAACTCAACTGCAATGATATCCACGGCACAAAACAAATCTAAAGGAAAAGTATATTCTGTGGCTACAAACAAATAAAAAATCCGAAGAATATGAAACTGCCAACGAATAAAACGATGAAATTAAATAATTTGCGGTTTTAATAATGGCAAGTTTTTCTCTCCCCTCTTCTTTCATCATGATCGATAATGATGAAGAAGCAAAGTTTTGCTTCAGCCGAAATGATGGAAGGGGGAGCACATCTGCTTTAGCCCATGTTAGTGCCTTCTGTTGAGGATGAAAACGATGACGACTACTACTCATTAAGTTAATAAATGCACGCGATTATTATTTTATTTTTATTTTATTTAAATTTTTTTTCTTGTTGTATGTTTATTTTTATTTAAAACGATAGTTTTAAGCTTTATTGCGCCATACAAAAAAGGTATCTTCTCGTTTGGATCTTATTACCCTCGAGCCAAATGCTCAGTAATAATAAAAATGGCAGGCAGAAAAAGCAAAAAATGGCAATGAAAGCATCTCTATTGAATTCAGTTATGAAATATTTTATGACCAACAACAACTGAAATGTTATTGTAAAATATTAGCAGCAACAACAGCACCAACCACAACTACTAGCTATAATAACAATTATAAAAAATTTTTTAAATTTAACCTTAATTATGTTGTTTAACAATGAAAATAAAAAGGGTGGATGGAGCCACATGAAATAAAACGACATGAAAGTGAAATTTAATGCGGAAATTTATTGAAAATTTTATAAAATTAAATTTACAAGCTAACACCTTATCAATTTGCCAATTACATTGCCAGATAATTCAAATAATTACGGAGAAGAAGTGTTAAGAACCACCCGCACATCACATGTCTTCCAAACGGCCTAATAGGATGAAAAATAAGAAGACAGACACGGTATCGATGCTTCTCAAAGGAAGCATATTGAAGTGTATAGGCTTTGGTAAATTGTAGATCTCGAATATATAAAAAAGTTAGTCTGTTAGTTAGATTTTCCAATGCTCGTGGCATCTTTTCGCTCAATCAGGTTTCGAAATGTCGTCTAATCCCCCAGTAGCTAGTTATCATTATGCTAGCACCTATATACTGCACGACTACCAATGAACGCAGATTTAAAAGTTACATAGGGAATATAATTGAACTTTTGTAATATACAGTGCAGATTTGCTATTTTCATATGAAAATACGTAAGATTTTAAAGTACTTTGCTTTTAAGCATCAGTGTCGTTGCTGACTGCCTGCATGTAGTGGAAAATTGGACTGAAAGTACACTTCACTACTTGAGTTAGACAAGAATGGTTCACATTCTAACAGGAATCCTAATGGGGCACTGCGCTATTGGCAGTTTCGCTGATAACCTTGGTCTGCCACACGCGGATTACTACCGAAGATTCAATGATGTGCATCATATCCATGATGTGCATCATATCCATGATGCATGATGCATGCATCATATCCATGATGCATGCATCGTATCCATGATGTGCATCGTATCCATGATGTGCATCATATCCATGATGTGCATCGTATCCATGATGTGCATCATATCCATGATGCATGCATCATATCCATGAAGCATGCATCATATCCATGATGGCCATCATATCCATGATGCATGCATCATATCCATGATGTGCATCATATCCATGATGTGCATCATATCCTTGATGTGCATCATATCTATGATGTGCATCATATGCATGATGCATGCATCATATCCATGATGTGCATCATATCCATGATGTGCATCGTATCCATGATGTGCATCATATCCATGATACATGCATCATATCCATGATGTGCATCATATCCATGATGTGCATCATATCCATGATGCATGCATCATATCAATGTTGTGCATCATATCCATGATGTGCATCATATCCATGATGCATGCATCGTATCCATGGTGTGCATCGTATCCATGATGTGCATCATATCCGTGATGTGCATCATATCCATGATGTGCATCATATCCATGATGCATGCATCATATCCATGATGTGCATCATATCCATGATGTGCATCATATCCATGATGTGCATCATATCCATGATGTGCATCATATCCATGCTGTGCATCATATCCATGCTGTGCATCATATCCATGATGCATGCATCATATCAATGATGTGCATCATATCCATTATGCATGCATCATATCCATGATGTGCATCATATCCATGATGCATGCATCGTATCCATGATGTGCATCGTATCCATGATGTGCATCATATCCATGATGTGCATCGTATCCATGATGTGCATCATATCCATGATGCATGCATCATATCCATGATGCATGCATCATATCCATGATGTGCATCATATCCATGATGTGCATCATATCCATTATGTGTATCATATCTATGATGTGCATCATATCCATGATGCATGCATCGTATCCATGGTGTGCATCGTATCCATGATGTGCATCATATCCGTGATGTGCATCATATCCATGATGTGCATCATATCCATGATGCATGCATCATATCCATGATGTGCATCATATCCATGATGTGCATCATATCCATGATGTGCATCATATCCATGATGTGCATCATATCCATGATGCATGCATCATATCCATGATACATGCATCATATCCATGATGTGCATCATATCCATGATGTGCATCATATCCATGATGCATGCATCATATCAATGTTGTGCATCATATCCATGATGCATGCATCATATCCATGATGTGCATCATATCCATGATGCATGCATCGTATCCATGGTGTGCATCGTATCCATGATGTGCATCATATCCGTGATGTGCATCATATCCATGATGTGCATCATATCCATGATGCATGCATCATATCCATGATGTGCATCATATCCATGATGTGCATCATATCCATGATGTGCATCATATCCATGATGTGCATCATATCCATGATGCATGCATCATATCTATGATGTGCATCATATGCATGATGCATGCATCATATCCATGATGTGCATCATATCCATGATGCATGCATCATATCTATGATGTGCATCATATCCATGATGTGCATCATATCCATGATGCATGCATCGTATCCATGGTGTGCATCGTATCCATGATGTGCATCATATCCGTGATGTGCATCATATCCATGATGTGCATCATATCCATGATGCATGCATCATATCCATGATGTGCATCATATCCATGATGTGCATCATATCCATGATGTGCATCATATCCATGATGTGCATCATATCCATGATGCATGCATCATATCTATGATGTGCATCATATGCATGATGCATGCATCATATCCATGATGTGCATCATATCCATGATGCATGCATCATATCTATGATGTGCATCATATCCATGATGTGCATCATATCCATGATGCATGCATCGTATCCATGGTGTGCATCGTATCCATGATGTGCATCATATCCGTGATGTGCATCATATCCATGATGTGCATCATATCCATGATGCATGCATCATATCCATGATGTGCATCATATCCATGATGCATGCATCGTATCCATGATGTGCATCGTATCCATGATGTGCATCATATCCATGATGTGCATCGTATCCATGATGTGCATCATATCCATGATGCATGCATCATATCCATGAAGCATGCATCATATCCATGATGTGCATCATATCCATGATGCATGCATCATATCCATGATGTGCATCATATCCATGATGTGCATCATATCCTTGATGTGCATCATATCTATGATGTGCATCATATGCATGATGCATGCATCATATCCATGATGTGCATCATATCCATGAAGCATGCATCATATCCATGATGTGCATCATATCCATGATGCATGCATCATATCCATGATGTGCATCATATCCATGATGTGCATCATATCCTTGATGTGCATCATATCTATGATGTGCATCATATCCATGATGCATGCATCGTATCCATGGTGTGCATCGTATCCATGATGTGCATCATATCCGTGATGTGCATCATATCCATGATGTGCATCATATCCATGATGCATGCATCATATCCATGATGTGCATCATATCCATGATGTGCATCATATCCATGATGTGCATCATATCCATGATGTGCATCATATCCATGATGCATGCATCATATCCATGATACATGCATCATATCCATGATGTGCATCATATCCATGATGTGCATCATATCCATGATGCATGCATCATATCAATGTTGTGCATCATATCCATGATGCATGCATCATATCCATGATGTGCATCATATCCATGATGCATGCATCGTATCCATGGTGTGCATCGTATCCATGATGTGCATCATATCCGTGATGTGCATCATATCCATGATGTGCATCATATCCATGATGCATGCATCATATCCATGATGTGCATCATATCCATGATGTGCATAATATCCATGATGTGCATCATATCCATGATGTGCATCATATCCATGATGCATGCATCATATCTATGATGTGCATCATATGCATGATGCATGCATCATATCCATGATGTGCATCATATCCATGATGCATGCATCATATCTATGATGTGCATCATATCCATGATGCATGCATCGTATCCATGATGTGCATCGTATCCATGATGCATGCATCATATCCATGATGTGCATCATATCCATGATGCATGCATCATATCCATGATGTGCATCATATCCATGATGCATGCATCATATCTATGATGTGTATCATATCCATGATGTGCATCATATCCATGATGCATGCATCATATCTATGATGTGCATCATATGCATGATGCATGCATCATATCTATGATGTGTATCATATCCACGATGTGCATCATATGCATGATGCATGCATCATATCCATGATGTGCATCATATCCATGATGCATTCATCATATCTATGATGTGCATCATATGCATGATGCATGCATCATATCTATGATGTGTATCATATCCACGATGTGCATCATATCCATGATGCATGCATCATATCTATGATGTGCATCATATGCATGATGCATGCATCATATCCATGATGTGCATCATATCCATGCTGTGCATCATATGCATGATGCATGCATCATATCCATGATGTGCATCATATCCATGCTGTGCATCATATCCATGATGTGCATCATATCCATGATGCATGCATCATATCCATGATGTGCATCATATGCATGATGCATGCATCATATCCATGATGTGCATCATATCCATGATGCATGCATCATATCTATGATGTGCATCATATCCATGATGCATGCATCGTATCCATGATGTGCATCGTATCCATGATGCATGCATCATATCCATGATGTGCATCATATCCATGATGTGCATCATATCCATGATGTGCATAATATCCATGATGTGCATCGTATCCGTGATGTGCATCATATCCATGATTGATATATAAGATTCTTAAGATTCTTAAATATTTAATTATTAATCGAAATGTGTTTAGTTTTAGGTCACAATGAATATAGTTTCTTGTACAAAAGGCAATTAAGAAGCTAAATACTGCAAGATCAAAATAAGACGTACTGCTCATAAAAAAATGTTCTTGTTGAAAATTGTCAATATTTTTTAATTTCTTGAAAGAAAAAGTTTAAAATTGTTATTATTAGTTGTTTTTATTATTTATTAATAGTTTTAGACAAAAAAAATTAATTGCGGAACTGGAGGCGAAGCATTTTATTTAAACTGAAATGGAGGGATATCTTTATAAAAAAAAAAAAAAATTCCACTGAAAAAAATTTTGACCTAACTTCTACAGGACTCCATGTAAAAATGCTGTTATAACATAAACTATTTCAAAATGGACAATTAAACGTTACAGAATACACTTATCAGACATATTTACTCTTAATACGACAAACATAATTACACTCAACAATTCACACTCACATCACCTTAGCCAAGCATCAAGGGCAATCCCTATTGCCAGTACAAGGCAATACTGTATTATCGAAAGCAAAATGAATACTGGGAAAAGAAAAAATGAGAAAACGTTCATTTTGTCACCGTAGCAAATGAAGAAGTACTAACCAACACTCTACCCACTAGACTACAGCGACTTCATACAAATCTCCTGCATACCGACTACAATAACCTGTTCAACAAAAACCTAATGTTCTTCTGTTCTCTCCCTTAGACACAGTACCGTTTCTCTGTTAAAACAGAGATCTGTACTTTTAAAATTTAAAATCTGTACTGTTAAAATCTAAAATTTAGGAAAATTTCAAAATCTACTATGAAAACACGCTCTGTTAAAGATTCTGGCGATTGGATTAGTTAAAGGGACGTACAATGCTTTAAAAACAATTTACTTTGTCCGCCCACTCAGTCCTGTTTTCTCACAATATTGATTTATTTATCGGATTACAATAGCTTACCGAAATGTGTGATTATCTGTTAATTATAGTTCTTATTACGCAATATTTTGTAACAGTGATTAACTATAGGACTTATTTTTATCAACTTTTGTTTGTTTTTTCTTATTTTACCCGGGAATTTAATTAATTTTTCCTGTTTTTCTTTCCCAGTCTTAAATTAATTATTTAACAGAGTTCCGTTAATAACATAACAGAGCTCTGTTAGTACTGTTAATAACATAACGGAGCTCTGTTAGTTCTGTTAATAACATAACAGAGCTCTGTTAGCTAACATGGAGAGATAGATTTTAAAATCTATCTTCACATACATACCTTTTTAGGGATTGCTATTAAGAGTGGAAGCCAATATGAGGCAAAGCATAGCTAATGGATAAGCAAAGAGTTCAATATCACTTTAGCACGATTCCACTGCTAGACTTGAGAATTGTTGAGCACAATTCTATTACATTTGATACCTTCAAAAAGGTTTGTATTGATCGAAATATTGGTTTTTACGTGTGCACATCATATCACCACTACAGTGCAATATTTGTGACATGGTCACCCTAACTTTTAAATTTTTCAAATTTTTATCATTGACAGTCTCTGCTGCTCTCTTACTCTCAAATGCTCAACAATTGCAAACACTTTTGCAATATTTTTCTCAGATTTTATAGAATTTAGGAAAAATATAAAATAACTTTTGTTTCTTGTTTATTTCTTTATTTCTGTTGTTGTTCCTATTGTTATTGTAACTTTGTTTAATACTTCCAAGTGAACGACCAGCCAAACGACCATCCAGCAACTGATGAAGATGAGAAAGGCATTTCTATAGATTTGAGTGTGTGTGTGTCTAAAAGGATTTTCTCTTCGATTCCACTTCAGAAAAGATTCCCTTGGTCTTGACTTGCAAGGAAATGCATTTTCTTTTGCAACAAGAAATACTAACAACAACAATAAAAAAAAAACAACAACAAAAGGAAAAAGAGAAAAAATTCAGTTTTTCTGTTTGTTTGCTTGTAATGAATTTTTATAATCGTAAACCTCTAAGGAAAGCATCTGAGTTGTTGTTGTTCCACTTGTTAAAGATGTTGTTGGCTTTTTGTTGGTGTGGAATATTTTGAAGACGACAAGGATATTTGATTTTTATTTTTTGTTTCAGTTGCTCCAACACATCGTGTCTCAACTATGTTGCCCTCATGGCATTGCGGTTTTAACTTTTCTTGTGTCATATCTATAGGCTTTTACGTCCTACCTCTTGTTTTGAGAGGCGTTTGCAGTGTCCGTGTCTGCCTATCTTTGTAAACCGGTCTTTGGAGAAAAACAAAAAAAATTTAAAAATATAAGAAAAGTCAACGTCATTTGAAAGTTTTTCGGTCAAAGCCATTTTAACGTTTGTTTTTTACCCATATTTAATGCTGGTGTTTTTTCATGTATCATCATCTGTTGGTGCGATGATGTTGCTGTTGTTTTTATAACATATTCGCTCGTAATATTCCATAATTTCATCTATCGTATATATTGGCTGCCATTGTCAGTGTCACTTGATATTGTCCTTCGGGAGTTTTATTAAAGTGCCTCTAAACCTTAAAGTTAAGGTTATAAGTTTTTGGCACCAATAAACTATTCTTTTAGCTTAACGAGTCAACCATAATGATAACCCAACGAGAAATCCATGCTATACAGGATTTTAAATTCTGGGTGAGTGCAAACGATATATCGCATGTCTAAACAAAATTTGGATTGTATGGTCATCTCAATTGTTATTCATTGTTGAAGAGATATACTGAATTACTGTTACCATACAATCTATTATAAAGCCATCGATGAGTAAAGATTAAGCGGGGGGATTAAGTAGAGATTAAGCACAGGGGAACTATATTTCACTGTCTGTGTAGCTAAGCTTACTGAAGCAGAATTATTAAAATTTTTCTAATGAGTCTCATTGTTCTCTGTATTCGCTGCTGCAAATATAGCGTTTCTTCTAATTATAGGCCCTACTCCTTCTCTCTTTTATCCACCCTACCAGTTGCTGACTCATACGTTTTCATTAGAAGAATTCATTTAAAAAATCTAGTCTACAACCTACCTTCTATTATTTTAACCATAGGCTTTATATTTCTGGTCTTCACTACCTTAAGCTAAGAGCTTAAGTCCAGAAAAAAATTTTCGCACATGTATCAGTTGGACATGATATAGGTCCAACTCCAACAGATTAGTTTAATGAGTTACACGGTTACTATTCCTACTGGGTCTCTAAGACGTTTCATATTAAAATATTCTTTTTCAATTTTTTTCAATTCTCTGGTTTACTTTTGGAATCTCGTTTGCACCGTATCGTAGTCATCGATGATGATTAAATGTTCTATTGCTGATGGTGGGGTGCTTGTTGCACTATGAGTTACTCTTCCCGGAGACGCCTTGTTAAGAAATTATCAATAAAATGAAAATGTTATGCATATTTTACAGTCTAGTGTCTGTTATTGGGAGAAGATCAACCACTGATTTGTTAATTTAATTTCATTTAAATTTATCGTAACAATTTACAAACATTACAGGCTGAAGTTCAAAAATTATTTCATTATTCTGTGTTGACGAGATTTATTCGATTTGATAAATTGCTACGAAAAGTTTGCGTGGCTTTAAAATCAAGGACAAATACACCTATCCCCCGTTTTACACGGTATTCGTTTTACACGTTTTCGATCTTACACGGTTTTTGAAAATACAATTTTTTTAACGAAATTTATTAATTTTGCTTTTACACGAAATTATAAACACTAAACTATAATTTGCTTATATCTACAATAACATTTTCATTGTTTTACTGTCAAAATACAACACTACAAAATGTATGTTACAGTTACGAATTCTTAGTACATATTGTACAAATTTCTAAAAAAAGCGTATTATTGAAAGCGAAAGTGACAGCAATTAAATTTGAATGAAAATAGAATGTTAAGTCTTATTTATCGCAATCAACTTAAATGAATTTCTAATTTTAATTTTTATCTATAAAGAAAATAAATTATTTAAAATAGGTTTTTTTATATTTGTTTTATTATTGAAATAAATTAATATTCTTATAATTTATTAAGTGTGTTTGATATTAAATATATTAATATTTATTTTTCGTTCAATGTGTTTGTTATTCATCATATTAAAAAGTGACAAAAAGGGCTTTTTTATTGCGATTTTCGTTTAGCACGGTTTTTCCATATAAAAGTGAATTTTTCGAGTTACACGGTTTTTTATGGAACGTATCTTCCGTGTATTTATATAGACAACGCCAATTAGGCCCATTTGTCGAACAGCTGACACGCGGATATGAGACGATATCATAGTGCACTGATGCATAAATTTCCAAGAGATGCATAAATTTGCGAGAACCTTCATAACTTTTCCTTATATGGTTGAACATTCCTGAATTTCTTTGACATGAAAAAAAATTACAAAAAATACGGTGAATACCATAGTTTCCCTACATTGTACTCATTGTGCTCCCCCAGTTCAAATCGTTTTCATATTAAACTAATTACAAATTCTCTCACGTTTATTCGCTTTAGTAAATGTGTTTGAATTTCATTGCTTTTAAGATTGTTTTTAATTATTCATTAAATTTACAGTTAAATAAGCCTCTTTTTTTCTAAAATGTAAGACAGTAATTAATTTTTCATAAAATTTAATTTTTTCTTTGGGAAACTATTTTCGTAAAACAAATTGACTTTCTCCTGCTCTTTCTGTTCTTTCTCTTTCACTCCGCTTATTTATTTTGTTTGTGTGTATATATTTATATGTCTGTCTGTGTTTCATATACATTTTGATAGAATTTATCTTCAGGAAGAAATTATTTAAACTAATGCAACAACAGCAGCAACAACAACAATATAAATACAAAACAAACAAAAATATAGATAAAGTCTCAATTCAATATAATTGTAATTAAAATTTAATCGGGCGCAATACTATTTTCACACATCCACTTTTAATGCGTAAATCGCAATAAACGCCATTATTGAGTTCAATATTCATATAAAATTTCAATTAATTATTGCGCAATAAATAGAAATTTGTTTATAATATTGAGTAAAACTTAAAATACGGTACTGTCATAAGTACGTTCAGTTTTCCGAACACTTTCTGTTGATATTTGACAACTCAATATCAACAACGACAAACAAAAAAAAAACAAAAAAATGTTGTTGAAACAATCAGCTGTCAAATGAATATTGCTTACATTATGTCTGAACACTTAAAATATTCTAATTAAATAATCAAATATTGACTCAATAAAAGTGCATGTCTGAACATAGTACAAAAGTGTAAAGCTCTATGCATACTCACACTAATACTCTCCTCTTTTCGCTTTACATTAAATTCTTAAAACTGCGAATTTGTTATGGAAGTTAAAAATACATGCTAAATGAGGTCATTGGGTTTAATTGCTAAACTATTGAATTCTATTCTTTGGACCATCAATCTTCACTTTAGGCGGGGATCAGATGTTTAATCAAAATCCGAAACATACATCTGGTGCCTGCCTTTGCTAGACCCTTCGTAACTAGAATACCCACAAAATTTAAAATCCTGACATGATTTCGAATGTCTAACTGGCTAGCAAGCGGGCAGAAGTTAGTCTGAAAATTTCAATTGGGAAAACGATTGATAAAATTGTAGCATTTGTCTTTATTAAATTAAACGACTATAGTAAACCTATTTTTGACAGTAGTAAAAAATCAAAAAGAAGTAAAAAAATCAAAACATCAAATGGCCATTTTTCCTCACCAATTGAAAAGTTGTTAAAACACCAACCAAATAGGCACTCAGCGATTGCTGCATGCTGCTATACCAGTATCATAAGAAATATAATGACAATCATGATGATAACGATGATAATGATGATGGCAATGTGGCTTCTATTAATGAAGTTAATCAGGATGAGAATGGATCCCTTTACATAACCAGAAACATTAAAAATAGAACCTAAAGCATACACACAGACAAAGTTTTGAATCGAAAATACAACTCTTTTTGGAGCTCTACTCGTACAGTATAAGTGAAACCACGTTGAAATATTCATGCAACTAATATGCTGATGTTTATTAAATACACTTTGAACAACATTCCCTTGGAGATGGGATATGCTGGGGGAAATTAAAAATATTTTTCAAGTTTTCTTTTTTCATCTTTCCTTTGAAGCAGTTGCAATAGCGAGATAGAAAAACTAAAAAACAAAAAAACAAATTAAGTTTTCCTTGCTCGGTAATATGGAGTGAATGAGGTCAGAGATCAGGTCAAAGATCGCTTGTTTTAGGTTAGTGTGGTACGTTGTGTGTTAATAAACCTTCTCTACTTTGGTCCAAATAATGGGTCCGTTGTGATACTCGCATAGGACAAAGAAACTTACCATACGCTATGTATGACTTGTGTTCACAACCTTGATCCTTACTAGATATCCAAGAATCAGGATAGAACTGTCTAAGACAGCATATCAGTGCCCAAGCAACCAAAGTAAATGTAAATGAACAGAAATTTCAATCCATTAATTAAGCTCTAAATGTTTGACGCTTAGTTGTCAAAGCTGTAATTGACATCAAAATGTAGTATGTTTTAACCCTACACATACACAGCTTAAATTTGCAAACATTTTCGTTTTCCCCAAGATCCTAATTGATTTCAATTATCATGTTTAATAAATAATTTAAATAAGTACGAATACACTTATTATTGCCACTTGTTATTGGTATTGGTTAGCATCAATTAGTTTTTATTTCAATTATTTATCAAGTTAAACTATTACGACAGCATGAAATAGATGGTCGAACAGTGATGGAAATAATTAAAGGGCCACAGGATTACATCGAAAAAATGTGGGAAATTTTTATTATTTTAATTTTAATTTATTAGTTTGAAGACGACGTGGCTCTTCTTTCAGTGATGAGTGTAAAGACGACTTCAATTTATTGTCCAAGTCAGGGTCTTATAAAGTTTATATGCGATGTTGAGGGACTTTTTTCATGCTTCTGTCAATTACGTTGTAAGACAATGTGCCAAACGTCTTCTCAACGTCAATGAATATGTACAAGGTACAGAGCAGCTATTAGTCATAGTGAATCAATGTAATGAATTTAAGTAATAATTTGTAGAGTCCAACCTGTTGTATTCTTAACTCCAGGCTTTTCATGTTTACATAAGAATGTGAGACCCCTCTACAGCTGTTACACATTTGTTACCTCTTCTTTCTTGGCTATGTTAGTAATAATATCTTATAGAAATAGTCACGGAAGCTTTTTAAATACGGAACTTTTACTTCTAAGTTTTCTTAAAAATTATTATCCTTGGTATCTTGTTTTTTCTGAGCGATCTTATGGCCAATGTTGCAAAATTTCTGCAGGCGAGCTATGGAGACCAGTTTACTATGCCCTGCGATGCAGTTTACGGTGTTGTATTAGTGTGGATGTGTTGCAGTTGTTTTCATTTAGCTTCAGGATGGCTGGAGTGTTTGTAATAGCAAGTTTTGATTGTTCGATTTGTTTCCTGTAGCTATGGTAAGCTGCTATCCATGACTGTTAAACTATGTGACGCAGCTTGTACAAATTTCGACAGGAATCAACAGACAATTGCTTGTTAATGGGAGCAATGTTGCCCTTTCAGTTAAAGTAAGTAGAATTGATAAATGAAAAAAAACATATGGATCCACTCTAGGTTTGTCGTTCATCATAAGAGATCAATTTGCGATACAATATCGGATTGTTCCTTGTTACTTTCAATAGTGGGCCAGAACACTAAAGAGACAATGTGTGGTACAAACACTAGTTCAGACATATCGAACAAAACGAATAATGAAGAATTAGTTTTGTTTGGCAATTCAACTCAGCAGTCTTTTGGCAAAAACTTTGACGGTAAATGTCATGAAAAATTTCCCAAAAATTTGCCTCTCATGTAGAAAATTGACAAAAACAACATGGGTGGTGTGTGAAGCTAGGTTGTAATCTCGACTTAAGGGTTATAACGACTAATTAAGTAAGTAAAATTCCTCGCCGGCTATTTTTCTAGACCAACCCTTTAACTATTTTCTTTGCTGTGTCTGTGTGTATGGCTCTGTCTGAATATAATGCATAACCCTTTAGCTAAGCATTTACAAATATTTACAGTCTTTTACAAAACCACAATATAAATTTTACTTATTCTGAAAGTGTCTGAGTGTGTGTTGCCATTGCCTTTTAATTTACGAAATAGAATGTTTGTCCTGGCAGTTACAGCTCCTGTCTCAAAATCTATGGAGATTAAATTTCCTGCATATTTAAAACAAAACCCAACAAAAAGGAAGAAAAAATAGAAAAAGTGAATAAAATCAATGAATAAAGTTGCTGCGGCAAAGGACATCCTTGTCGAAATAAAGAGTTATGCTTGCTCTTACTCTGCTCTATAGTGGTACAAATAATGAATTTGATTCAATTTGTAAAAGTGCCCAATCAAACTGGAATAGCACAGGACGTTTTTCTTCACACCCATTCTAAATAAAAACCACAAAATACTCGTATGGCGATATTGCTTTAATACACCAAAATTTATTATGCAAGCCATGACTACTAGAAAGGGGGGGACTTTATTCTCCAATCGCTTGAATGGATTCCGTTTTTACACTGATTTTTTTTTTTTTTTTGTGTGGTTTTATGAAATATTCCCTCGCTTTTAAAAATAAAGTTGAACTTCATTTCATTCTAAATCACGTTTAAAATATGTGGTGAAATGTGAGCTTGTCATCTCCTGTTTGAAATTCACAGCATCATCAAGGGGGGTCAACAAGTTGGGGTCTGTAATAAAAAATAAACACAAGCTTTAAGGTGGTGAGAATGCAGAAAAGGTTGGGTTTTTCTAAGGCACTAAATACTTTTATTTATGTGATTATGGGTTATGATTTTGGTTTAATTAGTTTTTTTTATTAGACGCAGGGCAGAAGGGTTAGAAATCTAATTTCACCCTAAATCCGTAAAATATTTTGATTTGATAAACCCTTTGCCCTTTTATTTTTGAAAATTCAATGAAATAAAGTTTCGAAAGGGCGAGATACCGAGTTAAGACAGTTGCAATTGGAAATGCTACAGCTATAGCATACCCGAATGAAATTGGAGATATGTTTATGGAAGTACAGCAATGCACAAGATATGGCGAACTAAATCAAGCCGTTCTCTGAAGTGTATTTGTTTCGGTAAACGCTAAATAATAGGCGAATGACTTGGAAAAAACGAAACTAAATTTTACAGCCCTCGCTATAGCTCCAGCATTTTTTTGGGCGAACATCACTGCTATTATGAAGTCCTGGTCCTTGCTATCTTTTTATGATGCAGAAGAATACATCTGCATTTACGTAAGCAGTTATACAACCCGCCTGGCCTTGAGTTCATAGTCGTCTACATCTCGATTGTACCCTAGACTTTCTCCTACCAGCATAAAAATGCTTGTCGTAACTCCGGTGATATGGTGAAGAGAACGAGGCAGTTGAACGCTTGTAAACATCATCCTTCTCTATGGTTAGGAAATATGGACGTAAATGTCTAGAAATATACGAAGTCTTGCCAACATTTTGAGAGTTTTCTTTCCAACATGGTAATATTGAATTCAGCAGAATATAGTCATTGAAACGAACTATAACGACCTATACATTGAGAACAAAAATCATCATAATTTAATTGGTTGTCAAACACGCCTTAGTCTTTTGTTATCATCTATAAACGCCATGTGATTTGTGTAACGTTCTTCCACGATTGCATTTGTGCGTAAAACTAATCATTTGAAATCGACGCCTCTAAGCAATGTAAGATGCCTAAGGTCTCAAGAATGTTCTGTATATTCAATTTACGATCGGCCAACGCTTTGCAATTGTTTATTCCCACTCTGTATTCACTGTATTGAATCATTAAAATATATATGCAGAGAATTTATTAAGTTTAGCTTTAGTCCCTCACGTAATGAGAATCCGAAATTCACTTTTTTTTACTAGTCTGCTGAAATTACTGTCACCATAGGCTTCAACTGACTCCTTGCCTGTTGATAAGAGCAGTGTTGCCCTTTCAGTTTAGCTAAACGATAGGAATGCGGCTTCGAATTTTTATAACTTTAGCTTATTAGTCAGGTTGAATTTAAGTGATGGTGGTTTGAGGCTTATAAACATACGCTAGTAACTTACGAAAACCCCACAAATAAAGTCGAATGGGGTCAAAGGGTTCAATCTCGGTGAACGCCTCACCTCCTTGGTAGATACCGACACCATCAAATCGGTCGTGCAGGATTTCCAATATAGCAAGAGCTTTGCGGCACGTAGACACTTTTGAAACGTATTCCTTTTTTCCCCTCTCAATCGGCCTGTTGTGAATGTTCTCACAGTAATAATAACAATACTAGTACTGGCAACAACGTTTAAGTCCATAAGTCAACGGTACTAATAGTAAATTTTGATTGTTTATGGGGTACATATTTTGTTTTTGTTTCTGCAGTTGTTTTTACTGTAGTTAATGTACTCATATTTTATATGTTTTAATTTTTTTTGTAGATTTTCTTCTTCTTGTTTTTATTTTTCTATTTCAACTGTTTTTAGTTTTTATTAACTCCCCTTTTCTTTTCTCTCGGTCTATATGTAATAGAACATCAAAGGTAACTTGTAAACAATATGATTTACAACTGCAATAAACACTCTTCTACCAACACTTTAATGTGTTTTATGCATTCAATATTTTACTATTTGTAAAGACATAAAGCTGAGTGAGAATGGGTTGGAGAACATGAGAGAGATGAAAAGAGTAAAGGAATTATTGTGGATATGCATGGCTCAAGCTATTGGTGTATGTTAGTGAGACCAAAATGTAACAGGGTATATAGGAGCTTTGTAAGTGTGCGTGTGTATACGTTTAATATGCATGTGTTTGTCCTTAAGTGTTTATCCTTAAAGTTTAAAGTTGCGTTTGTAGTGATAAGTTAAGAAGAAGTAACATTAAATATGCAAAATGCTTAAGTGCAACTTAAAGTGGGAAAAAATAAAAAAAGCACAAGCAGAATATGAGTAGACCAATAAAAGCATGGAAACATTTTTGAAAAGAATGAAAAATTGTCGTTAAAATTTTCTTTAAAAAGTAACGTTTTTTACTCTTTTCCTCTCTTTCTCTCTGCATCACCCTCTTTCTGTATATAACTTCTCTTTTTTTGTCTATTAATATTCGTTTCGAAATTTGTAAAAATTTTATTTTCTTAATTCATACATTGTATGTGGAAGTATGAGTTCGTGCCTGCGTGTGTAATGTCTTAATACATATTCACCCCTATCGTGAATATTATGGGAATAAGTTATTTGGGAGTAAACTTTTTTTCCCATCCCAACAAATCGGTATTGCGAATATATTGGGAGTAAAAGTTGTTATTGTGAATTAGTTATAAATGCTCTATAAACAAAAATTGTTTATCGTGAATTACCTCTCAACAATTTTTCAAAGAAAAATTCAAATTGTAAAAAAATGAATAGTGTATATCTTCGTTTTTTGGCGCTGGAAGAGTAGAAACAACCCATTCAAAGGTTGCAGCGAAGATCTAGGTATACTTTCATAATAATTATAACATATACATATTTTTAATACATCTAATACAAATATAGTTATGAGACGGCGGATATGCTACTGAGCCATGGATGATAGTACCCTACAGAAATGTTGCAGAGGGATCAAGAGATACACTACTCTCCAAAGAAAAGTGCTCAAATTGTTAATATTATAAGTGCGGCTCACCACTTGTAGACACAGTTTTATATGAAACGCACGAGCAGGAAAATGTTAATGAAGTTATTCAAGGAACAAGTCTGAATGAAGCTGAACGCATTCGTACTAGTTCACTTTGATAGTTTAAAATAAAATTTTTATTTCATCACTTTTGTATTTACTTTCGTAAAAAAAAATGTATTCATATATGTACCTACATAAAAACAAAACAAAATAAAACCAGTCTTCTCTGGAATACTTAAATCTAAAAAACAGTCTTCTCTGTAAATATTACACTCCAACCTATACTATTATTACATTTGCGTTCCTTAAATAAAACAATGTACTTAGTTTTAAAAAATCAACACTAAAACAATTTATAATTTACATGTTCCCTTCTTGTTCCCATTGGCAAGTGTTGCGAATTAATTTTACAAAATAATTCTTGGGAATAAACATTGGCGATACAATATTTTTTGTGTTTGTGAATTCACTCCCAAATAATTTTTTTGGGAATGATTCACAATAGGAAATGACGAAATTTGGGAATTTTTTTATGGGAATAGTTATTTGCGATAGGGGTGATTAATTTTCACTTTACTTTCTATTAATAAAGCATAATTTGTGGTTGTGTTAGGGAGTGAATAAATGTGTTTCCTTGTGCAAACACTTGCGAATGTGCTTTAAATATTAATAACCAAGGAAAAAATGGTATTCATTGTATTAGTAAATCCACAAAAAGTAACAGTCTTTGGTTACAATAATAAATAGTTATAACAATAACAACAATTGCAACATGTATTTAAAAAAGCAATGTGAACGGTGTTAAGAACAAAACAAGAAAAGGATTAGAAACGCTTCAATTTCATGTCTTAAACTGCATATTTGTTTCTTAAAAGAATTTTTTAATAAGGTCAACACCATGTCAGCGTCAGCCTGTCCGTTGCTTGTCTAATGATTTCGAAACATTTTTTGTTTTTTTATTTTTGCCGTAGCTCAGGCTGTAATGCCTTTAATTAACCATAAGTGCTGTTCAAAACGAATAACTTTTAATAGTAGTTGACAAACAGAATATTTGAAAAATTTGAATATTTAAGCAACAATTAATGTTTTTTTCTTATCATTGCAGATAAATACGGTGTACAAGGGTGTCTATCTGAGCCGGGCAAACAAGTCACGTTTAGCAGGCAATTAATTAAAAAAGGAGGCAAAATGAAATGCAATTCTCAAAGTAGTTACAGTAAGCAACGACTGAAAGCAATTAATTGTCGGTAAAACAAAACAAAATCCAAAACCCAACTACTTGAAATAAAAATTAGAAAAAGATTAAAAACAAATTAAAAATCGTTTGAAATTGAATTAAAGTGTTCGTTCGTTATAAAATACACAGAATAAATAATAAGAAGTAAGAGAAACATATATAAAATTTACATAACAAATGCAAATACGAGAACGAGTGCACGGTTTTAATGAATTAAAATGGTTTAAGAGTGAATGAAAGAAAAAATAAAATCAAACGAAATGAATTCAAATACAAATTCAAATTTGAATTCAAATCCAAAGAGCGAAGCTATTAATAATAAATAATAAAAATATCAAATTAAAATTGATTGACGCTGTCTAACAGACTGACATATCAAATAAAAAATAAAAAAAGTCGCAAAGAAAACCAACCATTACCTCCGCAAACATAGTGCAACAGTAACGAACCACAGGCAGAGTTATAAAGAAACGAAGCAAAAAAATGCTTTCAATGGCTTGCAAGTGAAAAAATGAAGAAAAAATCATTAAAAAAATAAAATAAAAATTCAAAAAGAAAAATTACAAAAAATTACGGAAAAAAATTTTAATTAAGTAAATCGTGTTTATAAAATCGAAAATTACAAGTTTTCCAATCATTTGGGCAGGTTATGGAAGATTAAGAAAAATTGAAAAACTGTTTTTTTTGTTTAATTTATCTTGAAAATAAATCCCAAAAATCTCTAAAAGAAGTGAAAAAAAATAATAAAAAAAAAAATTACCAATACCATTCAAGATAAAATGGATATGTCTGTCAAAATCTGTTGCTTTTGAATTTTGAAAAAATTAAAAAAAAAATGTAAAAAAAGTACCGAGTAGTAACGCGTAAAAAATGTGTAAAAAATTGTGCGCATGTTATTTAAATTAAATTATTACAATCGTAGTTAAAAAATAAATAAAAAAAGTACTCCGTGCCTTCTTGCATTTCAAATGAATGTTGTCGCCGACAAATGTTGCTGGTTAATGACATGCAGAACGTAAGGATTGCTGCATAAAATATTTAGAGGTTTGTATTACAATTCATTTCCATTTTAAATCACGTTATAAAAGGTGCAGTGGGACTATATAATATAAGTATATAAACTATAAACATTTAATTCTGTTCAGCAAGGTTCAAGGCTAAAATAATGGAAAAAAGAAATCTGTTTCACAAATTCATTCTACACTTTGTCCATTTTACTTCTAATATAATCATATATGTATATAATAATAAGGCGAAATCTTGAAGAAGACTTCGAATATCTTCTCAACGGGTTGGTCTTTATCATAATACAATGCGTGAGAATGTTTTATTTTAGGCATACGTTCTTATAAAATATAGGTCGCAAAAGTATTGAATCCATACATACATACTCCACTTGTGTCGTATTTTTGCTGATTGGGTTCTTTGAAGTTGGTCGAAAATGTACATTCTTTTTCAAAGGATTGTGTTTACTGACGAAGCTCGTTCCTGGCGTGCGCTATCGCCATGCTGACTGATTTTCTGTTTCCAAAAATATATCATTAGCGTTTATGCTGACAAACTAGCTAGACTTGGAGCACATTCAAGCCACCATTGACGCTATACTTACTTATTTAGGCCCTACAAACCCTCAGCGAGAATTACAACTTAGATTTTAACTATAATTTAATGAGCAAACTTGTACACCATTGCATACATAACATAATTGGTCATTACAACCCTTCAGCCTGGATTACGACCTAGTTTCTCACACCACTAATGTTGTGTGTGTTAATTTTACACATGAGTGGCGGGACCTACAGTTTAAAGTCGATTCCGAACGACAGATTTTTGAGAATCTTTTCATGGTAATTTTATTTACTCTCAGAGGTTTTGCCAGAAATCTGCTGAGAGGAAGTCGCCGAAGAAATACTTTTTATATTTTGTTTTGATGTCTGGCCTGGGGCTCGAATCCTGGATTTTCGTCTAATAATCCAACACACTACCTACTAGACTACGCGACAATCAAGTGAGTAGAGTATTAACCTACTAAACGAGAGGTTGTAAGTACATACCTCGGCTCTGACATCTCGAAACATGAAAAAAAATATTTCTTTCGGCGACTTTCTCTCAGCAGCAGTCAAGTGTACACCATTGCACGTAATTCAAAAATTAAATACACTCGCAGAATGAACTTTGTTCCAGACAATGTCAGATTGAGACACTGTCTTCCTAATTTTAGATAAAGGAAACTTTGGCAATAAAACTTTCATAACTATGACAAACTATGTAATTATATAAATATAATTAGAAATACATTTTATTGTCCCACTGTGCACAATATATTCATAATTATGTTTATGATTGAATGTCATCATCTGGGTTAACAGCACTGGTATGAGCAACAGCATCAGCAACTGCAAATGCAACAGCGCTAGTCGTAGAAAAGTAGCAGTAGGAGAAGTGACAGACGCTATAGATGCAGTAAACGTTTCTATTAGGCATCATAATTATTTGATTTACAATAATTGAAAATCTTTTTCCTTTGCACATGTTTGTAGTTTAAATCGTTTTTAATTTGTTTCTCGTCTTCAATAGCTGATGTAATAATATTAAGAAGAAGAACAACAACAACTGCAGCAATAGCAGCAGTGAACCTATTATTCACAGTTAAAATTAATAAGAATAAGGAAAAATATCCAAAAGAAGATACCAACAAATACAGTTTGAAGTCAATTTTAAAGTTGAACGTTAATGACAAGACAGAAGCAGTTCATGTGGAAGCAATTGTTCGCACTAGGGATGCCATTAAATTATGTTATGTTATGTAGCCTCCATTTTTATCCCTATACAATCGTAGAGGGCGTCCAGTTGATAAAAAAAACGGCTATTTGTGAAGTATCCCAGATGCTAACTAGCTAGCCAGCTTCAGAGCTAGTGGCATTCTATCTCTAATAGAGTCTTTAAATCTTCCCGAAGTTGTAAGAACCACAGATAGTGGCCCGCTCTACATTCTGTAGTAATTTCTGTCTATACCAGGAATGTTTCTTGATATTCTGCTGCACGACTCAATGCTTTTACCACTATAATTAGCCAGCATAAGTTTAGATGGTCTTAAGCCGTTTCGCTTGACAAGACTATCTCCTTCTTTCTGGAGTTCCTTTCGCCTCTCTGTTTGGTGATTTTATATGCCTTGTATGATCACATGATTTGGGAGCCAGCAAAGTAGGACCCTATTTTCCTTATTTAGCTGATCCATCTTTTTCTACTTTAACTTAAATTAAATTTTTCATACTGAATTGCATTCTGTAGTATTTAATAGAATTGTTTCTTACTATTTTCCCTTTGTGCAGTGAACTGTGTGTGTGGAGTTGTAAGTGCTTGATTTGCATTTAACCCGGGAATGGCGCGTTTCGTTTGCAAATTAATTTCTCAATATTTTTCACTTATTTTCTGACTGCTTCTTTTCTTATGATTTTATGAAATTATTTTCTCATCTGCTACTGGAATGATGTCTTCAATTCTTCTGTTTTTGTTTACTGGATGCATTTCTGTTGCTTCTTTAATTACGTAGAGGGAGTTGTTGAGATGCAAGAAATGAAAATAAAATCACAAGTACGAGTATTTCATTTGTATCTGTATTTACGAATGAAAAGAATTTCAATTTTCATTCGCATACCGTTTCTTGATTAATTTTGTCATGATTTAAAATAAATCATCGTTAATAGCTTGATGAATGGCTCAACTAATTGTTGCATTAAAATAATGGGAGGGAGAATGAATAATCACACATCGTTTTTGTGCTAAGGCTTGTGGCACAGCAAAAAATATATCGCTGACCTTTGGAATCTTTACGTATACGACTGTAATACAAAACTTGACAATAGAACTTGGAAATTTGTATCATATCATGTTAATACCAGATCAATCGTATCATATATAGGTATGGGAAAAAAATAATTCAACAATTTAATTTGCATATACTACTCAGTCGTCTTTCATTCCGTCTACAATATATATTTCCTATTCTATTAGTAGCAGTCTTCCCCAAATGTTGGATGTTCTAAGCGTTCATTCATATTATTCTGTGAACGGATTTGTTTCAAAACGTTGTGTATAGTGCTCTGAAGTATTTTATAGGCGGTATCGATCAAGAATAGCCCATTGCGTTTGAAGTCACCGTAGTCTAGTAGGTAGTGTGTTGGCTTATTAGACGTAAAGCCCGGGTTCGTATTCCAGGTCAGACATCAAAAACGAAATATGAAAAAGAAAAATATTTCTTCGGCGACTTCCTCTCAGCAGATTTCTGGCAAGAACTCTGAGAGTAAAATAAACCTGCCATGAAAACGTTTCTCAAATATCTGTCGTTCGGAGTCGACGTTAAACTGTAGGTTCCGCCACTCGCGTATAAAATTAACGCACACAACCTGAGTGGTATGAGAAGCTAGGCCGTAATCCTGACTGTAGGGTTGTAATGGCCAATTATGTATGTATGTATAGCCCATTGCGTGTTTATTTATTTATTTTTTTTTTTTCTATAAAAAAAATTTTTATTTTATTAATGACCACAGAATAAAAACAAATTTCATTAATACGATTAAATGGCAAAAGTAAATAAATAAACGAATGACTATTAAAAACGTACATAAGAAATATTTGCAATTAATGCAGTCATTTGTTTACAATGAATTTATTAAAAAAAATATGAAATTTAACAATAATTTTTAATAAAAATTGTGAAAAAAAACTAAAATTGCAGATTATAAATATAAAAGCGGTTAATACTCATAAAAAGCTTTTTTTAATTAACAGATTACAATTAACCAATGTACAATAAACAACAGCATATTTTATATAAAATTACCTGTGCTTTGGATTACATTTTACTCTTTATTCATTACTCTTCGATGTCGAAATTGGAAGTTATTTTTTTGAATTGTAAAACATTTAATTTTGTCCCTACATTGTAGGAAAGATGTGGACAATCTTCCCAAAATTGTCATTTGTGGGTTTTAATAATTATATTGCCAATACCAAACTGTCAGTCACATAGTCTTCCTTGCAACATATCGATTCAAACCAGTTACCGACTTCAGTCTTCAGAACCTGTGTATTACCAATTGTTTGCAAAGCGCTTTGTACGTCAAAACATAAGAAGATTGAACGGTGTATAGGAAAAATGTTTACGAGTATCCTGTGAAATTCCAAAAATGGCGACTTATTTTCGAAACAGTGTAGCCCGTTATGTATACGGTATTTACTACTCCTTCGCCAGCTTAGTTTTAGTCGTACTTTAAAATCTAGTTCATCTTCAATGCCAACTATTTTGAATACGATTTGTGCAAAAACAAAAATAGAAAACTGTTATCCTTTTCAATCCTTTTGCATCTCCATCCATGGCATTGCTTTTGGCTATCCTCTGGGTGATGTTTTTGATTGTTGTTACCATTTTTATGGTTGCCTTGTTTTATGCGTTTGTTGTGTTATTTTTAAAAATTTATTGTACACACACACAGTTCTGATCCTTTTGTAATCCGTTTAAAAATATTTTCCTCCCTTTTTCATAGTGTTGCTTCTTATCGTAGCACAGAGAAGGATTTTTATTTGCTTCAATACCATGTAAGCAGAAATACAGACATATATACGTGTTTATGTCTGTATGCTAGGTGTTTTTTTGGATGTTAAATTTTTATTTTCAACTTTTTTCCTTGACAATCAGTTGTAATCAAGTGTAGAATTTCGCTTATTTTCTATAATCTTTTTGACATTCCCTAAGCAGCTTTATAATGCTATCACTGTAGATAAAACATTTTAAAGCAATTCACAAATTGCTCAGGTCTCTTCTTATTGTAATTTCCCAATAAAAATTTTGATTTGTTTAAGAAGAATTTTTGACTTTCCTTGTCTCCCCTTTCATTGGGCATCCTTTCCAAATATACACCCTCCTCCACAGGATGGTCCTGGCCCTATCAACGGTGTAGGAGCTAATTTCCTCTCAAGTCTATGGTTTACAATTTGATCTAGTGATTTGGAGTGGTTCTTCAGTTTGTCAATAGTTTTTACTGTCAATACAGTGTTGCAGACCACGACAGGAACGGTATTCGAACACTGTGAAGTTCTGTCAAAACTTTGTAAGGTAAAATATAGTAAATTTCCTTTGAATCACTAAAGCTGTCCCTTTTCCGTTGGACAATTCTTGTTGCCGTTTCTTCACTGCTTCGTTTCACTAGTCAAATTGTGAATAGTAGAGCACGTAAGTAATTATGTGTTATTATTGTTAGTGAGGTGACACTTCTCTTATACATACATACTTTATAGAGTACCTTTATAATATCTCCTCCAGACCTAATACCCTGACTAATTTCAGGATGCTTACAATATCAGTCCCCTTCTCAGTAACTGGTTTGTACACAGATATTTCCTTCTGGCATGCATTAATGGTTCACAGGTTACAAGAACGTGCTCTGATGATTCATTCTCATCGTTATAGGATTTAAATGTTAGGCTAGAGACAATCTTCATTTTGAATAAGTGTACGCTGAGTTTACATTGTACTGTCACAAGACTGGTTATCAACCTTAGTTTATTTCTTAAGAGCCCATTGCTTGACCCAGATCGCCTCTTTTGTAATTTCTCAGTAAAAGTTTTGATTGTCACAAACGCTGTTGGTTTGAGAAGAATCTTTGACTCCCCCAATCTTCCCTTTCGGTGGCATCCTTTTCCTAACGTAAAGCATAATTTTTATGTCACCCAATATTTATTAAATAACAAGATTCTACTCTTTTTTATATCACTCTTTACGTTGCTATTATAAATCGTGTGTATCACTTGAGGGGTGACTATTTGTGTATTGACTTTGGCTCTTTGACAACAAATAAATGAAAACAAAATATCCTGATAACAATCGAACAGAGGAGGAGAAAACAGAATAACACAAACAGTGTGAACTATTGTCAATGGTGGTCAATATTTAGTCACCAGTAAAGTATTAATTCATCGCCAATGGGGAACGGTGTTGTTTACCCTGACCCAAAGCTGAAAATTGTAGACAGAGTACATGTAGATGCATAAAATCATAATTGTTTCAGTTTTATTTCTGCCGTTTCATTTGTGTTAATTTTCTCATTTGTGTGTTTATGTTCTTATTTGTGTATTGATTTCATTTCATTGTCAATTAATTTTGAAATACTTGTTGCTAACGTCACAATCATTTTTGACCTTGACTTGTAGCTGTTGTGTATGGAAATTCCCTAATTTTGCATAGAATTATAACTGGTATATGCCTGACAGCTCTCCTCAGTTGGTTTGTGCCGAGTAAATATATTAAGCCGGCGTCGTCAGTTGTTAAAAAACATGCACGCGTGCGCATCAGAAGTAAAATGTCATGTTAAACTTGTTATTCGGCATTGTTTTTCATTCTTAGGGTTTTTGTCCAAGTTAATTTGTGTTTGGTTTGTTCGTGGTTTTGGCGTCTAAAATAACGAATTACTGGCGGTTTATTCAGTCTTTATTACAAAATTTATGCGAAAAATGAAGTATTTTTTGTTTATTCTTTGTTTATTTGGTTAAATAAATGGCAGGGGAAGGGACTGAGACTAAGACTTGATACTGAGAATTCTAGCATAGATAGATAGATAGCTAAGTAGCAGGAGTAGTAGCACAACACAGAACAGAAATTTTGGACAGTTTTAAAGAAAAATATGAAATCATACTGATGTATGCCCTTCTGTAATACCAATTTACAGCACACACAATCTCATGCCCTCTTTCATTCATTCATTTGTACTGCTCAGCAATTTAGGGTTGCAGCAGTTGTAGAAGAGAAGTGCAGTGCTATCCAATGGAATTGAAGAAGATATCTTCAACGGCATCATCATCATTATTATCATCGTTATTATTATTATTTTTATATCTCCAGACATTCAAGTAATATGTTTACTTGTCATAATGAATATTTTAAATAAATGGCACAAGTAAAATTCAACTGCAATGATATCCATCCACGACTCAAAACAAGTTTAAGGAAAAGAAAATTCTGTGGCTGCAAAAAAAATCCAAAATATGAAACTGGCAACGAATAAAACGAAGAAATTAAATAATTTGCGGTTTTAATAATGGCAAGTTTTAGTCTCTCTCTCTTCGTCATACATCGTGAACGATAATGTTGAAGAAGCTAAGTTTTGCTTCAGCCAAAATGTCTGATAAAGACGGACGGGAACCACAAGTGTTCTGGCAGCTTTTGATGAGGACGACGATGACTACTACTCATTGAGTTAATGAATGCACGTGATTGTTATTTTTTATTTAATTTTTATTTTCATTTAAAACGATAGTTTTCAGTATTATGCCACACAAAAAAGGTATCTCCTCGTTTGGATCTTATTACCCCCGAGCCAAATGCTCAGTAATAATAAAAATAGCAGGCAAAAAAAACCAAAAAATAGCAACGAAAGCATCGAATTCAATTATGAAATATTTTCTGACTAACAACAACTGAAATGTTATTGTAAAATATTAACAGCAATAACAGCACCAACTACAACAACTACCTATAATAACAAAAAAATTATTAAAATTAATTTTAATTATGTTGTTTAACAATGAAATTAAAAAGGGTGGACGGAGCTGTATGCAATTAAAAGACCTGAAATTGAAATTTAATGCAAAAATTTATTAGAGATTTAATTGAATTACATTTAAAAGCAAACACGTTATTAAATTGCCTATTACATTGCGAGGTAATTAAAATAATTATGAAGAATAAATGCTTTTTCTTCTGTTAAGAATCATGTGACTAATATCTTCTATACGACCTAATAGGGTTAAAAATAAGAAGACTAACAGACAGGCTGCGGTTGATTGTTGATCAGTAAGATATAAAAAAGTTCGTCTATATTGTATGATGTCACTTAGATTTTCCAATGGATCTGGCATCTTCTGGCTGGATCAGGATACAAAACGTTGTCTAATCAGCCGGTAGCTTTTTATCATCATGCACACACTTGATTGGATTAGATTAGATTGTCTGTATATAAACTGTCTCTCAGGAGGCCCCTAACTCTTTTAATGGATGTGGCCCACTGCTGGATGAATGGGTCTGTGAGTTTATTAGTTTATATCTTATCGCCATGCTCAGAATTGGGATTTATTTATCTTTCATTTACTTTTAATTGATAAAACTTTCTCCATTAAGAACATGTATAAGTTTACTATCTGGAAGATTATTTGATAATCGCTGAATTGTTCCGAAATGCTTATATATGATAAAAATATGCGGAATATGTTACGGAACATACTAAGTAATGCCAGAGTAGGGTATCATTTGAATGCCACTTAACCAGTGTTGTTAATGGGAGTTGATGTTGATTTAGTTGATAAAGCGTAAATGCAGAGACCACACAAATTAAACGGTACAAAATGCTCATGCATACTTGGAAACTTGACCCACAATAACCACAGCACAGCAAGAACAATAGCAACAACAAAAACAATTTAAATGAATTTATTGTGAATTTACAGCAAAATAAAGGAAAACAGAAAATAAAGAACAGAATGGAGCAAATGATACCAAAAGAATAAGGAGAGAAAGAATAAAAATGAGCAAAAAAGTAAGATCCTTATAAGAAGCATGCAACATCAGCACCAACACGAACACCAGCAAAAGCAAATACTCAAACAATTCAATATTGACTACATCAGGGTAACACATGTTGCACAAACACACATCAATTTTAAGGTGCTTTTAAAAACAAGGCAGATGTTAAAAACTTTTATCATGAATGTTGTTGGTGTTGTCGTTGTCATTGCTATTTACACTCAGGAAAATAAGTGTGTATTAAAAGAAAAGCATATCCTACCCATTAATTTAATGATACTTGTTGCTGTGTTTGCAAAAGAGGTTTTGTGCTCTTCTATCCCTCGTACAGCTTTTACACGTAAGGATGGGTAATTAACCGTCCCGTCGCAGGTTTCACTTCTTTGGCATTGATTTTTTTGTTTTATTTTTTTTTTTTGAATATTTGTAAGGACTTGATAAACTTTTACTTGTGGATTCTTGACCGTACTTATTAAGATGTCTACTCGGCTATTCGTTCCTTTATTTTTTTTTCTTTTGTTTGTTGTTGCTGCTTATTAGCCACAAATTGTGGCAGAAAATATCATATTTCGAGTATCGTCTGTCTCGATAATGACATGTGAATATGAGTATATCTTGTTTTTTTTTTTTTTTTTTGATTGTTTCCATTTTGATTTGCTGATCCTTTTATTCAAAGGATTAAAAGCATAAAAGCAAAGATAGTTGATACAACAGAAATATTTATCAGGGATATATAGCTTTCCGAACGAGTAGACAGACAGTAGGTAGAGAGACAGACGATAATGACATGAAAATATGAGTAAGTCTTGTATTTTTTGTTTGTTTATTTTCATTTTATTCAAAAGATTAAAAAGAAAGATAGTTGATAAAACAGGAGGAAAGCTTTATAGCTTTCCAAATGAGTAGAAGAAATTTAATGGATTTCTTAAGGATGACCAACCACTTTTTAAGCGTGTATTCAATAAGAAAAATACCAATAAATTCCAATATGAATAAATGACCAAAGTATAGTGAGGATCTGAGGTATCCATATTATAATAAAATCGGATTGTCAGGTCTCACTGGTAGCAGTGGCTTCATCGTTATCGAAATTACGGTTTGTGGGGAGTCCTTTGATTACCTTCATCGCAACAAAGTTGCGCGTTTCTACTTTTCATGCTGAATAGACAACTGAGAAAATGCAGTTTGAACATGACTTTTCGTGTGTTTTTCTTTTTATTTGGAGAAGAATTGAGTGGGATGGTACCGGTGGGTTATTGCGATAAATTGGACGTCATCCGCAATAGGCGTCGGGCAGATGACTCTGCAGACGTAGTCGGTGGTTTATAATTCGTTAGGAGTGTGGGCACAATTAATATTTTGCCTTAAAGTGTCTGCCGTCAATCAACCTACTGGATTTGATAATAATGGTAGGGGAAGGAACATCTTGCATTAGAATTCTTCCATCAAGATAAGTGTTCGGCTGCCTGGAAAAGGAGAAAACTCATCATTAGTCGAATAATCTTATAGACTTTACGAATCTATTAAAATTATAGCATCTAACAGTAAAACCAGACGTTTAGTATACACAAGTTTAAGCGTATGTCTACGTACCAGTCATTTCGTAATCGTCACAAACTCATTGAAAACCTCCAGGTATTCTCTGTCGTAGTATCTATATTTTAAAACGTCAGTTTAAAGGATATTTTTGAGTGTAACCAATTACTTACGTAATATTCGGAACTAATTGGAGTCTTTTTCTAAACTGAAAATAATATCACACACTATGGTTAACACAAAAAAAATTCAGGTCAAATGGCAAACGGCTTTTTTCGTATGTTCGTTCATAAAATTAACTGCCACATAAAAAATTCCTGACCTTAGCTTTTAAGATTTTCTTAAGAAATTTTATTATGCCTTGTCCTCTTTCAGTTCCTTTGTTCCCTTTATTCCATTATTTTCATTATTAATATTTTCTACTCAGTAACGCAATATCATTTAATTTTTTAAAAGATATTCTCGTAATTCGTATTCGTCACACTTTTATATGCCATCGTAATGTGTTCAAAGAAACATTGAGGGGGCAATGCAGGCGACATAATCCTTGAAAGCATTAAATAAATATAAGAAACAATTTGTATGTCATTAAGACGCAGGCTGTTGTTGCTGTTGTTATTTAATGCGAAGGCGTCGGTTTATTAGCTTTAAAATCTCTTTCCTTATTGCCATCATTGTTGTCGTTCTCGTTGTCGTTGTCGTTCCATTTCGTTTGAAACACTCTTAAACTAAATGTTCGTTAATGTGTTTCTAACCAGTTTTATTCGTGGTATTAAGAAACTAAAGTGTAAACGCATTAACAGAGCATTAAAGTAATGAAAGCATTGAAATGAATTGTTTTCCAATTGGGGTTTTATTTTGCAAAACGAATAATACTTTTTAGGTTTTTTCTCTTCATTGAAGAAAAATTTAAATAAAGATATTATACTCACTAGGAAGTCCTGTGTAGCTCTCTTTCCAGCTGGACTATTATGTGAGAAAATACACAAAGCCTGAAACCGCTAGTAGTGGACCTAAAAGTGTCAATATCCGGTTTTGCCACTTTAAGAGAGGTCATCCAAAAAGGTGATATTCCCGATCATCATTTTCTAAAAATTCCGCTTCAAGCGAAAGAAATCTTCAATTTGTCAAAAATAAAAGTGTTATGGATCGTATTATTGGTATAGGTCGATCTTATGGGGTTCCGTAAGTCATTCCTTTGAAACCTAATTGCAGTGCAAATTTGTGGTGTCCGTTTCATGTGCGTCCATGAAAGATTTGGGAGGCCTCATTTAGGATATTTCAGCAAAACGCTCTTCCTAATCTACATGCAAAGCCTTGCGAGAGGAATTCGGTAGTCCTGATGAAATTGATTTCATATGGCAGTGACTTATCTCTGAGAGAGTAGTCCAAATTATGCATCAGTAACCCAGTCAGACAAAAGGACTTGTTTCGATTCTTTTGCTTCTTCATATTTGCAGCTTTTATATACAGTACCTGCTGATTATGTCTGTTGAGGACATTTTTAATGTTCTATAGAGTCTTGCAACAGTATCATCCGAGTTTTAACAGTTTTTAACAACAATCTTGTTGAAATTATATCTGTCAATTTGGTTTTCAAATTTTGCTTAGTCTGTTTTGTCAAATCACCGTAGAAGACCATTAACAATAACGTTTGTTTGTGGAATTTGTTTTGAAGAAGTTGGAAAGTGCTCCTAATTGTCGATCAAAACTCGTTTCTAGCAATTAAGACAATTGCTGGATAAATCCACATGAACAAGTCACAGTTTGAAGTAGATTTTGTGCTTGTGATGTCATCAGTTCATATTTCTTTGAAAACGACGTTGGCCAGGCACTCACTGACATCGGCGACCACAATGGGTCGACCAACCCAGACACTGTTAACAGAGTGAATTTTTCTCAAGTTCCAAAATTATTTGGGATATACCACTAATTGGGACAGCTTAGGCTACAATTTGTATATAGTGGGATACCTGCAGCGAGTTCAATTTTTCACAGTATCGATCATCTTCATCAGACACAGTTAAAGTGCTGCAAGCTTAATTCACTTGATCCCTTAAGGCTTAACGATTTTTTACCTTTACATATACTTTAATTGCGCTTTTATGCCCGCAGATGGATTATTTTCTCTACACTTTCTATGACTGACTATTTGCCTGCTTTTTTTTTTTTTGTAAGAAGCGTCTATATTTTTTTCTTTTTTGGTACTTAAGCTCTGTTTTTTACAAAAAGAGACAGCGACCAACTAAAATACGTTTGGATTATTATTTTTCATCAGAGAGCCAATAATCGTACAATATTTATTATTTCTTATAAGTGTGTCTTAAACTGTTCTCTTTTCTTGGATTTTTGCTCAACAACACGAATCTTATATTTGGCGGAAGAGAAAGGAGTAATGAATTGCAGCCCTTTTTAAAAAGGAAATACGGTTACATTATAAGGATGAAACGAAAAAAGTACCGTTTTCATCATTTTTTCTTCGTCGCATTGTTTCATTTCAACTTTAATTTGATGATTTTTTGGGTAATATGAACTTTTCAATTGTTATTCATTATTCACACGATTTTTTGGGAATACTGTGGTGTAATAAGCTTTGTGTTGTTTTGTTTGCACAGTTTGCGTTTCATACAATCGATTTAGAATTCATAAATTTTTAGTACCATATTTAACAGACATTTGCAGTTTTTAAGTACTTGTACTAGTACGTGTTTCGAAATCTTTTAGTTGGTTTTTCCGTATATGTTATTAACATAAAAGCATTTCTTCTCTACAATGAAGGTATACAAGCATAAAAATGCCAAGCATTTCTTTTGTCCTAATGATGGGAAAAGCATGAATTTAAAATCAAAATCAAATCGAACTAAAAACTATTCAATTTATAATTTTTTATTAATATAATTTCAAAACTGAAATTGAGGCCATAACCATTATTAATCATTAATAACAATTGATTTATAAATCTCAACAAATTTGTAAAAAAAAAATGTTTTTTATTTCGTACCTTTATCTACTTTTTACCCGATATTCTTATACCTTTTGAAGTGAAGTTGATTAACCTCCATATTATGTGGAGAATAGGAACGTGCTTGTGCGTCTTCAACTGTACTTCTTTATTGTTGCTAAATCTTTTAATACTGTGCAATAAGTAAGCAAAGAACGGTAGGATATAACGAGGATATCGTGTGTACCTAATTTGAACAAACCAAATCAATTTTCGCTTTCTACAGGCAGTCATACATTGTCTTTCTTATACAGCACAGTCCCACTTTATTATTGGATGCAAGCAATTGAATTGAAGTGAATATGAAGTAACGTGTAGTCAGGCCAGGTGCCAAGTTTTGTGCTTGCTTTGCACACAACAGGTCGAGAAAGAAGGCGAAGAAAAAATCCACAGCCAGTTTCAGCCAATATGAAACAGAACACTTCTCTATACTCGTACTTGTGCTCGACAATGTTTAAGCCAGCACAAGTTATAGGTGAGTCTACAATCAATTGCACTAACAAGATGCGAATTTTACTAAACGAACTTAATGTACGGCCACCCTCAGACTCAGTCATATCCACATCTTGCTAATTACACACAACGTGTCGTCATAACGTTTAACATTTAAACGCATTTATGATCATAGTGTGTGTTGTTGTCCTTTTTTGTCTTTTTGTGGGAATTTTGTTATGCTACGAAATCTGTTCTCTGTTGAATGCTTTACATTATTTTCAAGTTCAAAAATATAATCAGCAAAGCGTTGTCCTGGACTCATCACCCATTAGGGAGCCAATAGATGTGAGCAATGTATTACGAGGGCACTCTACAAATCTTTTGAATTCTGCTGGGCAACATTCGTTCACCAGAAACGAAATGAAGCACAAGTTGACCGAGTAACCAGAATACTTTTTTACACCTACTGCATACTACGTTTTGAGTCTGAATTATAACAATGTTAAGCCACTGGGTATATCCCCCAATTCTTAGCCACTGATTTGTTTTCAATGGAGCACCTCTCTTTTTTTGCGATGATATTAGAAATTGTAGCCGATGTCTTAATGGCGCACTGGCGCCAGAACCAATTCATCGCCATGCGATGCTAATTCTAAACGTGGGTATGTTATACGTGTCCTTCCATTAGTTTTCTTTACTCACATGGGCTATCGTACAGTTTAGTTAACATCTACAATGCATGTTAACAAAATTACAGACAGCAAAATGGTATCCCAAGGATATTTCTTCTTAACGGAATCCTCTAATTGGATGCTTAATCAACCCCTAGTTGAACTTTTTAATCAAACCATCTGGTTTTATTTCCTCATGTAGGGCCACTTGTAGACTTATGTATATGGTGACCCTAATATTTCAATAACTTTATGGTTCATTAGCGCACCACGTTCATATGTATATATGAATGTGTGTACGAACGGTCATGATCTAATGAACTTATATTATCTCTCGCATATTGCCTCATATTTTAGAATTCATTCCATTTCATTTTGTATTTTATAGAGTGATAATGAACTTAAATTTTATTCTCTCTTCTCCTTCTCGTTTGTTTTCCGATTTTCGCAGGAACAACTGCTGCAGGTTGTAGTGCTAAGAATGAAATCTCTTTTGAAAAATGCTTTTTAATTAAGCGGGTTATTTTTTTAGGAACAGCAGGTTATTTGTTGTTTGTTTTCATGGCCACGTACGATTTGATTGCTTTAAAGTGCGCGCGGAGTGGGATGACTAAAGGAGAGTCATTAATTTATAGTAATAATGGTTCCCACTCAAAAGCAATGGCAGTGGTATAGATCAGGAAAGGAAATACACTCGCTTGTTTAAGCAGATCTGAGAGATTTATAGTGGAGGTATCAGTAATACGAAATGTGAAAACTTTTTCATAAGAAAAACTAAAATGTATAGGGGTGAAGAAGGATATATTATAAATTTAAAATCAAATCAAATTAGTGTTCTGCATATTAAAACGATTGCTTTTGTGTGTGTACTACTGTACAACTATGCTAGTTATGCTACATCTAAAATAGGTTGGTATTTGCCATTGTTATGTACGTATCATTTATGATCAGTCTCTGATAAAATGTCAATTACAAAAAATATTGGTATTTTTTGCCTACTTTAACTGGGAAGCGATGTGGAAACTATTCCACAGTTTCAATGTCCTTCCTACAGTTTCTATGTCCTTTCTACATTTCATGCATTCGCAATTATTTGCCGCTCCGATGCGGATGCCCTAGTTTCAAATATAACTGGATCTCTATCGCGTATTCTTAGGCAGAGCAGTTGTTTTGGTATTCTCATTCTATACTTCTGAATAATATGTTACCAAAGGGCTAATTACTCTCCTGTAGAACCAATGTATTATTCTTAAACTGAGGATCCATTTATAGTGACTCTTCATAATCCCTACCTGCAGGTGTCATTTGCATCCATGAATAACTCCGAAGATAATATTTCTCACCCTACTCCTAAATCTTTTATTTTTGCTTGAAGACGCCATAGTCTAGTATGAAATGCGTGGGATTATTCAAGGAAAGCCCGCGGTTCAAAAAAAACACCAGACATGTCGAACACAACGAAACGGCCACTTCCCCTCAGTAGACTTCTGTCAAAAACTCTTAGAGGAAAATAAAACTGCCATGTGAAGATGCTTGAAACTGTCGTTCGGACTCGAAGTATAGATCCCTTAACGAATGGCTAAAATTAACATACACAATATGGGTGGGGTGAGAAGCTAGATTTTTGTCCTGACAAAAGGGTTGTACTGACCAATTAAGTTAAGTTAAGGCATTTTTAACAAAAATTCGTAATATAAACTGATGAAATCCTAATATTATACAACATTATTATGTTGTGTGCCACTTTTTGCACTGAAAGTTGGTCCTTTGTTGGTCACTATTACTCAGCGCGGCTTTTCCCTAAATTTCCCATACGCTTTGATTGATGACTTTTGCAAATCTCTCATTTTCGCATGGTACGACCGCCAGGGGCTATTTCTTATTTTCCAAACTAAAAAATGGCGCCAACGATGGCAGCTTACAAACCAAATTATTGTGATGGTGTCGATAAATATTATTTTTTTGAATAGGAAACTTTTAAATTCGAGTTTCATTCAAGAAGTCATCGGCCTGAGATCGACTTCTCCGATTAGGGTTTGCGAAAGAATCTTGATTGTGGGGTTTCTTATTCACAACAGAGGTTAGTTGTGAACTTAAAGCTTCGTGATGAACTACTATGGAAGAGTAATGATTTTAAGTTTTACTTTTAACGTGGTACTCAATTGTAGTTATGAAACTAGTTTAAGAAAATTTTTATAAATTGCCATCTGAGTGTTGAGTTGATTACTTAGGATTATGTTCACAACATTTGGCCACAAAAAATTTGCTCTCTGCAATTAAAATTCGACAAAATCCTCTTAAAAAACTTTTGAAAGAATTCGAAATCGAGTAAATGAAATCAAAATAGAGAGAGAGAAAAAAGTTTTAAATTCTCAACAAACCAAAACTAAGATTAGAGAATGGGAAATTCAGAGATAGGAGGAGTCTGTTATAAAGGATTGTATTGTTTGCTTTAATGTTTATTATGAACAACTAAAACAACAATAACTTCAATAAAATCCTTAGTAATCCTCAACAAAATCAAAAACTGCCAACTGCAAGGCAAACATACTAAAACACTCATCCCTGCAGCCCTTTAACTCGCTCCCGAAGTATAATTTTTAACTCCTCTTGCAATACTAAACAGAGCGAACGGAAAAAAGAAAAAAGTTTTAGCTGCTGGTTGGATATGTTGCAGCAACAGCAAATTTATGTATACAATAAAAAAAAGCCAGACTGGGGTATGGCAAACCAAACAGCATAAAACTATTAAAACTGAAGTACAGCTTAAATTGTTAATATGAACGAACGTACAAGCCGGGCCGCATCAGAGATTTTAGGTGCGAGAAGAGAAGTAAGTCCTCTTAGTCTGGTATGTTAGTTGTTTGCTCTCTGCTCTTCTACGGTTATAGAATTGTTGTGTAGTGATGCTGTTGCCGCTGTTGGTACTGGTACTCCTACTGTTTATGGTCGCGCGGTACATATTTTAACACTTGACCAACATTAGTTTGTTTTTACTCGGATTGTGAAGCTCTAATATGTGTGGAACAGCAACAACATCAGCAACAAATTGTGGTGTAAATATACACTCCGGATTTTTTTTGTTATTTTATGTTCTATGGATTTATTTTTTCCTTTTATATAAACCACACCAGTCTTTTATTTTATGCCACTGCTTCATGGGTCTGACACTACACCAACTCCATATCAGCGTTTGTTTTCTCTCCTTCGTTCTCTGCATCGAGCATATATATATTACATGCAATATTGTAGTCGGTGGAGGGGGAATAGAAACAAGAAAAGGAAAAACTTGTCTGGACTGTGGTTAAAATTAAATGAGGTAAACACACATACAGTCGTTTATTCGATATGACATGGAATTTATATTCTTCTAAACGGATGCAGTTTAGGCAGAACATTAAAAGAATTAAATCATTAATAATCCTTTAGAAACATGAAAAATATTTACATATAAGTATTGGATACTCTGTTGGTATTGATAGTCTTTGGTTTCATTGTCAGTAGAAATTACCCCATTTCGAACACGTAAATTTAAATTATCCGCATTCAAAGCAGATCAGTCGAAGACTCGTTCCTCCTACCCAGGGAGTTTTTTATTGAAATTCGATGCAGAGCTAAATGAGACGAATATGGATGGATCTTTGACAACTGAGAATATAAATTGCCTTAAATGGCTTTAAGTTCGCATGAAGCTGCGACCTAAGAAAACCCTAATAGCAAAAGTAAAACCGCAACTCTCGGTGACCAGTTCACATCACCAATGGGACAAAAGCTGTGTGGAACGTAGCCCCGTTCTATTGAAACTGTCGTTTGTTTTCGATCATCCAATTCATGCCAAAGAAAATTGTTAATCATCGACCTACGGTGCTTGCCGTTAACAGTGATTGCCTGGCGAACGTCTAAGAAATATGGACCGATGGCGCCGCCAGTCCAAAATCCATACTAAACAGTGACTTTTCGTGGTCGCATTAGATGCTTTTGGTTTTCAAGTGGGTTAGTGTCGTTCTAAATTTGACAATTTTGTTTTGTTAACGCACGTCATTGTCCACGGTCGTCCACCTTAAGTGCCGACGAAAATTCACCAAGTTGCAGTTTAGGAAAGGAAAGGCAAGGCCACTCCAACGGATAGAGACAATATTTTCTACAGATCCTGCGTTTTGTCAAAAGGCGGGTGTCGGTCGAACCGTTTACTGAACCAGAAGACCAGAATTTATCCACCACATTGCGAAGAGTTCTCTCGGTAGGACGATTATGACGGTATGTTCTCCGAACAAAACACACATTTTGATGAAACAATTTTATTGTTTGGGCGTGTTGTTGAATGCTTTATCCATCTCCATTGATTTGGCAAAACAGATTTCGTAAATGATAGCTAAGTTGACAGATGTAGCTCAACAAGTCGCCCGTTCTCAACTGTCAAGGTCCTGTTGATAGAACTGATTCACGTCTTCTTGCTATCATGAAAGCCTTTAAAGCTATTTGTTATCCGTTAATTAGCAACAATCTTTAAAACGTTAATTTGAGTAGAAGTGTAAAGTATCAGATTGAAAACATCATTCATCATGTCATTCTGCAATAGTTCTGTCTTTCGCAGTGTATAAAAAACAGGCATAATAGTGGTGGGTAACAATTGTTAAATGCTTGACCACCATGAAGAGGCAAAATATGAAGAAGATGAAGCAGAAGTAGAAAACAATAAAACAAAATGAAAACGTGAAAAGGAAGAAAGTATTTCGAATTCTATACGCCGTACGAACGAACGAATACACACAACAAAAAAGCAACAAATAAGAGTTTAATTACATTTCAATTACAATGAGAATGAGAACAAAAAAAAAATTAAATGAAGAACAATTATGCAACATGCGCCTCCAAACCAGCTTGACACTTTGATAACTTACCAAGTTGAGGTAGGTTGCTGCCGCTGCTTGTAGTTGAGACAACGACGAAATGGAAACAAAAAAAGATGAACTTTAACAGGCACAATCAAAGGAAATTTTAAACCAATTTTCTAACATTTTGACTTTTATTTGTTACTCAGCGTGGGAGCATCAGGGAGAAGAGCAAGCGCGAATAGAGAGTATGGTGTTGAAAGCCAAGACTCGAGCACAAGGCAGGAAATGCGGTTCACATAATGGAAACAAAACGGCTGTTGTAATTGACAAATTTTGTTATGAATTCTATTTTCCAGTATTACCTGAGTATCTGTGTCTCTCTCAATTTTTTTCTCTTTTATTTTTGTAGTGTTTTACCACTTAAATCCCCAAACATGTTTGAAACAATTTTTATAGTTTTTTGCTTCAATTTTCCATAATAAAATTTATGCCACAATTGACAAGTGCTTGTTGCTACACTCTCTGTTCCATGGCCAATTTCTTTGCTTTAAATTTATTTCGTAATTGTTGAGCTGCATTTCACTTCGCTGCCCATTTGGTTATCGATAAGTGACAGTTGAACATGAAAAGATGATTCGATTTGTTGAAGCCGATTATAATGATGATTATGTTTATAACTACAATGTTTAGATGTTGCCATACCATGCAGATCAATGATTACATTGAAATAAACAAGTGGTGTATTTTAATGCGGAATTTAGTATAGGTATCATGAATTTATGCTGTTGTTATGTAGTTATGCGGATTGATTCTAAAACAATTTCTGTCATGAAGGCAGCATTTTCCGCCGATATTATTTCTTCGTTTACGATGAAATCCAACCCATATCACTATTTATTCCGAATCGCATTGATGCAGGTAGCCTGCATCTTGAGTTGTTGTTCGTTTACATTTCATCTATTATGGCTTTAGATTAACCGGTAAACTATCTGGTGAATCGATGCTATGTTTTTGACTTATTAAAGGATAAGTGCAGGAAAAGATGTTGGCATCATATGTCTACACGGTAGGCCGATTGGGAAAACTGTTACACTCTTTTCTACTTTTTGTTTGTTTGTAAGGTTTGATACAAATTTTTTGGGGACAATCTTCCTTACTTACTGAATTTTTCATTATATGTAATCCCTTAGTCAGGAGTACAAGCAAGCTTCTCAGACCACTCATGTTGTATGAGTAAATCTTACCCATGAGTGGCAGAAACTGAAACAGCGAAACTTTTCATGGCAATTCTATTTATTCACAGACTTTTTACCAGATGATGGTTGGGACGAAGAAATGCTTTCATATTTGGTTTTGTTCCAGATGTCACGGGGCTTCTAGACTACGGCGACAATTATTTTCGATTAATTACACATTGCTCTATTGTGGTTACAACGCATGGCAAATCTGTGTCTTTAAAAAATAAAAGTAGAAAAACTCTCACTTTAAACTTCGGTTATTGAACGCAACGAATTCTAACGATTACGACTTTAATCAACACAAATCTCTTTAAGAATTCGTAATAATTTTCGCAATTCACTGCCTTCAAAGTGGTTATTTTCTGCAATCGTTCAAGATATTCAATCACAATCGCAGAATATTTTCTGTTGGCCTGAATCCTGCGTTAAATGCTCGCGTAAGCTGATGTTGTCATTACTGAATAACGTCAGTTAAAAATGGCAGTAGTGGTGCTACTGATTAATACCGGTTACCGGTTTGACAAGCAGCAGTGAAAACGCCATAAAAATTACATAATGCTTTTCCTTTACTATATCATATGCATAAAAGCATTTTAGAATGTCATAGTGAAGTAGCAACTCAGATGGAACGATTTCATGTTTCCCTGGCAATGGGGATAAAAGCAAAGAGGGGTAAAGTTGCGTAGGTTATTAGTGCGTACGTTAATGTTAATTAAAGCCCAACTTCAATGTATGTTTTTAGTCAAACGCTGGATGCATAAGTGTTTTAACTTTTGTGAGCCGACAGACTTGCAGTCAATGTTGTGCATTCGTATTCACAAATAATAGCAGAATAAATCTTAAAAAAGCCCTCCACTCCACTCCAGTTTGAACGCAATGTGTTTAGTTTTGTTTAGAATTTTCCTTCTCTCATTACGTACTCACGACGTTTTATGTTTGTCATAATGATGCCCCCTTCTAAGCTGCATTCAAAGTGTCAGTCAGTCCTTTTCATCATTCGTTCCTTTAGTCGTTCATTCAGTCGTTTCTGTAATTTATATTGAGTCCGTGAGTTACTCCTGTTATTTGATTTCCTTGCAAATGCTGTATTGTTGTATTTGTAATTGTGCTACTCTCTGGTTATTAATTAGATTTAAATTGTGTTGACTTGACTTCTTAAGTACCTTCTGTGTGTGTATATTGTGTACATTACTGTCGTTGCAAGAACAGGAGACAGCATTAATCCTTTTTCGAACATGTGGTTAATTTAGTTTACAATATGATTTTCTAATTTCTGAAAAGTTTTCAATTTTAATTACGGCTGTTTTTAGCGGATTAGTTTAAAAGTCGTTGATCCTTTTAGTGAATTTTTGTGTAGGAGGGGCCACACTTAAAGTGATTGTAATTACAATTCTAGAAGTTGGTCAAGTACCATTTGCAGATATAGCCTATTCAACAGGCACAACCCCAATCAGTTTTTATTGAAACCTCTATTCAGATGAAAGGAGTAAAAATCATGAAACACGAAAACCGTTCTAATAGTGGTTATAAGATTTTCTGTTAATATTGCTTGTAACAAGACCGATCATATTGGTTACGACAATGATAATACATAAAAGGTAGTACTGAAGTGTCCTCCATGCGAAACTTTTACGGATGGACAACGCTTTTATGGATGGACAACACTTTACACCTCTGAATGGGTCCTAGGGAATTAGCCCCACCATCTCACACTGATAGAACGAACCTTGCATACTCTTAGCCGACGGTGCACAGACTCCAATTCTAGGCAAGACATAGACACACCCAGATCGATTATATGTTTTCTTATAAGTTCCTGAATGTACGGATTAACCACTGCAGTGTTTTGTAATAGGAGATAATGGCCATTTTAAACGCGGCGCAATACATATTGCGTGGTAGAGTTCATCTGAAAATGCCTTGGTTTACTCGGACAGTCAATCTACCATTAAGTCTCTAACAAATGTCGGTCATGAATATCAAGAATTTCTCTGACTCTGCTACATTAATATTGATAAGAATCAGTCCTTATGATTCAGTTCTGTCCTTAAGTCACATGGCCATCCGTCGAGCGATTGTGATTCTCATGATCTATTGTCTTATTTAAAACTAGGGAGGAAGAATAGTCACGCTTTCATCTCATGTGTCAGTGCCCTGCTTTCACTATGAAGATATGTAGGTTCTTAACCTCCCATTTCTTGTCATGCTTGACGGAACTCTGCAATATTAAGATTTATTTCCTAAGAACATCCGCTATGCAAGGAAATGTGTAACCGCAGTGTTTGCTAAGATATATTTTCATTCAATTTGAAGTTCCAAGTTCTCATAAGAAAACTCGGTTTAGGTTGTGTGAAATTTTAAAAGATGTATGTTTTCGTTTCGCTTAAATATGTTTCTGTCTTCATCCATTGACGATAAAAGTTGTCCCCCTATTAAAACTTTCCCTTTCGCCATTCAAATCAATAAAATGCCACTCTTTGCTACCTTAAGAGCAATGCAAACAAACGAAAGCTATTAAAATAATCTGCTTCTGCTAGACATTTCCATTAGAAAAAGTCAAGCTTATGAGATCACCAACTTAAAAACACAATTTTGTAACGTCGTCAAAATCGTGTAAATACCCTATTAGCCTTATTAGTTAAATAATAGGTTTCAGGTTACAACAATTTTCAGTGTTGTAAGTAATGTATGTCTGTTTCTTCAATATTTTGCACCAAGTAATGTGTTGTTAATGTTTCTTTGAGCTTATTTACTCATTTTCTTTAAGACTCCCATTATGGTAATCTTTGACAGTTTTTGGGAATTCTCACTTTTCCTATATTCTTTTTCCATTTATCGAACACCAACAGCACCTCCATGACTATTACTCTCTAACTATAACTCTTAGGAAGTCAAACACACAGGCTCTTGTGTTAACTTGAGATATTGCCAAAGTTTTCTATTTTCTTTCCTTTTATTATATTTATTTTGCTTTTATTTTGTTCTTACCGCTTAAGCCTTTTATTAAATAAGAAAAAGTTTTCTTTCATGACAAACTAAGGCTGCAATAATAATATCGAGTGGAGTAGAAGCGTCGAACGAGTGACGAACGTAGTTTTATTGAAAAACACTTGAGAACTTTTGCCTGAAGAAAACGAAAATTTAATGACTATTAAAGTACAGGGTGGAGCGTGAGGGCTCTAGAAACACCATTTGATACGCCAACAGTAGCATTAAAAGTTCCCGGCTTCTATGTATTCTTCTTTTATTTTCTGTTTGTTTTCGCCAACTAATTCACTTTCTCGGCACGTACTAACGAAAAGACAAGTAATAGCAGAGAAAACATACGAGTAAACATGTTGTTATGGTGATTCTCGTACTTTCATTACGGGACGGGAAGTTGGCCCTTTTAACTAAATTAAAATTTCCCCGGTCACCATTTGTGTTTGAGTAAATATTTCGGGTCTAATTTTGTTTTAATTATCATGCTTGATACTGAATGAGAATAGTCTTGGATTCTAAAATACTGATTTTTATTAGTTTATTATTATGTTCCGTACTCTGTAGCTGCCGAAGTTTACTGGGACGTGTGTTGGCTTGTGAGATGAGAGTTTGGATTCAAATCTCAGCTCTGTAATTTTGAAAAAAATAGACTTTCTAGTTTGTCGAGTGGTGTGAAACGCTAGACCGAATGTATGTACGTTCCCTGTTCTTTGAGACCCATCTCGCGACAATCCTCACATATTGTCGAATGCTAGAAAAAAGTGTTTAGGACTACTTCAGTTGAAGCACTATGCATACTATTGATTTGATAACCCGTAGTTCTATTACTCAAGAAGCTGACTACAAATTCAATAAGAAAACTGAAGTTTACAGCGAAGTGCGACGTTTTTTCAAACCACAATATTAGCAAGCGGAAAAACTGTTCCCGGAATATTGAGTAATGGATAACTATTCCATTTTTTGTGGGAATTGAAAACTAAAGGGTACTATGGATAGCAATACGATATAAAAAATCAATCAATATTCTCATATGAGGTGTTTAGGCGTCTTGAATAAATTCAGAGAGTTAACAAAATGCCATAAAATGGTATCTCAAAAATCTGTCATGGATAAAATAAACACACACTAAATTTAGAAACTAGGTTGTAATCCCGACTTAAAGGTTGCAATGACCGAATAAGTAAATAAACTCTGCCAATATTTTACTACTTATAGCCCTAGACGAATGTTCTTTTCATTCCTTCCCCCGAGTCACTCTCAGATAGGACGCTTATACTCATCGATATCGGTATTAGTCTGAACAGGATCAGGAAGACATTCTAAGAATTTAAATTTCGTTCTGCTGGTGTGGTTGTATGCTTTAATACCTTATATTCCAGTGATCCTTAACATCAAAGCCGGACTTTTTACCCACCAAATTTTTTTCCGTTACATCAATTGATAGCGCAGTTCAAAGTCATCGGCAATTGTACCTAAAACACCGGTGATAAGGAAAGCAATTTCTATAACGAGACTTGAGACTTTGTTACTACAGCCACACGTAAATGTATCGGCCAATTCCGCTTATCAAAAAGGCACAGTGAACGTAGAACACGTAGAACACGTAGACCTAAGACTGTTCTTCTGCAGACGTTGTTAGCACACGTAGCAATTGCAATTTATGCCCGAAGCAAATCTTGGACGCCTAGTTTTGCCACCTCAAAACCTGAAGAGTACAAATTAATGGCCTTTCTAGAGAGTACAATCCATTTTTATCAAGACTTATACGAAGATAGTTTGGCTCTCACCAGTTATTTAATTGCTTCTGATAAACTGCAGCATATTCCCACCGACTGGACAAAATACTCAACTTCTCCCGGTGTGCGACTGTAACCGTAGTAGTCTACCTAACAACAGCGTAATATTCGAATAACAGCCAAAAGTTTTTGGGAACCCCTTGAAAGGCACTGAATGTAAAACACATTGGTTTTTGCACGGTTTGAACTTCAAAGTTCAAGAGTTTAGTGGTAAAAGAGAAAAGAACAAAAAAATCTTCCGACGTCTTAAGTAAATCATACGTTGAGACATGAACAAAGATGCAAGATACTGTTGAAGATTATTATGTTGTTGATGATAATGAAGGTGGTGATGTTTACAAAACTTTAACTCTCGAAATATTAAACATGTTTGCCGCACTCGTTTTGTCAGTGTGAAACTCACAATTCATATGCTCTTTATGATGGCTTTAGTGGTGCCAAATAAGTTATTTATATTACAGCTACAATAACAACAGCAATAACTATTAAACAACTGTAGCCATTACATTTACAGATGATGCCGATGTGTCTGCTGCTGCTATTTCCACGTCCAATAGAAATGGCACTGCTTGGCGTGTCAGTTGTCAAAAGGATTTTCCTTTTATTGCCTGCTTGTTTGTAGTGTAATGTTGCAACATTAAAATATGGAGCTTAAGTCAGTTCAAATTACTTGTAAGTCTTCTTCCAGCGAACTATCGCCACTATTTTGAATTGTCTAAGGACACTTCTTCGCCTTTTCATTGTACAAACAACTGCATCACATCACATGTTGTCAGCATGTACAGCATGTGTTACAACAACATTTGTGTTCTCGTTTCTACAACATCAGCACTAGTTGTCATGGCTTCACATAGCCACCGCTGCCGTCACCATCGTCATTGTATTCTTCTTCTATTTCAGTTTTCTAGTCAGTTTTTGTCTAGTTACTGCGGTTATTGTGGTGTGTTTATGATTTTTGCCACTTTTTTTCCAAATATTCTAAAAACGAAGTTTAAAAAGTTTTGCTTCGACGCTGCTATGTATTGCTTTACGAATTGTGTAACCGCGTTTTGACAATTTGGGGTTTTGCTACGCCCTTGTTATTGTTTTTGTTGCTGTTATTGGCAAATCAATTCATCAAATCAAAAATATAAATTTTGAATGAGACAAACCGGCATCATTGCGTATTTGACGATGTGGTTCTAATGCAACTTTATAATCAATACTGAAAATGTAACCCAATTGGCCTAATAGTGTGAATTTTAAAATGTTAAAATATTAATCTGTTTTAGTCGGAAATGAGTTTACCTCCTATCGCAGATGTAGCGAGACCAACTCGAAATTCAAGCACAACAGCAGCTTCATGTACTCACATGTGAGATTTAATGAGTGCTGAGAAAGTCGACGAATAAATATTTTTTTTTCATCTTTCGTTCTGATGTCTGACCTGGGGCTTGAACTCAGGCCTTACGTTTAATAAGCCAACACACTACCTACTAGACTACGGCGACTTTTACTATCCAATAACGGTAGCATAACTAAGTCCAGCATAATAACTTTGAAAATATTTTATATAAATTTTATTAAACGTGACTTAAAATGTAGACTATAATTTAAACTATAAACAATGACTGTTATAAGGAAATAGAAAATATATGTCAATGCATACATACTATATATAGAGAAACTTCTTAGTAAATAACTAGAGTTTAAAAAATAAGTTTCTTACTAATTTATTACGGAGATTATGTTTTACATAAAAGTGTAGTTTGTTTTAATTTCATGCGGATTGGATTTAAATTACTTTAGCTTAGCAATAAATAAAATACATATAATTAATAAAATAGTAAAAATGCAATTGGCTTATCATAGTGTGAAACGAAAACGTTATAGAAATATTGGTTTATTGATTATGATGATATTTTAATGCGACTAAGATGACTAAAGTGTGGTACAACTTCGGCTATCCATTCTGGTGAAATTTCCGTTATTTGATGTAAGAAATTTTGTTCGGTGAGCACAATTTCAGAGAAAATTATATAATCCGGACGATATTTACCATGAAATACACTAGACGGATGAATTTTGGCACGTTGACTACCCGTAATCGTTAAATAGAAATTGTCACGTTGTAGTTTAGCTATATTATCGAAGAGGCCAACTAATAAACACTTTCGTACTTGATCGAAATTGCTGCCACAACTGTTCACTTTCAAAGCTAAACGCTTGACAATTTCCAACAGTTGACTGCGCACATCACGGGCATACTTTAGATTACGGGCATTGAGGAAGTTATCATGACACCATAACTTAACTTTTTCAGTCTTCTGGAAGGCACTGAAAACATTCAGTAACGTTAAATGATCGCCATGTTTTGAATGAAATTTGGCATGAGCCAAAGCTGCTTGTTCTTGCTTTTCTGTACTTGAAAGGAAAACATTTTCACTGGAGAGTACTGCTACTAAGCTTAACATTTCCTCCATACAACCAAATTTCGGAGCTGCCAATAATAGTTTACTGTATTGTGCATCCAAAGGAAACTGTGCCATTTTTCGTCCCAAAGGTGTAAGTTCAGGTATGGTGGAGGCATTTCGTACAGCACCCAAAGACTCTAGTTGGCGATATGCATCATCCATTGCTTCCGGTGAGGGTTTATCTAGAAAATCAAAACTTTTGCAATCTATACCCAACGCCAATAGCTGTAATACAGTCGAGCAAATATTACTTCGTAAAATTTCAGGTTTTGGCATTTTTTCAAATTCATTCATTTCCTGTTGCGTATAAGTTCGATAACATGTTCCAGGGGCATCGCGACCAGCTCGACCACAACGTTGCCACGCTTGTGCCTGGGAAATGCGTACTACTCTTAGTACATCTAAACCGGTACTGGGGCTATAAATGCGTCGTTTTACAAAGCCGGCATCTATAACATAACGTATACCCGGTATTGTGACAGACGTTTCTGCGATATTTGTAGCCAAAACTATTTTGCGGGCATTGGCTGGAGCTGGTAGAAAACATTCTAATTGTTTATTTTGTGGTAATTGGGCATAAAGTGGGAAAACCCGCACCCCAGCAATATTACTGAGATTGGTCTTAGCAATCTGTCGAATTTGTTGTGCCATTGCTTCAATTTCTTCTTGACCCGTTAGGAAAATCAATACATCATGGTTTGTTGGTGTATTACGATGGATATCAAACAGCGTCACCAAAGTGGCATGTAAATAATCTGGCTGTGATTCTTTGGCATGCATTACTTTTACAGGATGCGTCCGACCTTCCAGATACATGCCTTTTACGCCAAAATATTGACCAAAATGATCAATATCCATAGTAGCCGAGGTAACTATAACTTTAATTGGAGTCAAACAACGCAGTCTGCGCTGCCTTTGTGCCTCTTTAACCACTCCAAACAGAACATCAGTGCTTACCGTGCGCTCATGAGCTTCATCTAGCATTATGACGGTATAATTGCTCAGCAATCGATCAGCCAAGGCTTCTCGCAATAAAAAGCCATCAGTCATAAAGCGAATACGTGTCTTTTGTGAGGTACAATCTTTAAAACGTACTGTATAACCGACGAGTTCACCCAATTGGCAATGCTGTTCTTGAGCTACACGTTTTGCCACCGTAATTGCAGCCACTCGACGTGGCTGTGTTATAGCAATCATTCCTTTGTTTCCGAATCCAGCACTTAATAGAAACTGCGGTATTTGAGTCGTTTTACCCGAACCAGTTTCACCCATTATAAGAAGAATATCGGACTTGTGGACCTCTCGTATTAACCGCTTTCGGCAGCTCGTGACTGGTAAGGCTTGCCGCTGTTGTTCTAATTGTAGTTTAGTTGACGCTGGTTGTGTCGTTTGCTGTTGTATTCCATTTGTTTTACTATTTGCTGGAGATTGTCCATTTTTACAATTAAACAATTTTCCATTAGCATTCTTCGACTCCATTTTCTAGTGAATGGATTTGCCTTTTTAACTAATTCTTTTATGCGGAGTTATTTTCAATTATTAGACGTAAACAAACACGTGAACAAGCGTATGCGATAGCAAGTTTTAAAACGGTAGATCAAAAGAATCTAGGATCTGAAATAAACTGATGCCAATATGGTTATGCAGTATAATTCGGACAATTATTATTATATTCAAAATAAAACACTTGATTTTGAAAATTTTTTTTTATCAATTTTTAAAAGCGCTTTTAATAACCGTTTCGGCCACTTTGACGTCTAATAGATAACTGATACAGTAGTTTTGATTTAGCTGCCCTTTATAGACGTGCTGAGAAGCTAGGCCGTAATCCTGACTGAAGGGTTGTAATGGTCAATTATGTATGTATGTATGTTATATACGTGCTTACAAGGTAAGTTCACTTGAAGCTTCAAACTGCATTGTATTGTTGTTGTGAAGAAGAAAAGAATATATGATTTATGGAACGCAGGTAACGAAGTTCAAAAATAATTTGATATTTTTCGAACTCTTCCCAAACTATACGAAGGAGGACAGTTTTACGAACACACTAACAAAAAAGATAACCCTTTCGAATATTCAGGTACCAGAATTTTTCAATGTAGCCAGTGCACGTTTTTCAAACGACTGACATTAGTATTTTTCGCACAAATTTTTATGGTTTTGTAGCAAGAGTCATCATTACATATTGCAGGTACCTGAATATTCGAAAGGGTTATATTTTATGGTCCTCAAATTGGTCACCACACCATTTACATACATTATTATGCATTTAAATCTTTCCATAATGATATTTTCTGCCTAGTGAAATATTGCCATCCTTTGCAATGGGTAAAATTCACAGAATTTTCTTTGAATCTTTAAGTGAAATATTTCTATTATTCCGAAGAGTAATAAATGGGATCAAAAAGCACAATATTTTGTAAACAATATTTGTTCGAACACTGCTTGAAACAATAATTACAAACAATTTTCCTCTGGCTTACACACATGCTTCTCACAAATACACCCACATTTTTATCATATAAAACCTTTAAGCAGTTCTTTACAAAGTAAAACAGCGCAGCAAATAAGTACAGCAAAAGCACAAGAGAAACCACAAGAGCTGAAACGTTGTAAGCAATAGTGATCGTTTTGAAATTAAAAACTGTGCTTCACTGCGTTAGTAGAAAATATTTCACTGTACCACTACAGCTAATGAGTTTATTTTTGTTTTTTGACTGTGCTGTTTGCTTTTGCTTTGGGTACAATTGCTGAAAAACTGTAAGCACAGCAGAAATTTAGGTGCTTTTGCTAATTTCAAGCAAGTAATACAAACCCTGGTAAATCTTATATAAATCCCGATGTGTTTGGGATTATCAGATTCTTATTGTCTAAAACGATGTGTTCAACACTACTGTCGTCGAAGCTTTGTTGCTTTTCTACGAGTATAATGCAATTTTTTTATTGCGTCTTAAACTTATATTCTACTTAGTATCCCTTTGTAGTTACTTACCATGCCATGAAATTGTTCATCGCTTCCCTTTTTAGGTCGTCTGAGGCATTATCGCACCTTTCAGAACACTAATATTAGAGTAGAGTGCTGGCATTTTAATTGGCACAACCCGTGCGATTTGGGACCCGTGGACTGTTTTCACCTTGAATACAAAAGAGAAAACAGTAACTAGGAAATTCTACTGGACGGTTGAGACAATAAAATAGACGTTAAAGGTTTAAAAATACAGAGCACTGCTAAAGATGCCATACTTAATTGGTCATTACAATCCTTCAGTCAGAATTACGATCTAACTTCTCACACCACTTATGTTGTCTGTGTTAATTTTATTCTTTATTGGCGGCACCTACAGTTTAAAGTCGACTTCGAACGACAAATATTTTTTTGAGAAACTTTTCATGGCAATTTTATCTCCTCTCAGACCTATTGCCAGAAATCAGCTGAGAGGAAGTCACCGAAGAAATATTTTTTATATTTGGTTCGATATGTCTAAACTGGAGTTTGAACCGTGACCTTACCTCTGATAAGCCCAATAGACTACGGCAACGACTCCAATTTACTTCAGCACCTCAAATGTATCACGAACTTCAATTTAATGTCCTTTTCTTGTATCAGATGATACTTTTATACTACTATACAGATACTTATATACTACTATAAACCTGATGAACCTAGACAATCGGGCTGGGCTGTCTTTCCAACTTTATTGGTTTAATTCTTGAATAATGCAAACTTAGAAATGATAAGGAGGAGCTTATAACTCTCAGTTGTGTAACACTTTAAATCTCAAACAGCATGTTCGTGTGTAAACAGTGTAATATCCTGTATGATATTGAAGTACAATCACAACAACAACAACAATAATTTCCCTCCCCCGAATAAATTCATGCGTTAATTAAGTAGAAAATTATTATTCTTTGATTGCAAAACAAAATCTTAAGAAAGTCAGTGTATTGAAGCATTAGCATATGGTTAGACGGTAGAAGATAAAACTAAACATTGAATTCAAAAACCAAAACTATTAGGATTTCCAATAGAATAGCATTGAATTCAATTTATGTATAATGACACTTTGTCACATACAGATGGCTGGCTATATGACTCAAGCAATGTTTATGATTGTACATTTACATGGCTTATCTTTAATTGTAGGCGACCTTATAGTTATGAATTTGATTAAATTAATTAATAAATTCATTAAATAGATTACAACGATAACAACTAAATACAAATACAGTGAACTCGCGATAACGTGAACTAATTTTTACCAAGGCAGTTCACATTTTCGAGTTTGTTCACGTTATCGAGTACTAAAATTTAAAACAAAACATTACCCTATTTAATATGAAAAAGAATATTTTAATAATTAAAAATGCTAAACACTATTTAAAAATTTTTTTTTTTAATAATTAGTCAGGAACTCAGTAACCTAAAGCCAAAAATTATAACAAAGTTTTCACTTTTTTGTCAGTAGAAATCTACATCTTTAACAAAACATTGATGAAATCGGTTATAAAAATGTTACATGTCATCCATGATGACTTGAAGAATTTGTAATTCACTGGATAAGTAAAGTTATTGAAACGTCGTGGATTTTCCAAATACCAGTAAATTAAGTTAAGAGTCCCCGACGCATTTCAATAGCCCATGAAAGTTAGTCGTTTCTCCATCTTTGCGCCTGGAGCATTTTTCTCCAATGATCACACATATGTATGTTTTATCTGGCAACTGCTTCAAATATAACTCGCATTCATCAGCATTATAAAGTTGATCTTCACATAATTCTTCTATTTTTGCTTTTAACTTTTCCTTAAATGGGTCAACAAGTTGCGGCTGTGCAGAAAGCTTTTCTCCGGAAATTTTAAGAAGGCGAACACCAAACTTTTGCTTAAATGTTTGAAGCCATCCGTCACTGGCTTTCAAACCCCTATAATTTTCTTTAATTTAACCACTTACCGGCAGATTTTTAGTTTCGCGTGTGAAGGTATCACTTATAAAGACTTTTTCCATTCTTGGAAATTCAGATGCTCGTAATGTTTTACGCTTTCCAGTACCATAAAGTCGGGGATTTCCCAATTTAAAAACAGATTAAAAGAATAAAAAAAGTGTTCACGTTTTAGAGCTTTCAGATTTTGTTCACGTTTTAGAATACTCTGAAGAAAAATAAATTTGTTCACGTTTCTGAGACGTTCACACTTTCGAGTGTTCACGTTTTCGCGAGTTCACTCTACTACCTACTACTAACTTAATCACTTACTAATGAGTTTAAAGAGATACAATGTGTAGGGTTCTCTATTGAAAGCCTCTATAATGTATAAATTAACACAATAATTATGGTCAATAAAGGTGCTATAAAACAAACGCGTCTAAGCCTGTGAAGTTATTATTTACGCCCAATTTCAATTGCCCGTTAAGCGTGTATTTTGTATGACCAACAGATGACAACAATTTCATGACAATGATTGATGTCTTTAAATTCAATAAAAAAAACCTAAGAAAATAAGCAATAAAACAGACCAACAGGAATGAGAAAAGGAGAAAAATCCTTTAAAAATAATTTAAAATTCAAAAAATGCAAAGACTTTGAAGGGGCGAAGAAGAAGATGACAGAAAAAGTGAGTGAGAAAAAAATATTTCAACGTTAACACCTTAAGCCATAAAAATTGTAGTTTATGTTAATTAAAGATGAAAATGCACTGCAGTGAGTTTCAATACTGCAAATCCCAACCTAAAATAAAAGAGGTTGGCTATTTAAATTATAATCTGTTGAACCCTCAAATATTCAAGTTGCTTCATACTCTAAATGCGGATATAGTCTGCAAGTCGTAATTTCTTCAGCACAGGAACTACCCAAAGTTAGTTTGAATAAGGAAAAACTGTCTCATTTTTAAAGCTTCTTCGCTAAACACATTTTCATTCATAGTTTAATAAAAACACGCGCATTATTTCTACTCCATGTTTCGTTTTCGGTTTTAAGTGTATAAAATGCGCATATGCTATGCGCAAAGGGTATCAATGTTTTTTCTTTATTGACATCCCATAAATCTGCAAATTCGTCTTATTGTGTGGTAAAAATGCGCCTTAGTGTTGCAGCCAAACGATATATTGTACTCCCCTCATACTCTATTGTGTATCCCTATAATGTCTCCCACAAGCCTATTGTTCTGATAAACCACAGAATGCTGCTCGACATCAACAATGCCTGGCGGAATCCTGGGATCCAGTAGTTCCACACAGGTTCCAAAAATGTGTTCCGTTGATTCTTTCTCATCGACACAGAATCCGCATGTTGTTCCACATTCTGAATAAATGTACCCTAAGTGTTCAGTGACCTGAGAACTGAGTGCCATTAACTAGTTGTATTATTTCTTGATATTCTGATGCATGACTTAGATCTCCTTTTAAAGTAATTTCCCAATAAGTTCATCTTGCTTTTAATACGAATTATCTTATCGCACCACAAGACTTTCCAAAGTTACTTTGTTACTATGTACATAAATTTGAATTATTGTGTATACTGCCTTTAGTATCCATGATCGAATATACTACGAAGCGATTAAAATTACCAGTATATATGGAATAAAACTTCTAAGTAAGACTGAGAGACACGTATAACACTTTCCTCTTGGCAGTTGCCAAGAAATATTCACTGCCTTACAGAATCACTACTCCTAAGAGTGAGTGATCAAATGAGTGATTTCCGAAAGTTCTTTTCTATATACTCCAGTTATGTTGTGTTTAAGGAACACAAAAACCCATAACGGGCCCAACAGTGCTTGTGTGTATCACATACACAATATCATTTTGGCTTCCCAAAGCTACCAGACATCAATCATCTTGAGCACTTTCGCAAGTATTCCAAGACCTTCTGCATTATTTCACTTCTTTCAAAATCAGATCTACAAAGCGGACAACTTTCTCGCTCTCCAGTATACATAGGTCTCTAGTGGGTTATTGTGTAAAGTTCAAGCATGGCATGGCATAGTTATTGTGCCTCTAATCCGTCAGTAGCCGTAGCCAGTTGTTTACGTACGTACTCGTATATTATTATCTTTACTTCCCAATTCTTCTTCTCATCGTCTCTTATTTTTTTCTGTTATTGCATTTGTTTTTTTTTTTTGTTTCATGGTGTTGAACTGTGTACCACACTCATGAATACACTCTGACATGCAAACATCGATTCATTTCTTAAAGCCGATGAGGCAAGTTCATTATAAAATACCAATAAACTCTGTAAACAATCTGTTGAAGCAGGGTACTCCCTTCAAACAACTCAACTGCAAACCACAATTACGATCATTTTGCAAAATCGAAAATCGAACGAAAATCTTTTGACAATAGCACAGTAATTATTGACATCTGCAATTCTTTTGTCTTTGGAAAAAAGAGAATCTCAGACACAGCAATTTTAGGTTCGCTTTAGAAAATTGTCAGCGAGCGAGTATATAAGAAATTTAATTAATTTTTATTATTGCTTTTCGTTAGAATTTTTAAAGTATCACTGATGGTACGTAACTAAATTAAATTTTTTGTGTGATATTAAAGACTTTAGTCACCTGATTCCATTCAGATGCTTTCAATATTGATATCTCATTGAAGTATTCGCCCCCTAATTATAAAGGAATAAACTGGGCAATCTATTACCAGAAGAATTCTTTTTCATTTCAGCACGTAAGAAGATGTGAAATCTTTTCATATCAGTAGAGTTTCAAAATGCTCGTTATACTACCCAATACATACATAACATAATTGGCCATTAGAACCCTCCAGTCAGGATTACGGTCTAGCTTCTCACACCATTCATGATGTGTGCGTTAATTTTATATGTGAGTGGCGAGACCTACAATTCAACGTAGTCTCCGAAAGACCGATTTTTGAAGAACTATTCGTGGCAATTTATTTACTCTCAGAATTTATGCCACAAATCTGCTGAAAAAGTCGACGAAGAAATATTTTTTTTTTTCATCTTTCGTTCTGATGTCTGACCTGGGGCTTGAACTCGGGCCTTTCGTCTAATAAGCCAACACGCTACCTACTAGACTACGGCGAATTTTACTATCCAATAACGGTAGCATAACTAAGTCCAGCATACTAACTTTGAAAATATTTTATATAAATTTTATTAAACGTGACTTAAAATGTACATAGATTATAATTTAAACTATAAACAATTACTGTTATAAGGAAATAGAAAATATATGTCAATGCATACATACTATATATAGAGAAACTTCTTAGTAAATAACTAGAGTTTAAAAAATAAGTTTCTTATTAATTTATTACGGAGATTATTTTTTACATAAAAGTGTAGTAATGAAAATTTATAGGACGGACAAACGGACGGACATACATATATACATACATACATATTAATAGTATATATAATGCACACAATTAAAAACAAAATGTTGTTTGATTTTACAGAGGATTACAATTTGAGAATTTTCAACTACCGTACACAAATTCAACTAAATAAAAATACGAAAACAAAAATACATACATATGTACATAAATGAAAAATTTTAATTCAAATAAAAAAAATAAAAATATACAAGGTTTATAAATGTGATGATGGAGGTAAAAAAGTGTGCTAAAAATATATGAAAACATAAGAAAACATTTTTTTTTTTTTTTTTTTTTTATTATTTATTTTATTTGAAACTAAGAAAACATAAAAAAAACAAAAGAAAATGAATAATTCTAAACATTTCTAGATAAATTAACTAAATTATAATAAAAAATAATGATGATGTTGATGTTGTTATTTACAGCATAAGTCTAGAACGAGATTTCTTCTTGCGCTGCGTGGCACCACCAAAACCATCACCATTCCATGACTTTGTTTTGGCACGATAGTGGCGATATACCTCATTGTAGGAGGGCTCTAACATGGGACGATAAGCGTGAGGAGTGCAGTGTTCAATATGAGTTTCGAAGAACTCCTTGTAGCCGTTATGCAACAAATATATTTCGGGATAATCTAAGGCGGGATAAGCATTACTGTTGCGCTCCCGATCGAAGTTGCGTAAAAATCGCGATAATTTTGGACCACGTTCTGATGAGAACTCACAATGAAATATTATAATATTGCGCTTGCTGCCAGATTCCTCGTTTCTGGTCTGTTGCTGTTCAGTCTTTTGTTTGGTCAAGAACTCTTCGATGATTTGTTCTTGAGTATATAAATTCTTTGCGCCAGTAATATGGCCACCCTCGTATTCGTAAGGATAACGGCAGTCGATGATTTTAAAGTTGGCTACTTTATCATCAAAGTCACCTTTTAAGAGACGAGCCACAGTTTCACTTGTAATAGATTTTAGATCACGATGACGTCCCTCGATGAGAGGTAAAACGTACGGTTTACTAAAATCACCAATTAGATCGGGTTCGTCTTTGTTTTCGGAACGATTTAGAGCCGACATGATCTCAGCGTCGTTCATGGACATACTTTTGCGTAATATAGGGTGGGTTATCGTGCTATTTTTGCTGGTGCCTGCCAGCGCCAAGCATGAGGGGGAGTTGGCGGCAGGTGAAGTTTTGCTAGTACTGTTGCTGCCTATGAATGAGCCATCGAGATTCTTCTTTACGTCACCACGGTAGCGTTTTGTTTGTATCGGTGAGCAGGTGGTAGATGGTGGCTCGGGACGCTTAAAGCTGTAGTTGCCATTAAGACGAGAACTAAACGGAGTGATATTGGCGGCATTAGCATTGCAGGCATTAACTGACTCTGGTGTCTTTGGCTGAAGCAATTGCGTATTTTCCATCATACTCAAACAACGTCTTACTTTAGGTCTACGCATTCCTGGTGTCTTAATGGGAGAATTTTTAATGGTTTGACCCCCAATCAAAGAACTTAAATCATTAGGCAAATTTAAAGCAGTCGATTGATCGTGCTGATTTTGACTGACATGGTCATCTTCGTAGAACGATGTCTCTTCCATACCCATATCGAACAAGGAAGCATCGAAGTTCAAACGATTTGAAGATGGTTTACGTGTTGAACGTTGGACTTGAAAACTTGGATCCAAATTGTTTAAAGATTCTTTTTCGTCGTCTAATTTATCATTGTCAACAATATCGCCATTGGCATCACCATTCCAGTACTGGTCCTTTGCTGAGACTATTTTGGCATCTTCTTTATAACGTTGAGACCTTTTGGAAACGTTTGCTTTTCCTTTACGTCTTACTGGCGTTGTGCCTTCGTCATAACCGCAATCAGCAGCCGTAGATGATGAATCTTGCAAACTGTTCCCGCCGCACAAGGAAGTTTCATTTAAATTAATCGATATCTCCGTAATGGGAGACAAAATTCCCTGATTTACTTCCTGAAAATTACGTTTGGGACGCAATATGACCGGCGACTCAAAGTAGGCGTCCTCCAAATATGAATTGTCCAAACCTTTAAGGCGTTTACTGTGACGATTTTCGATTATGAAATCTTCACCATCGCTTCCCAGAGAATTGTCATCCGATTCTGTATATCGTTCCGGTGCGCGTTTTAATGATTTCCATCCTTCGGCATTAATATGACGATCAGGAATTAAAGAGGGGCTTAAGCTTGAGGATTCCATTCGAATTATTATATTCAAAATAAAAGACTTGATTTTGAAAATTTTTTTTTATCAATTTTTAAATGCGCTTTTAATAACCGTTTCGGCCACTTTGACGTCTAACAGATAACTGATACAGTAGTATTGATTTAGATGCCTTTTATAGACGTGCTGAGAAGCGAGGCCGTAATCCTGACTGAAGGGTTGTAATGACCAATTATGTATGTATGTATGTTATATACGTGCTTACAAAAAAGGTAAGTTCACTTGAAGCTTCAAACTGCATTGTATTGTTGTTGTGAAGAAGAAAAGAACATATGGTTTATGGAACACAGGTAACGAAATTAGAAAGTAATTTGATTTTCTTCGAACTCTTCTCAAACTATACGAAGGAGGACAGTTTTATGAACACACTAACAAAAAAGGTGACCCTTTCGAATATTCAGGTACCAGAATTTTTCAATGTAGCCAGTGCACGTTTTTCAAACGATCGACATTGGTATTTTTCGCACAAGTTTTTATGGTTTTGTAGCAAGAGTCATCATTACATATTGCAGGTACCTGGATATTTCAAAGGATTATATTTTATGGTCCTCAAATTGAATTAAATCTTTCCATACTGATATTTTCTGCCTAGTGAAATATTGCCATCCTTTACAATGGGTAAAATTCACAGAATTTTCTTTGAATTTTTAAGTGAAATATTTCTATTATTCCGAAGAGTAATGGAATCAAAAAGCACAATATTTTGTAAACAATATTTGTTCGCACACTGCTTGAAACAATAAATACTAACAATTTTCCTCTGGGTTATACACATGCTTCTCACAAATACACCCACATTTTTATCACATAAAACCTTTAAGCAGTTATTTACAAAGTAAAACACAGCAAATAAGTACAGCAAAAGCACAAGAGAAACCACAAGAGCTGAAACGCTGTAAGCAATAGTGATCGTTTTGAAATTAACAACTGTGCTTCACTGCGTTCGTAGAAAACATTTCACTGTGCCACTACAGCTTTTGAGTTTATTTTTGTTTTTTGACTGTTCACTGCGCCTAGACTTAGTGCCCAATCTCGTTGGCGCCTTGTCCCATCTGGTTTCTCCTCTATTTTTGATATTAATCCCGTGGCTTCACTGGACATTGATTATCTCCCTGCGAAATATTGTTTTAACAGAGGTATTCAGTTTCTGATTCAGAGCAGGGGGGACTAAGACCTTGACATGATCTTCCCCCGGAACTCCTTGATGTATACACCGATGGCTCTAAAGTCGATAACGGGGTTGGTAGCAAAGTCTACTCTAGGAAACTGGAGCTGAACATTTCACTCCAGCTGCAGGACTATTGCAGCATATTTCAGACGGATGTAATGGTCATCTACCGGGCTGCTCAATTTATCCTCACCAACGGTGTTCCTTTCACTCGAATCTTGATATTTTATGATAGTCAGGCTGCCATAAGATCTCTGTCGAATGTTGTGAATAACTCGTCACCTTCGACCTTCTTTCTGGGCGCTTCAGTGTCACAGTAATATTCCACTAACGCACAGTAATAACCACTAACGCATCATGATTAGGGGGCTTTCCTTACACTAGGTAACCCAATGGGTCATATCGTTAGTATAATTCGCAAAGACGCTAAGTCCACTTTTTTTCCAAAATTCAGATTTTAATGCAAAACGGTAACATTATGCAAAATACATATTTTACAACAACAAAAAATGTCATTATGTAGTTTAAAGTTGTTGTAATTTTGTGGTTGGCCAAAACGCTAAATCCACAAAATTACGAAAAATATTAAAACCACGTGCTAATTTTTTGCTTTAATTCGATTTTTTTGAGTTGATTTGTGATCTAGGTCATTTAAAGAGAGCTATTTTGTAAAAATAATGGCGTTTAAAAAGTTTACAAATTTTCAAAACTGGAAATGTTACAATGTTTTTTATGTCTCCTGTAAAATTTGAAAAAAAGGACTTAAAACATTTGCGAGTTAGACTAACGATATGAATTTGTTCATCGCTTCCGCTTTTTAGGTCGTCTGAGGCATTATCGCACATTTCAGAATACTAATATTAGAAAAGAGTGCTGGCATTTAAATTGGCACAACCAGTGGGATTTGGGACCCCTTCATAGTTTTCAACAAGAGAGAAAATAGTAACTACGAAGTGCTACTGGACAGTCGAGACACCAAAGTAGACGTTAAAGGCTTAAAAATACAGAGCACTGCTATAGATGCGTTACTTAATTGGTCATTACAACCCTTGAGTAAGAAGTATGACCTAGCTTCTCACACCATTTATGTTGTGTGTGTTAATTTTTATACATGAATGGCAGTAGGTCTGTTTGAAGTCGAATTTAATTCATTTTGAGTAATTTTCAGTGATGCCACCTGTCCGATATTGGTCATACCAACCTAGAACCTTTGTCGGCTCATGCGCAACAACTTTGCTAAAGATCGTAACATGATTAAATGCATTTTCAGTGTTGCCACCTGTCGGATATTAGTCATATCAACTTAAAAATCTTCGGCGGCTCATGCGCAACCACTTTGCTGAAGAACATAACATAATCAAATACACAGTTTACGATTCAATTAATTTTGAGTACTTTTCAGTGACGCCACCTGTCGGATATTGGTCATACCAATTTAGAAACCTTCCCGGGCTCATGGGCAACAACTTTCCTGAAGATCATAACATGATCAAATGCATAGTTTACGATTCTATTAATTACATACAAACAAACATTCATTTTTATTTATTTATTTATTTATTTATTTATTTATTCAAGTCAATGGACAAATTCCTTACTGACTAATAACAAAAATTGGTACGAATAAAATTAAATACAATTACAAACAGTTTCTACAAAAATAACGTAACTATTACAATAAAAATTAGGAAAAGTTAAGAATTAAGAAAAACAATAATATTCCGTTTTATAACGCAAGAATTTAAAGAAAAATCAACAAAGTCTGACAAATAATTAAATTGACGGCAAATTCTAGTTAATGGATCAGCAACAGCATAATTAGTTCTGCAGAATTGAATATAAATAAGATTATAACAGCGGAATTTACGACGAGGAACATTGAATTTAACAGATCTTAACAGAAATTCACAGCAAATATTACCATTGATCAGGTTAGTCATAAAAGATATATTTAACATCGTTCGACGACTCTTAAGGGTAGACAGTTTTATTAAAACCAGTCTGCTAGTATATGAAGGCATGTCCGAATAATTCCATCCAAGGCCACGCAAGCAGAAGAGTAGAAATTGTTTCTGAACAGATTCAATGTGTTCGCTGTAAACATTATAGTGAGGATCCCAAACGATAGAACCATACTCCAAAATAGGTCCTATACCTACATATCGACGCCTCCATTCTATAACGTTCTAAGTGTACTTAGAACGTTTTTAATGTTCTTGCATTTTTAAATTCTACGTTCCCTAACTTAAATACTGTCAAAATTTGATTAAGATGCGCCGATCCGTTCCGAGGTTATAGGGAAAAATCTGCTTTGAATACGCATATAGTCATATGGCGCTTGAAAACTTTGAGAACTCATAACTCAAAACACACTTTTTCGACTTAGAATGTTATAGAACGGAGGCGTCGATATATAGAAGATTAGATAGAGCTGACGGGTGACGTATACGTAATATTTTGTTAGACAATAACACTCATACTATATAACTCATATAACTCTTTCCAGACATACAGGAAGATATTGTTTAAGAAAATCGGTTCAGCCGTTTAGCCGTCTATAGACTTTAAACAAACCCACAAACAAATAAACACACATTCATTTTTATATATAAGAAGATTCAGTATCCGTTTGTATTTACTCACCATCACATGAACTTGTTTATTGCTTCCGCTTCTTAGGTCGTGTGAAGCATTATCGCACCTTTCAGAATGCTAATATTAGAATAGAGTGCTGGCATTTAAATTGGCACAACCAGTGCGATTTGAGACTGCTTCACAGTTTTCACCTCAAGTACAAAAGAAAAACCAGTAACTAGAAAGTGCTACTGGACGGTCGAGACACCAGAATAGACGTCAAGAGTTTAAAAATTACGATCTAACTTCTTCCACCACTTATGTTGTGTGTGTTAATTTTATACATGAGTGGCGGGATCTACAGTATAAAATCGATTCCGAATGACAGATTTTTAAGAAACTCTTCATGTTAATTTTTACTCTACTCTCAGAGGTTTTGCCAAGCATCGGCTGAGAGGAAGTCGCAGAAGAAATATTGTTTTACATTTGGTTCGATATGTCTAAACTGGAGTTTGAACCGTGACCTCACGTTTAAAATGCCAAGACTACCTACTAAACTATGAACATGAACATCAATTTCAAGTTCTTTTTTTTTATCAAATGAGATAACAATACTACTATAAACCTGTCGAACCTAGATAATCGGGCTGTCTTTCCCACTTCATTGATTTGATTCTTGAATAATGCAAACGGAGAAATGATAAAAAGGAGTTTATAACCCTCAGTTGTGTAACACTTTGAATCTCAAACACCATCTTTCTGTGTAAACAGTGTAATATCCTGTATGATATTGAAGTACAATCACAACAACAATAATTCCCCTCCCCCAAATAAATTCATGGGTTAGCTAAATAGAAAATTATTATTCTTTGATTGCCACATGACTAGACTTTTAAGATAATGAGTGTGTGGCATATTGCAAAACAAAATCTCAAGATAGTCAGTGTATTGAAGCATAAGCATATGGTTAGACGGTAAAAGATAAAAGCAAGCATTGAATTTAAATTAAAACTATTAGAAATTTCCAATAGAATAGCTTAGAATTCAATATATAATGAGACTTTGCCACATACACATACATCCCAAATAGATGGCTGGTTATATGACTCATGCCATGGTTATCATTGTACGTTTACTTGGCTTATCTTTTATTGTAGACAACATTATCGTTGGGGATTTGATTAAATTAATTAATAAATTCATTAAATAGATTACAACAATAACATCTAAATACAAATACTACCTACTACTAACTTAATCACTTACTAATGAGTTTAAAGAGATACAATGTGTAGGTTTACCTATTGAAATCCTCTGTAAGCATAAATTCAAAAAAAATTTTACTGTCAAGAAAATGTAAATTATATGTAATTGTACGGCTGGTAATCGTTTATTCCACATTATGGCTCATACCTTCCCTCCATTAACTGCTTCTAAGCCTGTGAAGATATTATTTACGCCCAATTTCAGTTGCCCGTTAAGCGTGTATAATTTATGACCAACAGGTAACAACAATTTCATTGATTGATTTCTTTAAATTCGATAAAAAAAACGTAAGAAAGAAGCAATAAAACAGACCAACAGACAGACAGACAGTGCATTCAGGAATGAGAAATGGTTAAAATCCTTTAAAAGTAGTTTAAAATTCAAAGAATGCAAAGACTTTGAAGTGGAGAAGTAGAAGATGACTCAAGAAGTGAGTGAAAAAATATTTCAACGTTAACACTTTAAGGCATAAAAATTGTCGTTTATGTTAATTAAAGACAATCATGCACTTCAGAGAGTTTCAAATCCCAACCTAAAAATGAAAGAGGTGGGCTATTTAACTTCTAATCTGTTGTATTCAAGTAGCTTCATACTCTAAATGTAGATAAAGTCTGCAAGTCGTTATTTCCTCGGCACAGGAACTACACAGTTTATTTGAATATGGAAAAGCTGTCTCATGTTTAAAGCTTCTCTGAACACATTTTCATTCCTTTTCTTATATATAAAAATGAGTGTGTGTTTGATTGTATGTTTGTATGTTTGAAGTTTATAGACGACTAAACGGCTGAACCGATTTTCTTGAAATTTTCACAGTATCTTCCTGTATGTCTGGAAGGAGTTATAGGCTACTTTTTATGTTGATATTCCAAATGAGCGAGGGGCCATGCCCATGTATACTACATACTACATACTTAATATTTAATTGCATTTGAAATATATTACTCATACGCATAGTTACCCCTAAAGTATGCTATCTATGATTCCTGATGTATAAAACCAAAGAAAATAAAGTATAAAGAATGTGAATTTTGGTATATTTTGGAATATTTTTCAAAAATATTTCACGACGCGGGAGGAAAGATAGAAGGGAAAGATAAAGAAACCAAGAGCGTAACAATGTTCTCATCGTGCGTTTTTGTTGTTTGACTAATTTTTTATTTATTCTTCTGAAACAGTGTTGCCACGAAAAAAATTTTGTAACCAACATTTGTGAAAAACTCACCAAATAAGAAAAAATATAACCAAAATTAAACTCATAGACTTTTGTTTTATCCTAAATAAAGCATATTTTCATTGTCTAGAACGCTTTCGATTATAAGTACATTCACACACACTTATAGTAAGTTAGCTTTTTAATAACTGTTTTATGCAGTGTATTACAATAAATACATAATGCGACCTGTTTTGGGCAATAAAAAAAAATCAATTTTGGGCGGGACGAAGTTCGCTGGGTCAGCTAGTAGTATAATAAAAACACATGCATTAATTCTATTCGATGTATCGTTTTCGGTTTTAAGTGCATAAAGTTCCGATTTGCTTTGCAATGTGATTCAATTTCATTCTTCGTTACTCATATCCCATAAATTTGCAATTTCATCATATTGTCGTAACAAAAACCTGCTTTAGTACTGTGACAATACTGTACTCTCCTTAAACTTTATGGGTATCCTTATAATGTCTTCTGCTAGCCTAATACCCTGTCACACTTCAGAATGCTGCATTCATGTGATTCCCTCTGGGATGCATTATTGTCTCACAGGTTCAATCTCACCGTTTTAGAATATAAATGTTGGGCTCGAGATAAACCCCATTCAAAACATGTCAGAGTCTGCAGAGTCCTAGCAAAAGTGCGGTTGTCGACCTCAGGTTATCTCTTGATAGTCTGATAGATGATTCCTATTTCGTCTCATTATAATTTTCCAAAACGTTCGTAACGTTTTTAATACATATTATCTTATCACCAAAAGAGCCTCCAAAACTTGATCTCCTGCTTTCAGTAATTAAGTGACATTTAGAAAGAAACCACAAGTCCTATCGCAATATTTATTTAATTCAGAATTTTATTCTACGCACACCAGAGCTGGGTAAACATATTTCTATATGAAGTACTCAGGCCAGTGATGTTAAAAAGATATTTACTGGTACATCCTGATTAGTACATAAAAAGCGTCAGGGCTTAACATTTACGATACTTAGCAGAGGAACTTAACTTTTCTCGTAGAAAGGAAACATTTCAAGGCTCCATTGAAGTCTACTTTCAAAATCCTTTAGAATGCGTTACCAAATAAGTCAGTGGGTGCGGTTGGTGTTCATGAAAAAAATATTAAAATGTGAAAAAATATGAATGAAGAATCATTATCTACTGATGAAATGATTATCAAGACAAAAACATTCCAGAGCAGTCATACAACCATACAAGTCTAAGCTCGCCTTTGTATTAAATAGTGGTAAAGACTTGAGAGCTGTCCATATAATAAAACTTTTCAACATGGGAGTTGTACTGAGAAATGACAGCGGTCAACGTGTTACCTGATCATCATGTGGATGTGATCGTAATTTTGTGGTCTCGAAATGGAGATAAAGTGTCAGTAGCCCCAAGGCACTAGGATGAGATCAACATCATTGGCATCACCTTTTGCTGTCGTTTATGAGGCTAAGGAAATACATTGAGATTTTAGGATCCGCAAAGACATATCAGACTCTATAGCACAGCGAGCGCAAGCGGGTGGGTCGATAGTAGTGTTTTTCATTTCCCGAACTTATTAATTTCCCGGGAAACCGGGACTGATTTTGAAATTTCCCGGGATGTCGGGAATTCCCGCCTAGAACATAAAATCATATACTTACTTTGTTAAGTATGTATTTTTTATTTTAAATTCATATTAATGAGATCAAAACCATAAAACAAAATAACAATAGAAACATATAAATGGTACAGTTCTTTAAAAAAATAAATAATTCAATGTATTTTAAAAACTAGTTAAAAATATATACATAAAACATAAAAAAACTATATATCTATTAACATATTTATTTAATATTTTTAAAATGAGTTTTTAAACCGACAATGCGTTTATTGATGCATCTGGAAGTCGGTTTCTGATTTTAGTAACATATTGACCCTCGAGAGAGAAAACCCTCTCGCTTTCAACAGATGTTGGCTTATAGTTAACAAGGCCTCTAAAAGATTTTTTATATTTTCCGTTTGCTTACCAGATTTTCCAAAACATTTTAAGTCTTTTTTTTATCGAACCGGTCCGGTAGGTACATTAGTGTTTGATGTAGATATTTCAGTAATGTTATTTATTGCATCGTTTAAATGTCCTCAAAATTTTTATCTTCTAAAATATCATTATCGTTGCTTTCTATTTCTTCTAATTCTATATTTTTTTTAGTAAAAAGGCGGCTACAAATTTGTTCTGCATATAAAATAATTGAATGTTTTGAAGCATTCGGAAAAAATTTATTATTTTTATTAAAAATTTCAGGATCTTTCAAGTATTTGGTGAAGGTATACAATTTTATAACTCTTCTTTCTTTAATTCGGTATATAAGAGATTCAAACATTGTCCTTCCTAGTGTTGCTAAATAGTCAAAAATTTTCATGCACAATAATTCCCGGGAATTCCCGAACAAATTTCCCGGGATTTCGGGATTGAAAAATTTGTGGAATTCCCGGGAATTCCCGTCCCGGGATTTCCTCTAGTTCTAAAACTTTTTATGCCACAAATACAATGAACAGTAGTCTCTACTGGCTAAAGGTAGGTTTAGTAAAAATGCTTGAAGTCGTGGAAATGTAGGACCATCTTGGAATTGTTCCCAAGGCTTAATATAGAAAAAACGATAGGGCTATCAGGTTCTCCAATACGTTCGATTTTTAATACTAATAATAAATATTTTATTACGATAGATATAACGAGATTATCATTGCTAGCGATATCCCGCAGATGATATAATTTCTACTCTTTCAGCAACTACACAAATATTGCAAAACATTTTGCATCATTTCACTTCTGTCAAAATTAGATCAACAAAATGGACGACTCTCACTCCACAATATAGGTCCCCAGTAGATTATTGTGTAAATCTCAATACATACGATGGCATAGTTGTTGTGCCTCTGACTTGTCAGTAGCCAGTGGTATTCGTGTGTACTTATCTTATTGTCTTTACATCACCTCTCCTCTGCTCTTCTTCTCCTATTTGCTTCTTTTAGTGCTTTTTTTGTTGTTTGTTTTATGGTGATGAACTGCGTGCCATATTCATGAGTATACATTTCTTAAAGTCGGCGAGGCAAGTTCATTATAAAATATCCATAAACTCTGCAAACAATCTGATGCAAGTAGGTTAGTCTCTTCAAACAACTCAACTGCAAACCACAATTACAATCATTTTGCAAACAGCAAGCGTTATTTATGCAGCAGTAAACCACAGACTGTGCAGCATAACCATTTAAACAGAAGGCCATGTGAGTTGTGTGTGTGTGCCAGTAAATTGTCATTTCCATCGCAGAACAGACAAGAGCGGGGAAAACCTAAGCTGATGTTGCTAGCTGAGAAGCCTGGTACTTTTTCATTGACAATATTGTAAGGCTATTGGCAGTGGTGTAGTGGTTTTACAATTTATTAGAGCCTGCGGCTTTAAACGAGGCGTTATGCTAATTGATTTTCCTGCTTAAGTTCGTACTTTGGATTCTTTTCGCCTTTTTCTCTCTATCCCTTTTTTTTTCATTGCATTTTCATCATTCTTTGTTGATATGCTTTACCAAATATTTGGAAATCATTTTATAAATAAATAAAATTACTACGAAAAGTTTCTCAAAAATCTGTCGTTTAAACTTTAGGTCCTGCCACTAATGTATAAAATTAGCACTCAGCATCTACGTTTTGGGTAAATAATTTAAAGACTTTGTATTCTTATTCATCGATGCCATATAAATTTCTTTAAAGTATTGTTCATAGTTAGCCATCGCCTGCAATCGATTAAAGTTTATATTAACCTTCAAGCCTAAAACTTTTTAAAATCAAAGCACTATTCGAACTTCTTTGTTACACAACAATCGTATAGAATGATCTATGTTGGGCTCAGCGGGTCTAATTTTGTTCTTACTTACTGTGTTTAAGCATAAAGTAGCTTTTTTGAAATTCCCTTGTTAGAGATTTTTAAGTTCTGCACCCAAATTTGGAGCCATTCATGCATGACCCTACTGGCATTAGAATTTACTTTCATTATCTTTTGGAAAACCCCATAAGGTTGTCCGTATTTGTGGGGGATATGTGGTGTAAACCATACATACATACATACATAATTGGCCATTACAACCCTTCAGTCAGGCTTACGGCCTAGCTTCTCACACCACTCATGTTGTGTGCCTTAATGTTTATACTTGAGTGGCGGGCCGGGCCTACAGTTTAAAGTCTACTCCGAACCACAAATTTTTGTGAAACTTTTTCATGGCAGGTTTATTTACTCTCGATGTTTTTGCCAGAAATCTGATGAGAGGAAGGCGCCGAAGAAATATTTTTATTTCTCATATTTCGTTTTGATGTCTGGCCTGGGGCTCGAACCCGGTCTTTACGTCTAATAAGCGAACACACAACCTACCATGGGCTTCTATTATCTAACAAACTCTCTCCTGGACTGAATGAAGTGGATAAAATGACGTTTACTTTTGATTAATCAAAATTATCTTCGTTAGAAAATTGAAGCGATCAATACCTTGTCAATACTAGCACCGAAGATGGAAAAATTTTATCAATTTTTTTAAACGTCACGACATTTTTAATCGAAAATTTAGTTTAAAATACTTTTGCAGGAAAAGTGTAACTTTAAAATATTTTATTAACACTATGTAACAGAAGGAATCTTAAAGTTATAAAATATGTAAACGAATCATTTCATATGTTCCTAGAACGAGTGTTAGTTACATTGGTTGGGTAACAATTCACATATCATTGCATTGAAAGGAGAGTGTACTGACGCATGCATTTCACCACCAAAACTAAAACCCCCGACAATTTGTCATATGCATGTCTTTGGAATCAAACGCAAGAGTGTCACATAATGTCCCCTCTACTTCTCTAGCAATAATGCGTAGATTTTATTTACAATTCAAAGAATATCCTGTTTATGGTGAAAGGAAAGTATGGGAAAAATGTAGCAGGCAGAGAGTAAATTGAAGTGAAGAGCAACAGAAACGGGAAAATACGCATATTCACTGCAGAAGAAAAATAAAAGAAAGGGGTAATAACGACAAGTATAACGAAAACGGAATAAGAATAAAACAACAATTAAAAAGGGGTAAAAATGCGTAGGCAAATTAACAACAACAACAAAAATTAAAGAAGCCAGAAAAAGTATGGATGGATGGGTGAATGAAGGTTTGGATAGTTAGGTTGGATGGATGGTTGGGTTGCATGTATTCATCACAAATTACTGTTAAGTTAACTTTACTTGCTTCGGATTGTTGTGTGCTTTTAGTAGACGTTTCGCATAATATTTTGCATTTGCTTCCACTTGCTTCAATTTTAATTTATGAAATAGTTAAGTGGTCATCCCCAAACCCCTAGTCATTATGACACAAGGGATACCCATCCTCTACAGCTCTTTCACCCTTTCTCTCTTTCTCCTCTACATATGCTTCTAGGATTATATTGTCATTAACCTCGACTTAAGAACAACGCTCCCCAATTATTTTCTTCGTTGTAACTCCTAGAATCATTGTGTCTTTGTTGACACAATGAACAGAATCTATAGGAGCAGTAGCAGGAATAACAAGTCATATATGAGTTTTAAAATACTAGGAAATTCACTTCTTGTTTTTTTATTGTATTGCGCTATGTTGTGTTGAGTTGGTGTTTCTTCTAATGCTCTTGGCATAATTCGATAAGGACATGAGCAGAAGCCCGTCCATTCTCTCCTGCTTTTGTTTCTTATATGTTCCGTGTTCTTAATACTTTCTCCCACACCAAATATGAACTAGTCATGTTAGTTGTATTGTATTATTAGGGACTGCTATCTTGTTTGTTACAAGTTCAACTTTATTAGGTTGCAATTCCTTACCTCAGTTCAGTTGTCGTAACACTACTGTTGTCGTTACTAATTATTTGAAGATCTTGGAACAAAAAAAATTTGGCTACAGGAATTGAACGTACTTTGGCTTTGACTTGTTATAGGAGGGTTGCAGACGAAACTGTTCATAATCACACGTTTCTTAGCTATTCTAACAAAGCAGAGGTTTTCCGTAGGGTTACTCTATGAGTTCTCTAAAAACCTTGAAAAGTAATAAATCCCCGTGAAACCGCTTGCTTAGGAGAGAAAAACGAAAAACTCTCCTTTTTTCGTTGTTCAAAACTAGGTGTGGGTCATTTTGTTTTTAAGTACTTTGTTCTTATTTATACTTTATAATAGAAATTATATACTGTACATACATATGTATACAAATTTATATTGAAATCATATACTCAAAACAAAAACAACATAAAAGACGAAGTAAAATACACTCGTTCGTACACCCCTACTACCTTTTTGAATGAAAGTCTTACTTGACAAAACATGTGCATGTTTTTGATGTGTCACTTATGGTAACGAGGCCAAATTGTCAAATTAATGAAAGGGGATACATTCCGTATTCAACAATCTCTTTCACTCCGCCTGCCAGTAATCTTGATTAAAGTAGTCTCAACTGGCAGATATTCCAATATCTCACTTAGTATCAACTGTTGTTAAAATTTGTGCAACACAATTAGTGTTTCCAAAGTAGTATGACAACCACGAAGGATTTTTTTAAATCTCAAAATCGCGTAAATCGACAGGAAACTTTCTTTTTGTAAAATTTCATGTTTCTGCTGCGCTCGGCGATAATGTAACTAATATTGTAATACCATAAGATTCCCTCCTTGAAAGAAGAGTTCCCTCTTAAGCCATCATTAAGGCTCACATTCAATATTCAACCCGGAGATCAGGCATTTTCCAGTGGAAACCAACACGCATCTAATTTGAATCTCGCTATTGCAGCAAATCTTTGTGTTAGGGAACTCGGTCAAGGATGTCAGAAAGCAAGAGGTTAAAAACCTCCATTTTTTCATGACAAGATCAAGGCACTGGCACATAAGTTAAACGCCAGTCTCTTTCTCCTGTTCGGACAAACCGCTATTTAATCGCCCCTCTTACCAAATCTACTCTCACAGGTTGTTGAGTAATGGAGAGGTATGAAAAGAAATTTTATTTACTTCTTAATTACTTTTGGACCGAGGAAGAAGACAACACTCAACAACTTTTTGTCATTAATGTCGGATGGTGGATTCATTCAACTTTCAGTCTGGCTTTTGGTTTACTTTGAAGCAGTTGCTTCTGTACTAATTGCTGTGACCGGTTAATCGGAACTTGTCAACCAGCTTGATGTCTTGTGGTGGTACAACAGGTGGGTTTGTTGCTTTAAGTGAGCTTTGATTTCAGTAAACTGGCTGAAATCCTATCCAATATCTGCTGAAAATGCATTCTACAAATTTTATCATCTGTCGCCTAGTCTTGATAACACTTTTGTAATTTTGTTCAAGACAATGATAATTCTATCTTCCCAGATGTAACATTGTAGCGTTCGCGGGGGATGCTTTCAAAAATCTGGCAGAAAATTTGACTTCTATTAGGCGTATCTCAGTTGTGGGATCATTGCTTAGAAGATAATATTAGACTTGCACTGATTAATTAGGAACCTAGGGTGCGCTGGTAGCTGTTGTGGACAATGGATGAGACTATTAGAGTGAGGGTCGTGAGATCGATTCCCACTAGAGATTCTAGTCTATTACACTACACCAAGCATATGGTACATGCTACTCAGCTCGTAGTATATACTTATACTTTAATTTGTAATTGTAGTAAATAAATAAATATTTAAGCCTGGTATCACCATTCATACCTTTTGGTAACAATAGCTTATCATAAAGTAACTTATCAATTGCACAACTTGTGAGTAAAAGCAAAATAAAATCATAGAGTTCGCTGCCTACATATATATGTTTATGCATTGGGATGTGTATTATTGTGCTGTTTTTTTTTTTTTTTTTTGTAGATTTCCTTTCAAATGATTTCTGAGTTCTTCTTTTGTAACAGTTTCTTCCCATTTCTCTGCTCAATGATTAGCGATTAGTTTACGAGCATAACGACGACGCTGATGGTGGTGATGATTCGCTCACAGCTCAGATTGTAGCTTGACGTACACTTTTCTGTTCTGAAATTATGTGTTTGAATAAGTGTTGGATTTGTTTTGAGCTGCTTTGCTTGCTTGCTTGTTTAAGCTTTGCCTTTCGTTTCCTTTATAGTCCTTTTTCCAAGTACAATCATTCACTTCTGCTTCTTTCTTTTTTCTACTGTATGTTGCTTTATTTATTTTTTTATACATTTTCATTCCATTTAACGAAAGTCGTAATCATTCTCTTTGATACGAAATGCTTCTTTCCTAGCGTGACATTTAAACATTTTGCATCTTAGGGGAGCACATTGTATAGCGATGTTGGTGATGTTGCTGATGATGATGCTTATGGTACTCGTACTACTATTATTGGAATACAAAAATATACAGAAGCGCAACTGAAAGAACGTTTACGACTCAACTCAAGTTTCTGTGCAGGACATTGATCCCAGCATAAAAACCTATACAGACATCCTGTGATACATTTGAGTTAACTCTACGCAGACATATCCGTACAGAAACAATGAAAATCATAAACAAAATCTACTGAAAAATCGGGGAATGAAATATAAAACAGCGAGAAATCTTAGCTTTTTTGTCGTCTTGGTTACCCTGGTTAGAATTTCTGCCCTTGGCAAACAACTTGTGATGTTCGAATGCAAAAAAATATAAACATAAGCGATCGGTTATAACGAATGTGTTAATGTAGCGATACTTTCAAGATAAATACTAACGGTGAAATATAAAATCAATTAGATTAATGTTCTTCATGTGCATGGAATTGCTTCTCACATTGTAAATACAAATTCCCATTGATATTACAAGGTTGTTTCTGGCGCTTTTATATACAAACTTTTCACAATCTCTCGTCACTTTTGTTTACTTTCTTCACAAGATGTAACAATTTTGAAAACATAGCAGGTGAAGTTCGACGAGATACAGATACTAGCATGTGTTGGTTTAACCGGGGCTATGGGAAAATATCCTACAACGGATAGAAAAAAAATTTGCCCGAAACATACTAAATAAGCAGTTTCTTTCCCTTCATTTTCAATCCGGTCCATCAATTAACTGCTGACAGGACAAAAAATATATTTCGATTTCAGAATGATGCACTATCCTCAGCTGAATGCGTAACATAAACTTTTTTGTAGTTTTAAAAATGTTCACAACACACAGTCTGTTTTATTGTTTTCCGGCCAATATTCAGTTCAAACTAAACAATTACAGATCGTCTGTGTCTACACAGCTATCTTGGTCCAACAAAATTTTTCTCATTCGACTGGTTGTCCAATCTCCATTTACGATTTCTTGTCCTTCATGCTGAAGAAGCCTTTCAAACATCCGAGACTTTTTTCAACGATTTCTTTTGAAGCTCATGTGATATTCGATTTCCTCACTTTTTGTGCTGCTGCCTTCAAACACACAAATTTTAGCGTTTGCTTAGCCTGCAGAAGGACTCCGCTATTTTTATGACGTTTATTGCATCTTCTATGACAACATCAAAAGAAAATGGAGAGGGTTATGGCATTATAATATCACATCAACAATATTAAAAGGATACAGCAATACGTAGTAATAAACAAGCAGTACCAGCACCAGCAGACGAAATCATCTTTGCATTCTTGCTTTCTTTCAGGCGATTATGTGGCATGTGGTACCGTGAATTTCATATCTTGGGTTTTGTTTACTTTCTTCAACTGTAATTAATTTTCTACACTGACTCTTAAAGTTTTCTAACATGCTTGCGTCTTATTTGCTTACTAGTGTTGCTGCTACTGCTCCTACTATTACCATTTGGCTGTTGTTTGCAACATTCTTAATAAACTGAGTTTACAGTCTGTTTAGAACGTGATTTTTATTTACACTTCGCCGGTTGGCTGGTTGATTGCTCTGGTTGTTTGGGAGTGGTTAGTTCGTCGAGTGTTAAAAGTTTTCATAGAGAATTACAATTTTTTTCCCATTTTTTTTTTTATTTTTCTCTTAATTTTTGTTCTTATGGTTGTATTTTATTTTGCTGTTGATTATTATTTGCTTCCATTTCTGTGCATTTGCTTTAGTTGATCCTTTTGGTCATATTTTTTCTCTCTAATGGGGGAGAATTTGTTTTGTATCCTTTTAGTTGTTTTCTTTCTTTCCATTTTCTTTTTTTGTTGTTGTCATGTGATTACTTATCGCCCAGATTGTAGTTCATTTACCCAAGCTTTCGCAGGCATGTTAGCAGAAAACAGAAAATTATGGAAAAAACAGAAATTACAATTAAAAAATGAATTTTAATTGCTTTCGAAGTAATTTTTCTTAAAGAACAAAATTATGAGGGAACTGCAAGACGTGAAGTGCTTTGTTTTTATAGGAATTTAACGCCACATGCGTATTTAGAACACAGGATCAAGGGGATTAAGCCTTTTTAAGTTACCATTTGATGACAATCTTGCAGACTGTTCAAGAAAATCTTCAAGGCAAAATACTGCCTAATTTACTGATTGTCATTAGTTGGATACTCTTCGAAGTCTACATCTATTCATACAGCTTAAACCTATTACTGATCAGTGAAAGTACATTTCATGACGTAGCACCGTCCTTCTATGTTCACATACCGCTAAGTTCCATATTATCTAATTCAATTCACGAAAGATCCCGTGGTTGTCTATGCATAAGCAGGGAGGCCACGCGAGGGTTGACACATAACCTTATGGGAATACGTGTTCAGAGCCAGGTCGACGTAAACCAGGAATTCACATCTGGCCCTACAACACCAACTTAACGGTGACAAATCAGGAACGTACCGACAGACTTGCCATAGTTTTAACGGGGCAGAGGCAATGGCAGCATTAGCCCGACAGCCATTTCGGCCAGCTTTCACACTGCCTACTAAAGTGCCGGAATACTGCCATCGTCAGCCTATATCGCCAATTCACATACGTCTTCCGGTATACCATAATTAGAACCTTACCGGGATCGGTTCTAAAGCCCGTATCAAGGGCGTCGCTTCGATGAAACTGAGGGGACCACGGAGGCGTTACTCTCCTATTTTCCCATCTCTTGAGGGAACCCTCTGTGGGGTGATGCCTAGTTAAAGGCGGCATCGGTTCGCCATGTCACAGATACGTCTTCGGTCACTTGTACCCTTTTGTAGTACGCCTCAGCATCTGCCGCTATTGGTCGGGGACTGCTTATTGGTTATTCGCAGCTAACCTACTTAGGGTAGGCCGTTCAGTTATCCGCCAAGTACTGACCCCCATGGTAGCCTGAAGCTTAGCCCCATGTCATGTGGTGGTCCTGACATCTATGGTGAAATGGTTGGTCTTCACATCCCTTTAATTGTGTGCCAATAATTACCCATTAAGTCTTATCAATAAAACTACAAGGTTAACGTATGTAAAATACAGTTAAGAAGGTGTACGCTGAGGGAATAATTTGAGGCTTTACGTTCCTATCAGTCGTGTATAAATAAAAAACATGTGTTTGTGTATATCTGTGTGTATGTCCTTTGTTACACTTGATTGTTTTAATGTGGTGTGCTGTTGCTTCTGTTGGAATGCCTGCCTTATTCATGCAGGAATAATGGTTTGTTAATGCCTGCAATCAGTTGTATTTAAATGCTTTGCAAACTGCAAAATTACCAATTTTCCCATTTTTAGTGGCATTTAAATGTTAATGCAACGCACATTTTGCCTTTCGTTACTGCCGTACTGCTCAGCTTTGATTGTTGCTTGCAAATACCTACACTTAGGTTTGGGTGGTTTTCCTACGATTTAAATTTAAAACAGTAGGTGCTGTTTCAGTTCAAATGTTTAATTTCTTGATGACTGTGCTTATAATGCGGTTAGAATTTGAATCATTATCAGATAGAACTTTAGACACAAGTGATTAAGTTTTTGGCACTGGGAAAATGTTTGAATTCACAGTAGAAAAAATGAATGTTCTTATGGTGTCATATCTCCAGACTCTTATTTATCGGAAAATAAACATTCTATGCCAAAAGTATCTACATTTTCCTTTCCTCGTATGTCCATTTCTATAGATGGTTAATGGATAATATTTGGAAATTTTCTATGGCAGTATATAAGTCTGCAATAGAAAAATAAACAAAAGTATTATTGAGATACAAAGAATATCTTCTAGTCATTAGAATTTAACTTCAGAATGGCATTGAAGGAAAGTTGTTTGGTTCTGTTTCAATTAATTGGAAAAAATTTCACTTTAGGAAATCGGATTTGTTACTGAAGCTTATACTGAATATGATTCGGATCGATTTCCACATCCGAAAGACGATTTTTGTGGTTCATAAATGATACTTTTGACAAACCAAACAAAGATCATCCTGATCAGTAAAAATCGTTCGAAGACGGTGATGAGTTGAAGACAATGCTCTATGAAAGTTGTTGTTGAATTCAGGAAGAACTAGCGAAGTCACTAGGAGTCAGAATAAGGTTGCCAGATACAATCGAAATCAAAGAAAGACGGTACCACACAAACTGTCGAGAGCTGTTGGAATATAGATTTGCATGTTTGAAATGCTGCTTATAAATTACAGAAAAAATAGAAATAATGATCCATTATGACAATACACTGGTTGCGCAAAAATTATCAATCAATTATTCAAACAAACATAACATGATGACAGCGTTTTATTTTAAACTTCAAAATTTTGTCAAAAATCCCGAATTTTTAAGTTATACACTCCATTCTGAACAGATTGCTTAGCGGAATGTTATCCAAACTAAGACAACTAGGGTTAGTCGCTCTTCCTACGGTAGAAATATGTATATATTCTGAGAATAGCCGCTTAGTGGAATTAGGTTCCAACATCATGTCTCCATGTCTATGTAATGAGAGTGAATACGTGTCCGGCTGCAAATCTATTTGGCACTTTTCCGATATATATCGGTAGGTTGGGACATACATACATACATACATAATTGGCCATTACAACCCTTGGTCAGGATTACGGCCTAGCTTCTCAACACCACTCATGTTGTGTGCGTTAATTTTATACATGAGTGGCGAGACCTACAGTTTAAAGTCGACTCCGAACGACAGATTTTTTGAGAAGCTTTTCATGGCAATTTTTTTACTCTCAGAGTTTTTGCCAGAAATCTGCTGAGAGGAAGTCGCCGAAGAAATACTTTTTGTATTTTGTTTTTGATGTCTGGCCTGGGATTCGAACTCGGGCCTTTCGTCTAATAAGCCAACACACTACCTACTAGACCACGGCGACTTCATAATACCCCAAATTCGGTCACGTCTTTAAAACTGTTCTCTGGCAGCTAAAGCTACCTGAATGGAAAACTTGACCTGTTGGGAAATTAGTTTGAGGCGACTTGGATATAAATGAGTACAACAATATCATCCGTACCGCTGTTCACTGAATGACTTCATTAAAATGTATCGATTTAATTATGAAAAGTGTTTTTATGTTAGGTTCATAACCTACTAACCAATATATCCTGAGGACAATGAGCCCAAAGGGTAAAACCATTCATAGACTTCAAAATAAAATATCTTCTTAAAAATAAAATATCTTGACTTGTTAGATGTTACTATAAAAATATGCGGAGACTAGCACTTTATTTTTTGAGTCCAGTTGTGTTTGGTAGCGAAACACCGCGAAGAACTGCGGAATGCAGCTGCGGGTAAATTGGGTAGGAAGAAATTCATGATACTGTACATAGTTTAAAAACTCTGTCCTGCAACACCTCTTACTTTTACTATCAATATAATCAAAAAGTTGGACTTCTTTTGGAAAGCGTTTAAAAAAATCTTGCATAAAGTGGATTGAATCAATTACAATCAACTGCTTATATTGAATGATTTTGATCTTCTTCAATGCTTCTCTGTGCTGTGATTATAGTTTCTTCAGTATGGACTATTCGGCGCAACGTACATTAGCAGTAAAAGTAAACATGGTCCGAAAGGACGGTTATGAAAGCCATAAAGAAGATGAATTGGATGACAAGAACCCTTTTTTTAGCCAAAAAAAAATTCTACAATTTGCTAGCGTTACGCTGATGTAAGTCTATCTGAAATGTCGGGACGAAATAAACAAAAAACAAGTGTTAAATGGTTTGTCAAATAAAGTAGAGTTTCCAATAAAAGTTATGAATCTCTAAAAGAAAACATCTTGTTATTACATATGATAGTAGTCTGTGCTTACATTCCCAGTCTCTTACTCTCTCCATAGTAAGTAAAATTTGTGGATATAATTTACAGAGTTTTTATTCGTTCAAAAAGAGCCATAATTACTGTAACAATGTACAATGGGTCAATTCAACATCCGATTACTGTACTTGTCACAGTTGATAAGTACACGTCCTCTAACCTACTGTAACAATATTTATAATATAATTAATCAATTTGCTTTAATTAATTTTGTTTTTTATTTTCTATTTCCAGATTCTAATGTTAACGGTAAGTTTTCCATTTTTTTAATTTTTCTATAATTTTATGACTGCAATATTATTTAAGAAATCACTTTTTTTGCAATTTTTTCGTTCAACATTTTCTTTAACCATTATATGTAAATGTATTACCCCTCCTCTTCTCCTGACCAAGTTGCTACAGTCTTTGAGCAGCTGTAGTTACACCATTTCCACTCGCTCTACACGATCATTAGATAAAACATGACTCTTTTCGGCAAATGTGTGTGGGGAATGCAGCGCTTACGTCTGAGTTTTAATTTATGCATGTGTTTCGTTAAGTGACATTTTCAACATGAACATGGAACGAGAGACACATGCGACCATAAAAAGACGGCAACAAAAACAACGACAACTACATTAAATTACCATTAACGATTTAATTTCGATTCTGCACAAAAAAAAAAAAACGTTCAAAAAACACAGAAAAAATTAAAATGTTTGCGACAACCAAAAAATATTTAAACAAAATGAAAAACATATAACGAATAAAATGTTTGTTAATGATTAAAAAATCAAAAAAGAAAACCGAATAATAAACATTTACAAATAAATGTACCGAGAACACCTTGCAAGCGAAAAAAACACTAAAACACGCACAACAACCAGTGATTATTTGTTAATAAACTGAACAGCGACTTAAAGGATTGCGGATTTAAAAGTTTCCCTTGATACAGAATCATTTTAAAAGATTTTTCTCCAATATTAATTTTTCATAAACTCTATTGGGCACCTACGATTTCCCCAAAGAGTCTGGAGAACACTTGATTTGCCGCAGTTCTTCTTGCTCCTTCCCATGTTAGTTCGCACTGTCATGGTTCTATGCGTATTGTTTCCAGATGTTCTTAACTCGACCTCGACTTTCTAAGTCTAGAAATACCACTCTAGCGCCGTCCTTGTTATAATAAAAAGTTTTCCCCTGATACTATGCCGATATCACCGTCTCTTTCTTTGTCTAAGATGTCCTTATGGAGGTATCCCCGTGGTTTTTGCTTGATTGTACTCGAATCTAAACCGCTTTCTATTTCGTACAGTAGAGTAGAGTTGACACATGGGTTGAGTATATGTGAAGTTCTTCTTACAGTTTATAGTCCGGAAAACAATGTCGCTGTCTATGAGCCCTCATCGTTGTCTTTCTAAACTTGATCAAAGGGATCTCGTATCATATAAAAACTCATATTTTTTTTCTCACTTTACACACAATTCCATTCGTAGTAACGAGAGTGGTATATATGTATTAATTATTTTTCTAATCAGAGATGAACTTTATAACTGTTCAGAGTGCAAGCAATATTTTTTTTTTGGTTAACAACGATGAGTATTAATCTCCTTTATACCCAAATGTCTTATAGAGCTACTGCATTTGCATTATTTTTCACAGCCTTAAGGTTCAGCTAAACTTAAGCAATTATCTGGGCCACGGTATTTAATTGTCTTTTTCTTCACTTTAATACCTATACCTCTTCTGATAGTCAACGTAATTTTAAGCTTGATTAAGGTTTTATTCTTTTAATACTCTGCGCCAAATTATTATTAAAAATTTCTCAAATTTTTTTTTGCGTTTTTGCCATGAACGTCGTTTAGTTAAGTTTACAACTTTATAAAGCTTAAAAAAATGAGAAAACAACAGCAACAGCAACAATAATTGCATGAATACTTCTCGCATAAATTCATTACAAAATTTTTAATTAAAATTGAAATAAATTGTGATTTTGTGTTTGTTTTTGTTAAAATTCTCCCTTTTCCGCATTTTCTTAAACATGAAAAACGAATTTTTAACACTTAAACACGTACGTTTACAATCAAAATCAAACTTCTTTGTAACTCGAAATTTGTACAGAACAGGAATACAAAGTATATTCACAGTAACAGAAGAAGATACGAAGCATTTGTGTGTTTATGAAACCACTTTCTCAAAGAGAAAGATAAGGGGAAGAGATTTCCAAGATTTTTTAAAGGATTTAGGATTTTTATTAGCCTCTCATTCATCAGTATAATATGAAGCAAAAGGAATAGGAATTTGCAAATAGTATAGGAATGAAAGCGAAAGGCATCCTTATGGGGCACACAATGTTGCATCATGAGTATGCGGCTAATTGATTTAACGGAATATTTTAAGATTCCGATTCTTTCAATTTTGAAACCTATAAATAGAATTATTGTTCATTTAAGCCAAATAATTACAAATTTTTTGGCAAAGTTATTAAATAAAATTTCTAAAACCCCTATGAGTAGGACCGTCTATGGGAACTGGAAAAATAATTCTTCGTGGAACGGAAAATATAGGCAGCGTTCGTGAAAGTTGGACTTGTATATGCTAAAGTAATAAAACACAAAACTATTGGTAACAGCTGAAGGAATAGTGCAACTAAATTAAAAAATTCTGTCTGCAACGTCTCATAGTACTCGTTGGTCAATTCACCACGCATCACGATCAGATTTGTTTTTAAAAAGTCTAGGAGTACATAAGATATACGATTTCGAGAAGCAATTTTGTTATATCGTGATCGCATATTCCGATGCACTAGCTATGTAACGGTAGAATATTGCTGTAAAGAGTGCTGAAGTACGACGAATGAGTAAGATTGAGAAGCTTCAAAGTCTTCTAAGCATCATCTTATGCATAACTGTTCTATTGCATTTTAGGCACGACAGCCAAATATGGGATAATAATTCTAACTTCTCCACTTCAGTCTATACCAATATCCACTGAATACAATGTCCGTGCTGTAAGTGCAGCTTGATTATGCGTGCATAGAATTTTGTGCACACCTCTAATATCCCTCTGTAGGTTTATTCTAATGCACATTAAAGTTGCATGAATCTTGGTTGAAAAACTCCTGGCCAATTAATTTGTGTTAAGAAATCTTTTTTAAATTAAGTATTTCCTTAGAATTTGAAATTAAATGTAAATCCTTGCAACATCCTTCGATCTTCTATTTACTCAAACTATACCTAGTCTGTTATATTTTTCTCTCATCTTTGCTCCATCAAGGAAGTAGGACAATAAACGGAAGTCGATAAAATCTGAGGTTAAATTATATTATATGTAGACATACGCTTATACTTGTCCCCGTCCGTGCAATATGTGTTGCAATTTTCACTTTCTTTTTTGCATCACATCTTTTGTTCACTAAAACTTTCTTTTACACAAAAACGAAAATGCCTCCACTGTCAACTAGTGAGTTCTCTAATACATAGAACATACATAACGAAGGAAAGAGGAAAAAATAAATTTTCTTTATTTGAATTGCGAGTAAAATGCATAAAACATTAGTGAATAGGTAAGAGGGAGAAGGCTATGATGGCGTTATGTAAAGTTTTAACACCGCAATTTAATTAAATTGTAATACTTGTGAAAAGGGATAAATTATAAAAAGAATTTTTTATAGTGTAGGAAACAAATATTTTACTCGTACATGTATTATTAGAAGAAAATCTTATAACTTTTACGCAAATATGTATGCTTGTGGTGTATAAAAGTTATTTGCTGGTATATTTCACATTTCAGCTCTTATACGGAAGGAGCACATTTTACGACATCATTTAAAATATTACGATAAAATTTATTTACATGGTCAAAATTAATGATAAATTTACAAGTATGAGGCCACGGTGGCTTAATAACACAATTTATTCGCTGATATTCTTATTATGTTCGTAAACTATTTTTGCTGTGCCAGATGTAGGTAATTTAATTTTGGGCATTTGTGAACTTTATTTTTTTCTATACAATTTTTATTTGATTATTGTAATAATTTATATTGTCGACATGGTGTAAACAAAGTGTAAATTTAGTTCTAAAATTGCATACAATTGTAAATAAATAGTTCAAATGGTAATAAAATCAATTTTTTACATTTTATACATTTTACATTATAAATTTCCATTCTCTACATGATGTAAAGCAATTGTAAATTTCTTTGTTTTCATGGAAATTTTGCAAAATTCTTCTGATTTATTAAAACATTATATATTGCTAGCACAAACACTGATTTATAATGTAAACTATGTATATGCATATTATTTATTACATGAGAACACCATTTAATTACATATTCATTCTATTCAATTTAATATGAAAATTTTATTGTAAAATTTTGTGAATAAAACTTACGAAGTTGTTGTAAAATAATAAAATAAAGTAATAGTGTTTGGATACTTTACATTTTGATAAAATACTATGATACGCTTGTAAAATATTTAATGTAAACAGCTGCTGTTAACTAATTAAACCTTATAATAAAAATCTCATTTAAACATTTTCTAAAGCCTTAAAAATCACATTTATTTCATAAATATAAACGTAATGAGCCTGTAGTTATATTAGTTATATATCGTATCATATAAAGAATTTTACTCTTATGTATGTATACATGTCTAAAATATATTTTTTTGTTTTCAATTCAAAGTATCCATGTGGATATGGATGTAGAAGATATTTTTACCATTTTTATTTCATCTTTACGATGATAAATTATGTTTTCAAAATATGATTTTTGCTTTTAACACAGACAATTTTCCTTTTTTTATATGTTTGTTGCATGTTGCAATTTATCTGTACACAAACATACATACATATCACTGTTTGCACTCTGCCATTTTTGGAACATTCTAAAAATATTACAATGCATTTTAATACACATAAACTGTCTGGTAAAATTAAGAGGGAGAGAAAACCCTCTCTAGGGACAGAAGTTATTTGTTACATCTTTACTTTATTTTAGGAAATTTTTACGGACCAGTCCAAATATTCTCTGAGAGTGAGGTAATGGCTTGTGACATTTTTCAGTGTTGTGCAGTGGGCTTTTATTGGACTTGGTGGTGGACTTTTTTCAATCGCTTAATTAACATTCATATTTCGCATGAATCGGACTCTTGTAGCCGAAATCCTATTAGAATATTTCAGGTTAAATTTTCGTATACCTAGTAAGGTTCCTTCCTACCTCTCACTTTACTGATTACATGTCCCGATGGTCCTGTACTAGCTTTCTTGTCATGTACATCGGGCTTTCGTAAGAATCATTTTGTCTTTAGGATACCTTGATTCTGTGAATTGTTCCAAGCATTTTTTTGCCACAGTTTTGTTGTTGAGATGCTCTGACTCGTATCACTTATTGCTCCATAATGTTTCGTCTGAATATATCAATTCCTTTGGTTTCAGGTTAGAACAAGAGGTTGTAATAAAATTCTTTTATTTATATTGCGCTATCACTTTTCGGTTTCCAGAACTTTTACCAAATGTATACAAGTTTTCCTTCCTTGCTGCCAAACAATCACCATTTCAGATACCGTTGCAAATTGGTTTAAGGCATTCTTAAATTACATACCTTTAAAGCTCTGTCAATCCATATGTGCAACATTTTCAAAGTCGTTCTTAAATTTGTTCTTGTTTTTTAGTAGCACTTATAAGTTGGTAGCATTATACACCAGTGTAAAGTCATGGTATACTATATATGAGTGTATATAAGTATTTGGTTAGTGTTTAAGTATTTCCATTTATTGTAATGAATATTTGCAGCCTCAGTTGCATTTGCATTTGCGATTTAAATTTCATTCACTGCCAAATAATATCGTTTAGTGTAGTTTTGGTAATTTGGCACTGTTTTTGGTCTCAACATAAAACAGACTTTACCGCTTTTTATTTATTGCTGTTATTGTTGTTGTTGTGTTTTTTCTATTCAATCTTTTACGATACTTGAAAAACTAACAAAACGAAGAAACAAAATATTCCGTAACACAGAAGAAACCTTTTTTTTATAAAATGCCGACCACCAACCACTGAGAAAGATTTCGAATAAAGGAATAAAACGGTTGCTGTTTTCCGTTCCATAGGTCACGTACCGCCGTGTTGTGTGTATGTTTTCCATAGAAATTTAACAAATTTTGTTAAACAAAATAATAAAAAAAATTTCTAATGTTTAATATTGTCTGTCGAGAAATTAGTACGAGATACCCAAGCAAAACAAATTAGAGATTTTTAATTAAATTCTGCATTCTCTTTATTTGTAATTATGATATTTATTGTCGAAATTTTTAACCTTGTTTAACAAACTACGTAATAGACTACGGTGATAACTTATGTTTGATTAAAACTTGTACTGAGTGCATCTTTACAATTCTATAAACCAAAAATGGCAAATTGGAAATTAAACTTTAAGACTCACTGGCTTTTGTAGAATCTGTTCATTTGTTTCCTTTTTTATTATAATATTTTTTTTCTCAAAAACTTGTTCAAAATATTTAAACTTTAAAACTATTTACCATATAAAGTTAACATAGAAGTTTATGTAAACGTGTGCTCCTTGATTGGATTCAATGCAGTTGTTGGCATAAGTTTTTATTTGAATTTTTAGATTTTGTGCCAAAATATGATAGCTTTTAAACAATAACTCTATTATACCCTATACCATATACCCTGACGAGTTTTATGAACTGCAGACGATACTATAGTAACTTGGGTATAAAAAGAGACGATTTAAAATCATTCAACAAAGCCAATGGTTTTCAGACGTCACAAGTTAAACCTATTCCTGGTATTAATCGGGTATAAGTAACTTAACTATTCATAATTTCTTAAGATTTCTTAATTTATTATTGTTTCAGTATGAAATTGAAGGCAAAATAAATAAAAGAAGTACAAATCCTAGTCATGAAACACACAAGCGTCGAGATTCCTTCAGTAGACAGCCAGTCGTTTTTAAATGATTTTAAGTTGCAATGTAGCCAGATTTCGTGCCGTTACAAAATGTCCTCCACCGTTTCAACTGAAAGACTAAAGTGAACTAAATTTTGTATCAATATGCCTGGAGTCGATTTGAATGAACCACTAATAGGTCAGGCATTAACTCACAATAATTTCTGTGGACACTTTATATACTTTGCAACCTATTGTTGCAGAGTAGTAACTTTTTCGTAGTGATAGAGTATCACAAGATGTCATTTTTTTAAAATCCGTCCTACCTTACATCCGTCCTTCTATTATACATCCGTCCTTTATAAAGGCCGATGATTTAAAACCTTAACACTTCTTACGACAAATAAAATAAGTTTCTTAAATGTCCCTATTATTTCAAAAAAAAAAAAAAAACAACGACCGTATGCTATAAGCTATTATGCAGTCGGCGTTTGCCGATTGCAACCTCTTTTCCATACTCTTTGTTAGAATTCGATTTTTCATTTTATTCCTATTCTTTTAATTTAATTTACGACCACTTGTTTGGAATATGTTTTCTTTAATGAACTCATTGTTTTCGAATATTGGCAAACAAGAAAAACAAACAAACAAAAAAATATTAAAAACAATAAAATAAAAAAGACTTGTTGCACTTTGCTTGAATCAAGATAGAGAGATATTCGCATATAAGAATAAAGTCAACATAATGGATTTAAAAATATTTTTTATTTTATGGTCTTATGGAATTCTAATCAAATTTTTTTTTATTATTAATACTGTGCCTGATTGAAATCCTAAGTCTGTTAGAGACAAAAGGCCCCTAGCCGATGAGTTTTATAAAGGTGAGGTCGAGAAAGAGAGAGTAATAATCTGTGTCAACTTTTTTGAATTAAGGATAAGTCCTTTCATTTTTTCTTGGTGACACGAAAGTATAATAAGTTTCCTTCCTGTAATAGTGGGCACTTTGAAATGAGAGTACTAAGAAATTAGAACAAAAATGTCCCTTTTTTCCTGAAACCATTTGATAAATTAATTTAATTTTAAATACTGCAAGGACAGCAACAACAACTACACAAACAATGTTCATACAATTAAACAACTTAAAAATGTATTTTTTTTTCAAAATAAGTTCGTTTTCGTTGAATATTTTAACTTTGTATTGTATCATGTCAAAGCGAATAGTTGATGTCCTTGTGTTGCTGTTTCATGCCATATTTTCTGCTGTCAAAGTAACAACATCAAACCAAAAATAAATTAAAATACAAAGAAACTGTCATGCTGTGTAATGAAATGTTCAAAAAACTTCTTTTTTTATGTAAAATATAAATTCATGTAAAAATTACAATAACAGGAACGGCGATAAAAAAATTGTTTGTATCCCTAGAAATTTCGTTTATAGTTGATAGTGGCAAAATGGTGTTATTACTTACAAAAAAAAAAAAAAAAATTAACGACTCTTTTCCAAACACCCAAAAAAGAAACAACAACGGGAGTCTGCAATGGCCAGGGAAGATATGGAACGAAGAGACAAGTCAGGATTTTTCAATTTAAAACGTTAAATATTAGCAAAACTAACAATGTCTGGCTTGTTGTCACCACAAAACAAAAAATATAACAATATTGCTCCACTACTGCGACCATTGCCTTTGTCTAACGGTTGGTTGTTTGGTTATCTGTTATCATTGCAGAGGTATAAGTAAAAAAAGTAAGAGCAGGAAAAAGAAGGAAAAAGAAAAGAAGAAGTGCATTTCTTCTTCTACTTCCTTATAACTTGAGGTGATGCAATATCCTCATTAAATCCTAATGCTTTACATTTACTCTGTTGCACACACGCTTTTCTCTGCCTTATTATGCACTATCGTTGTTGCTACCTTATTTTCAACATGTTGCATTTTTTCCTGTGTGTTATTTCTTCTTTTTAAATGGAACGTAACAATTGTGCTGTGTGTTAAGGGAGCCAGTATGAATAACGGGAAAGATGAGCAACAGCAAAAACATTAAAAACGAAAACATCGTGTAATAGAAAAGAAATCAATAATATCCTGTAAAATAAGGTTGTTTGCCCTCCATACTTTTATAAAAAAAAAATATGGAGGAACACTGATTGAAGAAGTATTTTGAACGGCTTTCAGAAAACTGTGAATAATTTAATGCTTTCGTGCATAAGCATTAGTGGGCCAAGTTGTTCTTTTGTGCCTGAAGTAGGGGGCTTAAGTTTATGTTGTTCCCTTTATTATATACAATGGTTTCGCTTATAGTGTTTAGTCAGTACAATAGGAAAACAATTTGCTGCGGTATTCGATGTCCTAGAACCTGTGTAAGAGTTACTTTTAAATGATCCGAAATTATACTATGGAATATTCGGCATTCGTGAATAAAGGTAGAGTTTGAATGGAGAGTCGCCAGAATAAAATTTATTTGATGTATGCAAACACAAGTGGAGATTGAACTGACACAGATAAGGCTTATGCGTGAATCTGTGTTCTCAATTTCTCATCTGTATTTCAAATTATTTTTAATTAAACACAATGAAATGAAGACCTAAAAAATTGTCTTTTTTTGTTTTTCTCGTTTTGGAAGATAGAGAATCATAATTATTTATTAAGGTGCAGAAAACATCATTAAACCAGACATTAACCTCTAGTAATAATAACTTCTTTTAACAATCATTAACACAAAAAACAAGAATTTTAAGTTTACAACACCAAAAAAATCCTTGTTTTCTTCCTTCGTTTTCTTCTTTTTCATTGTTTTACAAATATGTCTGCTGATGAATATCATCAAATCATCATATCCCTGCAGAACATCGTCATGCTTTCAGTCTAATGAAAAATATTAAAAGAAAATGTGTAAAAAATAAATTAAAAATCGCATCATACCCCAAATTATATCACAAAAAAATTTAAAAGAAAGAGAAAGAAAGAAGGAAATTAAATAAACAAATTAACAGACTGACGACAGCTTCTGACAAGCAACAGACTGAAGATCCAAATCAGTTGACGACTACGTTCCAAATAAACACATAAGTTCCAAATAAATTTCAAATTATTGCACAAGCAATGCAAAACATTCTACTTCGCAACAATCCGGTTGTGCGTGTGTGTGGTCTCAGAGGTAAAAGAAATTGCAATTAAATGCTTTGACTTTTTCATTCGGAACACAAGCGAAATGAAATCTTAATTGAATAAGATGAGGATATCAAATAATGAGTTGCTACAGATACAGACATCTGATTACATGACTATAACACGAAATAATTTGTTTTTAAATGGTCATTATAAAGTCAATTAAATTACTAATTAATTTATTCATTGCCAATTTAGTGGACAAAAGAATTTCAGATAAGCACCATCACTGCTAATGGGGAAAAAAAGGTTTTAAATCTCAATACCAACCTCCTTGTAATCGTCGAACAAAGGGCGATGGAAGCATTTCAATCAATAGTTTGTACCAATCGAAATTAATAATAACAATTCTCATTAATTACTTAATCATAACAACTTTTTTTTAGTCAAGATTACAACCAAGCTGTGTGTGTTAATTTTTTCCATGAGTAGTGGGACAGCCCAGAACGACAGAATTGAAAAACTATTCATGACAATTTTATTTACTGCTGATAATACTTTGTACATACATATCGACTTTAATTTTTTTATTTGTTGTACAAATAGATCTTTCACGCCCTTAAAATACGCCTACAATATCTGGACAAAGTTAATAAAAGCGAGTAAAAAAATCCAGTTGTTCGTTGTGGCATGAACTTATTGCGGCATTAATTCCGTTGACCTTTTACAGCCTCTGCCAATATCATAGATGTGGTGGTTGAAAGTGCCGAAACGCCTTCACATTCTAATCATTTAATGTAAAATTATTGAAAATAAATTTTCTTTCTTTTTCCAGATCTGATTTCTTTTTAAATTTGTTTAAATACAAATCTAAATTTCGTTTTTCCCTATTTTTATAATTTTTTTGCTCTAAATAATAATTTTAAATATTTTTCCAATAAATCTTCAACATTTTTTACACAATTCATTTAATTTTTTCCCCTTTTTTTGTTTTAATATGACATATTGTTTTTATTCTTTTTTAAATGTTATTGTTAAATGTTTATAGTTGTTGTGTTGCTATTATTGTTTTAATAATTAATATCATAAACAATTTACATGTTCATTTACGTTGTCATTATTTACACCTACAATTTGCAATTCAAAACTAAAACAACCAAAACAAAAAACGTCAGCAATAACAATTCTAAAGAGAAAACTAAACATAAACACAAACAAATACTGGATGCTAAAAAGCGAAATTCAAGGAGACATAATCCTGCAGCACTTTTTACTCTCTGTACCATATTTAAACAGGGTAATAAGGAGAGTGTACGAAAAAGTTTTTAAAACTTTGTTTTATGAAAACTAAATTTAATTATAGAAAATGATTAATAAATGGAACAACCTGTGGTTACTTGGACTACATCAACCACTTTTATTGTATCACTTTAAGCATTGGAGAGCATTTCGGACACCTGCAATTTCGTAGAACACTCTTGTCTTATAGAGCGACTACGACTACTATATTATGGCCCTTCTCGGTGTGGAGTATTGCTGTCCTTTCTATCTGTCTGTTGGCTTAACGACTAGAAAAGCGGCATGTGTGTCCACAATTTTCCCCCAAATTTTTTGTCGTTTGATTATTTCGATATTGTTTTACAAACACAAACATGTTTGTTGCTGTAACTGTCCAACTAGGCGAGACATAAAGCATTTTTTTACTTCTACACAATAAAACTAAAATCGTGTTGTTGTTGGTCACCTTTTTTTGTTCGCCTTTCGTTTGCAGTTTCACTCACATGTGAAATTAAAATGCAAAAAAAAGGATAGGCGTCTAGCCTGTCGAAAAAAAGTTTCGCTTTTAAAACAGATTTTTAAATTCTTATTTATTTTTATTGCATTTCATTTAACAAACAACATTAACAACAATTGAAACAATAACAAAAACGTAAATGTGATACAAAATGGCTTTAAAGGCTTGAATTTTTTTTTTTTTTTTTTTTGATGAAAGTTAAATTTATTTCGGATCAAATTTTCATTTAAATTGTTGAAATTAATTCCAGCATTTGGAAATTATGTTTCTGATTAAAGTATAAAGCCAATGATAATTGTAGAAGGTTTATTACTCTCTGAAATAGTCTAATAACTTGGTTAGAAGAGGGTAAAAATTGTATTTTCAAAGCCAAATAAGACCCTAATTCGATCTGTAAAAAAATTACCGTTCAAGACTATTAACGTCAGACTTTTCAAATTCGGAAAAATGTGTTGAATTTGCCGCATTTCGTAAAACAGTAATCCAATGCGAATCCGCGAAATGGTTGTTAGTATGCTTAAAACACTATTTTCAGGGGATTCCTCCAGGTTCCATCGTTTAAAAGTCCCCCGTCCCGTCATATAAAAATCCTTTAAGCTCCTAATGGCTACTAGTTTAATGCCAATTTCCAGAAAGTGTGAGGCTAACAACGCTGAATGCTACCGCGAAATAGCAACGTGTTCCGCGTGTTAGCTCAAGATAGCCTATTGTGAATAAGTATACTCTGTGCCTACAATTATCAACCTCAGTTCATACCTAGATAGTCTGACGCGTGACCCGGATCTCCTTTTACTGGCTTTGGCTACGTCCACTTGATTTGACCATACTTTTTTTCCTCTCTTTATCTTCCGATTCGTTAAGCATATTTGCCGTTGTTTATAGGCATTCACGGATTAAAATACGTTCACTCTAGGACCTGCTACAGTGATGAAAACAGTTTATCTACCTGAATGTAGTTAGAATTGTTTTTCTTCGGGAAATTTTCGGATGCTCGTTTTCTTTGGATTCCAATGTAGTGCTTCGGGGTGGCATGTTTTGTCAAACGATTTACCAGTTATGCACCACTCCAGTTATGCGTTTCGCCGTAATATTTGTATGTTAATACCGTCATGTTGAGTCATTAGTGGAATATATTCGTTTATAATTCTCCTAGGAAACTAGATGTTTAAAATGTTACACAGGCACGTATTAGCGTTAGATTTGTTCACAGGTTTGTCAGATTCACATGTACTTGATACAGGCTTTATGCATAATAATTTTGGTTTTTGGAGAAACTGTTGTTCTGTGTTGTTCTGTCTTTTAGAATGGTTGTCTCGATGTTATCAATTGCTCCCCCCGGGGAAATTATTGCTAAGCGTGGGAACAGAAACTTAATCTACCTTTTTCCGGAGATATGTAATCTAATTATTAGTGCGAGAAAATTAATTGATCACCGAAATAAGGGCTTTATTAGTTTCATGTTGGTAGTTATTATTCAAGTAAATGGTTTCAGTCTTGAGTTAAAGACAATATCCAATGAATTGAAGGAAGAATGTGTCTCTAGTCTGAAATTAAATGTTCAAATTAAAATAATTGATTCTCTTTTAACGTGTCAAAAATTCGCATAATTTATTGTAATGTTTGTCACCGCATTTGTGGCATTAATTGTATCGCCCAGATTTACTTCTGCACTTTTGTTTATTTTAAACCACCGCCATCGTGTGTCCAAATATTAACTCAATAACAGAAATTTGCAAATTTGTTCACCTAATTTGAATACAAAAATAAAACATGAAATGAAAACCTCAACTCACTATCTGTTCAATTCGAAAATTTTTTTGCATTTTGCGCGGTTCGATCTCCTCCAACAACATGTTGTCGACTTTGAAAATGTCACAGAAAATTTGTGTATTTTTTCGATATTTTTCTTTTTATTTTCATTTCGTTTCCATTATCTTGTCTGTTAAAAATTATGAAAAAATGGATACCAATGCAAAAACCCTTTTAATTTGTTGCTGTTTTATGATCAGAATTATTTTTGGCTTTTATTTCGTGGAGTTTTCATTACAATTGTGATTCCTTGACAGCTCAATGTGAACCCATGTTACTGCCCTTACATTATCGCAGTCAATATTTGAAATTTAAATGCATTTTTTCTTTTTTTTTTCTTTTGGTTTCTTTGCAGTTGAGTTTAAAAACAAATTGTAAAAACTTGGCTAAAACACCAGTTGGTTAACAAGTAGTGGTTGGCTGCTGATTTCATTTCATGTATTTTTATCTTTTTTTAATTATTTTTTTATTACCAACATTTATTTGACCGTCGCGCAACTTAAAGGTCAAAATGAAATGAAAATTAAGTGGCATACGATTTATGAAATGAATTCTAATATCAGAAATAATTATTTGGATTTTTGAATTAATTTTTTCGTTTTATAAAATTTATAATTTGGATTTGTGTAGTCATTTCTGTTGTAAAAAGGTTGTTGAGATATACCTACAATAGCAATGGCTATTGTGGCTATTTTTGGGGTAGAAATCTATTCAGTGAGTATGAATCTGGTTCATTGGTTCACCATTTGATGGAAATATAATAAATATCTGGTGTTTCGAAAGAATAATCCGCTGTATACTCTGCTCACTAATGTAGCTAACAGAAATCAGAGAAATCCATTATTCATCTGCTAATCTTTTGTCTAAAGGGTCTTATCTCCCGCGCACTCATGTTTACGATTAGTTTCGTTCCTATAGAATTGAGTTTTGGCAATAAAGCACTTGCAACACTACAATCAGTTCTGCATACCCATGCTTGATTGGCGAGTAAATCGAAATTTTCCTCCATAATTGTGGTCTACCGATTTCTCCTCTACAGTAGTTTTCAAAGCTGAACCTGTTCTTGACCAAAAAAATATTTTTCAACAATTGTTGACATTCTTTTCTATGCTATTGTTATAAAAAAATTTTTATTGTATTTTAAATCATTTTTCTAATCCTATGCTTAAAGTAATGCATAATTTTTATGGAAATTTTGTAACGAACCAAATAAGAAAAAAAGAGAAGCAAATTGATTAAAAAAACTGAATTTTTTCCATTTTTTTATTTAATAGCTTTGTATAGACAAGGACTCCTACAACTTCCTCCTCTGTGTACTACCTATATGTACATCATTTATAATATTGTTGAACAGAAAAGATAAACCAGAGTTATAAATGGTTATTGTCCATGATATGTAAATATTAGTACAATACCAGAAGAAAAATGTCATCTACTTATAACACTTGCATGAAGTATAAGTTTACTTTATGTCTGCACTGTAATAAATTACTTTTGTAATCGTTGTTTTAATTCCTTTCATAGAACTTTTTATCAGTTCATAAAATCCTTATGAATATTTAATCCTGAAAATTTTAAATTGAATTAATTGCTGTTCAAGTGAGTACAACATGAGTGACAGAGTGACTCACACACAACACATTAAGGTGCCCCAACACAATTGCCCGACACTTTTCTGGAATACCGAGGTAGACAATCAAATAGCGATGGGGGACTCTTTTGTACACAGTGTACACAGACCATTGATAAATTTTATCGTTTCAATCGAATAAAAACAATTGTTTAAACACATTAAAAAAACAATAAAATATTGCCATTTCATAGACAATTAAACTTGGCAACTGCTGGACAGGCATTCCTACTGTTGACGTTGTAAAAAATAAAAGCCAACTTCTGTTTTATTTTTTGTAATTTTTTTAATGATTAAAAGCCAATTGATTGGTCTGAGCCCATGCAAATGTCATAAATTATAAATGTTAAGTGACGTCTATGCAATTATATGGAAAATTATAAATTAAAATCAAAAAAGGGATTAAAAGTAAATTAAAAATATTTCCCATGTTTTTAACTCTTTAAAAGCTAAGCTTATGGATCATTAAAGCTTCTCTCAATTAGGTTGTCAGATTCTTGCGGATCTCAGCGGATCTAAACAAGAATTTTACTAATGTGGCGCTAAACGCATAAATATTTCCACGTTTCATAATTTTATGGAAAATATAGCTGAAAACCTTTTAAGTGTCTAAGAATTCGCTCATCAACAGGCAGTAAAATAAGTTATAAATTGGTGGCCTGTTAGCATTACCCTCTAACTAATGGTATCAGTTTGTCCAACTTGCCCAAGACATTTGAACGAGTGTTTTACAATCCACTGTATGTGTCGATAATTATTTCTTTCTAATTCTAACAGTATCTCTCAAGAAAAGATTAAATTCCATAAAAGTTTTGTTCTATATCAACGATCACTTTACCTGCCCGTTAAACGGTTATATTTTAGGGATTTTTTGACGATTGATCGAGCCCTTTGGAGATTCAGGGAAAACGTTTAAAGATTCAAGGCTTACTCTCATGAAGACTGTTTTGATTCAAACATAATTTAATATAGCGATATAACAGGGAGTTGTTTTGCGTGTAATTTCTAATCAAAAGAAAAGACTTACCGTTCATCTTACAGTTTTAAGTGGAATCTTTGCATAGCCCAGGCGAGCGACTACATAGATCCTGCGTTAACTAAGTTAACTAGTAGCAGAATATAGAGTTATCTTTTCGACAAGAGAAGAATGGAACGTAGGCACAAAACTACTACAAGATGACTCACGTAAATGGTACCCGAATTTATATAAAATCCTCAACGTATTGAGAAAAGGAATAGTGCGGTTCACTGTGAGAAGATAGTACGTGATATGTTCTTGGATATTTCTTTCTAGGATGTGTTAATGCTCCGTAGGTTCTAAGAATATGTTCCAATGGCTCATTCTCATAGTCACAGAATCTTCATGTTGGGCTAGAAACAACTCACATTCTGAATAAGTGCTCTCCTCGTCCCCAGTGCGAGAAGCTAGGCCGTATCCCTGACTGAAGTCTGATGAATTATTCAGATCTCCTTTTGTTATAATTTTCCAACTTAAGTTTTAATTGACTCAAATCTAACTTATCCTCTCTTTCGCTGAGCATACCTGGTCCCACACCACATACCTGGGACCTAGCTGATGGTAACTCTATTTTCCCTACCTAACCGATTCAGCTTATGCATGCTATGTAGCATTTAACCTCATAAAAACCGAGGGCTGATAGTGCTATATACTGCGTTTTATACTTCCTAGTTTCCCTGTCACAATCCGTTATAATACAATTGATAAGTGAAGCAGAGGTAAACGAAAAACACAATGAAATTGTCGCATTAAACTACTTACACTTATGTTTGCGTGGCACTTTGAAAATTCAGCATTTTTAATTAATATTCGACGAAGTGAATGTGCCACACTAAAGCTGAAACCTCCAATAAAAGGATACGAAACAAAAAGTAAAAAGAGAGGAAGTTTGGCAGAATGGTAGAACGACAAAGTACTCGGAAAGTATAACGAAAATTACATTCAAATTACAACCCTTTTCGGATGCAATACAACAAAATTGTAATCACTCGCCCTCGCTGTCGGTACAACTTTTCGTATTAAGGATACATGCTCTTCAGAAGTGCGTTGTACTGCGTTGTTTGTAACAGTGATGATAACTTTTTTAAGAGTCGTTAAAACCAAAAACATTAGGATACAACATTAATGATACAACACCAACGAAACACTTGTTTTTGCAGTAGTTTTTTCTGTTTTGTTGGTTCATAAACATGACTGCTGATAAATATCATCACATTATCATCGTCTGGCAAAACTACTCCGTCATGCTTTCAGTCTAATGAAAAAAAAGTTAAGAAAAAATAAAAAATAAATTAAATATCGCATCATACCCCAAATTATATCACAAAAAAATGTGAAAGACAGAGAAAGAAAGAAGGAAATTAAATAAACAAATTAGAGGACTGATGTCAGCTTCTGGCAAGCAGCAGAATAAAAATACAAATGATAAGAGGACTATTAAGACAACGACTACTACACACAAGTTGGAAATAAATTTCAAATTATAACACAAGAAATGCAAAACATTCTACTTTGCAACAATCTGGTGTATGTGTGGTCTCAGAGGTAAAAGAAATTGCAATTAAATGCTTGATTTTTTTATTTGGAATACAAGCGAGTTGAAAACGTAATTAAATAAGATGCGAAGATCTGATTACAACATGAAATAATTTGTGTTTAAATGATCATTACAAAGATATTTAATTAAATAATTTAATGGACAATTAATGGACAAAAGAATTTCCAATAAGATTTTGTGGTTTTTCTGTTGTGTCTGTAGTTCTCCTTTTAAGGCTTGTTTTTTGTAATTTTTGTCATGAAAGAAATACTTCAGTGTTTTATGTTTATTCCGTCTTCGTAACAATACATACCCTTTTTAATTCCATTTTTGTTAAACAAACAATGCCATTCACGCTTTTGATATTCGTCCCAATATCTGGACATGTTGATAGAATCGATAAAAATCCAATAATTCAGTGTGGCATGAAACCATTGCGACATTAATGTTAATTTCATTGACCTTTAACAGCCTCCATTGATATCACACACCCATTGAAAGCAGATCTGATTGGTGTAAATGCAGGATGCGGAGGTTCCTAACCATTGAATGTAAAATTAATGGAAAATATTTTTTTCCGATTTTTTCTTTAAACGAATTCATTAAAAATTTAAATTCTGTTTTTGTTCCTTTTTTGTTGTTGCGAATAATTTATTTCAAATATTTTTTCCAATAAATCTCTAAAAGTTGTTTTTACACACTTCATTTAATTTTTTCCCTTCTTTTCTACACTACACTGTCGTTATTGTGTATTTAAGGGCCATTATTACAACTTGTCGTTAAAGTTGGGGTTAGTTAAAGGTACCTTTAGCTAAAGGGAACTGGAAAGTTACATTTAACTTATTTTCGTTATTACAACTTACAGATAAAATTTTTGCAAAAATATGGGTGTGCGGGAGCAATGTCGATAAAACTGTTCAATTATACAATTTTTTTAACGCAGTGGCAACCGCGGTCTTTGTTTTTTGTTGTATATGCTCATTTTGTTAAAATTTGAAGTTGCCATAATGAAAAAAATAATATATAATATGGCAACTTCAAACATAAAGTGACCTTTAAATGTTAAAGGTAGGATGATCCTCCCTTTAGCTTAACGATCACTTCTGTCTTATTGGGTACTCGTAATAATGAAAAACTATTTATCTGCCCGTTAAAATCCTTCCTTTAGTTAAAGGCAAGTTGTAATAATGGCCCTAAATGTTATAGCTGTTGTTGTTGCCATTATTGCTTTAATAATGAATATCATAAACAATTTACATGTTCATTTAGACTGTCATTATTTACACCTACAATTTGCAATTCAAAACTAAAGCAACAACGACAAAAAAAACGCCAACAATAACAACTATAACAAGCAAAATAAAACAGAAAAACAAACATAGTCCGGATACTATAAAAAGAGAAATTAAAGGAGACATAATCCTGAACAAACACCTTTTGAGAATAGAGAGTACTGCGATAGTATCATATGGAGTGTGGACGAATAAATTTGTGCATAAACTTTTCATTATTAAAACTAAATGTTTGACTACCATACGATTAATGAGTGGAACAATCTGTGCTCACTTTAACATGTGTTATTCCTATTGTACTACACCGACTAGTTTTATTTAAACGCTTAGGCGATTGGGCATGGATTCTGTAATTTCATACAGTATTCTTGTTTTAGAGTAACTACGACCGTTGAGCTGAGCTCTTGCAAATGTCATAAATTATAAATGTTAAGTGGTGTCTATGCAATTATGTATATGGAAAATTTAAAATCAAAAAGAGATTAAAAGTAAATCAAACACATTTTAAAAGATAAGTTTAGACACCATTTTTGCTGCTTTCTATTAGGTTGTTGGGCTCATTTGTTGTTGGTATCTCATCGTCAACATGTTTTAAATTTAATCACAATTTATGAAAACATTTATCTTCTCTTTATTATTTAAATAATCTTAACCTTAAACGTCTGTCCAAGTCTACCCGTATGTCCTTTTTCTTTAGTTTCTGTAAATTCTCGTTTTAAATATTTCAAGAGGCATAAATGTCATCTATATAGTGTGCTTCAGGTTTTCTGTGCTTTTTTTTCAAAATATTTGTTGTTTATCCCTTATTTAATTAAACAATGTGTTGTAGATGATCCAAATTTCTCGATTGTCTGTTTGTTAAAAAAACAACAACTACAACAATAATCTACAAATGTTGTCTTGTTTTGTCCTCTTGTTAATTTTGCTAATGTCGTTTGTTGTATCTGTTACCTTGTATCAGTATATGAAAGGGAAGCATATTTTATATTCCTTTTCTTGTAATCTGATCCCTTGTTAATATTTGTTGTAAATATTCAAATATTGTTCGAATTTTGTGTAACTTTTCAATGAATATTAATTACAACAACAGCAACTACATGTTAATCCTTTGTTATGCCTCCTGCTCCTCCATAACTTGTGCCAGATTTAAATATCTGTTTCTGTTTCAGTTTAATTCTAAGTCTGCGAGTTAGTTTTTACTGATTAAATATTGAAATTAAAATTTTTTAAGTATCTTGCTTTTAAGGAATAAAATGCATGGCACGGTCATTTGTTATTACTGAAATGATATATTTTATATTCACTTTGCCTTAATAGCCATCCGTTAAAGTTAAAAATATGAAAACAACGTTTTCTTAATTATCGTAGGGTAGTTAAAAGAATTCATATTCCTTCCTGGGTAGAAGACTAGACCTGTTCTACCACCAAGTTAGGCTGGCCGAATTTTAACATAAAAAAAATCGAATTTCTACTTCTACATAAAAAAATTTCATTTTTCTGTTCTGAGATATGAGTTGATCTCTGTCCTCACGGGACAATAAAAATGCATAATAGATATGCATGAAAAAGTTGCAATTCACGTGAAAGTATTGTGAACCCTATTCTTGACATCTAAAGTGGAATTGCCTGGGTGGCTTAGACTAGAGGACTTCTTTTAATGTTGTACTTTATCGCTTTTTTCAAAATGAGCAGTGAGGTTGGCTCATAAAAGCGGCTAAAAGAAATACTTTACAACAAAGTTGCGAGAAGAAAGTACAAAAAAGTGACAGCTGATTTTATTGAAAGGAAACTCATTAAAAAAATATTTTATTTTTCGTGCCTTTCACCCAGAGAAAAAACAACTTAAAATCAACAAAAACCACCTTAAATCAACAAAAAACAGCTATGAAAAACAACCAAGGTGGAAAATTTTATAATCGACAACGTTCAACATAAAAACAACTTACGTCTGAAATCAAAGCTGAAACAACTTAGATTTAAAGTTGCTCGGACTTGAGTTAACCTTGTCCAACCTCTAAACAAAAATTTGGGGGTTTTAAATCAAAAAAGGTCAATATTAAATTAAGAATATTATATGTTACTTCAAAATATAAACATTTTTAAATCAAAGTTAAACATTTATATATCAAAGTGGTGCAATCTTATTTTGAGATTGTGCATTCTTAAAATAACAACGTTTAACTTTGATTTACCACTGCTTCTGTAGTAGTACAGTGGTTCAATTGCTATTATTTGTTTGTTAAATTTATACTTACTTATCAGAAAACAGAATTCATATATCCAAAAACACAATTTTTTATATTTGCTTATAAATTTTATTGAAAAACAAAAAATAATTCATATTAACATTTTTGGACGAATATACGTTTTTCCATTATTAATAGTATATGAATGTATTGGATTAGTATCAAAATATTCTATATTAAATGTATAAATCTCATCAATCTGATTAATTATTTCATATGACTGGAAATGTGGACAAACATTTTTTTAAAGTTATTAGAAAACATAAAACATTTAAATAACTATTTTGGTGAACAAAAAGAAAAATTTTAAATGCCCGAAAATGGGGTTTGAAGAAGAGGAAGAAGGGACATTTGAATAATCTTTGTTTAGCCAGTCTACAACTTTATTTGGGTTGGATATGGTGTCATCATCTATTCCAAACTGCAATGAAATAAATAATTAAACACATTTGTAAATATGTATTACCATGTCAAGTCTTCAAACTTTACTTCTTTTTTACGCCACATAAATAGCTTCTCCCTGAATTCTACTCTAAGCCCCAAATGTGGAATTGCTTCTGTAAGATCGTCTTTTTGAATATATTGTAATCATCTGTACGTCACATTAGCAGCTAAATATCATGATGATACAACAATGATTCTAATTGTCTTAAGTCGTCGTCAACAAAGAAAGTGTCTTCCCTTTTTTCCAAATTTTCTGCAATAAATAGTCCGTCTATTGTTTTTGAGCTTTCTAATGCAGTTATATCAGTCAGGATTACGGCCTAGCTTCTCAACACCACTCATGTTGTGTGCGTTAGTTTTATACGTGAGTGGCGGGACCTACAGTTTAAAGTCGACTCCGAACGACAGATTTTTTGAGAAGCTTTTCATGCCAATTTTTACACTCAGAGTTTTTGCCAGAAATCTGCTGAAAGGAAGTCGCCGAAGAAATACTTTTTGTATTTTGTTTTTGATGTCTGACCTGGGGCTTGAACTCAGGCCTTACGTTTAATACTACTAGACTACGGCGACTTTTACTATCCAATAACGGTAGCATAACTAAGTCCAGCATAAAAAATATTTTTTTTTTTTATTTTTTTTTTTTATTTTTTTTATTTATTTATTTTTTTTTTTTTAAATATTTTATATAAATTTTATTAAACGTGACTTAAAATGTAGGCTATAATTTAAACTATAAACAATGACTGTTATAAGGAAATAGAAAATATATATCAATGCATACATACTATATATAGAGAAACTTCTTAGTAAATAACTAGAGTTTAAAAAATAAGTTTCTTATTAATTTATTACGGAGATTATGCTTTACATAAAAGTGTAGTTTGTTTTGATTTCATACGGATTGGATTTAAATTACTTTAGCTTAGCAATAAATAAAATACGTACATATAATTAATAAAATAGTAAAAATTCTATAAAAAAAAACTGTTTAAAAACCTGCAATTGATTTATCATAGTGTGAAACGAAAACGTTATAGAAATATTGGTTTATTGATTATGATGCTATTTTAATGCGACTAAGATGACTAAAGTGTGGTACAACTTCGGCTACCCATTCTGGTGAAATTTCCGTTATTTGACGTAAGAAATTTTGTTCGGTGAGCACAATTTCAGAGAAAATTATATAATCCGGACGATATTTACCATGAATTGCACTAGACGGATGAATTTTGGCACATTGACAACCCGTAATCGTTAAATAGAAATTGTCACGTTGTAGTTCAGCTATATTATCGAAGAGGCCAACTAATAAACACTTTCGTACTTGATCGAAATTGCTGCCACAACTGTTCACTTTCAAAGCTAAACGCTTGACAATTTCCAACAGTTGACTGCGCACATCACGGGCATACTTTAGATTACGGGCATTGAGGAAGTTATCATGACACCATAACTTAACTTTTTCAGTCTTCTGGAAGGCACTGAAAACATTCAGTAACGTTAAATGATCGCCATGTTTTGAATGAAATTTGGCATGAGCCAAAGCTGCTTGTTCTTGCTTTTCTGTACTTGAAAGGAAAACATTTTCACTGGAGAGTACTGCTACTAAGCTTAACATTTCCTCCATACAACCAAATTTCGGAGCTGCCAATAATAGTTTACTGTACTGTGGATCCAAAGGAAACTGTGCCATTTTTCGTCCCAAAGGTGTAAGTTCAGGTATGGTAGAGGCATTTCGTACAGCACCCAAAGACTCTAGTTTGCGGTATGCATCATCCATTGCTTCCGGTGAGGGTTTATCTAGAAAATCAAAACTTTTGCAATCGATACCCAACGCCAATAGCTGTAATACAGTCGAGCAAATATTGCTTCGTAAAATTTCAGGTTTTGGCATTTTTTCAAATTCATTCATTTCCTGTTGCGTATATGTTCGATAACATGTTCCAGGGGCATCGCGACCAGCTCGACCACAACGTTGCCACGCTTCTGCCTGGGAAATGCGTACTACTCTTAGTACATCTAAGCCGGTACTGGGGCTATAAATGCGTCGTTTTACAAAGCCGGCGTCTATAACATAACGTATACCCGGTATTGTGACAGACGTTTCTGCGATATTTGTAGCCAAAACTATTTTGCGGGCATTGGCTGGAGCTGGTAGAAAACATTCTAATTGTTTATTTTGTGGTAATTGGGCATAAAGTGGGAAAACCCGCACCCCAGCAATATTACTGAGATTGGTCTTAGCAATCTGTCGAATTTGTTGTGCCATTGCTTCAATTTCTTCTTGACCCGTTAGGAAAATCAATACATCATGGTTTGTTGGTGTATTACGATGGATATCAAACAGCGTCACCAGAGTGGCATGTAAATAATCCGGCTGTGATTCTTTGGCATGCATTACTTTTACAGGATGCGTCCGACCTTCCAGATACATGCCTTTTACGCCAAAATATTGACCAAAATGATCAATATCCATTGTAGCCGAGGTAACTATAACTTTTAATGGAGTCAAACAACGCAGTCTGCGCTGCCTTTGTGCCTCTTTAACCACTCCAAACAGAACATCAGTGCTTACCGTGCGCTCATGAGCTTCATCTAGCATTATGACGGTATAATTGCTCAGCAATCGATCAGCCAAGGCTTCTCGCAATAAAAAGCCATCAGTCATAAAGCGAATACGTGTCTTTTGTGAGGTACAATCTTCAAAACGTACTGTATAACCGACGAGTTCACCCAATTGGCAGTGCTGTTCTTGAGCTACACGTTTTGCCACCGTAATTGCGGCCACTCGACGTGGCTGTGTTATAGCAATCATTCCTTTGTTACCGAATCCAGCACTTAATAGAAACTGCGGTATTTGAGTCGTTTTACCCGAACCAGTTTCACCCATTATAAGAAGAATATCGGACTTGTGGACCTCTCGTATTAACCGCTTTCGGCAGCTCGTGACTGGTAACGCTTGCCGCTGTTGTTCTAATTGTAGTTTAGTTGACGCTGGCTGTGTCGTTTGCTGTTGTATTCCATTTGTTTTACTATTTGCTGGAGATTGTCCATTTTTACAATTAAACAATTTTCCATTAGCATTCTTCGTCTCCATTTTCTAGTGAATGGATTTGCCTTTTTAACTAATTCTTCTATGCGGAGTTATTTTCAATTATTAGACGTAAACAAACACGTGAACAAGCGTATGCGATAGCAAGTTTTAAAACGGGAGATCAAAAGAATCTAGGATCTGAAATAAACTGATGCCAATATGGTTATGCAGTATAATTCGGACAATTATTATTATATTCAAAATAAAAGACTTGATTTTGAAAATTTTTTTTTATCAATTTTTAAAAGCGCTTTTAATAACCGTTTCGGCCACTTTGACGTCTAATAGATAACTGATACAGTAGTTTTGATTTAGCTGCCTTTTATAGACGTGCTGAGAAGCTAGGCCGTAATCCTGACTGAAGGGTAGTAATGGTCAATTATGTATGTATGTATGTTATATACGTGCTTACAAGGTAAGTTCACTTGAAGCTTCAAACTGCATTGTATTGTTGTTGTGAAGAAGAAAAGAACATATGATTTATGGAACGCAGGTAACGAAATTCAAAAGTAATTAGATATTCTTCGAACTCTTCTCAAACTATACGAAGGAGGACAGTTTTACGAACACACTAACAAAAAAGGTAAGTTCACTTTTCTTTTCGAACATAAAATATAACCTTTTGGAATATTCAGGTACCAGAATTTTTAAAACTATGACTTTCAATGTAGCCAGTGCACTTTTTTTCAAACGACCGACATTGGTATTTTTCGCACAAGTTTTTATGGTTTTGTAGCAAGAGTCATCATTACATATTGCAGGTACCTGAATATTCGAAAGGGTTATATTTTATGGTCCTCAAATTGGTCACTACAAAATTTCCATACATTATTATGCATTTAAATCTTTCCATAATGATATTTTCTGCCTGGTGAAATATTTCATTTACCAATGTTAATTTCTTTGTCCTTCATCCCTAATCTGTCATATACTTACATATTTAGCTAGGAATAATATACCTAAAACAAATGATACAATTGTTGTAATACTAATGTAAAATCTCATAAAATGTTATCTAATAGCACGTTCACATACACTGGCGAGCAAAAATGGATACATAATATCAAAAAAATATAAACTTTATATGTGTACTTTATTTTTGTTTTAATAAATAAAGTACAACTATAAAGTTCATATATTTTTCAATATTATGTATCCATTTTTGCTCGCCAGTGTATGTACAATTAGCCAGGCAGTACATTGCTTTAATAATTTTAATGGGTTTTTGATTGTTGTACATTGTAGAATATAAAATTCAACTTTTTTTGGTTTGTTTTTTTTCTTTTTTCTTCTATTAAAAGCCAATTGATTTATCTGATCTCTTGCGAGTGTCATAAATTATAAATATTAAGTGGTGTCTATGCAATTATATGGAAAATTGAAAATTAAAATCAAAAAAATGATTAAAAGTAAATCAAAAACATTTTAAAAGAAAAGTTTAGACAGCATTTTTATGCTTCCTATTAGGTTGTCATACGGATCTCCACGGAAACATGTTTTTTAGAATAGATGGTATACCGTTTATAAATATATTGCCTTTTCCCTTTGCAAAGCTGCTATTTATTTCTGCCTTTTCAAATATTATAGAGAATGTGGCTGAAAACCATTTAATCGTCTAAGAATTTGCTCATCAACAGACAGTACAATAAGCGATAAATTGGTGACCTGGTAACATTACCCTTCAAGAAATTGAATCGGTTCATCCAAGAGTTTAGTAAGAAAAAAATTATGGCCCAAGCCATTTCATCCTGGCTGTCAATAGTTATTTCTGTCTATTTCTAACAAGATTTCCTAATGATTTCGTAGTCAGAAGGGATTTTGATAGAAGTCTTTCCTTATGACACTGAGAACTGAGAAATTCTTACCATTTCCAAGTGAGTTATGTTTAAGACGACAGCCTTATACATACATACATAATTGGCCATTACAACCATTCAGTCAGGATTACGGCCTAGCTTCTCAACACCACTCATGTCGTGTGCGTTAATTTTATACATGAGTGGCGGGACCTACAGTTTAAAGTCGACTCCGAACGACAGATTTTTTGAGAAGCTTTTTCATGGCAATTTTTACTCAAAGAGTTTTTGCCAGAAATCTGCTGAGAGGAAGTCGCATAAGAAATACTTTTTGTATTTTGTTTTTGATGTCTGGCCTGGGATTCGAACTCGGGCCTTTCGTCTAATAAGCCAACACACTACCTACTAGACCACGGCAACTTCTACACAGCCTAACTTAACCCGTTTAAAATATAGGGGAAAAAATAGATTTAAACTGACTTAAACGCTGCGTCCTCTACTTCTGTAATTCTTCTTTACTTTAATCAATTCTATCAAATTGAAATTCGAAGTGCAATACTGGCTATGAGACATTAACAACAAGTATTTTATAAAACACATGATACTACGACTATATTCTACATTATTCTTGTTATTCTCCTCTACTCCGTTCCTTAAAGTCGAACGGTCCTTCATTAACACTCATAAAAATTAAAACTTATTGAAACATTAACAGAGTCAATCTATGGTTGCGCGTGTGCGTCTCCAGATACTTTTTAGTATGTGGATGTGACTGTAAATGCAACAAAACGTTACAGACATAACTTTAAAGCTTAAACCACAACATTAACAATAACAATAATAATAAATATTGAAATCGTATTACAACTGCAACCCTTTATAATAACGAAGCTCTTGATATTGGTCTTTTTGAATTTCATTACGAAACCCTTTCATGTTATTTCGTAGAGAAGTTTTGCTTGCAAATAGATATATGATTGCTACAGGGAATAGAAAGAGGGGCAATTAAAGCTTCAATGATCAATAAATTAAATTTTATTGTGTTTCACTAAACATATGTTACTTGTTAATAACGGACCATAAAACTGCTGCGTTAATTACAATTGAACTGTGTTACATGATGCATATACATACACTTTATTATTAAATTGTAAAGGTAAAAATGCCAGGCCAAGCATAAAATTTATTCACAAATTTAATTAAAATTTTCAATCAAAGGTAAAGCTCCATATTTTGAACCGAAGAGCATTGACTAGAAATCGTTATTTAGTTTGAAACTGTTATTGAAGAAAAATATGAAATTTTCTGTGCTTATAATGTATTCGAATAGGATTTTATAGGAATCCATTAAGAAAATAGTGTATTTTATTTGCCTTTAAACCGTTCTTTAATGTGATCGTTTCTTTAATCACAGTTGATTATCATAATTGACCGCAGAATGGCTTGTTAGCAAATTATTATACTTACGCTTGTAGAACATTTTCAACTATCATGTCTCACATAAAATACCAAAAGAAAGCATTTTAAAAATGACACCAGTGTTTCAAGACACAAGCTGGTGTTTGCCACAAATCATATTTCCAATTTATAAGGGATTATCAAGGCACTACCTTTGCAAAGTTAAATGAGAATAAATTTGCTACGCTCATCACTTCTAAAGACACACAACCAGAATCTTGTTCAGCACATTATCCGGATATATTTCGCTCAAATCTACAAATAAATGCAATATGTATAGTGTTGTAGTATTGTCGTGGTGAGGTGGTGTATTCCCCTCATACATTAGAGGGCATACCTATTTATTAATGCCTTACAGGTTCCTATTCTGATTCTTATTTCTTATTATCATAAAGCCAAAGCCAAATGAGAATAAATTTGCTACGCTCATCACTTCTAAAGACACACAACCAGAATCTTGTTCAGCACATTATCCGGATATATTTCGCTCAAATCTACAAATAAATGCAATATGTATAGTGTTGTAGTATTGTCGTGGTGAGGTGGTGTATTCCCCTCATACATTAGAGGGCATACCTATTTATTAATGCCTTACAGGTTCCTATTCTGATTCTTATTTCTTATTATCATAAGGCTCGAGAAGGCTCTCATTCAGAATAAATCCTTGATAGTTTGATGCATGACTCACATCTGCTTTTATTACAATTTCCCAGCAAATGTGTTAATTGCATTACAACCACTCAGAAGAGTTTGTGCCTCTCTTTATATTCCCTTTCATTAAGCACGCCTTTCATAATATCAACCCTTACTTCACAGAAAGGTTCTGCCGCCGAAGCTCCCCTCCTAGTGAGCTCATCTATCAACTCATTGTCGCGAATTCCCAGCAGAGGTCCGATTCATCTTCCCCAGATAGTCCCATACTACGTTCAATTTATCCTCACAAGAGTCGAGCTTCCAGATTACTCCATTAATTTTTGTTACTAAATCTCATTGGAAAGTACTTTCCAAAATCAAAGGGTTTACTGGTCCTGTCCATGGGATCGTTATGGAGAGAGCTGACAGGTTGCGTTCGGTTACAAGATCCCTTCTTCTTCTTTCTTCTTTATTTGCAGATCCGTTATTCGGATATAAAACGATCATACAAGAGTAAAATGTTCTGAATCTTATTATATTTCCTTTTTTCATTATATTTTATAGTAATTGGGACAGCTCTCGATATTTTGCAGCATGTAATATGTTTGTTTGATCCTGTAACCTGCCCAATCCTGAATGTTTCTAAGCCAGTATATCTCTCTCCTGCCTCAAATTTATATTTTTCATTCCTCATCAGATGTCCCACATACGCGAAGATCCCTTAATAAAATAAATTTCATATTAGACTTGTCATTTATCTAGGTAACCATAGACTCTAAAACTTTGACCTTGACTACCATGTGCAGAGTCTCCATCGCAGCTGCTCGACAGCTTCTCATTGCTCCTGTTTAGTAAGATACGCTAGCCTCTGTATCTAGTCCAACTTCAATTGAGCTCCTTTCAGCTTCGTTCTGCCTGCTCAAACAATTGACTACTACGGTATAGATCCAGTATTTCCATACAATCATATCAGAACTTTTGCGTTCCCTAATTCCTGAGGTAATGACATCGAGCATTCTGTGCCAATTAAGCTCAACATGGAAAATGAATTGAAATTGTGAACGCTTTTTAATCATATTTAAAGCCTCTCCATTAACAGATGGTTAGCAACGTTAAAAAAAATTGCCTTCCCTTCCTGCCCTTTATAATTAATGATCACAAATTGTTGATGGTTTTTGTCTTTTTTTTAAGAAATTTTGCAAAAACTTATTTGCTTCAACAACTACCACCAGTATATGTAGAGATAAACTGTATCTATTCATTATGAATTTATAGAAATTTGTTTTTCATTCATCATATACTCGTGCTTCTTAAATACTTTGCTTCTGAAGACTCTTCAATTGTATTCTCGTATTAAAATTCTTTGAATTGATATTTTCTCTAGACTGTGAAATACTTTCGCTAACAGCAACAGCTGCAGAAACACAAACTGCAACAGCAGCAACTCCACAACTATAGCAATCTGAATTAATAAACTGTTTGTAATGAATTAAATACACAAGTGATGAGGAGCACTCGTAGTCGTAGCACGAGCAGTACTGGTTGCAAGACTAAACAAATCTTTCGAATAAAAATTACACAGGAATTTCATAAATGCGGTAGTAAATGTTTAAAAAATGTTGTTGCCTCTGTTTCCTCTCTTCTCTCTGTCATCAGTTGAATTCTTTATTTGTTATAGAGAAAAAAGCAACATAAAACAACTAAAAATATTAAAGAAAGGGGTGTCTTAGTAGGGAGTTGAAATAAAAGTTTAAAGAGACACCATCTACTCTCATTTAACGGCAGTTGTGTTAATTGCTTGTAATATGAAGGCAAAATATGTTACAAGTCAACGGCACATATGTTCGTGTGTCTATCGATCAGTTGTTAAAGATTTGAAATCTTTGCTAAAATTGATATTGAAGTGTTCATGTGACCAACTACAATAAAGACACAGACTAGAGCTTCGAAGACGACGAAGGCGGTTATGTGGATATAATAGCCGTTTAATAATTTGGAAATATTCCTGAGCTTTGTTGTTCCACATTTAGCAGTCTTGGGTTGAAATTTTTTGCTCACCAAACGCTCGTTTTTCGCACGTAACACTTGAGTGGCTTAGAAATTGTTTGCTTAAGACAGTCCAACAAACCAGACTATAATGTGGAGTAGATTGCGCTGCTTTATATCTCTGAACCACATATCCATTAAAAAAAAAAATTTTTTCTTTTCAAATAAAACAATCCACTCATAAGGGGACTAAAAATAAAGTAGTCTGTTTAGCACAGAAATAATATATTCAGGATGTGGATTATCACATCTCCTTGAATTCAGATCGAAGGTTGGCTGAGGATGCATACTTACTTACTTAATTCATAATTACAACCATTTTAGTCATGTTTATTATTCATGAGTGGCTTGACCGTCGATTCCGAACGATAGAGGAATACCCGTATTTCTATATACTCTTTCATATTTCGTTTTGTTCGAGGTGTCTGAGCTGGTGTTTGAACCACTGGCTCTCGTCTGATAAGTGAAGACAATATCTACTAGACTACAGACACTTAGATTGGGGATAGCTTCAGTCAATCCCACACTTCCAGATTATTCCAAAAAAGTGTATTGACAATCCTCTTCATCTTCTCGGGGACTTTTAATGCTATTAGTTGGTTCCATATTATTGTACTCTTGCTTCATATACTTACACTATCACTTTCTACAGCAAGAGCAATAGCAAATGTTAACAATTTTCCCAAATCCATAAAGGGAATGAATGAAAACAATTTGTTGTCACCAAACAATAGTTTTCTCACTTTCTAGAATGCGCGCATGTACAAAATATCCAAAGCAATCATCAGCAACCAGACCCAACAATTATTAGCTGGTGCAACATGCAGTTATTGGCTCAAACGTTTATCATGCTTGCAGCACACGCCAATATGACTAGTCCAGCAACAGCGACAACAATATGGACATTTTATTTTCCATAAATATGCGAAGCAATAAAACAAAGCCAACTGATGACCGGAATGCACAGAAGAAACGAAGAGCAAAACAAGTTAAAAAAGATACCTCCTTGCCACACAATACGCTACCAAAGGAGCAAGAGATTCACTTCAACCAACATACGTACACTTTGATTTATATATGCCGTAAATACTGCAAGTACATGCGTAAGAATGTGTGGGTTTTTAACAGGCGGCAGCAACACCAGCATCACAATTATCACATGATTTGCTGCTGCTGGTTCGTGCTTCTTTTCAGTGTGTTGTTGCATGTGTTGTTGTTGTGGTTGTATTTTCTTTTCTTTTTGCCATACTATCGTTGACAAGTATGAATTACAACCACACTACGGATTAATTGCTGCTAATTAAACGAATTTTTAGCCAAACAACTACAGCAACAACAAGAAGTAAAGGAACTTACATATTTTCTTTCTTTCTGTTGGCCTGCCATTGTACGCGCGTTCACCAACGTTGTTGTAGTCATTGTCGTGGTTGCTGTATTGCCTGCAACGGCAATGACTTGCAATTGTCACCCAAGTCTTGTTATCGCACCGTCGTATTTTGCTCATGTTTTCTGGCTCTGTGTTGTATTATGTTGTGTTCATTAAAATCAGAAACGCATTTGAAAAATGTTTGTGTTTCTGCGTATGTGTTTCAATTGCTGCAACAATAATTTGTAAAAAATATTTTACTTGCAACATTTTTATCATTCAATAATTGACTTACAGCGCAGCAGTGGAGTACAATTGACGACAAGAAATTAAAAAATACTTGTAATAACGTTGTTTTAAATTTAATCGAATGTCACGATTCTTAAGGGCGGACGTAGTACGAATGAATGAAATAAAGTTGAAACTAAAGTGGTTGAATTTTAATTTGAATTCGCAGAAATATTTCAATAAAAATAAGGGAATAATAATTGTGTCGCTTCAGAAAATAGTACTAAATAGGGATCCAATTAAAAAATAAAAAAATAAGGAAATATTTTTACGCTACTCTGGAAGAAACAGAAAACTTGGTACTTAGGAATGGGAGTTGATAGCTATCCAACTATTGAGCTGTTGAGCATGAAATTCCAGCTACGGATATAGTCAATAATTTTTCAACGGACAATTGCCGTTCGCAGAACTATTTTAGTTATTCCTTCTACTCCCAGTTGGAATACTTTTTCTATCCGTCATATATTTAATCCAACTTCTTATAATTTGTTTGCGTTTTAAGCAAATTCTATAATGATAAGGTAGTCTTCTCTCATTGCCTGGACACGACAACCTCCGTTTTTATATCGGGTCTACCAACAGGGTCTTTCCAAATTTGGCAGTTGACAACGGCCATCTAGTTATAGCCACATTTGTCAAACTCTTTATCATTGATTCTATGTGTTTCGCCAAATCACCATGGACGACTATAAAGAACGACTTGTGTTGGCTGAAAGGAGTCTGGAGCAGTTGGCAACTGACTTTAGTGATCATCTCCTCCACTGACGAGATTTATTTCTGGATGAATGGTTAAGAGAATAAACAAAATTTTCGAATTTGGGACGATACCAGTCCACAATGGATGCAAGCGGAAAAATACATCCCGAAGAAGTCACAGCCCATATACATACATATCTTTGAGAATAACGTTGGCTACTTACAACGAGAAGTACTGTAACTATAACAACTTCTTTTGTGGCACATTTGATGAACTGGACACCAAAGATATCTGGTGTTAAGAGGATGACGCTACATGCCACTCAGCTTAGCGAAACTAAATATTGTGCTCGATCAACTTGAGGGCATGGTCATCGCAACCATAACCGTGCGAATTGACCCGGTTATACTTTTTCTTCTGGAGTTTCAATAAATCACAGGTGTATGCAAATAAGCCACAATCTACAGCGTCCTTCAATGTCAAATCACCCCATCGGTCAAAATAAACCTGATTTATTTGCCGGGGTCATTAAAAATTTGGGGTTTCGGATGCGCTCCATCTGCGGAAGCTTTCGTGGGAAGTGCTTAATAAACTACTTGATATAATAGGGTTTTTGTATTGTATGTGATACAGTGAGGAATTTAGGTCATTGAGTTGTAGTCTTTCTCAATAAGTAGCATTATCTTGTCTTCCTATAATGTTCGTCGTTGAAATTTGCTCTTAGGTCAGAGGAGTCTTAGTTCACAATATTTACCTAGTTGGCTTTATGGAAGATTGGAAGATATTTTCCTAAAATAGCTGTTTAAATCTATTTGGAGCAGAGAATTTCTAAGCGGTCATGTGCAAACAAATTTCCGCAGTCGGACTAACCCGGAATATTTGTCAAGTGCATGTAAGTTCAACATTTCAATTTCTGATCCATGTTTCCTGCTAAGGATCGTCTCCATATTCTTTCCAATGATATGCATATGATTCTGTCTCTGTTTCTTTAAGTATGTGATGTTTAGGGTGATAATCTGCTGACTGTGTATCCAATCATTCTTTCTAGCAACGTTTTGGGACGAAGCTGCCATGTATGATATACACACAGCAGTCGATCGACAGAACCTAATTTAAATGAACAGAGATCTGTCACTCTGCTCGATATTAGGTGAGGTTTGCTATTGAAAAATATACGATTATTTTCTTGTTACCTTCTTCTAGAAGTCGCCGTGGTCTAGTAGGTAGTGTGTTGGCTTATTAGACGAAAGGCCCGAGTTCGGATACCAGGTCAGACATCAAAACGAAAATATTTCTTCGGCGACTTCCTCTCAGCAGATTTCTGGCAAAAACTCTGAGAGTAAAAATTGCCATGAAAAGCTTCTCAAAAAATCTGTCGTTCGGAGTCGACTTTAAACTGTAGGTCCCGCCACTCATGTATAAAATTAACGCACACAACATGAGTGGTGTTGAGAAGCTAGGCCGTGATCCTGACTGAAGAGTTGTAATGGCCAATTATGTATGTGTGTATGTACCTTCTTCTAGAGCCTAAGATACCTTAAATAGGCTTCCTATACATTTTCTTTAAATTATGTCAAGTCTTTTACCCTCATTGGTATGAATGCTCAAAAAAATTTAAATATTTTCTGTGGCATCAAATGTTGTCAATTGTTTTAAAATCTGTAATGTAAAGCGAATTTATCGCCAATAAACATTGCATTTTGCAACAAAGGCAACTGAAACAAAATTCTTTTCCTACAACAATCCTTTGTAATACAATATATAGGGAAATTGTCGCATTAAACAACTTACTCTCCACTCTGCATCTTTATTGTTTTAAATACGTTTGCTGTGGCACATTCAAAATTTAACATTTTTAATTAATGTTCGATGAAGCGAATGTGCCACACTGAAGTTGAAACCTCAAATAACTCGATACGCAATAAAAAGTGAAAAGGGAGCACAAAGTACTCTCGAAATATAACGAAAATTACATTTAAATTACAACTCTTTTCAAATGTAATACAACAAAATGTAATCACCCACGCCCTTGCTGTCGGTACAACTCTATGCATATTAACTATGCATGCTCCATGGCCTTTAGATGTGCCTTCTGCTGCGTTGTTTACGCCACATTCACAAATTCTGTTGTGCAATTAACAATAACAAAAAGATTAAGTGTCAACTATTTAGTTGCTGTTGTTGTTACTGCTGAAAGCTGTTAATTGTTGAATCCTTTCGTTACGTTTTCGCGTTCTTGTGTGATTCATGCAACAAAAAGAAACCGCAGTTTCCAGCCAAACTAACCAAAAAAGAAACCATTTACAAAAACACCAACAAGAACAACAATAAACAAAACTATACCACCACTATATAGCAACTTTACAACTTTATCAGTCAGTCAATCCGGCAGGCATCCTGCCAGTCAGTGGAATGTCAACTGTTGAAAATACAACAATAACAAAAACAACAACAAGGATGTAAATAACTCATTACAAACAAACTATTGCCTCAGAAAACTTGCAACCAATTTTTATGTGCTGCATTTAATAAATAAATGTTTCAACGTAAAAAGTTGTTGCAACTTGTTAGTATTTTATGTAGTTGTTGCTGTTTATTTGTAAATTTTCTTTTTTTTATTGTCGAATTTCATTCTATTTCGTTGCTCGGAATTTTTCTATTTTTGTGAAATTAATTAGAATGTTTTTTCGTTGCAAGTTGTATTGATGTACAATATATAGTGCCATCAAAGTTTCACTACGCTTCCACAACTGACAAGCAAAGGGTGTTTCTGATTCGACATATAGTTTGTCATTACTTTAGTGCATTTAATGCAAGTCAGTTGAGCCCCCATAATTTTTAATCGTGCGCCGTTTTTCAAGTTGTTAGAACTTACACACCGACCGAACAAACATATAAAAATTAATTTCTTTCGTCAAATGTTTTCACAGATTAACTTTAATTAGCTAATTCACGTGGCCAGTAAGCAAAAGTAATCCAGGAGAACAGGATGATATCGTATTGATCACATAAGTTGTAATCTCAAGTCTGAATCCATGCACTATTATGTTCTGTATTAATGTTACGTTCTATATTTACTAGCTATCCAGCTAAAGGCACCACACCGAATGTGCTCAACTATGCTGCCCTCTTACATATTCCCATCCACAAATCTGGTTACATTGCCTCTATTTTAAGAGCCACTAAAACTGTATACTGAAAATAAATAAAATTGTCATGAAAAGTTTCTCAAAAATCTGTCGTTCAGAGTCGACTTTAAATTGTAAATTCCAGAACTCATGTATAAAATTAATACACACAACATAAGTGGTGTGAGAAGCTAGATCATAATCTTGACTGGCGGGTTGTAATGACCAATCAGTAGCTAGGGTGTTCCAACTAAAACTTCCGTTTTTGGGAAATTGATAACAGCCATCTTGTTGAGGCTACCGTTTCGTTTATTCCGTTTTGTCAAATCACCACCATGGACGTCCATAGACAACTCTGGGTTCATTTCTGAATGAATGGGTACGTGAATAAATAAAATTCTTGAATTTGAGTGGCGTCCAGCACATCCCAAAAAAGTCTCTGTATGGTGTTTATTTTAAGCTGGAGATCATGCGATTAGCCCTACTCAGAATATTTCTTGGAGAGATTTTAATGCGGGGTTAAAAGTTTTTTCAATCGATAATCAATAAATCTATAACAACGCTTGTGGGCTGTATTTCTTAAGTCGACCATGCCGCCCTTGTGTATTTGGCTTAACAATTTATTTGTCAGTCCCTTGACTAATAGTCGCTGTGATTCATTAGTTGATTGTGCAAATATTTTATAATGAATGTTGCTTTCATTTATAAGAGAAACAACTTGAAGCAAAAACTATGGCAACTGCAAGAAGATTTTACTATACATAGCATAACATATACTTTACGTGAGAGGTTTGAAGTTCGAAATAATATTTTTATGTAGCATTAGCTATGAATTATGCACCGACTTCATAAAATTGATCACAGTTACTGCTGAGTCACATATTTACTGAAATTAATTTTGAAACGATTTTTCAAAATGTGTTATGCTTATTAGAAACCAAGCAGAGCTTTATCCTTTAAGTATAGAAACCCAATTTTCATTTTGACTTAGTATGTAAGAGTATAACGAAGACATTAACAGCAGCATCATATGTCTTAATCGTGCATGATGGGTGTAGCGTATGAATAATTCTTTGCTTTTGGAATTTTGTCTTCAATTTTCAGCATTTTAATTGCCATGATTTATCACAAGAAATCTCTTGAAATGTGTTAACAAAACGAATGTTTAATATTTATTGCATGCGATTAGAGGTTTTAGAAATATTGTATACTCGTGGTATGTATGTTTCAATAATGGCCTCTTTGATTGATGGCTATTGCTGAAGCACGTCTAAGTCAAGTCAAACTAATTTTCTCCACAAGAGATCGTATTTAAATTTGAAACAATTTAGTTTCAAAAAGTTGTTTTTTTTTCCTTTAAACACTGCATTGATTACCCATTTCTATCCATCTTACAATTGCAGCCATCAACTGATAACTATCATCTGGTCAGTATGAAACATTTAATCACGCAGCATCCTCCCTCTAATCAATTGAACAGGACGAAACAGAGAAAGCCGAAAGAAAACCCAGTGTCGTTGTAAGTTTAAAAAAACTGTCATTGATTCAAATTAACAATATGTGCCATGGAGGCTTGTTTGGGTTTAGGCCACAGTCAACGCAATCTAAACAAGCAACAGCAAAAGGATTTAAAGCTACAAGGCCAACACCAACAGCAACACACACAATTGCAACAACAGAAACAACAAACGCAAGCGATTATAACGAATCAAAATTACTACACGACACAACAGCAACCACAAAATCAACGTCATCTGGTAGCACGTGGACAAACCACAAATGTTGGGACACTGAAACCAGAGCTGCAGCAACAACAACAGCAGCACAATGAGGAAAGTCAAATTGGTGAGACAAGAACAACAGCAAAATGTGCAACACAATACAACACCAACAACTTGTACGACGACACCTCAATATCGAAATACATCGGCGGCACCAACAACAGCTAATATGCAACAACTATCGGTATCGACAGCAAATGACAGTGCAGGTGGTGTTGGTAGTGCAGCTCAACAACAGCCACAGTCTCAAACGACTACATTTCAAAAGAACACGATAACGGCAGAGGTTACACCAACTATGCGCTACACCGTAAGTCCCACCAACACGCCTGGTATCGTGACAAATGCGAATGTCAAAACATTTCGTAAGATAAACAGGCAAACGCGACAGCAGACGCAACAACAACAACAACATCAACAACATCAACATCAGCATTTTTTACACCAGCAACAGCAACAACAACTACAAACTGATTTAGATGCCATCGAAGTGTGTGTGGACCCAGAACCCCATGTATCTTTTAAGGGTTGTGGTGGTGGTCTGTTAAGGCAAGCCAATACTTTGGGACGTTTAAATCATCAGCATCAACATCATCACTGTATTGAGGGTCAGCATGGCCAATGCACACAGATCACCTCTTTACAATTGTTGCAATTGCAGCAACAGCAACAACACGATTATTCATATGCGTACTATGAACCGGGTGCCGTTGTGAATCATACCAACATACCGCAGGCTGAGCTAATGGCGGAAGCAAACGAAGAGGAAGATATCATTCCTCCGCCACCCAATTCCATAAAAGCTCTTCTTTTGAAAGGCAAAAAGAACAAATTGTTAGTATCACCAACTATCCGGCAATCATATCAGATAAGACTTACGCAACAACAAAACCATAATATAGCCAGTGCGACGGCCTCAGCTAACTGTAGTAATGTTTCCACACCGGAAAACTTCTACGAGGAAATTTCCGCTTCGTCTACATCCTCCTCTTCCAACTCCATAACCAGTCCCCAGCAGCTGAGGCGCCCTTCCCATTCGGCTGGTTCTCTGACCCGAACTCTTGTTGAGCAGGAAATGAGAGGAATACAAAATAGACATAATAAGATATTAGAAGAGCTTAATTTGTCCGTAGAGGCGATGCTCATGCCAGAAAGTCTGCCCAGTAGTAGTCCCACAGACAAAGAGCAGCCAACGCCGGCGGTTAGCGTTACTACAGCTTCAGGTCAACCTTTACGGCTGACTTCTTCGTCGGCGGACGGCATATGTGATACGGCTCTGGCGGGAGGACCATCAGACAATTTTATCTCGCTCATACCAAATTCGGCAACGGTAAGTGCTGGTCTTTTGCAATCCTCTTGTCTGGCGTCTGATCTAGATAGTGGTTTTAGTGGTTCCAGTGGTGCTAGTTTCATTGGTTCACTGCGTCTGCACAAAACCAATGCCCTTAAGAGCTCACGTTCAAATAACCTGTCAAGTACAACAACTGCAGCAGCTGACAGCAATGCAGGTGCAAAAAGTCTACAAAGTGCCTTTGCTTATGCCACACAAAGTTGTCGTTCATTTCGAAGAGCCAACAGTCATAATGTAAATACAAATGCAACAACAACATCTGCATGCTCATCATCTGCAGTGTTAGCAACAACTTCACCACGTTCTATTAAAGATTTACTTCAAATACACCAGAATACAAAACAGCAACAATTGCCTATGCAACATCAACACCATATGTCACACCTACATAATCATCATCATCAGCAACAGCAACATCAGCAATCACAGCATATTAACAACGACTTGCAAAATTCTTGTGGCATTTTTGCGCGTGCCTCTTGCGGTTGCCGTATTTTAAATTGTTCCGAAATAAAAGCCGCTGAAGATCCCGGTCCCGTTGTTCTAAATGTCCAACCCAATGTATCGAAAGCGCGTAGTTTTTGGAATCGAAAAGGTTGGCTCAAATTACCTGGCTTCTCAACGTCAAGTTCAAGCATTCACGATGCGGGTTAATAAACTGGTGAGTGTGTTTTTCTTTTTTCTTTCTTTGAATCTCTCTTTGATTTTTTAAATTCTTATCAACTTAAGCCTTTGGGCATTTTTTATTTATTTGTTGTTTTTTTATACCTTTTTACTACTCCTTTTTCGTTCAAAATGATGCTGTAGTCAATAAATCATGACAGCAGTTTTAATCCCATTAACCCAATTATTGTTGCCTCTTGCTTGGCATAAATAATGTTGCCTTTTAGCCAATATTTTAGCCGATAGTGTTTGCTGTTGTTGCTTCATATTTATATTCATGTTGTGTTTACTGGCTATATGTTGGCATCCAATGGATCAATGAAATTGAAATACACACTCAGTTAACTGCTTTTAATGGCAGCCATTATTTGTAAATTTTAAAATTAATTTTTTGTTTGTTTAATAAAAATTTGTGTGCGACAGAATACATTACAATTGGATTTTGGTTGTAAAATAAGATTAACAGGGATGTCAGATTACTTTCGTCCAGGAATAAAAATCGTACAGTTGTAACTCGTAACGAGCGGAATGGAATCAGTAGATGATAAAAATATATTATAGTATAGAACAGAGGCATCTTAATCTTGCCATAATGATTAAGCCGTTATTCAGGAGACTCAACTATCTGCTAAAACTTCCAAGCCTCTTGTAACCCAAGTCTATACCCGATATAACCCGCTTATTCAGAATAATACGATTATAACTAATAAACCCCAATCTTCTTTAATGTAGTACAATTTTTCTAGCTTGTCTTCATTCCATTCGCTTCAGTTTCCACTCGCGCTGGATTTCCATTGCACTATATTCTTTTATTATTCTATTCAGCTTTTGTTTACAATTATGTATGTGGCCAATTGAATTCCACTCTCTTCAAGTTTGAATATATACTGATTAGTGTTCAAAGATATTGATTCAATATTTTTCTAGACTTCACTATTCTTAATAGACGTTGTAGACATCGGTTTAAAGGCACTTGTTTCTGGTATACAAAAACGAAAGGCTTCAGCGAAACAATAGTATTTACGGAATTCTGGTCTTTAGTACAGTGCCTTTCGAATTCCGCCAGCAATTTTAGTATTATTAATTAATTTAATTAAAGAAGAAGACAGAGGGTAAGTCTCTTGGCGCTTTTAAATGAAAATCATATAGATAACGAAGGCTACTAAACAGCGTGATTCTTAAACCCACTCCTTGCCACTCGTGTAAAATAAACACACACAACATAAGTGATGTGAAAAACTAGGTCGTAATCCTGACTGAAGAGTTGTAACGACAAATTATGTATGTACGTATGTAAATTACTATACTTCGTTCCATATTTAACGAACACTACAATGGGATTATTCCTTGAACTTTCTGTCTGTCGTTCTTAAAATAATATAACTCGGATAGTATCGCATTATTTCGCAATGCATTCAATGAACCTTTTAGTTGATATAAGCTGTGCTTCCCTTAATTTTTTTTTATATTTTTTGTTGTTTTTCAGGTACCGGTAATTACTTTATTTCCTGCCATATAACTCTTCCACTCTAATTTAAAGCTTAAACCTGCACGTTCAACTATTTATTGGCATAATAGAGTCTCGCCAACGATATGCAAATGAAAAAAATAAATTCACATTCAATTTCGTCTAAAATAAATACAAATTTAAAGCAATTATTCGTATTTACATTCTAATCTGAAATGCAATTATTCGTGATCTCATACTCTCACTAGTGTTCGTTGAAAAAATAAATGTTTTCACTCAAAATTCCCAATTGCGATTATACCCTCAGCCAGCCACTGAAAAAAATGTAGAAAAAATTTTCTAAAAATTCAAATCCAATAAATGCCCGCTGTTTAAAGGGTGTGGAGCAGTATTTGAATATTTGACGTCGCCCAAATAAATATTTTATGGTGCCTAGTAAATACAAATAAAAATCATATTATCGTTGTTGTTGTTATATGTTTTATGGGATTACAACAAAAAAGAAATACAGCAAATATTTGTAAATGAAAAACTAGAAAAAACAAAAACATTAAATCTCGCTTGTAAAAATCCCATCGAACAATGAAAATACAATTCACGCCCAATAGAGGCATCAGTACAGAATGCCAAATAAAACATTCAAATGAATTTGAAAACAGCACCCAAAAAACACCTATAACAACAATAAATTAAATTTAAATAAATATTCGAATAACTTTTCCCGCCTTACCGCCCCACCTGGCTCTTCACAATATCCTGAAAATGTGAAAACAATTTCGTTTGAATTCTATTTATTTATGGATTTGTTTGGTAAAATATAGGATTACACATCAGAAATCATCCAGGCAAAGTAGCAACCACCGATATGTTTAGTCCGGAGTGTTTACAAACCGGTGTTATAGATACGGCTAAATTGGAGCCATCAAATCGAATGAATTGTTTAGGTTGACCAATAAATCAAACCAAAGAAAGTAACCAGTTAATCAAAATTATTTAAATTTAAAAGACTTTAGTGTTAAAAAGATCTTAATTTCTTTAAAATAATCGGCATAGTTTGCCTTTACCACTCTTAGGAGTACGCAGCGTTGCTAGAATTTTTTTGAAAAAAACTTTTTATTTCTGGGGAAAAAACTTGATTTTACCAAAAAAAACTTTTTTTCTACAAAAGTTCCAAAATGTTTAAAGGAAACACGGAAGACCGGTACCCTCTATTGGTGTTTTTTGCTACTGTTGCCCGGGGCTAATAAAAATACATAACATTTCCTGTAAAAATCTAATTATTGCGTGTTATTATCATTAAATTTATTGAAAAAAAATTTTAAATTAATTTTGTCGAAAAAACTTGTTTTGTTAGAAAACAAATTTAATGAAAACTTTTTCGCATCCTAAAAAACTTGGAAAAAAAGGGAAAACTTGGCAAATGGCAACGCTGGGAGTACGCCATAATCCTGAGTGAAGGTTTGTAATGATCAATTATGTGTGTATGTATGTGTATAAGACCCAAGTAAGCTATACTGTTTGAGGTGGTAATTCCTAAGCAACCCATTTTCTAAAAATGCTATAATAATGGGGCGTAGAAACATTACACATTCAACAATCATGCAGCAATGTTATCAACACCAATCTTCCTATCCGATGATGGTGAATGTCCGAGTCCAATAGTTTGTGAACAATACTCTGTAAAAGGAGGATTATAAGTAAAGCCATCAGTTAGCGTGCTCCGTGATCGCCTTTGGCTGATAACTGTATGCATTGTTGGAAGTAAAATACACGATTTTTTGTTAGCAGTGTGTCAATCTGTGCTAACGTTTTCATTAATGCATTTTGCTGTTTTTAATGCACAAAATTCCATTGAGGGTTTTCCAACTAATTTCGCTACTGAAATAATGAAATTATGAGAGATGCCTGGAAAAAGGCAACGAAATTTAAACCACTAATTGAAAGTTGTTTTACATCCACGTGTGTATGTATTTTAAAAGGTCTGCCAAATAACTTTTTTTTTTTTTGAAAATGCTTTAAAAAAACTACTGAATATTTTCTCAAATTTCTTTTTTTATTTGAAAGTACAATCCTTCCGGTTAATAATGGAAAATAATTTCATTCAAATGGCTGCCTCGGCTGGCCATGCAGTAGCCTATACGATCGGTCCTATTTTTAAGCACATTATCGATCGTGTGCAGCTGTATTTCACCAATGGCTTCACGAATATTGTCCTTTAAAGCGTCAATTGTCTCTGGCTTGTCGGCGTAACACTTATCTTTGACGGCACCCTACAAATAATAGTCCACCGGTGTCAAATCGCAGCTGCGAGGTAGCCAAACGACATCAGCTCTGCTGCTGATAATGCGATCTTCAAAAACAGGGCGCAAAACATCGAGTGTAGCTTCGGCTGTGTGGAACGTAGCGGCGTCCTTTTGAAACCAAATGTTGCCAATATCCTCCTCTTCAATTTTTGTGAAGAAAACTTCGTTCAACATGACGCGATAACGATCGCCATTGACTGTAACGGCCACTCCTTGCTCATTTTCGAGGAAAAATGGCCCAATTATGCCTCTGGACCAAAATGCGCACCAAACAGTGACTCGTTTTGGTGCGTCGGCTGTTCAATGTATGCGTGCGGGTTTTCTGTGCCCCAAATGCGACAATTTTGCTTGTTTACATACCCGCCAAGATCAAAATGAGCTTCATCTGTGTTCAGTGACAACGAAGCAAATTGAATTCTTGAATAAAAATGAATTAAAAAAAATAAAATCTTGTATGTTTTAATACAACCTCTATTAACCGTGTATTTTGATTATCCGTGCTAAGTCCGGTCCCGAGCGAGCCGGATAATCGAGGTTCAACTGTACTTTATTTTTCAAACAGCATTTGCAGTGCAGCATCACTGTCATCATTAATCTCATCATCATAACGGCAATTGATTATCATTATTATTGAAATCATCATTATCATTGTTATGGTAGGTAGTAGTACATTGTTGTCGTTTTAAAATTTGAAAGTTTTTGCTTAAATTTGCATATGATTGTTGTTGTTATTGTTATTATTAATGGTTGATGGTTGTTGATGTCTGTCGTGGTACATTTGCTCGTGCTCCCTTGGCTCATTGTTTTTCCAAAATCTAATTGACTATTCAACACAACATGCTGCTACCTGTAATAACATTTAAACTATTAATTAACTCTCATTATTGTCTGCAGCTAATGTAATGAAAATTTTAATGGAAAAACTAAACGAAACTCAATTAAAGTTGTGAACAAAATTTGTAATATTGTAGCGTTTAGATACCAAATTTGAAAATAATTTTATAAAATAAACCAATAAAAGAGAAGGCCATAGACAACCAATATTATTATAATTACTGTTGGCTACAGTAATAATGTTGTACAGATTCTCAGTTCATAATGAGGTGTCAGTGCATTTCATGCACAATCACGAGTTTGTGATTTATGATTTAATTAATTGATCATCAATAATGAAGTCGTTGTATTCTAGTATAAGACGTAAGGCAACGATTCAAACACGAAATGAAATATGAAAAAATATTTTTTTGGCTCTCTTCTCTGCAGAGTTTTGCCAAAAACTCTGAGAGTAAATAAAATTGCCATGAAAATTTCCTCAAAAACCTATCGTTCGGCGTACCCACCACTTATAGATTCAATTGAAACACACAACATGGGTGGTGTGAGAAGCTAGGTTGTGATCTTGACTGAAGAGGTGTAATGATCAATTATGTATGCATAGATGCCATAGTACTGCGAGTACTTTCCTCAATCTATATCAAGTATCCTTCTAATGTAGCTCCCAATACATTTGCCCAGACTAACATTAACATGTTGTCCAGTGCTGTCTGAGTAAGATAAGATCAAGCCTAATGCATTAACGCATACGATTATTCTCCTCTTATAAGGATCTACATTTTCAGATTGAGACCACCTCTATACCGAACAAGCGTTCTTTCGTTCTACAACTCGCGGTCAAAAGGCCACTTATGTTTACTTTTATTAATACATAAATCACTTAAAAATCTTCTCGTAGCAATTAAGCAACAAATGTTTACTTTGCGAGTTTTCTGTGTGGAAGACCTCTGCCTCGCAAACTCATCTGGTTGCACATTGCCGTAAAATCCTACATGAACTGGAATCCCTCAGAGGCTTTTCCTAGCATCCCTGCACAGCATATTCAACTTGACCGGATACCATTCGCGAGTTATCCTTGTACCGCGTGATCTCTATATATGTGAGATTATCCATTATCGGCTTTCGACTCATCCATATTCTGCAGAATGATTTATCTCTACATAGGGTACATAGCCTCGAAATTCTTCCACTCACTCTGTTAAGGGACTCGATTTGTCACAACAAATCAATCTCAGTTTCAGAAGAAACAGTTACGAATATTTAAAACAAAGCAAACTAGATGTGTAGTAGAGAAATGGATTCAAAGAGAAAACGAATTCGGTATAAGGGGTTTTAGGCAGGTTTACACAGCAATTAGAATGCCTCTCAAGATGTCCTTTCAGCAACATGCACTAGTCTATAAAGTAAGTTCATCTTAAAAATTTTCATTGTAGATTTCTCTATACATACATGCATATGTATGTGTGATCTATACAGTAAAAAATGTATCCCTTCCGCGCTATGGATATTGTTGAACACGTAAATAATTGCTTTACCTATGACGAGACAATACGGAGACAAAATGAACAATTGAAGCCGAAAAATGCCAGATCGCACAAGCCAACCTTCTCATTGAGAAAAATGTTAAACATTTTGAACAGATGGCCAAATAAGAAATTGATGTTACACGGAAATGTGTATTGAAGGTGAAATTATGTCTCCGAAGCAATTTGTTTGTATTTGGACCGAAAGCGTACAATTATTTGGAAGAAAAGGCTTTCCTTGACCTCATTCTAAGACGATATGCATCCTACCATCAATCCTACTATCAATAAAATCCATCCAGCACACGGCAATGTCGTTGAAAGTCAATACATGTACATATATGCGTTTGCATTCGACGAAGTAAGTGACAGAGAAAGCAAGTATATATAATTCCCATACTGACGTTCTCAGAAAGCAGGTTAACTACGTACAGGCAGTTATGGCTACAGAGTTCAAAAAATATTGAAAGCAGCCGGTATTGACTGCAAAATGTCAAAAAAAAATTGTTGTACACGCTGATGTCAAAGCTGTTTACAGCGGGATTTCCCTTCGTTGCTGTAGTATATGATATGATCGTTCCAACAAACCGTGCAGCTCAAGGTAAATAAAATATTAACGCCCCACCAACTGTTGTAATCCTCTGCTTATTTAAGATGTAAGAAGGAATTAATTTTAAACAACACTGGGGTAAAATAAAACAATTGCAGTCTGAAAATTAGAACTTCAAATACCAGCTCACCTAAGCTAAATTTGTCAAAGAAAAAATGCGGAACATTTTTACAGACGGCCCAGAGGCGGCAATGAGTAATTTTGATTAACCAACTGCTATTGTTAGAAAGCCCATTAACTACGTCCAGGTCGTAATTATGACTAACAGGTTGAGTAATCGTGAATCATATGACTTTAACAGCAAAATGTTTAAAGAATTTTTTAGAGACTGTTATCAAAGCTGCTTACGGCGGAATTTCCTGTTGTTGGTGTAAGAGTTGCTGATATACTCGTAGGTCCAACTGAATGATGAATGAGCTAACTGCACACCAACTGTTGTAATCCTCTGCTTATTAAAAATGTAAGAAGAATAAAATTTTATATAAATTTTACATATTTTTCCCTCAACAGCCAATATAAACTTATCGCAACCAATCGGTTCTTTTTAGAACCACCACATGATTTCAGAAAAAGTGATAAGGCTTTGTTGGTACAACACAACCATAAATTTGTATTTCGTTAAATTAAATAACGAATTCGACAACATGAATAAAAACTTATTTTAAAATTTGCCTGAACACATCTACAAAAAAAAACAACAACAATAATATTATACACGTGCATGATCCTTGAGGATATTTAACAAGTAATAATACAACTCAAACACACAGAGAACATTTCCATCTTAATATACACACATACATACAATGTACATGCAGACAAGACATTTGAAATGTATACGATTTAGTTCGTAGCTACGCTCTATTGTCGTCTTTAGCATAAGATTATGAGTTTTCGGTTCAATACATGCATTCATACATGTAAAGAGACAATATTATCAGCAGCATTGAAGAACAATGACACAAATAAATTTTATGGCTAAATGCTTTTGCTTATGAAAACAACAACAATAATAATAGCAACAACAACTACAATAATAAGAACAAACAATAGAAGTAAATGTAGAACAGCCATCATCAGCTACATAAGAAACATACAACAAACATGTCTGCACTCACGTATATTTATGAATTGAAGCATTAGATAGTGTTTGGCTGTATGCAAGTACTCTGTTTCTCTCTGTATGTAGGTGTTATGCCTCATGTAGGAGTTCTAAACAAGTTGCTGAGCTGCTGATTTGCTGTACTTGGAGTGTCTTTATAACTGAAGGGTTGATGTAGAGGTCTTCAATTGTTTTTTCTTCATTTTCTTTTAAGCGTGTGTTTTTGCTTTCATTTTTGCAAGAAGAGGGTTTCAAATCACTTGTGAATTTTTAACTTTTTTTGTTTTGAAATGAATTAAAACAAAAATGGCTTCCTTTCTAATTATATGTTTCTTAATTTAGAAATGGCAATTGGCGTGGGTTAAATGATAATATTGTGTTGAATAAACATGTTTAAAAATACATGGCTTGTTAGCATTTGTACTTTCTGTGTCTTTAGAAATAAATGGCAGGCGAATGCGTTAAGATCTACACGAAAAAATAGGCGAAGCAAAATATTCCGACCTCTTTTTAGCATCAGCGAGGGCTAGCGTCATATTCAAAATGAATAATTGGGGACGAAAAATAACAGATCGCCCAAGAAACAAATCTTGTCAGAAAAAATGCTGATCATTTTTACAGAGGGCCTAATAAGAAAATTGATATTTAACGAAAAAGTCCATGGGAGTTGGAATAAAGCCATTTTTGAATTTGGTCCGAGATCGTATAATCATTTGTAATAGAAAAGCTTTCCTCGACCTCATTTTAAGACGATATGGATGAAGGAATTGTATCATGCAGCAAACAACATACATGTTGAGCAAATACTAATACTAATAATAATCGGCCAAGCCAAGCTTCTCAGGGAGAAAAATGCTAAACATTTTGAACAGATGGCCAAATAAGAAATTGATGTTACACGGAAATGTGTATTGAAGGTGGAATTATCTATCCGACGCAATTTGTTTGCATTTGGACCGAAAACGTACAATCATTTGGAAGAAAAGGCTTTCCTCGACCTCCCACGATTTGAAATGCACTCAAATGTAACTCCCTCATATCCAATTGGTGTCGAGATCATCCAATTCAGGCCAAGAGAAATTGGTCATTCATGAACCTATAGCGCTCGGTATTGACAGCTATGGTCTGGCTAACGTTTTTCTCTGATGACGGCTCCTGCAGATAATCCATATTAAACAGTGACTTTATTGGGATGTACTGGACGATTTCAGATCTCATATGCATTACCATTAAAAGTTTATCAAAAATATTATCTTCAAACTATCCTTTGAAGGTCCCGTCACTCATGTACGAAATGCACACACAACATAAGTGGTGTGAGAAGCTATGTAGTAGTCCTGACTGAAGGCTTTTAGTGACCATTTATGTATGCAATGATGTTCGTGGTATTTTATTATTTAATATTTTGAAGGATTACATACACTTTATTGTATTACATTTTTTATACAAGTCTTCCTCTTGAAGTTCAATTTGCAAAACGCCACTAATACAATTTATAGTTCCATAAACACTTCATTTAAGAAAATATTCTAATCCAGATCGAAATTTCCTTTGTATTGAAAAAGGTTTTTATCGAATTTTGTCAATTTAAAACTTCCGCTACTTATAATCTAAACAAAACAGAAAACCAAGAGAAGAAAAGGAATTTTGAGGACAAATTTCAAATTTTCAATTCATTCTCATTTTTTGTGTGTTTAGAGTCGTGTTAACAAACCACGGTAGTTGATAGGGAGGCAAAGGGTAACTCATTCCCTCTTCCTGTCTAAGTACTTCACAATTTTTGTGTAAAACTTGTGACACGTTTATCAACGTGTTCAATTTCTTTTTGAAGGATAAAAAATGAAAATAAAAAATATATTGTTGCATTCAAATGTTAGACGACAACAACAACAACAGCAGCAACAGCATTAGCAACAACGATAACGATAACAAAAGCAAACAAATTTTTAAACGGGTCATGATGGAGTTTTAAGTTTCATAAGAAACTTAACATTTTGCTTTACCCAGTTGTCAACGACTTTTGAGTGCCTCTAAATGTGTCGGATATAACTGATCAGTAAGTGATTCTCTTTAGTGAAGGGCAATAGATGGCATAATGGTTAGATGCACACTTTTGTGATATTCTTGAAATCAAATGCTTAGTAACAATCCCTTTCCTATGTCCGCAAGACCCTGTCTGGTGAGTTATCAGTCAATACTTCAAATAAACCTGCTGACGGTCTTCGAAGCTACTTGAAAGGCTCAATTTCTATTCTCTCCCTTGTACTTTCATTCGCTTTCTTTCGTTCACATCTCAGCTGATGGTCGCTCAGTAAAACTATCAGGAAATAGAGGCGAGGTACGCAGTTTTGGTCAATACCACACCTCTTATAAATAAATGTCATTGCGTATCTGTCACATGAAATCTGCTGTCGAAGACACTAATTAAAGTCTAAGAACAGTTCACCATAAATATTTCAATGATTACTATGCTGGAGGGCATGCTTGCTAATCGGCTAGGGTCCAGCCAAGAAAGTCAATATTCTGGAGACATTCCTTCTACTTGGCTTACGAGCAAGCTGGAACATCTGTTCTCATAGTCGAGCCATGTCAGATTTAAGATTTTTGTTTAACGGCCATTTCCATTCGCTTGACGTGGTCACGTTGTTTGTCGGTCAGTGTCCAGTTGTAACATTCACTTTTCTGTGTATATATCTTCTACTTTGGCTTGTGGTTAACATAGTGTGTTTGTTCTCAAATATGGACCATATTTTCATTGAGATCCTACAGGATTCAGTTGCCTATCGATCTATTTGAAATTTGTCATGGTAAACTGGAAGTCGAAAGTGCCCCTTTTAATAGTCCGTATATTCCCATAGAATTTTCAATGTCCCGGATTCTAAATAAGGGCTATTCCCTACCCTTTCCCTTTCTGTAGAGCTACCGTGCCGTTCAATCAAAGGAATGAATTAAGGAATTGATCATCACCACAAGAAATGCCTTCGAGAGTAATACGCAGGGAAAAGTGCAGTCGATGCTCCTGTTTTGTGCCATCTGTGGATTCCTCTCTATTCTACTTGTTGCAGTGATTCTATTTTGTAAACTAAAGCTGTTACAAAAGGCGTTCTTTCTGGACAAAAATAGAAGGATGACAACCCTATCGCCCTAGAACCTGCTGCAATATAAGTACTAATCAACAGCTTAGCTGAAAAAAACTTAGTTAATCACACCGGAACAAAGCAATGAATAGGAAAATGTATATCTTTAGTCATAACTTTACACTTCTTAAAGCAACTGAAACTTCTTTCCTGTTCAAAATAAACTCGTTTCGATCTTTACAATTACGTCTACGTCTCATACAAGTTGAACTGGAAACTTCCGAATGAATCGTTTTGCATACTTCGTTATCAAAACGGTTTTGAGTTTTCTGAATTGTGTGAAGTTCGTTCGTCCCCTTTCTTACAGTGAACCAAGTATGATGACCAAATCGAAAAACCAATGCAATTTAGATGATATGGTCAGACAAATACATCGGCACGATTTTCTACTGCCTTCATCCTTCCTCAATTTATTTTGTGTATTCGTTTCAAAACAATTGCAAAGCAACCGTAGACAGACTGAAAGTCTGTATGGAGCTACTGATGATACACAATAAAATATTTAATTTGGTTTCTTAGATTCCAACAAATAACAAAAGCTAACAAATCTGATGGAAGAAAACGAAAAAAAAAGAGAATCTGAAATGGTTTTAAATTTCAGCGCCACTTTAAAGCCAAAGCACACAAAGAACAAAAGATTTTTCAAATAAAAAAAGTACTTAAAAGGTTATGAAAAATACCTTTTGATAAAGTTTATTTAGTGTATTACAAAAGTGGCTGCTGTTTATTAAGATTTTTTTATTTTCTTTTTCATATTATTTGGGACAATGAAAACGGAAAAATGTCTTTAAGTACCAACAATAACACGATAGGAAGACAAAAAAATTATTGAAAAGAAATGTTAAATAAACTGAGAAAAAGAATGATGAGGTAGGTGGATAATGATGACAAAGATTTAAATTTTTTTTTTGGGCTTTTTGTGCAACAAATTACGAAATACTACACTTAGAGAAATAGATGCGAATAATCTAAGCGATTTATAAATAAAAATTTTAATAACAACTGTCTAACCTGATTTTATTTAAAACGCTTGAAAATTTTCCTCTTTGAGGATCCTCTGAGAGGATTATTAGAATTTTGAGCTTAAAGTGGTCGTTAATCGATCAACGTATACGAACTCTGTTCTTGTTTACTTAATTTAGTCATTACAATGCTTTGGACATTTTCACAACCTATCTTCTTACATAGCCGGTCGGACATCAAAACGAAATTTGAAATAATATTCCTTCCGCAACTTCCTCTCAGCAGATTTTTGGCAAAAACTCTGAGAGTAAATAAAAAATTGACATGAAAAGTTTCTCAAAAAGCTGTTGAGTTTAAACTGTACGTCCCGCCACTCATGTATAAAATTAACCCACACAACATGGGTGGTGTTGAGAAGCTAGACGGTAATCCTGACTGAAGAGTTGTAATGGCCAATTATGTATGTATCTTCTTACATTATCCATGTGTGGCGGGATCTGCACAGTTTATAAGTCCACTCCCACCAAAAGACTTGTGATAAACTTTTCATAGCAGTTTTATTTACTCTGAGGGTTTTTGCTAGAAGACCGATGCTTTTCATATTTCGCTTTGTTCGGGACGTTGGCCTTTTTGTGCATAAGATACCGCAGAAGTGGGGATGAAATTGAGGAGGAGTGTATAGAACATCTCCTATGTCATTGATCTGGTACCGAAAGTGGGATATACTGCTTTTGAATATCTATCAAATGGATTCAAAGATTTGCAACTTGAACTATTCCAAAATAGCAAAGATTGATTCTACAGGGCGACAATGATTTATTAGAGTCTTGTGTTATCACAACGGATCTGGGGATCTAAGTGCATCAAATTGGATACATTACCAATTTTTCCTAATCTAAAGTACAACACTTACGCAGTGTTATACAAATATTTTGAGTGCGATACGGCTTCGCGTACCTTGTGCCTCCGGAATGCTCTTTAGAAGGCATAGTTCCCAAAAGAACTTGTTTTATATGCTACTATCTCGTGGTGAATCTACGGCCTTACACATTTTTGTATTTCAATGGCTATCGTTTGTTAAATACAATCCTTGGGCAGAATATGCTGAAATTTCTACAAAAACATCAATTTTTGAATACTATACCAAGTTAACCAGATTTTACAGTTCTCGTAATAGTAGAAGCGAAACATTTTTACATCCAAATGCTTCTTTCCCGAAAACAACTAAGCAGATATAAGGTGGAGCACCCGAATCATCGGATTGCTCGACGAAAAGCATTAACAACTTCATCGATATTACATCCTTTATTAGATTTTGTCCCATCCTTAAGGATGGTGCCCCTTGGCCAAGTATCCTGTAGCCCTGTAAATATGTTGGAATAATTTAAAATGTTGGAATATGTTGGAATTTTTAAACTAAATGTTGCTCGAAACGTAGTTTTATAAACAAAAATATCCCCATTAACAAGAACGGGTAAATAGTCAGTATATTTCGCAGTGTGTAATGCCTAAAATTTTTGTTTTTATTTTTCTGATTTTGAAATTCATAAAGTTTTGATATCATTTGGCGCCACTGTCATGCTGAGTAAAATTAAAACACAACAATAAAAAACCAAAAAAACTGAAATTTTAAATCATCGAGAAAAATTTGTGAACGGAGCAGGAAAGAACGACGTGCTGCTTGTATTATTTTTTTATAAAGTTTACGGCTATTTGCTCCGCTCCTTTTTAGGATATTGTCAATATGCGTGTATAAGTCTGCTATAGCTACTGATGCAGTTCAACAGATTTTAATGGATATCACACAATACAATACGATTTGCTATGGTGCACGTACACGAATTTGTATGTCGATTCATTTCAATTCTTATACACTACCGTTGGTATTGTTTTCTTTTGTATTTCGAACATGATGCCGTTAATGTATATGCAGCTCACTTAAGTATTGTTCAAAAATCGTATCATATCGTATTAAATTCCCTACCAATTGATATTACTGTGGAATGAAGTGGTGTTGTGGTGCAATATACCAATTTTCAATGCAATATCTGCATTTGAGGAGAGCCCAATTCTTTGTGTATTTGTCATTCAATTAATATCCATTAAATTTATTTTCCCTACATTTGATTCAATTAAAATTTCATCAGCTATTTTCGAGCAATTTGTCGTCATTGTTATATTTAATTGAATCGATCACAACAAAATTTCGAGTGGTGACCCTATAAATTACTGTTGAGTTGAACACTTAAGTTTTCAAAGGAGAGCAATTTTTTTAATGCTTTCAGAATGTAAAATAGTGACTTGTTTTAATTCTACAGTATTATCCAAGACAACTTTCTTTCCTACTGACCAAGAATAAGTTTCATACCATGAATAGATATCGTATGGAAACTTACAAATTACACTTCATTGTTTGTACTGCCTACACTTCCTCTGATCTCTGCAGAATTCTGGTTAAGTTTTATCCCAGATCTCATGTTGGGCTTGTTATGTATCAGCAGCAGTCAACCGATAGCTACTCTCCGATAAACTCTTCACTACAGCATGTTACATGGAGTCACAACGATTGGTTTGGCACATACCTGTTAAGTAATGATTAGTAATCGTAATGATTAGTAATTTGATTACTTTTTTTTGTATGGTAAAATAATGATTACAATTACGATTATTTTTGGTTAAAATAGTTAATAATTGATTACGATTACCAAATAATCAAGAAATAATCAGGATTACTGGCGATTAGTCTAATAATCAAGAAATAATCAGGATTACTGGCGATTAGTCTAATAATCAAAAAGAATCAAAAGTAATCCAAAAGTAATCAAATTGTTTTCAATGATTCTTTTTCATTATTTTCAATAATTGAAAATTCATGCAATATCTTTCATGTGTAGGCAACCACATCTCATTATGAAAGACTGTCAGATCATCATCAATGTTATCTTCGAAAAGATAATTTAACACTCCGTATTCTCGGAACGCTTTTAGAAAATTTGAACCGTTATCCGGAACAGTTAAAACAATGGTTGAGCTACTTAGGCCAAAACTAGTGTTATAACCTCTGCAACGTTTTCAGCCATATGTAATCTAAACATTTTTTTACATGCTAAAAGAATTTGCATTCAAAATTATCAGTATGCCAATGACATGTGTACCCTTTGGTTTGCAGACCAGATGTCTGCTGTATTACAAAAATATTTGGAAGAAAACATTTTTTTCTTTTACGCAAGATGTCTTTTCAAGTATGGATCTACAACTGAATACAAAAGACCAATTCCGAAGAATTTTTAAAATGTTTATAAATTTTTTTTGGAAAGAATGACAAATATTGAAAATATTCAAAAAGAATTCAAAATAATCATTGAAAACAATTTGATTACTTTTTGATTACTTTTGATTCTTTTTAATTATTTTGTAATTTGCCAGTAATCCTGATTATTTTTAGATTATTTGGTAATCGTAATCAATTAGTAATTCGAAAAAATTGTTCATAGAATTATATAATCATTACGATTCTTTTTAAAAAGTAATGTAATTGATTACTAATCGTAATCGAAATTTAACAGGTATGGTTTGGCATGATTTTTATAAAACTTATTCATGAATTGATCACATCAAGTTTCTGTCCATACCTTTAGTTCCCCTCTTTTCTTATATTCCATCATTTGTTTCATTTTGAAGGTACTGCTTATCTGCGATCGCTAAAAAAAACCAGTCAGCAAAAATACATGGAATGAGGGCGACATGAAGAAAAGGGAACCATTCACCAGTGAAACAGTAACATTCCGTTGAATATCAGTTTCAGTGATTAAATGTTGCAAATGTTTGTCTCCGTCGCTAAACGGAAAATTGTTTTCCTACATTTCATGCCTTCTGTTTTCCCTTCTTATACTGTGTTTTTGTAACTTTAAATGCCTTAAAACGTGAAAAATTTCTTATTGTTTGTTAAACCCTCACGATGATCATGACAGGAATTGGATTTTCAGCACTGGTTGTATTGTAGCTGTTAATATTGGATATAGTGAATTATTGAGGATATAAAGACCACAACAATAATATAGCTCAAGTCAATACAAAGCTATGGTATGAGAAGGACATGTGTAACTAAGGCAGATTTCTCCGAAATTGAAAAAATTGAATTGTCTCTACAGTTTCTAATTCAATTAGATTAGTGACTTGAGTAATGAAATCCTACTCGCAAAGGACAGAAATGTCAGAAAAAATTATTCAACTTGAGCCAACACAAATCCTGTGTCAAATCAAAATTAATGCGAAAACAATTTCTGCCAAATTACTTCGCTTTCGAAATACCAATAAATCGCAACCAAAGAAACTCAGATACTTGCTGCTCTAAAAACTAGACGTAAGTTATAACGCAATGTTAAAGCAAATGCGTAGTAGCTGTGAAGAAGAAAAGAAAAACGATTCCAGGATTATTAAATTTCCTTTCTAATGTGTGCTCGTGCTTCTTCCACCAACTTATGATGGAAGATGAAGACATAATCATGCAGATACAAACTATATTCACTCTGTATAAGTGTATCATTGACTCGATACTTGTAGCATACAACATAAATGATAAAAAAAAGCAACTACAACAGTGTTAAAACGATACTACTCTTACTACTATAACAATAAGAATAACAAGCAGTTTGACATACAACTTAATATTCCTGCTACTGTTGCTGCCAGGCCGTCTACAATATATATACGAGTGTATATATACATATATGTACTTATGTGTGGCATACAAATAAAATTGCATCAGTATGATAAAAAAAAGTCTTTTGTTTTCTTAACATTAAAACTACAGTTAGGTTGACACAATCTAACATGCTGACGATGATGTTGCATCCTTGTACTTAACAGAATATAGTAAGTAGTAAAGAAAAGCCAACTGGCTGATTTAATATGTATTGCATCCCTTTCGAAGATATGATTCATGTATTACTCACCGATCCTTAAAGTAATGTTTTGTATAACCTTAAGCTCTCTCAAACATTGTGGTATCCTCATTCGTTGCAAATTTCCATCATTTCATGGTATGACAGGGTCTTATAGTGTTTTCACACCGAGTGGTTTTAACGCAAAAGTTGGTTTTAACGTTAAAATCAAAAATAAAATCTGCTTTTACCATACAAAATTATTGTGTTAAAATCCAAAATGGCAAATTGTTTTCTTACATCTCATGCCTTCTGTTTTCCCTTCTTTTCCAATTCAAAAAAGGTTTTAAGTTGATTTTATGAAATACAACCTTGTTTTATGTACTAAATCAGAGCAACCAGTTCTGAAACGTTGAAAACAGCTGAGAAAAACAAAATAAAAACAAAACAAATGTAAAAATACAGAAAGCCGGTTGTATTAAAAATGTAAAATTTTAAATAATGAATGCTGCAACAATAATAAATAATAATATTATAACAATATTATTGTTGTATATTAATATTAATAATATTATTTCTTAATTTTTCATATTTTTCATTTTTTTCTTAAACAATCAGTCATAAATGTATGAAAGTTAAAACCAGATTTAAGAAAATTTGCAGTGTGAACACAAAATCAGCTGATTATGGTTTTAATGCTAAAATCAGGTTTTAACTTTTGGTGTGAAAACAGTATTAGAACAACGATAAACTCTTACAAAATCAAAGGCCAGCGGGGATTGACTACCAAGCTATGAAGGTGATACATCGCGTTTTTCATTCCTGTTTTAAATACAACAAATTAATTGTGACATACCTTCGAAATTTTTTATTCGTTTGAAATATTTCCTTTGTCACTATGTGTAGTGTATACGACATCACTCACGTACGTATCTATTCATTGAGAAATAAGTCTCATCGTTGAAGGTGGTTTTTCGATGAAAATAAGGACATTTTTATTGTTATATTTTGGTCAATGCTTTATCAACCCATTGTGATTTGGCAAAATACGTCCAGCTTCAACAGGACGGGCCTTATCAAGTGTCAGAATTAGGAAGTCCCTGTTGGAAACCGGATACTTTAATAAGGTTTTCTTTCTAGAAATAATTCTCACTTTTAAATTATAATAAGTCTTTAGGCGTAGCTGTAGCCCAAATATATTCGCTTTATCGGCTTCAGCTTTTAGTAGGCGAAGTTCTAAGTTTAAAAACAACAATTTTAAATTAAAAAAGATTTTTTAATTTCTTGCTTGCTAATGGGATGCAGATGTTATTTCCTAACTTCCCCTTCACACGATTCTTCTATAAGTTCTGATATTGAAAATTCAAAAGCTGTAATTTTAAATTGAAAACTTTCGCTTGCAATTGCATTGAAATGCAAACCAGTAAAGACAAATACGAGATACTTACTATTCGTTTTAGAAGAAAAAGCAAAAGTAAAAGGTTTTGTGAACGTAAAAGCAAAGGAAACTTTTTTGTTCAATTACACCCAAGAGTTTTATTGTTTTACAAAAACAAAAAAATAGAAACAAAAAATTCTTTGTAACACATTCTCTGCCATTAACGGCTACCCCATAACCATTAAATGATAATGATACACATTGGAAAAGGAAATGAAAAAGTTCGTTTTAATGTTTTTTAATTGGACCTTCGAGGTTGCAAAATAATGAAATTTTCTAAAGGAACTCCACAAAAGGACTGAAATCAGTGAAAACAAATAATTAAAAATTTAAAGAAAATACCAAAAAACAAAAAATGTAAAGCCTTTTCAAATGTAAAGCCTTTTAACCCTTTGGTGTTATACATAATAGTGCGTAGAGGGGAAAATTATTATGACTTCCAAACGTGTTATAGTAAAAAAGGATTTTTTTGCTTCATTCGAATTCCTATTCCAGAGTAAGTGGCTTGAAATAAAAGTTATTAATCTCTAAAAATTAAGTAAGTCCCTTATATTTAAAAATTATTTACACTCAGATTTATAAAGATTCAATCAAGTCTCACATACAGGGCACTTTCTTTTTTTTTGGGTGGGGAAACAAAATCTGTCAAGAACTACAAACTATTCTATTATTAATAAAATAATAATTTTCCGACAATAAAAAAGATCCTTTTTTGATTCATTTTTTTACAAATATGTTGTGTAATTTCCCTTCGCTTTTAAGCCATTTTCTACATGTGGCTCGAGCAAAAAAAACTGTTGAATTGTTGTTGACAATTAAAGGTTGTTAACTTTCAGCAGTCGACGACAAATGCAAATAATAACGCCAAAATGACAAAAACAGCAAAAGCAAATGTGGAAAAAGACATTATAAAAAAATAAAATAAAATAAAAATAATACAAATATCAAAACAATGGAAAAAAAAAAATAAGTATCGAAGACAGTCAAGTCGAGTTGAGTTGAGTTGAGTGTAATAATTACGAAAATATTATCACAACTAAAAAAACAGAAATGAAGAATAAAATTTAAATAAAGTGGTAGAATAACTCGCAATAGTTGGGAAAAAAATTACAAAAATAAACGGAAATCGTATTGTAACTGAAAATGAACAATTCGAAGAGAGAGTGAATCTGACTGCAAACAAACAACATAGGATTTAGGAAATCCTACAATAGGAATGCACTGAGTCTAGAGTACAAGATGGGCAATGTTAGTAATTCCTGTAGAGATTTAGGGAGAAAAGTAATTCGTTGTAAATTCTAAACAATAATGGTGGCTTAAATAGGTTTCTTTTCAAAAAGAATTAACAATACACAGCGTCAAGTGCTGTGGTTACCAGTAAATGAATGGTTGCCACATGGTCCCTGCGCGAAAAATTTAATTATTCCAGTATTATTTACACTCTTAGAATAACTCAAATACTAGAACAGATATCATAGTCTGCACCATATGATATGGACATATACATAGTGGGACGTGGTCAATGCCTAGAAAATGTTGCATATAATTGTACCGGGGTTACAAAAATTTCAAGTCCATGCAGTTATTAAAAAAATAAATGTTTTTCCTGAATTCAGATTAAAAAATCAATCAAACAATTAAAATTAAAAAATACTTTTCCTCCCACCCACTGATGTAGAAAAGTTAGACTAGAACCTCTGTTGTGAAGTCGTAGTAATTTTTCCTTAAATGAAGCTTTTTTCCATTCATTGTAATTTAAACACAAGTTCATACATACGACGATTTCATACGTCGGCAAATGGTTAGGACTGATGGCAGTATTCATGCAAATTATGAATGTAATGTGATCGGAGGAGTGGGAGTAGGACCTGAATGTATGTTTTCATTTCGAGAATAACTATAGCGCGTAAAAGTGTACTTTAAGTCAAAAAATAAACAAAAACAAAAAGAATAAAAGTGGTTAATGGGGAGAAAAGGAAAGCATAAAATTAAAAAAAAGACAACGGCGGCAGTAGTAAAATACTATGAACGATGCAGCATATACATATTTGTACTCATCTTACAACTTCATTCATATTTTCATATACAAATAAATAAATACACACTTACATACACAGCCATATATAAGCTTATATGTATGTGTACGTCTAGAGGAATAGGAAGTGGAAGTAAGAGTGGCAATTCGAACAACAATGCATTAAATGCATTTGCAACTTGCCAACCAAGAAGTGAAACTCCAGCATTTTTTTCGTTTAATTTGTATTCACATTTGCTTCAGCTGCGTTTAAGTCTGTCAGAATTAAAGTACGGGAAATTAGGATGAAAAGTTTTGTTTGCAAATATAAAAATTAAAAATGAAAAACAAAAAAGGAACGAGGAAAAGTTGGGAAAAACAAGTTCACTATTTTTATTGTGAGTATAATCAACAAAATCAACGCAGCATAATATTCATTAAACCGACACGATGTATTTAAATTTAAACGAGAAAAACACTGAAAAACAAAAAAACCAAGCATAATAGTTTAATGGAATTATGCAACCAACTATTGCAACATACAGCTGAAGCTGAATAAACCAACAGAAGAAGTCTTCTCCAAGCCTTTTGCCCCGACAAATTTCAGGATGCAGTTTTCAGCCTAGCATCAGTCTATCCGGGTGTTTCTTTCAGATGCATTCAATATTCTCCCCGATGATTGATTCTCATTGTTACAGAATTAATTCGTCGGGCTCGATTCAACTCCCAATCTGAGTATGTGTACTATGATTCTACAGTGCCCTGTTATAAGAGCGGTTGCCACACTTAAGTTATTCTCAGATAAACTGATTTATAACTCAGTTCTCTTATTATAATTTGCAAACGTTTTGATTGCCTCGAACTCACTTGGTTGGAGAAGAGTTTCCACAGAAGGGTTTTGGACCCATTCATCCTCGCAAGTTTGCTGACATGCCCATCGGGAGTTCCCACAAGACCTTAGACCCAGTAGGGGGTAACCTTCTTCTCTCTATCTAGCCGCTTCAGCTTCCTTAGACTACTATCTTCGATTTAACCTCATAAGAGTCAAGACCTCAATTGGTGTCCTGCCTAACACATAGTATTGCTTGTCTTGTCGTTCGCACCTCCTGTTCGAGTTCAATTAAACAGATCTTTCGATGGCCTATGCCATCCGCTTGGAAATACTCCATTCTAGGATCACAAACTCCTCTTCTTATGCCATCCATTTCTGAACTATCTGTAGACATTAAATAATCCCACTTTTAAGAGAGTACGCAGTTTCCAGTGTATTCTATTCAATACCCAAAATCATGGAGTACATTCATTGTGTCCATCGGACATTAGGGAGGGAGCTGTAAGATAATCGATTCCTTAGGTAATGAAATTCTTTAATGAATTCCATATTAGGCTTGTATTCGTAGCCAAAGTTTTGGCCTTCAGTACAATGTGCATTGGACTTAAATCCAACAGCACTTCTATGACAGCTTCTCATTGTCAATATTATGCCAACACACCTCTTTATATGATGTTGCGGAGATTAAATTTTATAATTTTGTGAACAATTTGAAACGGAACTCAAGACTCATCTGATATTCTTCACGAGCTATTTGAGGTCATGAGGAGATGATGTGAACTAGCCACCGAGCACGTACGATTTGAATATTTCTTGTGAGGTTTTCGCAGTGGCAGGTGTAAACGAATAAGCCACAACGACCCCCGAAGCTGGCATAAAGCATGCCATCAATTATATTCGACCTGATTTATGGTTCAGAGTCGCGGAAAACTAGTACATTTCAGAATTTGTGATGGACATTTGATGTTATATTCCACATGCAATGGCATTCATAGGTCTTTCAACCGAACAAAAAATGATGATGATGACGATGATATCTCACACAGAGCTTGTTTGATTTCTACTTAAAAATAGTAAGCGCTTAACGAAGGACCCTCTGTTTAGTTTAAGGTTTTAATTAGTGTGTCATTTTATAGTTGGTCACATTTTTACTCTGACCTTTAAAGACGGCGAAAACAACATTGAATGTCAGGGCCAAAGTGAAAAACGGAGAAGAGAAAGATGGTGTAGAAAATGAAAATAGGAAATAGCTGAAGAATACAAACTAAACGAAAATAAAAAACAACAGGAGCAAGGACAACAAACGTCTACAAAATGTGGAAAATGAAGAAAATTAAGTTTTGCTCAAGGATAACATTAAAATTAAAAAATTACCAGCCAGCAGTCGACCATAAACGAATGCTTATTTACACCCAAAGTCTTACTCACACCGTCTCTTTGGCATTGTCTTGCATTGGAGAGAAAAAGCAAATTCAAGCCATTAAAATTAAAAGAAAATGGTGTGAAAATACCACAAGACGGGTGGAATGGTGGTCATATTTTGGTGGTGGAATATTTGAAGAAAATTCTTTTTTAAATACCAGTATAAAACATCTGCTGTTGGAGTTTCTTTTTTTTCCTTGTAATTGATAAGGATTTCTTATTAAAAATCATTATCATCCTTCCTTTTACTCCCAAGTATACAAGCATAAGACCACTGGACAGGAGAACTGAGAGTAGACGCAGCGAAATAAAACGAAACGAAATGAAATGAAAATGTGTAATACATGCATTTCCTGTTGATTATAAAAAATTTATATCGTCGAATCTCATCCCGGCATCCGGCTGCATTCCATTTATACACTCGTCTTTCGCTTCCTTAACATGGATGCCAACGTATAGACAATTTTAAAATCCTTATTTCGTAGATTACATAAGAAATTAAATTCTTCTAATAATGAAAACTTAAATCTTTCACATCGTTTTCTCTTTATTTTTCGGATTTTTCTTTTTCTCCTTTTTCAATTTTCGTTTGTTGCATTCTCTTGTTATTTCTTTTTTCTAAAAGCAGACATTGCATTTCTAAAAAGGGAATGAATGCTCATATGAGGTATAATAGAGAGTAGAATTCATTAAAGTTAAGCTGCTCTATAGATTCAGATCATAGAGAGCTAAACACTGGAAAATATTGTTTGTGACACATTTCTGTTGTGCTTTTTGCACTATTTTTGGGGGAATTTATTGCGCATTAACTCTGCCAAGATTTTTTTATTAGTCTGGCAAGGGGATTAAATTACTTTAACAAGGATTTTCTTTGACTGTCTAATATTTTTATAGAGTCTAAGAAAATTGTTATTGACTACACACGATGATTGTACTTAAAATTTAAAAGAATTTTTACTTCAAAGACAATACAATTTGACAGTCACTTAAAAGGATATTTCATGGCAAGCTATTCTGGTGCATATTTGGGCTCAACACTATCAGAAATACAAATCTCTAGAACTTGACAAATTAAATATAGGAAATGGAAGAGGATCGGCCATACCATCAGGAGAAAGTCCAACGCTGATGCGTAGAAGGTGCTCAAAGCCGAAGAACCAGGTGAATCACAGAGCACCTAGAGAAAAACGGAGGAGAACCACATAAGGCATATGCTTCCCAGAGGAGTGGTGAAAATACAAGGAGAATGACATTTTACGTTTTTCCATAAAAACAATACAAACAAGCTGTGCAATATTTATTGTTCTTTGCCGTACGAGTTTCAATGGCATTCAATGTCGTTGTGTGCATCCACTGTTAGTTGTTTGTGCCAATACATTGATATTTAAAATGACTACAAAAGATAATTTTCAACGCATTTACCGACGATGTTTGCAATGCGTTATTAATGGCGGCAATTAAATTTTGTTTAAATAAAATGAATTTAAATGAAATGAAATCCTTATATTATAAAATAATACTCCGCCTGTTGACATAATTTCGTTTAAACACTCGTTAAATATTAATTTACAAGGATGTCAAGTACGAAAACGACTGTAGAGTTGTAGTAGTTGGCACGCCGAGTATAATGACGATATTGTCAACCTTAAGTAGCAACAAAGAAATGTGTTGCCACTAAAGCCATCACTATCATCATCACCATCATCATAATCACCATCTTTATTGTCACAATCGTTGACACTAACGAAACGCATATGCAGAAGTGAATTCAGTATGAAAACTATTTACTCACACACACGGAAATAAAATTGTTTATTCATACGTAATCGAGCAACCAGCAGACATACTATTTGCACCGACTTATTCACCCTTTTCCTTATTCGCTCAACTCACTCATCACTTCTCTTTTTTAGTTTATTAGTTAGTTTAGTACATAGGGAGTCTGGTAATACGATATTAGGCAGGATAATGCCCAGTCTTAATGAAATAGAATTTTCTGCATAAAATCTACATTTTGTAGACAAAATTATAGTCAACTGTGGGCAACAAATAATTAATAGGCAAATACGTGAATTTATGAACACATCTGGGCAACAAACACCACTAACTGGGCCATCATCACAAATCGTACTACTATCATCGTTATCGCCTGCATTGGTGCCAACAGTCATCTTCACACGCTAATGCCAGAACAACATTCACACACTGAGTTAAAATTCATGGCATACCTTAAGTAATAATGGCTGTTAATTCTTGGTTTCAGGTATGTCTAGGACTGTAGCCAGTAGTCAAGAGCTTTAAACCATACAACAGTGACTGGTTGTTGTTGATCGTGCAAGTCAACAACACTGGAACACACTCACTAATAAACAAAACAAATCTATTAAATGAACTCCAAATTCAAATATTTAAAGTCCAAACAGAATGTGTCTAGTCAACAAACACTACTTTAGATTAGGAAGACGACTAATTTTGGTTGCCTTAAGAAATGTTTGTCAAACCTAAAAATAGTCATAAAGGGCATACACACATAAGTAATATAGGTCTAGAAGAGAAGGAAATGGAAAAGCGGAATTGAATGTCTTAAGGAACAATTATCATATAAGGAGCAGTACCGACGTGAGTACATTTTGGACATGCGTGAACATACGAATACATACTCTATTCATAGAAGAGGCATTATTCACTAAGTGAATCAGAGCTACTTAAATACCATAAATCAATTAGAAGCTAGAGCTTAAATTCTTGGAATGCTAGCCAATATAGATTATGTTTTAAGATCATATATTTACATACAGTTTAAAACGACAAATGTGAATTGATTGGTTTGTTTTATTACAATAGATACTTCTTTATATATGTATAGTCACCGAAAAAAGTCTACATACACCGTTGTTTATGCACAGCTTTTTTATACACATCCTTTTTTATTTTGATAAAAATCACCGGGAAAAAAATATTCGTATAGAGCCGTATGTAGACTTTATTGTTTGACTGTATGTGCATATGAAATTTGAAAATATTTTAACGATATTTGATTGTTTTTCTATTTCTTTATAGAGTCGCACCAATTTATACAACTAAAGTGGAAGAGAACAATTAAACCTGTAGACGATACATGGCGCTTGAAAGAGAAATCATGCCATATGGTGGCTATCAATAGCACATCAACGGCAATTCCTGTGGTACTGAAATTATTGTATCATCCAGTCATATTAATAAAGACAATACCAATGGTTATGCAGAAAATGGTTCATATAGTGGGCATCAATCATGCCATGGACAGTAAATCAGGAAATGGTTGGTGACAATAATTATCATACAAACAATAATATGTGACGGTCAACAATTGCAACAGTTACATCAGAAGCGATTATGCCAGCAACAACAACAGCAACAGTAGCTGCAGCAACAAAACGAGGAAGACCATCCGAAGAAGATATTATACCATGGCGTGCAGAATTAAGAAGAAGCCAACAGTAAACTGAATTTAATTTAAGGCAGGCTTAACATTATCGACAACATTTGAACAAAAAACACATAAAAAATCAAACCATTTCTGTAACTTAAACATACAGCCAAAGAAAATCGTACACCACTGTACGTAGACTTTTTTCTTTGACTGTACTTTGAAAGGAGGATAGGTTTTTAAAATGCATTTGATTACTTTATTTAATGATTTGGTTTTTTAAATATACGATATAAAGTCACAGAAAAAAGTCTACATACAACAGAGTATGTAGACTGCTAATTTTTTTTTGTTGTTTTCTAATAGTTTCTATGTTTAATTATTTTTTTTATATTCCTTTTTTGTCTTCAAACACTCTTATTTATAACTGCCTCAAAAAACGCTGGAACATATTTTTCAATTTGATAAAAATCCCCGAGAAAAAAGCCTACATGGATGGAGTGGTGTATGAAGACTTTTTTCTTTGACTGTAATATCTTTATTTTTAATTAAGGAGTTTTATATGTATGCGAATGAACACTTGTAAAATTTAACCATTTAAAGCCAAATATATAGTAAACACAGTGGACAACAAAAGTCTTAGTACTCCAATACATTTTAGCAATTTCATGAATTTTAACCAACAGTTTGTATAGAAAGCAAACTCTTAATAACACCGATTCACATTATATTGCCACCACCGCCACCGCCATGTTTAACCGTTTCGATCGAGCTCTTCATTTCTTTTCTTCCTCCATACTGATGAAGGACATCCGTACGAGCACAAAATGATATATTTTGACTCGTCGAAAGACACACACATTATTTCAAATTGTCAAAATGTATTGGGGTACTAAGACTTTTGCTCTCGACTGTATATTGTACTAAAAATATTGTTATTTGTTATATATACTCGTATGTATATTTGTTACTTGTTATACAATTAATTTATATTAAATAAATATGAATAAAAAGTTTATAAAAAAAGAATATGTACCTTGTTTCAGTCATAATACTGCGTTGACCAAAGTTTATAAAAAAAAGATATAAATTGTTTCACTCATAACTACTCAGCGATCAGGCATTGTCTAATAGATGGCTCTCCATCATACACCATATTGATCAATAAGTTTGTTTACTCGCTGTTTTCTTTTTGCACTTACACACCCTGTATATTTAGATTTGTGTTCCTTTTATAATGATTTTACCAAGCAACGATTATTACCAGGCAATCAGAATAGATAGATGAATGACCACAAAGAAAGCGAGAGAGAGATTTTAACTATTTTTCTCTTAGTTCATTGGTCAATCCAAAATAACTGTTTCTAAAAAATGATTGAGTACCCTACCTTATGCAATATTCGGAAGCTAACTCAGATATATTTTTTAATATAAAAATTTCTCGTGACCAGCACTCGAAACAAATTATGGTAATAGTAGATTAGGTGCCTGATGTATTAAGGATAGAGATTTACCAAGTGCAAACGTGCGCACCTTGCATGGCTGATGGGCCACTCTCGTAATGATTTTTTTTACCAAACATAGATTATTACCAGGCAATCAGAATAATTAAATGGATGACCACAAAGCAGAGATAGACAAAATTTAACTATTTTTCTCTTAATTCAGTGGTCAATCCCAAATAACTGTTTCAATAAAATGAGTGAGTACCCTACCTTATGAAATATTCGCAAGCTAACTCAGATATAATTTGTAATATAAAAATTTCTCGTGACCAGCGATACAAGTGATCGTAATAGATGTCTGATGACTTAAATCTACTATAGGGGTTTACTATGTACAGACATGCACGCTCTGTATATCTGCTGAGCCACTTTTATAATGCCTTTACCAAACAATGATTATTACCAGGGAATCAGAATAATTAAATGAATGACCAAAAAGCGATTTTAAATATTTTTCTATTTGTGCAATGGTCAATCCCAAGTAACTGTTTCTAGAAACTGTGAGTACCCTACCTTATGCAATATTCGTGACCTAACTCAGACATAATTTATAATAAAAAATTTTTCGTGACCAGCACTCGGAACAAATTATCGTAATAGTGTATTAAGGATAGGGGTTTACCAAGTGCAGACGTGCTCAGCATGGATGGCTGATGCGCCGCTCTTGTAATGACTTTACCGCACAACGATTATTACCAGGCGATCAGAGTTATTAAATGCATGATAACAAAGAAAGCGAAAAAAAGATTTTAACTATTTTTCTCTGAGTTCATTGGTCAATCCCAAATAACTGTTTCTAAAAAATGAGTGAGTACCCTACCTTATGCAATATTCGGAAGATAACTCAGATATAATTTTTAATACAAAAATTTTTCGTGTCCAGCACTCGAAACAAGTTATCGTAATAGTCGATTAGGTGTCTGATGTATTAAGGGTAGGGGGTTTCAAAGTGCACACATGCGTACCCTGTGTGGCCACTCTTGTAATGACTTTTTTTTTTATCAAACAACGATTATTAACAGGCAATCAGAATATTTAAATGAATGACCACAAAGGGGGAGATTTTAATTATTTTTCTCTTTATTCATTGGTCGATCCCAAATAACTGTATCAAAATATTGTGCTTACCCTACATTATGCAATTTTGACTGCCTACTTGTTATGTGGCAATTATTTTAGATCTTTGGCGGCCTTCTTCAATTTCTAGTCTCCTGTTCTTACACGGGTTTCAAACGAGATTCATACGAATGAACATAATTTGAACAATTGAGCGGTTTTCATAAAACAGGGTGTTAAACTAAAAAACAAAACAATAACAGACGTTAAAAATTTTTTATGAAAATAATTCAAAAATATTTCAGTGAGTATTTTTAAAGTAAATTTCCTTTCTTCTGAAAAAAACACAACTGTCGTATAGGAACAGGAGACAAGGAGAGAAAGTAAAGGATATTGGCAGTGTTCGCAATACTGGAAATATCGTTGACATAAATGCGTCGCTCTCATTGCATTTCGTACGTTCCCTGCACGTTACGCTAACCCGCTTAAGGATTGTATAAGAATAACGATTGAGATTTAACAGGCAATCAGAATAGTTTAATGAATGACACCAAATTTAAAATTTAAATATTGTTCGTCGTTTTCATTGGTCGATACCAAATAACTGTTTTCAAAAATATGTGTATACCCTACATTATGCCATTTTTACAGGCTAATTGTTATGTTATGCAAGTAAACTTAAAATATCTAGAGCAGCGCTTGTTTAATAAAAAATTATTTTCTAGAATAACTTAGCAATTTAGAGTTTTTAGTTAAACTGAAACGGACATGTTATGTTCTCCATACGTTCTATATTACTCCTATACACTATACATATATGCCGCCATAGAGGCAGCGATATGTGGTGAAAAAAAAAGATTTTTAGTTCCTCGGGTTATCAGAATCGTTGGATATATGATCTCTGTTGACATCTTCCTGCTACTAAAATATACATTGTTTGTATGTCAGATTATTTATTATTAAGTGGTTCTCTTTTACACATGATGTTCTTTACATACGTTCATATCCTTTGTACTCGCTGCGCTCCTTTTATGGTGCTTCATTTAACAGTTGCTTCACGAAGACTTAACAGGCGATCAGCATAATTAAATGAGTGACCACAAAGAGCGAGATTTTAAATATTTTTCTCTTTCCTGATTGGTCGATCCCAAATAACTGTTTCTTTAAAAATTTGTGTGAAAGAGTTTAATAATTTTTCTTTTTCTTGGTTGGTCCCATAATTTTTTTTGTAAAAAATGTGCATACCCTACATTATGCAATTTTTACAGGATAATTGTTATGATATGTAAATAAGTTAAAAAATCTCTAAGCCAGCGCTTGTTTAATAAAAAAATTATTTTCTAGAGTAACTTAGCAATTTAGAGTTTTCAGTTAAATTGAAACATACATTCTATATTATTTTTATGTACTATATATATGTATATACCGCCATAAGGGCAGCGATATGTGTTGAAGGAATAAAACGATTTCAATTTTTCACATGTTATCAGAATCGTTGGTTAGATGATCTCTGTTGACTTTTTCCTATGACTTATTAGTTTACCAGGCGTTTTCTTTTAGATATACACAGGATGTTCTTTATATACGTCCTTTATATTCGCTGCGCTCCTTTTATGACGCTTCATCCAACGATTGCCTCATCGAGATTTAACAGGCGATCAGAATGCTTGAATGAATGACCACAAGGAGAGAAAGTTGATTTATTTTTCTATTTGTTCATTGGTCGATCCCAAATAACTGTTGAGTGTAAGAGAGTTTTATTATTTTTCTTTTTCATGCTTGGTCCCAAATAACTGTTTCTAAAAAATGTGCATACCCTACATTATGCAACTTTTGCAGGAAATTGCTATGATATACTTATATGCTAACAAATTAAGAAATTTCTAAACCAGCGCTTGTTTAATAAAAAAATTATTTCCTGGAGCAACTCAACAATTTAAAGTTTTTAAATAAATTAAAATGGTCATATTACGTTCCCTACATTCAATATTATTCCCATATACTATGTATGTATGCCGCCGTAGGAGCAGCGATATCTGTTAAAAATAAAACGATTTTTAATTCCGCGGTTTGTTAAATGATCTCTGTTGAGATCTTCCTGTGACTAAAATATTCATTGTTTGTATGTTTGATTATTTATTATGAAAGTTTACCAGTGGTTTTGTTTTCAATGTGTGCAGACTTGATGTTCTTTACGTTCATGTCCTTACACTCGCTGTGCTCCTTTTTGGCTTCATATAACAATTGCTTCACGAAGATGTAACAGGCAATCAGAATAATTAAATGAATGATCACAACAGAAAGATTTTAAATATTTTTCTATTTGTTGATTGGTCGATCCTAATTAACTGTTTCCAAAAAAATATGTGATGTGCACCCTACCGTATGTAATTTTTGGCAACCTCCTTGTTATGCGTTGTGTTACAATTTATAATTGAAAAAAGTTGTCTAAACCACCAGCATTCGTTTAATTAACATTATCTCCTAGAATAACTTTGCAATGTATAGGTTTCAAATAATTTTTAGCCACCTATATTATTGCCCTGTCCCCTGTGTTTTTTTTAATGTTTTTGTTTGTGATTTTCATATTAACAGACGGATGTGAGTTCAATCGCTCGTCTTACAAAAACAGGACTTCAATATCTCTGGTAATTTTTTGTTTTTTCTTGTCTCCTATTTTTGTAATGATTTCAGATGTGATTCATACGAGCGTAATTCAAAAATATTTGACCAATTGAGTTAGTGTTTTTCATAAAACAGGGAAAATTAAACTAGAAAGCCAGGCGATCGAAATTTTGTATGAGAATAGTCCAAAAATAGTTCAGCATAAGCGAGTGGATCTTTCATAGACAGGAGTTAAGAAGAGAAAGTAAAGGATATTAGCAGGGTTCTCGCTGACTCGGGAGTGTTGCAACCAAAATAACCGACGGCAACCTTAAATACAAAAGTAGCAAAACTCTCTCTTTCTCTTCCTCATTAATTCCAAATAACTGTTTCTAAAAGATGTATGTACCCTACATTATGTAATTTTTACAGGATAATTGTTACAAGTTAAAAAATCTCTAAACCAGCGCTCGTTTAATATAAATATTATTTCCTAGAGTAACTCAACAATTTAGAGTTTTCAAATTAATTCAAACATCCATATTATGTTCCCTGCATTCTATATTATTCCTATACGCCATAGATATGCCGCCATAGGGGTAGCGATATGTGTTGAAAAAAAATTAAACGATTTTTAATTTCTCTGGTTATCACAAGCTTTGGGTAGATGATCTCTTTGTACGTTTTCCTGTGACTAAAATATCCATTGTTTGTATGTCAGATTATTTATTATTAAGTGGTTTTCTTTTACACATGATGTTCTTTACATACGTTCAGGTCCTTTACACTCGCTGCGCTCCTTTTATGATACTTCATCTAACGATTGCCTCATCGAGATTTAACAGGCGATCAGAATACTTGAATGAATGACCACATAGAGAGAAAGTTGAATTATTTTTCTATTTGTTCATTGGTCGATCCCCAATAACTGTTTCCTTAAAAATATTTGTGACAGAGTGTAACTGTTTCTCTTCTCTTTCTTGATTAATCCCAAATAACTGTTTCTAAAAAATGTGCATACCCTACATTATGCAACTTTTACAGGTTAATTGCTATGATATATATGTTAACAAATTAAGGAATCTCTAAACCAGCGCTTGTTTAATAAAAAATTATTTTCTAGAGTAACTCAGCAATTAAGAGTTTTTAGTTAAATTTAAATACACCATATATGTGCCGCGATAGGGACAGCAATATGTGTTGAAGGAATAAAACGATTTAAAATTTTTAAAGGGGTATCAGAATCGTTGGTTAGATGATTATTAAAGTTTCCCAGTGGTTTTCTTTTATATAGAAATAAATAAATATCTTCTACACATGATGTTCTTTTTATACGTTAACGTCCTTTATATTCGCTACGCTCCTTTCTGTCTTCATATAACAATTGCTTCACGAAGACTTAACAGGCTATCAGAATACTTGAATGAATGATCACAAAGAGAGAAAGTTGCATTATTTTTTTATTTGTTCATTGGTCGATCCTAAATAACTGTTTCTAAAAAATTATGTGATGTATACCCTACCGTATGTAGCTTGTACAAGATACTTGTTATGCGTTGAGTTACAATTTGTTATAGAAAAAATTGTGTATTTTCAAGATATAAGAAGGATAACCGAACAAATAGGAAAATAACTCATAAATATTTGAGCGAGTGGCATTTCAAATAAATGTAATATCTTGTCCTAAAGAAACAAAAATTAGACAAAAAGGTACAGAAAGATGCTTACATTCCATTAGGTGGTTTCCAACATTGACAAAATCGATAAGTTGTGCTACAAAAATATTTGACGCACCAAATGACAACAATACCGTGTTATTTGAAACAACATTAGTGACGTAACGTCTCAAACGTATGCAAGTAATTTGATCAAATTCTTTAATATTATGTTAGCAACATTGCCTATTTCTAGACTTGTATCGAGTTATCTATTTAGTGGCATGTCAAGGCTGTCAGCTCCCGTAACAACCGAGAAACACATACAAAAGCTAGAAAAATGTACTCTACTCAAAGTTTTGATTCAAACGACAAGGAATAATAAACAGAAAATTATTGACTGGATTTTAAAGAATTTTAAGAAGGAGACTGAAATCGTTACAGATGTCGTTAGGCCTGCACATTATGGCAATATACAAACATATTGCCGAAATTTATTATTATCTACAGTCTGACTGTAGTTGAGTATAGCTTACCGTTCACAGCAAGGTCACTTGGTGGCCTATATGGCCTCTTGTATTACGCAGTTAAATGTAGAACAAGGGAGCTTTTTGTGATTCGTTAGTGGGTGGTTTGAACCACCCGGATCGCCATATGTTTAACAACACGGACAGATCTTCAAACTTTATGTTACTCTGAAAACTAATGACGTCTCTGTTTTGAAATGCAGGGCTCTCATATAAAAGGTTTTGTACCGATTGATTTGAAATTGAATAATCAGAACGAGTATTAAGTCATATGTGAACAGTTGAGTGAATTAAATCATTGTTGTTTTTCAATAATCGGTTGCAGTTCTCTGTATGTATACCGTCCAAGACAATCAGAAGACGTCTAAATGAGAAGAACTTACGTGGGTGAATCAAAAAAAAAAAAAAATATAAAATCTTGTCTAACATTTTCGAGAGAACAACGCAATAAACCGATGACATTTGGGAAAAATGTACTTTGGAGCTAAGAGTCGAGTAGATGGAAAACATTACGCAGTCCAAATCTAGAGCATCACCCAAGGTACACCCTTAAAACGATTAAGTATGTTGGTGACATTGTTAAGGTGTAAAAATAATTTTACGCCACTGCTCCGTGCCTAAAAAAAACTAGCGACGGAATACCAGGTCATTCGGCATGACTGACAGTAGGGCAGTGACATGAGATTCGCAAAGTTCGGTGGATAACCATACCATTTGAGGAAAGAAGACAATCAGTTCTTACAGACAATAATCAATTTAACTGAAGCCACTGTTGAGCAGTAATATGCCGGAAATTGTTAGCTCGTTAGCAATATGTCTACTTTCTGGATGAACCAAAATTTCTCTGAGAAATCCTTGACATGGAAATTAACAGAACGGATATCAAAATCACGTTCGTAACTGACTTGCCTACAGCTAGGATGTGGCGAACCATCAGCAATGCCATAGAAAACAGCTAGTACAGAATCATTTGGGCTCCAAATATAGAAAGGAAACTGGGAATGATTACGACCAAGTGCGGGGATGGAACCTCTTAGAGAAGTCGCATACAAACAAAACTGGGTGACAGCTTTTCAATAATCCTGGGAAAAGATCGCCTACAACCCCCTTGTATAATAGGGGTGGGAGTTTCGAAATAATCATGTTAACGTGGCACATCCATTTAAGTTGCATGTATTGTGGGTGTGTCAGTGTCTGCAACGTTTGCAAATGACCTTAAATAATTGTCTACTAAGCATACCACATATACTTTCTGCAGCTACAACACACATGACAACATTGTATACAGCCTATAACACAGTATGAGTGGGTAAGTGAGTAGCTCTCATTGCGAGCACTATTACTGTCGCCTTTCAACAGGACTCACTCTTTGAAGTAAATACAGAACAATCCTCTTAGTAGTAGTTGTATTTATTGTTGCTCTCTTGTGCTATTTTTGTTTGTTGATGGTTGTAATGAAGTTATGTTGTTGCTGTATGGGCGATACAAAAGAGTCAGTCAGGTGGTCTGAGTATAAAATTGCATTACTTTCATGGCCAGTTCTTGTTGCAGTTTCTTCTTAATGTAGTCGTAGTAGTAGTAGTTGTTGCTGGTGTATTTGTGGCTTTTGTTGGCGTCGCCTAGACGTCTGAAATTTTCATTTCATGTAAAATTGTGACAAAAATTTCGTTTTGTTCAGTCAATACGAAAATGAACACAGAAAAGGAAGACAACGCAGCACAACACAACAATGTATTGAAGAGTGAAACAAAAATGGGAGTCTTTCAGACCCGAGCTATTCAAAAAAAGTAGAACAATTAATATTTACAATAATTAAAGATTGAAATTTGCAATGAGAATCTTTTAACTGAATACTGTGCTCAACGACATCATCATTATCATCGTCATTACTGTTGCATGTGCGAAACCTATAATTACGATGATGAAGTAGTTTTTGTTTGTCTCTCTTTCGAGGGTTTTAAGGTGAAATTAATGATACAGATTATGTTGCAAGTGTATGCATGTGTACGTATGCATTTTTAAAGGTAAACAAAGGAAATGAATAGTAAATGAGATAAAATTAACAAGGACATCTTAAGCCGCCCCTGAAATGAACACCAGCTACAATAACAACAGCAATAAAACATTTTTATATACAAAAATTCATGCTGTTACACCAATAGACAGACAGTCCTGAAGCCAGTTAGTAGTTGAAAATTGGCGAATTGGTTTAATTATCAGGGCTTTTCAAAGTGAATGAAAATTTTTTCGTTTCCGTAGCAGTTCTTCTGCGGTAGACTGTAAAAAATGCGGGAGTAATTTAATTTGCAAATAGACTTTTAACTTAAACAAGATAATGTCCATAAAAATCTAAATTTGTATGGTATTTAAAAGTAACACTGCTTTTGGAATTCTCTCTAAAAGGACAGTGATTGGATTCAATTAAACTTGAATGTTTATGCAAAAGGATTGGTACATTGCTAGGTTAAATTGCAAGTTTTAAGGTCCCATTATAATACCGATAGTGCCTATTTTATCATTCAATTATAAGTCCTGGCTGTAACAAGTATAGACTCCATTGATGCGTGCTATATATAAGTTCTGACGAACAAAACTCCCTTGTTTTAGATTCCCAAATGCCGGAAAAATTTGTTGGGAGTTCTTCCCAGGGTTCGGAGTATGCAACCATGGCCCAGTGTCTTGTTATAACATATTTAGGGATCTAATGACCGCTTTTCTTATTAAATTTGTCACTACAACCCTTTAATCAGGATTACATCCTAGCTTCCCACACCACCCTTGTTGCGTGTATTAATTTTATACGTGAATTGTGGGACCTTCAGTTTAATAAAAATAACCGCGGACTCTTGTCTAATAAGCCTACACTCTGCTTATATGATTGATAAAGAGTATCTGCGCTCTTTCCTTCAATAGATGCCGTACATTGTTGGGAATGCAGACACTCTTGGTTTATTATGACAACTTTATCAGCACAGTCATAAGTTTTTCTTCAGTTATCAGAATACTACAGTTATGCCAAGTTGCATATAGTCTCCATTAAATACGATTTTCCATGATTAAACAGTGCCTTCATTATTGAATGTTCTCTATTAGAATAAATTAAAATTAATTTTTAGTTCCTTTTAACAAAAATTTACGTTTTTTACAATTTCTTTAATATTTGAATTTTCTCCAAAGAATACCTCAAATGCTTTCGTCCTATTTCAAAATGTGTGTTGAAAAACACACGGCAACTCTTTCTCATTCACAAAATTAAAACGAAATTTAAACCAACTCTCCAGAGAGTTGCAAATAAACAGTAAAAAGTATGAAGACAAAAATCTAAAGGACAAAAATAGGAAGAAAAACAAAAAAAAAATCCAACAATAAACGTAGACAACAAAAAAAAAATAACGGCATATCAAACATAGAAACCAATTCCGCACAAACAAAGTAAAACAGCAGCTTTAACAACAAACACACATATATTCACTTAAACACGCTAATAGAGACGCCAAAAGAGATTAATGCAATGAAGAGACCACAAGAGAGAGTAAACATTTTACAGACCGAAACACATAGATAATGAAACACTATTACTTAACACACTAGACTTGTACAGCGTCTGCTTAAGTTTTACAATGTGTAATAATACGACAGATTTTAGTATCTTCATGGTGTAAAGGATCAGAAAGAAACCATTTTTTTGAATTTTTTTGTAAAATACAAAAATTTATACGAATATCAAAAAGAAAATTTTGAAATGTTTCAAAACCTTTAAGGTCTTTAGAAACTCTCTTATAGTTTTTAGTTTGTAACATTATTTGAACCCTGCACAATATCTTGCCTTTTTAGCACACTTACAAATTACGATTTATTGATGACTGAAAGCCTAATGCGGCCCCTAAACATTGCGACTGCCTGTACAACTTAATTACTGTGTACAAACAATTGTTATGCTGCACGGCTGATTGGTCATCGGTTGGATAAAGTTCAAAGAAATTTTGATTTTCATTCAGGCGACCACCAATACGATGCTACAATAACAATTTATAAGTACATTTGGATTCAACATGCTGTACAACAAATCGCAACGTATAGAGGAGACATTATAATTTAAAAAAATCTCCATACAATAGCTTCATTTTTCATTTAATTTAGTTTTTTGGTACTTTTTGTGCCACACATTCTGGTACTGAACCATAAAAATGTCCCACACTTTCATAAACCAATGCCAAAGCCAATGTAAATAACATTAGCCGTTTGGCCAACAGTGCGCCATTGGCTTATGCCTTGGCTCTTGTTAATAACAAGAGCCATTAGAACAACAGAGGCGACAAGGTATTCTCTTCAGCCTTAAGGACTGTAAATAACATGAGCCATTTAAACAACAGTGAGGAGAAGCAACTCACTAAACGATTTAAAACACACACGAAAAATGTTAACGAACAAGTTTGTTTGCAAAAAATTAACACAGAAAGAGATAAAATTCTCCCAAAACATAAATAACATTTATTATGTCCCAAAATACAAAACAAAGACAAAACAACATACACATGCATAAATTCCAGCGTTGCCATTTTGACCCTTTTCGGGTATTTTTTGACGCTTTTTTAGTCTCGCTACCCTTTTATTTTTTCGAAATACGCTTTTTTGAAAAAAGGGTATTTTTGACGCTTTTTTCATTTTTTGTGGCGCTTTTGATGCTTTTTTATGCAACTATTTAGTGTGGATAATATTTTTAAAAATATCGAAGCGGATATTATTGATTTTGTGCAAAACTTTATTGTTGATTCAAATGTAATAAATAAAATAGAAATTTGCCTAAAGAACCTTATACATCAAAATTGGAAAAATAAAGACAGAACTGATGAATTTTGGATAGAGGTATACAATTTTAATAACTCTTTGGGGGAGAATCCCTTCCAAGAATTAGCAGACTTTGTAATTCGCATACTATCATTACCTTACTCGAATGCTGAGGTCGAGAGAACATTTAGCTTAATGAATTTTTTCAAACCAAAGATAAGAAATCGACTTTCCTTAAACTCGGCTAATTCTTTGTTGTACATTAAATACGGTCTTAAAAAAGAAAATGTTGTTGTTACAATTACAAATTGCCATCTAGTGTTTTTCTAAAAATAAATTCAAATCAAACATATAAACGATCTCAATATTTTATCAAAACAGTTTTATGGCCCAAGGAAGAAAATAATGAAGCCGATATATTTGAAGATGAAATTGTTTTACTATAAAACGTTATTTTCATATTTGTTTTTTTTACTTTAAAAAATGAAGCTTTATTTAAAGTTCTTGTAAAATTCTTAATTTTTAGGTTATTTTATTCAAAGCCTTCGTTATTTTTTGAATTATAATGAAATATTTTTATTTTTCAGTTATTTTATTTTAACTTTTTGTTAACTACTGAATTATATTAATTTATTTTTTGTTACTTTGAGTTTTTGTTAAATAAATCATATTTTATTTGTATTTAATGTTGCTTGCGTATTTTTCCCCTTTAAGATGGTTTATACGCAAAGCTAGATAGTATAAGTATTTGAAAATTATTTCCATTTTTTTTTTGTTTCTTTTGACGCTTTTTACCCTATTTTTCTTAATTATTTTACCCTTTTTACCCTTTTTTGCTTTAAGCTTGACGCTTTTCTGCATTTCCAAAACGGCAACACTGATAAATTCAATAACAGATGGGATTGGGAAGAAAAAAGGAACGAAAAGCCGGTTTACAAAAATGAGTGTATGAAAAAAGAGAATTCACGATGTGTTCTCTTTAAAAAATTTGCATTCCCTCTCTTAGTATTTTACTTTGACAGAAGCATTAACTAGTTACAGCGTTGCCATTTTGACCCTTTTCGGGTATTTTTTGACGCTTTTTTAGTCTCGCTACCCTTTTATTTTTTCGAAATACGCTTTTTTGAAAAAAGGGTATTTTTGACGCTTTTTTCATTTTTTGTGGCGCTTTTGATGCTTTTTGATGTAACTATGTGATTATATTTTTTGTGGTTTAATCCTTTTTTCTGCAACAACATAAAAAACCTAATCGAATTTACAAAACAACTCGTTCTTGAAGTAAGACGTAAACTTCCTGCAAATTTTAAATTACTTAAAAAAAACGCTATTTAGTGTGGATAATATTTTTAAAAATATCGAAGCGGATATTATTGATTTTGTGCAAAACTTTATTGTTGATTCAAATGTAATAAATAAAATAGAAATTTGCCTAAAGAACCTTATACATCAAAATTGGAAAAATAAAGACAGAACTGATGAATTTTGGATAGAGGTATACAATTTTAAAAACTCTTTGGGGGAGAATCCCTTAAAAGAATTAGCAGACTTTGTAATTCGCATACTATCGTTAAATTACTCGAATGCTGAGGTCGAGAGAACATTTAGCTTAATGAATTTTTTCAAACCAAAGATAAGAAATCGACTTTCCTTAAACTCGGCTAATTCTTTGTTGTACATTAAATACGGTCTTAAAAAAGAAAATGTTTGTTGTTACAATTACAAATTGCCATCTAGTGTTTTTCTAAAAATAAATACAAATTAAACATATAAACGATCTCAATATTTTATCAAAACAGTTTTATGGCCCGAGGAAAAAAACAATGAGGCTATCGAAATTTGAAATTGTTTTACTATAAAACGTTATTTTCATATTTGTTTTTTTTTTTACTTTAAAAAATGAAGCTTTATTTAAAGTTTTTGTAAAATTCTTAATTTTTTATGTTATTTTATTCAAAGTCTTCGTTATTTTTTGAATTATAATGAAATATTTTTATTTTTTAGTTATTTTATTTTAACTTTTTGTTAACTACTGAATTCTATTAATTTATTTTTTGTTACTTTGAGTTTTTGTTAAATAAATCATATTTTGTTTGTATTTAATGTTGATTGCGTTTTTCCCCCCTATAAGATGGTTTATACGCAAAGCTAGATAGTATAAGTATTTGAAAATTATTTCCATTTTTTTTTTGTTTCTTGTGACGCTTTTTACCCTATTTTTCTGAATTATTTTACCCTTTTTACCCTTTTTTGCTTTAAGTTTGACGCTTTTCTGCATTTCCAAAATGGCAACACTGACTAGTTATTAACTGATATTACGAGAAAGGGACTCGTTAGAAAGCAAACGATTTAATTTATTATTATTACACCAACACAAGACCATATATATACACTGCAATTAATTTCAAAGTCATTCTTTGTGAAGGGGTAGTGGAGTTAGATATGGAGTTATTAAAAGCAAACAAGCGAGCAATAAAAACAAAAGTGTGTAAAAGTACTATCGTACTCTTAAACATGGCTCTGCAAAGGCAACGAAATTGTAAACAAAATTCTCTTTTATTAATGAGAGTGTATGTGGCTGTGTTTGCGAGTGTAAAACATTCCATGTGCATTTATTGCTTTTTGTAAAGTTATGTGTTTTTTAAAAAATAAGGCAAAAACGTAAAAGAACTGTATGTGCGAGTGTTTGTAGGTACTTTTCGCATGCATTTCTCGTTATGTTTACCCGCTAATACCCGCTGTCTGTGCTTTAGTCATGTTGTTCAGTGTAAGTTTTGCCATGACAATATGAAGATGTGTTTGCAATATTTTGTTTCTTTTGCTATCTTTCGCGTACGGTCTTTTATATTCGTCGTTTAAACTAAACTATGGTCTGTAAAAAATTGAAAAAATAAAATAATTACAAATAAAGTTAAAAAAAAGAAAATACAAATAGAGTGTTATAAGCAGTGGTGTTGTGCTAATTTTTTTTTTTACCGGAACGCGTTCCGGTTCAGCACAAAAAAACGTTCCGGACTCCGGTTCACGGTTCGGAAAAACAAGCCGGTTAGTTCGGGTTCGGTTCAAACCCTTGTTTATAAAAATACATATAAAAATTCGTCAAAAAATAGAAAAAAAAAAATCAGCAATTCTTTTTAATTAATTTTTCGAACGTCAGCCAATTCTCGTTATCAGAAATCATCTTTAGTTCCGGAACGCGTTCCTGTCCAAAAAGGAAGTACCGGAACGACGTTCCGGAGCGTTCCGGCTCGACAACACCACTGGTTATAAGTGAATGAAAGATTCTGGTTAAAGGCAAAAAAAACGGCAAGAAGAAAACAAATTTTGTTCGAAAGCGGTTAATTAAAAAAGGCTTAGAAAATATTTTAAATGGCCGAAAATATACAGAAGAAATAAGAAGAGTACAATATAAAAAAAATTGTGAAGTGATATTGGAAGGAAAGCTGTTGCTTCCTGAAATTTGTTGCCGCCATTGTTTTTCTATTAAAAAGTGATGTAATAGTAATTGACCGGCTCCCTTTCCTCAAAAAACTACCAGTTGCATATTTTTTCTGTTGGAAATACCAAGTAAGTGTTATAATTTTTACACTTTCCGTTGGAAAATAACTCTTAAAAGCTGTAGATTTTGGCAAAACAAAATTTTTTCATTTGATTTTATTTCACATTGTTTTTGTTCTTGTTTTTGGCCGACGGAAGCCACGAAACGTGGTGTAAAACTAAATTTATGGCACCTCTGTCTAGTCACAATAAATATTTTTTCTTTATTTTTTCATTGTCATTGTTGTTGTTTGTGGTTTATGAATTTTGTTTTGATTATACTGTTACTAGAAGGGCATTTATAAATTTTTTGGGGAATTTTTTCAACTGAATTTTAAAATTTCAAATTTAAGTTGTTATATGGTCTTGTCAGCTATTTTGTAAGAAATGACTTAAACATTTTTGTGTTTTAAACTCTTCTATGCATGACTACCTATATTGTTTCTGAAACTTCATTAAGGTAATCCTATCATCAGCAATTTGTTTAATTTTAAATCTGCTACGTTCAGTCAACTTATTTTCCAATTCTAAAGTTGTCTTCTATATAAGTATGTACATAGTTTTTCATTTAACGTGCGTTCTCTCTCGAATGCTTTTTACGGATTTCACTTTTAAAAACTGTGTGAAGTGGAACACCGTTTCTTACGATTCCACAGAGAAACAAAGTGGCGCAACGTAATTTTTCCATCGCGATCCGACATGATCCAATAACTTTAATTATGAGCAATTCAGTTTCTATCAGTCGTCTTCAGATGTTGTCAAATTTTATGTTTGCGTGCGGATTTTATGCAATTGCAATTCTTGCTGTCCTGTGCATAGCTTGGCCTTCGATTGTTTGGATCAACAAATGAAAGAAGGCAACGGTTTTATACGCACGATGACGATTCTTGCTTGATACATGCCAGCCTTTAAAGACCAAACGTATTTATCCGTAAGAAGAAACTTGTTTCTGTATTAGAATTGGAACACTAATTAGGAACGCAATGTGTCTCATGCTTGATGGAAGAGACTGAGAACTCCCAAGCTTAGGGAAATATTTCCAACTTGTAGAAGAAAAGTAATTAGCAGCATCAGACAATTGAAATGTCTAGGTTGTGATAAGCGATTAAGTGAGAAGGTTAATAGCAATACACTTCTATAAAATTTTCGAATTTAAAAAATATTCCCATGCGTCGAAATTATTTTCTCTGTATATGGGAAAATAAAATTCAAATATAAAATCTAATATTAAACCCCCTGTATGACCAATATGTTTCATAACTGTCATAATCGTAGTTAGTGTTTCTTCTCATTTTTCCTACTTTCCATTATTCCATTGTAGTTTCGGTTTCTTGTTCTCATTTTGTCACTTTTGTTTTTCATTCGTATTCTCTTTTTTTTTCCTTTTATAGTTTTTTTTTTGTGTTGCCGTTTCAAGAACTTAAGAGGAACGAGAATTTTCGTGTGTTAAAAAAATTAAAGACTCAGCCGAAAACAGTCTCTTTACAAGAATATTTTTCGTGTTGTGCATCGTTATAATAATTGTCATCATCATCATTTAGTAGTCTATGATCAAACAACACTGCAGTCGTTTATTGTTGTTTTTTTCTTCTCTTCCATTTCCCTGTAGCCCCGTTCCCGTTTCATCCACTCAGCTCTCGTTAGAAACAAGAATTGGGTTGCTGTTGTTTGCTTATGTACCTGTCTTGTGTTGTCTTGTCTTCTTTGGCGTAAATAATGGGAAATTTTCATCGAGTCAAAGTTTTTGTTTTGTTATCATTTGTGTCTCGTTTTTTCGTCGTTTTTGCCTGCTTTTTTATTCGTTGCTCTCCTGTTAATAAAGTTAATTATAGCAAGTGTTACCAAATTAACCTTGACTCATTTATTTAGTTTAGTTTGAAAAGAACATGAACTGGAGCATAACTTATGGACTGAAAGTGAAAACGTTTTTCTCTTGTGTCCCTTTCCGATTAGAAAATATTACCAAATAAAGTTTCATTAATTTCCTGTTTGATTCATGATATCAGCAAGCAAGTAGAGATAATAGAATAAAAATGCTGTATTAATTATCGATTTCTTTTGAGAAACTTGATAAAACAGAATATCCTTGAAGTTACATTTCTCCCACACAAGAAAAAAAATGAAACGAAAAACAGAGAAAATTAAAAAAAAATAAGATATAGTGCTGTAGCCCAATGGAGAGTGGCGCTCTTGTGCTTTAGGACCGCTTTCGTCACCCTGTACACTGTGAATGAAAGACAAAAGTGCATATGCGAGTTGTTTCCACTTTTTTTGGTGTGGAGTTTGAAAGTCAAATGAAACGAAAAATTTTCATATAATTTATATAGCCTCGCAGTCTAGACATATTTTATAGTTTAGAACTACAATAGATAGGTGGACGAATGAATGGTTAGATGGATGAATGGCAAGACGACAGAGAAGATAAACTTGTAATTTTTTGGGAGATTTGTTCTTGTTGTTGTTTGCTTTTGTTTGAAATCCAGCTACAGTTTCAAGAACAAAATTAAAAAAAAACAAAAACCAAAATGCTTGGATTAGAAATTTATTTGACAGTCAAGTTCGACTACATTATACCCCTGCAACGTAATATTGATCCACCAAAAGTTAATCTTGAATGGTGTGGTATTTACATTCAGCAATAGTGCTTGTATTGTAGCAAGTGGGTGATAGAGAAAGCTAATTTTCTCGATTTGCACAATTATCATAGACAACCCACTACCACGGTACGAAAGAGGACCCATATGAGACCATTGATTTTCTAGAGAATTTTCCAGCAAACAATTTTTTGTTTCAAAGCTAATTTTCTCAATACCATATCACTTTATATGTGACTATATTGTTGATTATATTAAGAGGCCTTGGAATCTTCCTTCGAATGTCGTAGGGTATTCATAGACGTAGTATTTGTCCTAAAATTAGCTCCTAACTTAGTGGGCTTGTTCAGATGGATAATGTTAAACAATTTAAATTTGACTAGCAAAGACAAAAACCAAAATTTAACAGAGCTAATGTTAGAGTTAATAGAGCAAAGTTAAGTGGTTAACAGAAAATACGAAAACCTAGTCAAGGAAGAATATACGATATCAGGGACTTGCTGCAGAACAAAACAGAAAATTTTGCTCTGTTATTGCCAAATGTGGCTCTGCTAAAACTTTTGGATTGCGTCTTGTGTTTACAAAGCCGAATTTATTTTCACACTCAATGTTTTTTACTATAAAAAAGAGAAAGATCTGTAATTAAGCATCAAATCTACATATAGTTTGCTCGGTTCTGTTGCATCCAAGGAGCACCTTTTGTTGGTCGACCAGTCAATGAAGAATTTAATGTGGTTATCTGAGGTCAGCTGGTTGTTCAAAAAGCTTTGTTAAAGGTAGGACAACTCTTTTAGATGGAATGACTCCATTCCCCTGCGTGTTTTATTTCGAATAGAGGCTGTCTATGATCCACCCAAGGTCCAGCATCCATGTTCATGTTCATGTTCGATCAGCTCGTTTTTTAAACTTCAATTTTCTTCTCTAACCATTTCATTCGTGTTCAATAGTTTCTGAAGTCTCTTCTTTAATGTCCTTTCATTTTCTTGTTTTCCTATCGTCTACTTAAAAAGAAGGTTATTTCTGTACCGTGAACCAGTGGTCTAGTTGCTAGTGTGTAGGACTTAAATGGCAGAAACCGAGAGTTCGATTCGCACAAGAGACTCTAGGTGTTTGTGATTGTCTGATTGTACGTGACAGTATATATGATTATACATACTTACATACTTGGTCATTACAACACTTCAGACAGGATAGCGACCTAGCTTTTCGCACCATTTATGGTGTGTGTGTGTGTGTGTTAATTTTATACATGAGTGGCGGGAGACCTGCAGTTTGAAGTCGACTCCCAACGATACATTTTTGGACTTTTCATGGCAATCTTATTTACTCTTGCACTTTTTTGCCAGAAATCTGCAGAGGAAGCCGTTGGTTTTTTCAACATGTCTAACCTGATTTGAACCTACTAGACTACGGCTACTTTGTTCTGCATCATTCAAATATAAGTCGCAATATAGACAAACTGGTCATATTAACTAGATGGCCTCCAAGAGAACTCTCCTAAGCATGGTGTAGGGTATCAAACAAACTAAAAATTATTACAATGTTAGAAATTGTTAGACATGTGTTGCCGTAGTGAATAGAATTTGAAAATGAAAAGTATGATATGAAACAACAGAAAGGACAGAAGGAGCAACAAAATACATGAAAAAAAAATAGAGGAGAAGGTATGTTGATGCAAAAGAATTGAATGAAATTTTGTATGTAAGTGTCCATGGTTTTTGGCATGTGTAAGAAGTGCCCAAGGAGAACAACTAAATGAGTGGGTATTTGAATGGATCGAAAGCAAACAAAAAAATTAAATAAATTCACTTTCCATTGCAGTTGCCTAGTGCATTTGAACGATGATGGCTACTGAAATGGAGCCTAATATTTCGAGTGGATGAAAATGAGATTCTTTCACCTTTTTGCTTCTATTTTTTCGATTTCTTTTACTTTTTAGTTATTGGTTTCGACAAGAAAAAAATTCAATCTTCTGTATTAGGAAACATAAAACGCACGATCCACATTTATGTTATTTAAATGGGCTTGTTGTAGCTGTTGTTGTTATTATTATTGTCTGTTGATTATATCCAATTACTTTTGCAATCTCTAGTCATATTTGTGGTCTAAGCCTAAGATGTTAAGATCAAAAGCACTATGGGCTGCAAAATTGTCCCCCATCGATAGGAAATGGCTGGTAGGCACTTCGTATTTAAGGCAGGGAAATATAATGGAAGCCTAAGTTGTTACCAATACCAAGTAAGCTTAGGAGTAGTGGTAATCCTCAAATCCTCTTTTATTGGATAAAGCTGGTGAATAACTCATAGTAGAAATCTCCCTTTAATGTCACCAAAACTAACATTTGACATGTTCGTTTACTGTCTGAACGGTTTTTTTCTAATTGAACATCACTGTTTTCACTTAACGTATCAATAATGAAAGAAAAGTCACCAGAACCCTTAAGAGAGAGAGTTTTGATAGCAGATTTTGAAATTTTCCGACATCTTAGACTTTAAAACCCACTAAGTGTTCTTTTTACGGGAAAATAGAACAACATGGGCAAACAAAGTTAATTTTTTTTTTGATGGATATTACGCTAGCTAACAGATCAGAGTTAACTGATTTGGTTTATGTCCAAGGTAATAGATTCTAAAATCTATCTTCACACACATTAAAAAGAAATACATACTTCTTTTGGCGACTTGCTTTCAGCACTCTTTTTGCACAAAATCTAAGAGTAAATAAAATTAACATGAAAAGTTATCCAAATCTGTCCTCTTTTCCTGCCACTAGTGAATTAAATTAACAGCCACAACATGAGGGTGTGAGAACCTAGGTTGTAATCCTTAATATAGTAGACAACACTATTCTGACCGTAGCAAATAGGATAATCAGAGTATTGTTTTGGTGTTACGAATATTTGCATTTGCAGTTAATTTGGCTAGTTGACCGAGCTTTATATACGAGTTGTACGTAGTAGATTCATTCTACAATTATTCGTCCTGTTTAGTAAAATGAATGTGACCAAATGAGTATAAACAGCAGAGCTTTTACCTTCAAAATGTCATATAATTCATCGAAGACGCAAACCAAATAAAGAACCACCGACTATGGTGTATCTCATACTTATAAGTTATTAACCAGTGAAGCAAGGAGATCGTATATGTATGTGCCAAACGCTGTCCGGTGTGTTTGAACCAGTAAATGCTTTGAACTTAAATTTTAAAATTTTTGAGCTCTTCCGACCATAGTGCACTTATGTACACCAAGGCCAGTCACTAAACTTTTTTTAAAAGCCAACAACCAGAATATTGTTGTTGTTTCCATTTCTTGTTTTTTGTTTGATTTTTTCTGCTTTTAAAAAATAGAAATGTAAAGGCATAAACAAAAAAAAAATTATAACAACATTACCAACAACACAAAGCTTTAACTTAACTTTATCCTTTTTAGCCAAAAATATAGCCAGTAGCACAGTATAAACGACTCTTTTTATTCTGTATTTAATTTATAAAACAAAAATAAAAACAGAAACAAAAAACAACACAATAAAGGAATCAAAAAGCAAAACATTTATAAGCAAATAAAGAAGTAAAAGAGATAGAAATGGAGAAATACAGAGTTGGTGTTGTGTTGAAAATACAGTGAATTATAGTAAATGTAAACCGACATCCCTCTGAGAGCAGATTCTGTGAGGGCTGTTATTTCGTCTAATGATCACATCAGATCCATAATATTTGAATTGTTCTCTCTACTGAGATTCTATCGTATGCTTTTGTTTCGTGCTTATGTTTGTCAAAAAGTCAAATATTAAGAATAAATTTTGGAATTGCAATTTCAATTTAAATTATTTTTTATTCTTATTACTGTTGTTTTTATTGTAAATATTTTTTTTCAAATATTTTTGTGTGTTTTTTATTTAAACCATTATCATCATCATTATTACTCGTGCTTGATTGCTTTCAGTTTTAATTTATGATTTGTTTTTGTTTCTTCTGACCATAAAGTTGACCCAATTTATTTTTATGTTTGTATTTTAAACTCACATTATACAAAATAGCTTATGGTCTTTGTCTTACTGAGTAGAAGTTGAGTTGTAACATCTATTCAATTCCTTAAGAATTATATCCCCCTACGTTCCTGAGTGGAACAGCTTCCCTGGTAATTGTTTTAAAAATAAAAAAATTCAGAAATAAAAATTATTGTTTTAAAAGTGTCTGGGAAGGATGATCCTTATTGTGAAAAATAGGTATTGATGCAGATATCCCACTGTAGAAATTACAATAAATCGGATCAGAAATGGACTTGTGTGGGAAATGAGCTGGATTGTCATGGTATCAAGGATTCTAAAACAGGTTTCCTTACGGCCGGACGTTACTTGGGACCGGAGATATGAGCGTCGAAACTTAAACTGAGAAAAATACAAGTCATTGACCAGAAAATGCTAGTCATCGTCCTAAAAAATGCAAGCCATCATGCAAAAAAATAGAAGGCATAGACAAGGGAATGCAAGTCATCATGTCTTCTCTCTGTCTTGCTGTATATTATAACACCTCTATACATATTATTATATTTGTGATATGGTCATCCTAGTTTTGAAACTCTTCAAATTTTAGTCATTGACAGTAACTGCTGCTCTTGTGCTTTCAAATGCTGAACAATTACAAAAAAAAAATACTTTTGTTTTTCTGTTGTTGTTGTTGCTGTTCCTTTTATTGCAATTTTATTTAATACTTCCAAGTGAACGACTAGCCAAAGGACCATCCAGAATCTGATGAAGATGATAGAGACATTTCTATAGATTAGAGTGTGTGTGTGTCCAAAGGAATTTTCTCTTCGATTCCATTTCAGAAAAGATTACCTTGGTCTTGGCTTGCAAGCAAATGCATTTACTTTATCAAAAATACAACAACAATTAAGAAAACAACAGCAAAAAGGAAAAGAGAAAAAACGAAAAATTTTTCATTTTTCTGTTTGTTTGTTTGTAATGAATTTTTATAGTTGCAAACGGTTAAGGAATCAGATCCCTTGTTGTTGTTATTGCATTTGTTTGTTGCTTTTCGAAGATGACGAGGATATTTGATTCTTATTTTTTGTTTCAGTTGTTGCAACACATCGTGGCTTAACTACATATGTTGCCTTCATGGCATTGTTGTTTTGGCTGTTCTTGTGCTATGGCTTGCCATGCTTTTAGGCATTGAGAGCTGCTTACAATGACCTCGTCTTTTTAGCTTTGTAAACCGGTCTTTGGAGGAGAATAAAAGAAGTTTTAAAATATAAGCAGAGTCAACGTCGTTTGAAAGCTTTTTTTCATTGTTCAACGTTATTTTAACGTCTGTTTTTGCTTATTTTTTATGCTGGTGTTTTTCAAGTACTTTCATCATTTGGTATATGCTTGATGACGATGTTGTTGCTGTTGTTGCTGTTACTTTTATAGCAGATTCGCTCGTAATGTTCCATAATTCCATCTATAGTTTATATTGGTTGTCATTGCCAGTGTCATTTGATATTGTCCTTTGGGAATTTTATTAAAGTGTCTGAAAACCTTAAAGTTAAGGTTGTAATATTTTGGCACCAATCAACTCGTCTTTTCGCTTAACGAGGACATGAATGAGGCAATCACAAGGATAACCAAATGGGTGAAATGAGTGAAACCGATAACTCGCATGTCTAAACAAAATTTGGATGGCATGGTTATGCCAATTGTTGTCAAATGTGTAAGAGAGATACTGAACTACAATGGATGGTAAGTAACGTATGTCCCTGTAATATCTACCCAGACCTTGTTGCCTTACGAGCCTTAAGTTGGTGTCTTCTTCTGAATACATCAAAGCCTCGATATAGAGTTATCCGTTTAGTGCTTTTTAAACAAGTCTGTTAAATAACTTTCATCTAAAATGTCATTTGTTTAGAGAAAGATTTGCGATTTGGTGATTCAAACATGACCACTGAAATAACCTGCTGTGCAAGGAATTGGTAAAATTGTTAACACATTTAGAAGTTGTCGCAGTCTAGTAGAGAGTTTAAAAAACTCTGAGATTAAATAAAAATTTCCAATCTGTTGTTTGGAATTGATTTAAACTGTATGCCCCCCACTCATGCATGTAATTAACCCTTCAAAAAATCTCGTACCAAACTTAACCATAGTTCAATAGTTGTGGTCTTCGCTATCTTCTGCAAAGGCCCTAAGTTCAGAAAAGATTTATCTTTGTCTCGATTATGTCAGTCTCTGTAACTTGTCGAATTCCAACTGACTAGTTTAGACAGTTAAAATGGTTACTATTTCTACTGGGTCTTCATCTGATTTTATATGGCTTGACATTTGAAATCTCGTTCGTACCGTTTCGTAGTCATCTATGATGATTAAATGTTGTGTTGCTGATGATGGTGTATTATGTTCATTGCTCTATGACGCACTTTTTTCGGAAGACACTCTGTTAATTGTGCTAAGGAAATGGCAGATAAAATGCAAATGTACAATAAAGAGAAGGTGGCGGTTGCTTTCGCAGCTACGATGTTTACAGTCTAATGTCTATCCTTTGAAAAAGCTCAACCAATGATTTGTTAATTTATTTTCGTTTACAAGGCTGAAGTTTGAAAATAATTTTAGTGGTACGAAATGTTTTAGTATATACATTATGCAGTTTATGAAACTTAAACGAGGCAGAAATGGTGCACTGATGCACAAATTTCCGAGAGCTGCGAGTAGCTTCTTTCAATTCTTTTAGGATGTATACTTGACTTCGCTTGTTTAAATGATGATAGCAGCGCATATTTATAATTTGTATTTAAATTTCATTTCTTTTAAGATGGCTTTTAATTATTCATTAAATTCACTGTTACCCCTTCTTTCTGTAATCTAAGGCAGCATGTAATTATTCATGAAATTTTATTTTTTTCTTTGGGAAACAATTTTCCTAAAACGAATTGACTTTTATTGATGATGAAGGCCGATTAAAATTATTTTCTTCTCTCTCTTTCTCTTTCTGTTCTTTCTCTTTCTCTTTAACACTGTTTACTTATTTTGTTTGTGTGTATATATGCCTGTCAGTGTTTCAAGTATTTATCATGAATTAATTGATTCTCTTTGTTAAGTGTGATAGAATCGATTTCAGGAAGAAAAACGAAATTATTTAAGCTAATGCAACAACTACAGCAACAACAACAATATAAATACAAAGATATATAGATAAAGTCTCAATACAAAATAATTGTAATTAAAATTTGAATTTAAATTTAATCGGGCGTAAAAGTTTAAAGCTCTACTCATACTCACACTCATACTCTACGCTTTTAAATTCTTAAAACTGCGAATTTGTTATGGCAGTTAAAAACACATGCTAAATGAAGTCATTGTATTTAATTTCTAAACTATTGACAGGCAGAGCATGTGCGCCCATTGTACACTGAACACCGCATAAGGTTTCTCGTGATAATACAGGAAACTAGTTTGCCAAGTTCTTTGGACCACCAACCTTCACTTTTTCACCAGTTATTTAATCAAAATCTGAAGCACACATCTAGTGCCTGCCTTTGCTAGAGCGTATTGAAAAGTTGTTAAAACACCAAAAAATAGGCACCCAGCGATTCCTGCCTGTTGCTATGCCAGTATCATGAGAAATATAATGACAATTATGATGATATTGATGATAGCAATGTGGCTTCTGTTAATGCAGTTAATCAGTTAATAGAAACTAAAACAAACACTCAAATGAATTTAAATAAACTCCTTTTGGAACGGTAGTCGTATAGTATGAGTGAAACCATGTTTAAATATTCATGCAACCAGCCTGCTGATGCTAATGCTCATGATGATGTTGCTGTGGTTCCTGATGATTTTGTTGAGAAAGGTTTTCTGATATTTTTCTGTTGGTGTGCCCACATAAATTCTCTTCTATTTTGGGTGTTTTGTTTTATTTTTTTATTTCTATGGCAACATTGTTCTCCTGCCATTCCATGTGTTAGTTTTGGTTATATTTTTCTTGCCGTTGTTGTTGATATTTTTATATGTATATTTCAGGTTTTCTATTTAGTTTTAATGGTTTTTTGCCTTATAAACTGAATTATAATTTAAAAAATAAACGGGTTGGGTGGCGACTCTATAAAGCAATAGAAGCAGTGGTCAAGTCCGATATAAAATTTAACAGTTTGAGGGAACTGTAGTGTTAAAGTATTTTGATTTCAATTCAACTGCAGCACAGCCTGCCAGGCAAGTCTTAACAGAGTGTTGAATAACTTACATATTTAGAATGATGTGTGTGGTTGGTAGGGAAATTGATTTTATGTACAGCAGGCAGAGAGTAAAATTCAATTGAAAACCAGCTTAATAGTAGAAATAAAATATTTAAATATTCATTCTATTAAATACACTTTGAACAACATTTCCTTGGAGATAGGATATGTAGGGTGGAAATTAAAAATATTTTTCAAGTTTCCTTTTTCTATGCTTTCCTTTGAAGCTGTTGTAATTCGGAGATAGAAAAACTAACAAACAAATTAAGTTTTGTTTGTTCGGTAAGAAGGCGTTAAGGAGGTCAGAGGTCAGATTAATGATCACTTGTAAGGTTAGTTTAAGTACGTTGTGTAAGAGGTGGTTAATAAACCTAACTTCTCTACTTCGGTCCAAATAATGGGTCTATTGCGATACTCGCATAAGACAAAGAAAGTTACCGTATGTTATGTATGACTTTGACTGCTGTGTGTTCACAACCTTAATCCCTATTAGATATCCAAGAATTAGGATAGAACTGTCTAAGACACGATATCAGTGCCCGAGCAACCAAAGTAAATGTAAATGAAAAGAAATTTCAATCCATTAGTTAAGCTCTAAATGTCTGACGCTGAGTTGTCAAAGCTATAATTGACGTCAAAATGTATTATGTTTTAACCCTACACATACACAGCTTAAATTTACAAAAATTCTCGTTTTAAAATACTTTCGATATCTTTATTTACTTATCTATTATCTTATAAGTCACAAAAAGTCAGAAGCTTTTTCCCCAAGGTCCTAATTGATTTCAATTATCAATTTTAGCAAATAATTTAAATAAGTACGAATACACTTTTTATTGCCTCTTGTTATTGGTATTGGTACCATCAATTAATTTTTAGTTTTAATTATTTAACAAGTTAAACTATTACGACAGCATGAAATAGATGGTTGAACAGTGATGAAAATAATTAAAGGGCAACAGCAGTACATTGAAAAAATTGGGAAATTTTAATTATTTGAATTTTAGTTTATTAGTTTGAAGACGACGTAGTTGTGCTTTCGATGATGTTTCGAGAAGTGACTTCAATTTATTGTCTAGGTCAGAGAAACAAAATTAAATACATCTTGATCTTATAAAGTTTCTATGCCGAATTGAGTGCGTTTTTTCACGCTTCTATCAAAAGCATTCTGGGGCAAAATGCTAAATGTTCGCTACGCCCTGCGAGGCAGATGCATACAACTGGGTTACTATTTACCAAAGCCTACGGTACTCATCGTTGAAGATGATGCGTGAATGCTTTTAGTAGGAATTTTTGTTTTTGTTTAGTTTCCTGCACAGTTTTGTAGTTATTGTATTCGACTATCAATGACTATTAAATTAAATGAAACAGCTTGTCAACAGCTGTTCAACTGTTAAAGTAAGAAAAATTGGAAAAGTTACGAATTTATGGATCCACTCTAGTTTTTTCGTTCATCATAAGAGATTTATTTCGTGATATTATCGGGTTGTCCTTTGTTACTTCCAATAGAGGGCCATGACATTAAAGAGCCAATATAATGCAAACCATAGTTCAGATATCTCGAACAAAACGAATAATGAAAAAATATTTCTTCAGCAATTCCACTCAGCAGACTTCTGGCAAAAACTCGCAAAGAAAATGCCATGAAAAGTATCTCAAAAATTTGTCATCCAAAGTTAACTCTAGGTACTGCCACTCATGGCTAAATTTAACACACAACATGGGTGGTGTGGGAAGCTAGGTTGTAATCCTGGCTAAGGGTTGTAACGGTCAATTATGTGAGTAAAATGCTTCTAATAATTGATTTATATTTGTAACGATATATGTTTTTGTGGAGGGAAATAAACTCTAGAACCTCTAACACTCGTCCAACCTTTTAACTATTTTCTTTGCTGTGTCTGTTTCTGTCTGAATATAATGCAAAACCCTTTAGCTAAGCATTTATCAACATTTATAGTCTATTACAAAGCCACAACATTAATTTTACTTATTATGAAAGTGTCTGAGTGTGGCTGAGTGTGGTTGTGTATTGCCATCAGGGCTGTTAGGTTTTTTCTGTAAAAAATCGTCAAAATCGTCACAAAAATTAAGAAAAATCGTCAAAAAATCGTCATAATTTAAAACATGAATAATATATTTTTCTATAAGTGTAATTCTATTTTTAAAACAATATTTAACATAAAGGAACAATTAATTCATCAGTCTTCAATAAAACAATAAAGTAAAAAAACAAAGAAGTCAATAAAAAATATATAAAATATTTTCTTTTGAAAATCTTACTAGACGGAAAACTTAAAAAACTAGTAAGAAATATTAAAAACATTGTGTGTAAATGAACAGACTTATAATTTACATATATTTGTAATTAAAGTTCGTACAAATTACATATGTGAACAAAGTTTACTTATCAAACTTTTAGTTATATTAACATTGAAACAATTAGAAGAATTATTTTTTATACAACTCCTTCAATGGTTTTTGAATCCAAAGAATTCCTTATTTTAGTTTTGTTTATATTAATTGTACTAAATATACGTTCAACGTTAGCTGATGAATTTGGTAAAGTCATAAGTTATTAACAAAATAATTTTGGAAAATTTGATAAATTCTGTGATTTAATCTGTTTCTAAAAATTTTTGAAATCAAGTAAATATTCACCAAAATTTATCAATCTTAATTCTTTTATTTAGAAGTCACCGTAGGCTAGTAGGTAGCTTATTAGACGTAAAGCCCGGGTTCGAGCCCCAGGCCAGACATCAAAACGAAATGTGAAAAAAAATATTTCTTCGGAGTCTTCCTCTCAGCAGATTTCTGGCAAAAAACTCTGAGAGTAAATAAACCTCCCATGAAAAAGTTTCTCAAAAATCTGTCGTTCGGAATCGACGGTAAACTGTAGGTCCCTCCTCACGAGTATAAAATTAAGGCACACAACATGAGTGATGTGAGCAGCTAGGCCGTAATCCTGACTGAAGGGTTGTAATGGCCAATTATGTATGTATATAATTCTTTTATTTCATTTTCTATTACCTGATATCTTTAGTAACTAAATTAGGAAAACTTTTCAACAAAGGCAATATAGCAATATTTTTATTTAAAATATCATTAGGTGCAATTAAACTTAAATTATTTATTATAGTATTTTGAAAATGAAACCTTTTCTTAATTTGATAACATAATTCCACAAAGTGGTTTTATAGAAAACTAGCTGTACCCTGCGCGCTTTGCTGCACTACAAACTAAAATAAATTTGAAGGAAAGACATTAGACAAATATCCAATTAAGTTTGAATCATTTTATTGATTTTGTTTCCCGTTGTCCAGATGATTCAGACGAACGGGCCTGAGTAGTACGCATTCGATCAAGTGATTCATTGTTCAAGTGATTCATGCGAACGGATCTGTGCGGCATGTACTCGAAGATTTTTCAGTCTCAATGCTGATTCTGAGGCTAGTAATGCTCTTTTCTTTTCTTTTCTTTTCTTTTCAACACAGGATCAAATGCACAGTTTACGATTTAATTAATTTCGAAGAATTTTCAGTGGCGCCACCTGTCGGAAATTGGTTATACCAACTTAGAAACCTTCGTCGGCTCATGCGCAACAACTTTGCTAAAGCTTAAATGCATAGTTTACGATTCCATAAAGTACATTCATTTTTATATATATAGATAATTTAAACTTGAAAAAAAATAAATAAAAAAAAAATCTACGAATTTAATTTCGGTTATATTTTTTCTTATTTGGTGAATTTTTTCACAAATGTTGGTTACAAAATTTTTTTCTTTCCCTTCTATCTTTCCCCCCGCGTCATTCTTTACACTTTATTTTCTTTGGTTTTATACATCAAGAATCACAGATAGCATACTTGTAGGGGTAACTACTATGCGTATGAGTAATATGTTTCAAATGCAATTAAATATTAAATATTAAGTATGTAGTATGTAGCATACGTGGGCATGGCCCCTCGCTCATTTGGAATATCAACATAAAAAGTAGCCTAGGAAAAATAAACACAAAAAGGAGGACTAAAAAAGCAGAAAAAGTTGAATATTTGAAAAGGGACTTAATACTCATATTTATATGACTGTGAGTTATAATTTAAATTTAATTAGATTTTTATGAAACGCAAACAGAAATCGAATTTGATCCCTTACGAACATATGTTAAAAGATGTTAAAATTGTATAATATTTTAATGTGCTAAACCCTCAGCCAGGCGTTATAAATTGAAATTGAATTTCTTTTGCTTTATTTCTGCAAATTAAATGAATTAAGGCTTCGAAAGGTTGAAGTACCGTGTCTGGACAGTGGCAATTGGTAATTGTGTCATCCAAAAGAAACTGAGATTAAGTTTATGGAAGTACAGCAATCCACAAGAAATGACAAATTAAACGAAGACAAGTGTATTTGTTTCTGAGTTTTTTTCGAAATATTTTAAGCCCTTTTTTCAAAAGTTATAACCATAACATGGTAATATTCAAATCAGCAGTACATAATCATTGGAACAAACCATAATGACCTCTACATTCCAAAAAAACAATCGCCATGATTTAATTGGCTGTCAAAGAAACCTTAATCTTTTTTGCCACCTACATACGCCATGTGATTTCTGCAATATTCTTCTACGGTTGCCTATGTGCTCAGGACTAAGCACTTGGAATTGACACTTCTAAGCCACGTAATACTATGTTCACACATGCATTTTTATTGAGTCAATATTCGGTTATTTGAGTACAATATTTAAGTGTTCAGATATATAATATAATACTACGTTCACATATGCACCTTTATTGCGTAAATCGTAATTAACGCCAATATTGATCTCAATACTTCATATAAAATCTCAATTAATTATTGATCAATTAAATGCTAATTGTTATAATATTGATTAAAACTTTAAATACAGCACTGTCATAAGTCTGTTTAGTGAGCACATTGTAAGTAACCGAACACTTCCTGTTGATATTTGACAACTCCAATATCAACAACGACAAAAAAAAAATGGCAACTTGCAAACAAACACAAACAAAAATTACAAAAACACGCGACCAAAATAAAAACAATGTTGTTGTTTATCAGCTGTTAAATGAATATTGCGTATATTTATTATACCTGAACGGTTAAACTTTTGTTATCAATTAACCGAATATTGTTCTCAATTAAACTGCATACGTGAACATGGTATAAGCAATATTCATTTGATAGCTGGTAAACAAAACAGCTGATTGCTTCAACAACATTGCTTTTAATTTAATCGCGAAAAATGGTGCCAAAAAATTTTTAGAAAAAACAATTTAACATTGCAAAAGGTCTTGCTAATTATTGACTCAAACGCCCACTACTCCACTACTCCACTACTTTTGACTCCAAAGTGGATTCTCTCAAAAGGATGAGAAAGAAAAATTTGATAATAGTGGACCTGCTGACCTTCCATTTTTTGTTTTTCGTTGTTTACATTTGAGTTGTCAAACATTAACAGAAAGTGTTCGGAAAACTGTAATATGCTCACTAAACATACTAATGACAGTGTTGTATTTTAAGTTTTAATCATTATTATAACAATTTATAAATTTATTGAGCAACAATTAATTGAAATATTGAGATAAATAATGGCGTTAATTGCGATTTACGCAATAAAAGTGGATGTGTGAACATAGTATAAGATGCATATAGTTTCAACAATGTTCTGCATATTCATTTTACGATCGGTCAATAGTGTAATGCAATTGTTTATTTGCAGATTGATATTTACTAAGTTAAGCTTTAATCAATCAGGAAATTCGCGTCTTTTCACTAGTCTGCTGAAATTACTGTCAAACACAAGACTCAACTGACTCAACCTGTTGATCGGAGCAGGGTTGCCATTTCAGTTTAGGTAAACGAGAGAAATGCGGCTTCGAATTTCCATGACTCTGACGCATAAGTCTGATTGAATTTGACCGATGGTGTTTTAAGATTTATTAACAAACACCTGCAACTTACGAAAACCCCACAAAAAAGTCGAATGGGGTCAAAGCGCCCAATTTGGGCGATTCACATCACCTCCTTTGGAGATGGCCATGACCTCAAATCGCTTGTGCAGGATATCCAATTTGGCGTGAGCTGACGTAGCTCAAGTCAATCTGACTGTTGTTAATGTTGACACATTAGTTATAATAATAATGGTAGTATTGGCAACACTGTTTAAGCTCATAAGTCAACGGTACTAATAGTAAATTTTGTTTGTTTATGGGATGCTTTTGTTTTTGTTGCTATTGTTATTATTATTGTTGTTAATGTACTCATATTTCAGTTGCTTTTTTATTTGTAGATTTTCTTCTCGTTTTTATTTTTCTATTTCAACTTTTTTATTTTTTTTCTTTCATATTCTCTCTGTCTTTATTTAGTAGAAGATCAAATAGAACTTGTAAACAATATGATTTACAACTATAATAAATATTCTTCGATCTGCACTTTAAGGTATGCTATGCATACAAATATAATATTTTACTATTTGTAAAGACGTAAAGATAAATGAGTATGTGTAAGAGAAAATGAGAAAGGAAAATTTAGTAAAGAATTTATTTTGGATAAGCGTGGCTCAAGCTATTGGTGCGTGTTAGTGAGACCTAAATGCAACATGGTATATATGTATGAGCTCTATAAGTGTGCGTGTGTTTACGTTTAATATGCATGTGTTTATCCTTAAGTGTTTATCCTTAAAGTTTAACGTTACGTTGGTACTGATAAGTTACGAAGAAGTAACATTAAATATTCAAAAGTGGGATAAAGAGAAAAACAACAAGTCCTTAGCCCAAGCAGAACATGAGTAGAACATTGAAAGCAAGGAAAACGTTTGAGAAGAATGAAAAATTGTACTGAATATTTCTTATAAAAACAACGTTTTTTTTTTATTGTGTTTTACTCTCTTTCCCTCTGCACCACCCTCTTTCTGTATATAACTTGTCTGTTTTTTGTCTATTAATATTTGTTTCAAAATTTGTAAAAAATTTCTTTTCTTAATACGTACGTTTGTATGCGGCAGTATGAGTGTTTGTCTGCGTGTGCAATGTCCTAATACACATTCATTTTCACATTACTTTCTATTATTAAAGCATAATTTGTGGGTATGTTAGGGAGTGAATAAATGTGTTTCCTTGTGCAAACACTTGCGAACGTGCTTTAATATTAATAACCAATGAAAAAGGGTATTCACTGTATTAGTAAATCCACCAAGAATAACAAACTTTGGTTACAATAATAAATAGTTATAAGAACAACAATTGCAACATGTACTTAAAAAAGCAATGTGAACGGTGTTAACAACAAAACAAGAAAAGGATTAAAAACGCTTAAATTGCATGTCTTAAACTACATATTTAATTCTTTAAACAATTTTTTAATAAGGTCAACATCATGTCAGCCTCTCCGTTGCTTGTCTAATGATTTTGAAATATTTTTTTTTTTGTTTTTCCAAATTTTGTGTGTAATGCCTTTAATTAACCATAAGAGCTGTTTGAAACGAATAACTTTTAATAATAATTGACAAACAGAATATTTGAAAAACTTGAACATTTAAGCCGTAATTAATGTTTCTCTATTTACAAACAACACTCTTATCTTTGCAGATAAGTGCGGTGTACAACGGTGTCTATATGAGTCGAGCAAACAAGCCACGTTTAGCAGGCAATTAATTGAAAAAGGAGGCAAAATAAAATGAAATTCTCACAGTAATTACAGTAGTTAGTTAAACAACGACTGAAAGCAATTAATTGTCGGCAAAACAAAAATAAAAATTAAACTACTTGGATGAAAAAATGTAATAAAAATGAAGAAAAAATTAAAATTCAATTGAAAACTGTATGAAATTGAATTGAAGTGTTCGTTCGTTATAAAATACACAGAATTGCTGTTAAATAATAAGAAGTAATCAAAAATATTTAAAATTTACATAAAAATGCAAATACGAGTGTAGTTGTGCACGTTTTAATGTATAAAAATGATTTAAAAGGGAATGAAAGAAAATTAAAATCAAATGAAAGGAATTCAAATACTAATTCAAATCTGAATACAAATCCCAGCTAAGCTATGTTACTACTAGAGAGCTAAGTTATTAATAATAAATAATAAAAATCTGAAATTAACAATTGATTGACACCGTCTGACAGAGTGACATACCAACTGAATAACAAAAAAATTGCTAGGAAAACCAACTATTACCTTAACAGGCACATTGTAATATCATCAAACCACAGGCAGAGTTAGAAAGAAAGAAAAGAAACGAAAAAAAAATGCTGTCAATAGCTTGCAAGTGAAAAAATAAAGAAAAATTATTAAAAAAAATCAAATAAATAAAAAAAAGAAAAACAAATTAAATTAAATAAATGGTGGTTTTAAGATCAAAAATTACAAGTTTTCCAATCATTTGGCAAGTTAAGGAAGATTAAGAAAATTAAAAAATTGTTTTTTTTGTTTGTTTATTTATCTAAAAAATAAAGCACAAAAATCTCTAAAAGAAGTGTAAAATATAATAAAAAAAAAAGTTACGCATACCATCCAAGATAACGTGAAATTGTCAATTAAAATCTGTTGCTATTGAATTTGAAAAATTTTAAAAAAATATAAAAAAGTGCCGAATAGTAACGCGTAAAAAATGTGTAAGAAATTGTGTGCATATTAACTAAATTAAATTATTACAATCGTAGTTAAAAAAAAAATAAAAAAGTACTCCGTGCCTTCTTGCATTTCAAATGAATGTTGTCGCCGACAAATGTTGCTGGTTAATGACATGCGGAACGTAAGGATTATTGCATAATATATTTAAAGGTTTGTATTACAATTCATTTCCATTTTAAATCACATTATAAAAGGTACAGTGGGACTATATAATATAAATATATAAATTATAAACATTTAATTCTGTTCAGCAAGGTTCAAACCTAAAATAATTGAAAAAAAAGATACATTTATACTACACTTCGTACATTTTACTTCTAATATTATCAGCCCTGTGCGTTTTGCGCAGTTATAAATCGTATGCCTACTAATTTTACTCTGTCAGATTCAAAAGCATCTACAAGGCAAAATCGTATGTACAGGGCAGAATTTTGCTGCTGTAGGACGAAATCTTGAAGCACTTCGAATTTCCTCTCAGTTTGTTGGTCTTTGTCCTTTGAATACGTGGAACTTAAAATAAATATAGGTTGTAAAAGTATTGAATATATACACTGGCGAGCAAAAATGGATACATAATATTGAAAAATATATGAACTTTATATTTGTACTTTATTTATTAAAAAAAAAAAAAACACCCATATGTTAAACATTTATTTAGACTATCCTCTAATTAAAACAAAAACCATTCAGTAATATTATTTCCTTTTCAATATAAAATACAGCTTAATATTATTTAGTAGCATACGTTCATAAGTAGCATTTTGTCCATAATCCTTTATTCTTTATTACTGATTTAATGCATTTTGGTAAGCTTTCTACCAGTTTTTTGATGGTTTCGCTGTGTATACTTTGCCACTCTGCCTCAATTCTTAGCCACAATTCGTTAAGGTTATTTGGAGGGTTTTCATACTGTGCCAATTTTTATTTAAGATTTTAGAGTTTTAATAATGTAGCTTGAGCACACATAGTTAATTTTTAATGCCATATTTCAGCATCAGGTCACATTGAGAGAATTTTTACATACATATAATATTCATTTGTTTACAAACATTTTCATTTCAGAATTTCGGTTTTGTACATTTTTTTATTTTGTTGTAGTATTTAGTATGCTAAGTTACTTGGTTTTTAATGGCATATTTAAGCATAATTAATTTTTACAAGAATATTTTATTTCCTTTTCAACATTTTTATAACTTTGGTTAAAGTCGTTTGGATTTTTTAGTGTTTTTTTAAACGCATATTTTAATACATTTTCCTTTTAAAATATTTCCATATAGCTTTTTATTGCATATTTCGTCTTATAGATTAGTTGAAAGAAACAATTTTTCTGTTTGCAAATTCAAACAGTTTTTAGTTATTAATGAAGTATTTATAAAAATGTTTTAATTGCTTATTTCAATATTTTTTATTTTTCAAAAGATTTTCTTTAGTTTTAAATGGCATACGAATATTTCACTATAATTTATTTTCAAAAGCATTTGAAAAGGATTTATCTTTGAATGTGTTATTTTTAATAAATTTTTATAGTTTGTTGAAGCATACTTTATTTTTTAAAACATACTTCATGCCTAGTTATTTTTTTTTCATTTAATTTAATTTATTTCATTAATTTTTTCAGACCTTATTTAAAGTGCACATTTTTATAGTTTTAAATAAATGAAATAAAAATATTTTATATATAATAGCATATTTTTATATAATTTCTTCTTAGGAGAATATTTACAGAGTGTTTTAATCATTTAATATTTTTGGAGTCTAATATAATGATATTATTAACTTATTTCGCTTTTAAGAGAATATTTAAAAATTAAATATTTGATTTTAGTAGATTCGAGGAGCTTCGGTTAGCATTTTCTATGTTTCAAAGCATATTCCAGTATATTTTATATTTCAAGAATTTTTTCTTATTTTTCTAATTTGTTGGAAATTAAAAATAATTATTAAATCTTTAAAATAGCATAAGTTTTTAGTATAAGTTTTATGGGAAAACTTTTGGTTTGTTTTTAACAATTTTTTCCTTTTATTTCTCTTGCTGAACTTTGAATTGAATTTTTCGTGTAAATAAATATTCATCAAACCACATTTTCGGTTAAGAACTTAGAAAAATAACAACAAAAAATTAAATACGCTTATACTCACATACCTGGATGGAGACATTTCACAAGGAAGGGTTACGTGAATTAAAAATAACAGTTTAGAGGGAATTTTTAATACAATGAAAAAGTAGAATTTTCTGAGATTGATCAAAATACAAAAAGTTGCCTTCCTATATGAGAGATCCAAATGCCACCAAACTAGCGCACTGTCGCCATCTGTGAGAAAGTTGGAAAGTACAGAAAAAGTACAGTTCGGCTCTTGTCCATCATATGCTTGAAATATCGTGAAACGACTCATGTTATGTGATGGCTAAACAAATGCTTTCGGATGTTCCAATATTTACATCTTGTTTTGTCTATTCCGCAGCGCCTTCGAAAGTATTTTTCGCGGTTAGCACGGACCGTATAAGTAAGTTTTCAAGAGAATTATTTGCTTGTTTCCTACTCTGTTAGTATAGCTGTACGATTTATGCATTAACAAAATTCATCCGATGACGAATACCGGTTCAAGTCTTGTTTTTTCTTCATTTATCCAACAGAGCTTTCAATGTCGCTGTAGAACAGATTCTCATTGAATCTGTTAGTACAACACACGCTACTTGTTGTATCATATCCAACTCCATGTGAGCTCTGATCTATCTGCCCAGATAATTGTCAGATAATTGCGTACACTATGTAAATTGGGCTTACTTTACGTTTTTTTTTTGAGGAGCATAGGCTTGTCCTCTCTGCACTCCCTAGACTTTTTAATTATTTTGCTGATTTGTTTGACTTTCATTTCCAAAATGTTTTTGCTTAGAAACAGAGTCCCTTGTAGATATGTATTGGATGTAGTGGTGAGAAGTTTTTGACGACTGAGTTCTAGTTTATACTAGATGGCGCTGCCTGGCATTCCTATATATTTACAGTTGATGTTTTCCTTTCTAGGCACCACAGCGCCTGGGGCATTCTAAAATGACTATTTGCAGGAGACTGTTTGTTAATCTGATATACGACAGCTAATGTTCAGCAAAGTCACGTAGGTGGTTCGTATTCAAATTTTCGAAGTTCTTCTTCGCTAGAATTATGCAGCTAGTAGCTACAGTGATCAAATTAAATTAAAGTGATCCTATTCCCATATTATTTTAGATCACTGAAGTACACGTAACAAAAGGCATTTAGTGTAATAGAAAACGAGGTTACTGTTCTCAATTTTTGATCCAATACTATATGCTTGCCGGGTAACAATTTCAACTTTAGTTTTCTTATTTTGATGAGTAGAGTGTTTTCTCGACTGCTTTTTTGATTCCACAACTTTTATATGAACGCAGTTACTTTTTAAATTTTTTACACTTGTATGTAAATAACCCATACTTTTAGCATTTGCACGCATATGTAACGAAAATAAATGCTAGTGTGTAAGAGAACGAAACGAAAATGTTTTACAAGTTACTGATGAAGGTGGGAGCAAAAAAAAAGACTGCGAAACGAAAAATCAAACAGAATTGACCATGACAACCAGACAAGTAACGAAACGAACAATCAAACGTACAAACAAACTTCAAACTGCGAAACAAGAGACAAAAATACAAACAAGAAAATTAAATGCAACAAACTTCTTGTCAAACTACGTTTCGCTACTTTTTTTTCTTCGTCTTTTGGCTTGATGACGCAACAATTGATGATGACCATGTTGATTGCAACAAACAAACGACATCAGCATATAACAGCAAAAAAGAAAAAATAAAAAAACGAAATGGACAACGATTGATGGATTCTGGATGGACAATGCCAAGGAAACGTTTGTGTATAACGAAATTTTATACAAAAAAACAAAACAAATGAATTCGCTATTCATACATCCATTCGCCGCTTTGTACGAGACGTCATTAAAGTTCACGGGTTCAAATAAGCAAACCAAAACCTTAACATGCATGCACACATACATAGTTATGAGGATACATACATAGGTGTGTGTTATGGACATGTTATGGTCCCATGTCTGCTTGAAAGTAAATCATTGAAGGATGCATCATCATTCAACCTTCCATCCAGCTAGTCAGCCATCCTTCAAGTATCGTATACATTTCGATGGTTGGTTGGATCCTGGTTACTTCTTTTCGATATTGTTTATTTAAAGGATTTCTTGTAATGCTAATACTGTTATTGTTATTATTGATGCAACGACCTGTATGCATACATGCGTTCCTAAATGTATTTTGAATTGTCGCTGTCATTTTCCTTCTCTCTATATAACACGATTCTTTTGGTTTTTGGGCTGTTTATGAATACGTTGCCAATAATGGCATTCAAATTGCAATTGTTGCATAAACAATCGTAGCATTGCTAACGATTGACAGGCACGATTTTGATTGTGTGGCATGAAATGAAAAAGAATTAAGGGGACAGAATACTGGGAGGCGGTCAGAGATTTAAAATATTTCATTAAATAACGTTTATTTGTGCTTCAGCTCCTTTCAAAAGGAGGCATTTGCATTGACAATCATAACTTCACTTTGCTTTGCTCTTTATTTTTTAAGCGTTATTTTTTTGTTGTTGTTGTTCATTACTGTGTGACTGTAGTTCTAGAGATCAGAGACAGCGAAAGAATTAAAGCAAGTGGTCAAGGTTGGCCAACCCAATCACGTTGATTTAAACGTTTGTTTTTTGTACTAACGTGTGCAGTTTAGCACATTCGATCTCACTTCCGAAGAATTAGTTGATAATTCGCAATTTTTTTGTGTTAAAATTTTAATGAAATGAAGGACTAGACTGTTGATTTTAGCAGAATTCAGCAGAAAGGTGGCTCATCCTGGCATCGGAATATACCCGAACAATTTATTTGTATAGTCAGCAATTATTAATTAAACAGAGCACTTCTTGGCGTATCGGATAATTGTAATGACTTACAACTAATTGCGGCAGGAATTCCTCAAGTTCGCAAAATTCCGTGTTTAATTTTTATGGCTACAAGCATGATTCTTGGAATATGTTCATTGCATCTGTGATAGTCAAAAGGCAACGTGCTGTTATTTCTTTGTTTCCAGAAGTCGCCGTAGTCTAATAGGCAATGAGTTGGCTTATTAGGTGATGGCCCGTGGTTCAAATCCTAGTTCAGACATCTCAAACAAACCGAAATGTGGAATAAAATTTCTCCATCGACTTACTCTCGACAGTATTTTGGCGAAAACTCTGAGAGTAAATAAAATTGCTTCTAAAAGTTTTTTAAAAACCCGCAGTTCGGTATCGACATTAAATTGTGGGCCCTGCCACTCATTGATAAAATAAACACATACAGCGTGGTTACCGTGAGAAGCTTGATCGTATTCCTAACTAAATGGTAGTAATGACCAATTAAGTAAGTAAGCAATTTGATTGCTTTATAATATTCAAACAACCCTCGTATATGAAATATTGTTCCTCAAATTCAGTGTCATTAAATCGTTAACTTTTTAATTAAAAAAGAAATGAAAAACAGAAAAAATTCATACTGAACCAATAGAGTTTTCCTATTCATAGTGTTGCAAATATCTACATCACTGTCGTCTTGGCAGCATATTTAGTGCGTCTTAGACTTGCCTAACTGCAGATAACTTCATTAGGAAAATGCCATCATCTGCATTAACATCATTGGTATGAGCAACAGCAATTGCAACAGCGTTAGTCGTAGCAGTAGTAACAGTAGGAGAAGTGGCAGACGCTGTAGTTGCAATAATAAACGTTTCTACCAGTCATCATAATTATTTGATTTACAAAATTGAAAATCTTTTTTCTTTGCACATGTTTGTAGTTTAAATCGTTTTTAATTTGTTTCTCGTCTTCAATATCTACAGTAACAGCAATAACAACAACAGCAACAGCAGCCATTATTCACAGTTAAAATTAATAAGAAAAAGGAAAAATATTCAAAAGAAAACAGCAACAAAAACAATTTGAATTCAATTTTAAAGTTGAACGTTAATGATAAGACAGAAGCAGTTCATGTGGAAGCAATTGTTCGTAATAGGGATGCCATTAAATTATGTTATGTTATATTCTTCTATATTCAAGTGTGCTAGTTTCCAGACGCATATCGGCTGGCAATTTCCTGAGTAAAACAAATGAAAACTATGCAAGCAACTCATGCGAAACCATGTACTTTAATAACCACGGTTAATACTATACAAATGCAGTATGTTGAAATAACTGAAGTAGAGGTCTCTAGTATCTGCTTTGGTATTTTTAACAAAGCTTCATGACTTCCTGAAATTTCCCTGAAGGCATGACTGGTTACATTTGTGCATCATTCCACCAATTGTCTGACAGCGATTGTATTTCATAAAGAATAGAAAAAGCAGAAGCTGAGCTGCTCTTGCTTAACAGTTTTTCAATTGGTCCGCTTATATCGCTACTTTACTTTTTTCTGAGATTTGTAGTGTTTTGTGAACTTCTTAAATGATCCCACAATACTTTCAATGACTATAATGTCACTGGAAGTATTATTTTGTTACTCGGTAATTAATTTGTATTTCGTATTTCACCAATCGTTCTAATTTGTCATGTTCTTGAATTTTTCATCGTATCGTGGTATCATGTAATCTCTTTACCCGATTGTCCCAAATTTTGTCAAAATCCTGTCGTGATCAATAATTGATTTACACCACCGCCGGTTTGCCCAGAGACGCCTATTAATGTCCGCCGCCGAGCCAGTACAGTAGAGTTCAAGTGGAACCGATAAAATTATCTCCATTATTTATATCAGCTTAGCTGCAATGCCTAAAGCGTCACTATCAAGTCGTATCAGGTTCAATTTTGTTGTTTTACCATGAACTTTATGATCTGACTATTGATGTGTAGATCCAGTAAGTCATCCTAAGTTCTAGCCTCCATTTTTATCCCTATACAGTCGTAGGGGGCCATTAGCCTGTTAATGATATTTGGCTTTATCCAGAATGAGAAAAAAAAAAAAATGCGCGTCAATCTTGAGTTCCAGGTCAGTGCCGTCCAGTTGATAAAAAAACGGCTATTTGTGAAGTATCCCAGATGCACACTAGCTGGCCTGCTTCAGAGCTAGTGGCATTCTATCTCCAATAGAGTCTTTAAATCTCCCCGCAGTTGTAAGAACCACATCTTCCGTATAGGTAGTGGCCCGCCCTACATTCTGTAGTAATTTCTGTCTATACAAGGAATGTTTCTTGATACTGTGCTGCACGACCCAATGCTTTTACCACTATTTATAACTACCCAGCATAAGTTTAGATGGTCTTAAGCCGTTTGTTTTGACAAGATTATCTCCTTCTTTCTGGAGTTCCTTTCGCCTCTCTGTTTGGTGATTTTATATGCCTTGCATGATCACATCATTTGGGAGCCAGCAAAGGAGGACCCTATTTTCCTTATTTAGCTGATTCATCTTTTTCTACTTTAACTCTTTTGCACACTTACCCCCTCTCCTTTTAAATGACTTAAAATTCCATTTTTAAATGCAATCCAGCAACTCTGTGCTGCTATTTTCATTTAAATTTTTCATACTGAATTGCATTCTGTAGTATTTAATGGAATTGTTTCTTATTATTTTCCCTTTGTGCAGTGAACTGTGTGTGTGGAGTTGTAAGTGCTTGATTTGCATTTAACCCGGGAATGGTGCTTTTCGTTTGCAAATGAATTTCTCAAAATTTTTCACTTATTTTCTGACTGCTTCTTTTCTTATAATTTTGTGAAATAATTTTCTCATCTGCTGCTGCAATGATGTCTCCAATTCTTCTGTTTTTCTTTACTGGATCCATTTCTGTTGCTTATTTAATTACGTAGAGGGAGTTGTTGAGGTGCAAGAAATGAAAATAAAATCACAAGTACGAGTAAGAAAAGAATTTCAATTTTCATTCGCATACCGTTTCTTGATTAATTTTGTCATGATTTAAAATAAATCATCGTTAATAGCTTGATGAATGGCTCAACTAATTGTTGCATTAAAATAATTGGAGGGAGAATGAATAATCACACAACGTTTTTGTGCTAAGGCTTGTGGCACAGCAAAAAATATATCGCTGACCTTTGGAATCTTTACGTATACGACTGTAATACACAACTCGACGATAGAACTTGGAAATTTGTATGATATCATGTTAATACCAGATCAATAGTATCATATTGGTACCAGACGTAGAAAAATATGTACTTGGTATTAATAGGTATGGGAAAAAAATAATTCAACAATTTAATTAGCATATCCTACTCAGTCGTCTTTCATTCCGTCTACAATATATACTTCGAATTCTATTAGTAGCAGTATTCCCCAAATGTTGGATGTTCTAAGCGTTCATTCATATTATTATGTGAACGGATTTGTTTTAAAACGTTGTGTATAGTGCTCTGAAGTATTTTATAGGCGGTATCGATCAAGAATAGCGTTTGAAGCCGCTGTAGTCTAGTAGGTAGTGTGTTGGCTTATTAGACGTAAAGCCCGGGTTCGTATCCCAGGTCAGTTATCAAAAACGAAATATGAAAAAAAAAAATATTTCTTCGGCGACATCCTCTCAGCAGATTTCTGGCAAAAACTCTGAGAGTAAATAAACCTGTCATAAAAAAGTTTCTCAATAATCTGTCGTTCGGAGTCGGCGTTAAACAGTAGGTCCCGCCACTCAAGTATAAAATTAACGCACACAACCTGAGTGGTGTTGAGAAGCTAGGCCGTAATCCTGACTATAGGGTTGTAATGGCCAATTATGTATGTATGTATACCCCATTGCGTGTTTATTTATTTATTTTTTTTTTTTTCTATAAAAAAAAATTTTATTTTATTAATGACCACAGAATAAAAACAAATTTCATTAATACGATTAAATGGCAAAAGTAAATAAATAAACGAATGACTATTAAAAACGTACATAAAAAATATTTGCAATTAATGCAGTCATTTGTTTACAATGAATTTATTAAAAAAATATGAAATTTAACAATAATTTTTAATAAAAATTGTGAAAAAAAACTAAAATTGCAGATTATAAATATAAAAGCGGTTAATACTCATAAAAAGCTTTTTTTAATTAACAGATTACAATTAACCAATGTACAATAAACAACAGCATATTTTATATAAAATTACCTGTGCTTTGGATTACATTTTACTCTTTACTCATTACTCTTCGATGTCGAAATTGGAAGTTATTTTTTTGAATTGTAAAACATTTAATTTTGTCCCCACATTGTAGGAAAGATGTGGACAATCTTCCGAAAATTGTCATTTGTGGGTTTTAATAATTATATTGCCAATACTAAACTGTCAGTCACATAGTCTTCCTTGCAACATATCGATTCAAACCAGTTACCGACTTCAGTCTTCAGGACCTGTGTATTACCAATTGTTTGCAAAGCGCTTTATACGTCAAAACATAAGAAGATTGAACGGTGTATAGGAAAAATGTTTACGAGTATCCTGTGAAATTCCAAAAATGGCGACTTATTTTCGAAACAGTGTAGCCCGTTATGTATACGGTATTTACTACTCCTTCGCCAGCTTAGTTTTAATCGTACTTTAAAATCTATTTCATCTTCAATGCCAACTATTTTGAATACGATTTGTGCAAAAACAAAAATAGAAAACCGTAAACTGTTATCCTTTTCAATCCTTTTGCATCTCCATTGCATTGCTTTTGGCTATCCTCTGGGTGATGTTTTTTGATTGTTGTTACCATTTTTATGGTTGCCTTGTTTTATGTGTTTGTTGTGTTATTTTTAAAAATTTATTGTACACACACACAGTTCTGATCCTTTTGTAATCCGTTTAAAAATATTTTCCTCCCTTTTTCGTAGTGTTGCTTCTTATCGTAGCACAGAGAAGGATTTTTATTTGCTTCAATACCATGTAAGCAGAAATACAGACATATATACGTGTTTATGTGTGTATGCTAGGTGTTTTTTTGGATGTTAAATTTTTATTTTCAACTTTTTTTCCTTGACAATCAGTTGTAATCAAGTGTAGAATTTCGCTTATTTTCTATAATCTTTTTGACATTCCCTAAGCAGCTTTATAATGCTATCACTGTAGATAAAACATTTTAAAGCAATTCACAAATTGCTCAGGTCTCTTCTTATTGTAATTTCCCAATAAAAATTTTGATTTTTTTAAGAAGAATTTTTGACTTTCCTTGTCTCCCCTTCCATTGGGCATCCTTTCCAAATATACACCCTCCTCCACAGGATGGTCCTGGCCCTATCAACGGTGTAGGAGCTAATTTCCTCTCAAGTCTATGGTTTACAATTTGATCTAGTGATTTGGAGTGGTTCTTCAGTTTGTCAAAGTTTTTACTGTCAATACAGTGTTGCAGACCACGACAGGAACGGTATTCGGACACTGTGAAGTTCTGTCAAAACTTTGTAAGGTAAAATATAGTAAATTTCCTTTGAATCACTAAAACTGTCCCTTTTCCGTTGGACAATTCTTGTTGCCGTTTCTTCACTGCTTCGTTTCACTAGTCAAATTGTGAATAGTAGAGCACGTAAGTAATTATGTGTTATTATTGTTAGTGAGGTGACACTTCTCTTATACATACATACTTTATAGAGTACCTTTATAATATCTCCTCCAGACCTAATACCCTGACTAATTTTAGGATGCTTACAATATCAGTCCCCTTCTCAGTAACTGGTTTGTACACAGATATTTCCTTCTGGCATGCATTAATGGTTCACAGGTTACAAGAACGTGCTCTGATGATTCATTCTCATCGTTATAGGATTTAAATGTAAGGCTAGAGACAATCTTCATTTTGAATAAGTGTACGCTGAGTTTACATTGTACTGTCACAAGACTGGTTATCAACCTTAGTTTATTTCTTAAGAGCCTATTGCTTGACCCAGATCGCCTCTTTTGTAATTTCTCAGTAAAAGTTTTGATTGTCTCAAACGCTGTTGGTTTGAGAAGAATCTTTGACTCCCCCAATCTTCCCTTTCGTTGGCATCCTTTTCCTAACGTAAAGCATAATTTTTATGTCACCCAAAATTTATTAAATAACAAGATTCTACTCTTTTTTATATCACTCTTTACGTTGCTATTATAAATCGTGTGTATCACTTGAGGGGTGACTATTTGTGTATTGACTTTGGCTCTTTGACAACAAATAAATGAAAACAAAATATCCTGATAACAGTCGAACAGAGGAGGAGAAAACAGAATAACACAAACAGTGTGAACTATTGTCAATGGTGGTCAATATTTAGTCACCAGTAAAGTATTAATTCATCGCCAATGGGGAACGGTGTTGTTTACCCTGACCCAAAGCTGAAAATTGTAGACAGAGTACATGTAGATGCATAAAATCATAATTGTTTCAGTTTTATTTCTGCCGTTTCATTTGTGTTAATTTTCTCATTTGTGTGTTTATGTTCTTATTTGTGTATTGATTTCATTTCATTGTCAATTAATTTTGAAATACTTGCTGCTAACGTCACAATCATTTTTGACCTTGACTTGTAGCTGTTGTGTATGGAAATTCCCTAATTTTGCATAGAATTATAACTGGTATATGCCTGACAGCTCTCCTCAGTTGGTTTGTGCCGAGTAAATATATTAAGCCGGCGTCGTCAGTTGTTAAAAAACATGCACGCGTGCGCATCAGAAGTAAAATGTCATGTTAAACTTGTTATTCGGCATTGTTTTTCATTCTTAGGGTTTTTGTCCAAGTTAATTTCTGTTTGGTTTGTTCGTGGTTTTGGCGTCTAAAATAACGAATTACTGGCGGTTTATTCAGTCTTTATTACAAAATTTATGCGAAAAATGATGTATTTTTTGTTTATTCTTTGTTTATTTGGTTAAATAAATGGCAGGGGAAGGGACTGAGACTAAGACTTGATACTGAGAATTCTAGCATAGATAGATAGATAGCTAAGCAGCAGGAGTAGTAGCACAACACAGAACAGAAATTTTGGACAGTTTTAAAGAAAAATATGAAATCATACTGATGTATGCCCTTCTGTAATACCAATTTACAGCACACACAATCTCATGCCCTCTTTCATTCATTCATTTGTACTGCTCAGCAATTTAGGGTTGCAGCAGTTGTAGAAGAGAAGTGCAGTGCTATCCAATGGAATTGAAGATGATATCTTCAACGGCATCATCATCATTATTATCATCGTTATTATTATTATTTTTATATCTCCAGACATTCAAGTAATATGTTTACTTGTCATAATGAATATTTTAAATAAATAGCACAAGTAAAATTCAACTGCAATGATATCCATCCACGACTCAAAACAAATTTAAGGAAAAGAAAATTCTGTGGCTGCAAAAAAAATCCAAAATATGAAACTGGCAACGAATAAAACGAAGAAATTAAATAATTTGCGTTTTTAATAATGGCAAGTTTTAGTCTCTCTCTCCTCGTCATACATCGTGAACGATAATGTTGAAGAAGCTAAGTTTTGCTTCAGCCAAAATGTCTGATAAAGACGGACGGGAACCACAAGTGTTCTGGCAGCTTTTGATGAGGACGACGATGACTACTACTCATTGAGTTAATGAATGCACGTGATTGTTATTTTTTATTTAATTTTTATTTTCATTTAAAACGATAGTTTTCAGTATTATGCCACACAAAAAAGGTATCTCCTCGTTTGGATCTTATTACCCCCGAGCCAAATGCTCAGTAATAATAAAAATAGCAGGCAAAAAAACCAAAAAATAGCAACGAAAGCATCGAATTCAATTATGAAATATTTTCTGACTAACAACAACTGAAATGTTATTGTAAAATAATAGCAATAACAGCACCAACTACAACAACTACCTATAATAACAAAAAAATTATTAAAATTAATTTTAATTATGTTGTTTAACAATGAAATTAAAAAGGGTGGACGGAGCTGTATGCAATTAAAAGACCTGAAATTGAAATTTAATGCAAAAATTTATTAGAGATTTAATTGAATTACATTTAAAAGCAAACACGTTATTTAATTGCCTATTACATTGCGAGGTAATTAAAATAATTATGAAGAATAAATGCTTTTTCTTCTGTTAAGAATCATGTGACTAATATCTTCTATACGACCTAATAGGGTTAAAAATAAGAAGACTAACAGACAGGCTGCGGTTGATCACGAAGATATAAAAAAGTTCGTCTATATTGTATGATGTCACTTAGATTTTCCAATGGATCTGGCATCTTCTGGCTGGATCAGGATACAAAACGTTGTCTAATCAGCCGGTAGCTTTTTATCATCATGCACACACTTGATTGGATTAGATTAGATTGTCTGTATATAAACTGTCTCTCAGGAGGCCCCTAACTCTTTTAATGGATGTGGCCCACTGCTGGATGAATGGGTCTGTGAGTTTATTAGTTTATATCTTATCGCCATGCTCAGAATTGGGATTTATTTATCTTTCATTTACTTTTAATTGATAAAACTTTCTCCATTAAGAACATGTATAAGTTTACCATCTGGAAGATTATTTAATAATCGCTGAATTGTTCCGAAATGCTTATATATGATAAAAATATGCGGAATATGTTACGGAACATACTAAGTAATGCCAGAGTAGGGTATCATTTGAATGCCACTTAACCAGTGTTGTTAATGGGAGTTGATGTTGATTTAGTTGATAATGCGTAAATGCAGAGACCACACAAATTAAACGGTACAAAATGCTCATGCATACTTGGAAACTTGACCCACAATAACCACAGCACAGCAAGAACAATAGCAACAACAAAAACAATTTAAATGAATTTATTGTGAATTTACAGCAAAATAAAGGAAAACAGAAAATAAAGAACAGAATGGAGCAAATGATACCAAAAGAATAAGGAGAGAAAGAATAAAAATGAGCAAAAAAGTAAGATCCTTATAAGAAGCATGCAACATCAGCACCAACACGAACACCAGCAAAAGCAAATACTCAAACAATTCAATATCAATATACATCAGGATAACACATGTTGCACAAACACACATAAATTTTAAGGTGCTTTTAAAAACAAGGCAGATGTTAAAAACTTTTATCATGAATGTTGTTGGTGTTGTCGTTGTCATTGCTATTTACACTCAGGAAAATAAGTGTGTATTAAAAGAAAAGCAAATCCTACCCATTAATTTAATGATACTTGTTGCTGTGTTTGCAAAAGAGGTTTTGTGCTCTTCTATCCCTCGTACAGCTTTTACACGTAAGGATGGGTAATTAACCGTCCCGTCGCAGGTTTCACTTCTTTGGCATTGATTTTTTTGTTTTTTTTTTTTTTTTTGAATATTTGTAAGGACTTGATAAACTTTTACTTGTGGATTCTTGACCGTACTTATTAAGATGTCTACTCGGCTATTCGTTCCTTTATTTTTTTTCTTTTGTTTGTTGTTGCTGCTTATTAGCCACAAATTGTGGCAGAAAATATCATATTTCGAGTATCGTCTGTCTCGATAATGACATGTGAATATGAGTATATCTTGTTTTTTTTTTTTTTTTTTGATTGTTTCCATTTTGATTTGCTGATCCTTTTATTCAAAGGATTAAAAGCATAAAAGCAAAGATAGTTGATACAACAGAAATATTTATCAGGGATATATAGCTTTCCGAACGAGTAGACAGACAGTAGGTAGAGAGACAGACGATAATGACATGAAAATATGAGTAAGTCTTGTATTTTTTGTTTGTTTATTTTCATTTTATTCAAAAGATTAAAAAGAAAGATAGTTGATAAAACAGGAGGAAAGCTTTATAGCTTTCCAAATGAGTAGAAGAAATTTAATGGATTTCTTAAGGATGACCAACCACTTTTTAAGCGTGTATTCAATAAGAAAAATACCAATAAATTCCAATATGAATAAATGACCAAAGTATAGTGATGATCTGAGGTATCCATATTATAATAAAATCGGATTGTCAGGTCTCACTGGTAGCAGTGGCTTCATCGTTATCGAAATTACGGTTTGTGGGGAGTCCTTTGATTACCTTCATCGCAACAAAGTTGCGCGTTTCTACTTTTCATGCTGAATAGACAACTGAGAAAATGCAGTTTGAACATGACTTTTCGTGTGTTTTTCTTTTTATTTGGAGAACAATTGAGTGGGATGGTACCGGTGGGTTATTGCGATAAATTGGACGTCATCCGCAATAGGCGTCGGACAGATGACTCTGCAGACGTAGTCGGTGGTTTATAATTCGTTAGGAGTGTGGGCACAATTAATATTTTGCCTTAAAGTGTCTGCCGTCAATCAACCTACTGGATTTGATAATAATGGTAGGGGAAGGAACATCTTGCATTAGAATTCTTCCATCAAGATAAGTGTTCGGCTGCCTGGAAAAGGAGAAAACTCATCATTAGTCGAATAATCTTATAGACTTTACGAATCTATTAAAATTATAGCATCTAACAGTAAAACCAGACGTTTAGTATACACAAGTTTAAGCGTATGTCTACGTACCAGTCATTTCGTAATCGTCACAAACTCATTGAAAACCTCCAGGTATTCTCTGTCGTAGTATCTATATTTTAAAACGTCAGTTTAAAGGATATTTTTGAGTGTAACCGATTACTTACGTAATATTCGGAACTAATTGGAGTCTTTTTCTAAACTGAAAATAATATCACACACTATGGTTAACACAAAAAAAAATTCAGGTCAAATGGCAAACGGCTTTTTTCGTATGTTCGTTCATAAAATTAACTGCCACATAAAAAATTCCTGACCTTAGCTTTTAAGATTTTCTTAAGAAATTTTATTATGCCTTGTCCTCTTTCAGTTCCTTTGTTCCCTTTATTCCATTATTTTCATTATTAATATTTTCTACTCAGTAACGCAATATCATTTAATTTTTTAAAAGATATTCTCGTAATTCGTATTCGTCACACTTTTATATGCCATCGTAATGTGTTCAAAGAAACATTGAGGGGGCAATGCAGGCGACATAATCCTTGAAAGCATTAAATAAATATAAGAAACAATTTGTATGTCATTAAGACGCAGTCTGTTGTTGCTGTTGTTATTTAATGCGAAGGCGTCGGTTTATTAGCTTTAAAATCTCTTTCCTTATTGCCATCATTGTTGTCGTTGTCGTTGTCGTTCCATTTCGTTTGAAACACTCTTAAACTAAATGTTCGTTAATGTGTTTCTAACCAGTTTTATTCGTGGTATTAAGAAACTAAAGTGTAAACGCGTTAACAGAGCATTAAAGTAATGAAAGCATTGAAATGAATTGTTTTCCAATTGGGGTTTTATTTTGCAAAACGAATAATACTTTTTAGGTTTTTTCTCTTCGTTGAAGAAAAATTTAAATAAAGATGTTATACTCACTAGGAAGTCCTGTGTAGTTCTCTTTCCAGCTGGACTATTATGTGAGAAAATACACAAAGCCTGAAACCGCTAGTAGTGGACCTAAAAGTGTCAATATCCGGTTTTGCCACTTTAAGAGAGGTCATCCAAAAAGGTGATATTCCCGATCATCATTTTCTAAAAATTCCGCTTCAAGCGAAAGAAATCTTCAATTTGTCAAAAATAAAAGTGTTATGGATCGTATTATTGGTATAGGTCGATCTTATGGGGTTCCGTAAGTCATTCCTTTAAAACCTAATTGCAGTGCAAATTTGTGGTGTCCGTTTCATGTGCGTCCATGAAAGATTTGGGAGGCCTCATTTAGGATATTTCAGCAAAACGCTCTTCCTAATCTACATGCAAAGCCTTGCGAGAGGAATTCGGTAGTCCTGATGAAATTGATTTCATATGGCAGTGACTTATCTCTGAGAGAGTAGTCCAAATTATGCATCAGTAACCCAGTCAGACAAAAGGACTTGTTTCGATTCTTTTGCTTCTTCATATTTGCAGCTTTTATATACAGTACCTGCTGATTATGTCCGTTGAGGGCATTTTTAATGTTCTATAGAGTCTTGCAACAGTATCATCCGAGTTTTAACAGTTTTTAACAACAATCTTGTTGAAATTATATCTGTCAATTTGGTTTTCAAATTTTGCTTAGTCTGTTTTGTCAAATCACCGTAGAAGACCATTAACAATAACGTTTGCTTGTGGAATTTGTTTTGAAGAAGTTGGAAAGTGCTCCTAATTGTCGATCAAAACTCGTTTCTAGCAATTAAGACAATTGCTGGATAAATCCACATGAACAAGTCACAGTTTGAAGTAGATTTTGTGCTTGTGATGTCATCAGTTCATATTTCTTTGAAAACGACGTTGGCCAGGCACTCACTGACATCGGCGACCACAATGGGTCGACCAACCCAGACACTGTTAACAGAGTGAATTTTTCTCAAGTTCCAAAATTATTTGGGATATACCACTAATTGGGACAGCTTAGGCTACAATTTGTATATAGTGGGATACCTGCAGCGAGTTCAATTTTTCACAGTATCGATCATCTTCATCAGACACAGTTAAAGTGCTGCAAGCTTAATTCACTTGATCCCTTAAGGCTTAACGATTTTTTACCTTTACATATACTTTAATTGCGCTTTTATGCCCGCAGATGGATTATTTTCTCTACACTTTCTATGACTGACTATTTGTCTGCTTTTTTTTTGTAAGAAGCGTCTATATTTTTTTCTTTTTTGGTACTTAAGCTCTGTTTTTTACAAAAAGAGACAGCGACCAACTAAAATACGTTTGGATTATTATTTTTCATCAGAGAGCCAATAATCGTACAATATTTATTATTTCTTATAAGTGTGTCTTAAACTGTTCTCTTTTCTTGGATTTTTGCTCAACAACACGAATCTTATATTTGGCGGAAGAGAAAGGAGTAATGAATTGCAGCCCTTTTTAAAAAGGAAATACGGTAACATTATAAGGATGAAACGAAAAAAGTACCGTTTTCATAATTTTTTCTTCGTCGCATTGTTTCATTTCAACTTTAATTTGATGATTTTTTGGGTAATATGAACTTTTCAATTGTTATTCATTATTCACACGATTTTTTGGGAATACTATGGTGTAATAAGCTTTGTGTTGTTTTGTTTGCACAGTTTGCGTTTCATACAATCGATTTAGAATTCATAAATTTTTAGTACCATATTTAACAGACATTTGCAGTTTTTAAGTACTTGTACTAGTACGTGTTTCGAAATCTTTTAGTTGGTTTTTCCGTATATGTTATTAACATAAAAGCATTTCTTCTCTACAATGAAGGTATACAAGCATAAAAATGCCAAGCATTTCTTTTGTCCTAATGATGGGAAAAGCATGAATTTAAAATCAAAATCAAATCTAACTAAAAACTATTCAATTTATAATTTTTTATTAATATAATTTCAAAACTGAAATTGAGGCCATAACCATTATTAATCATTAATAACAATTGATTTATAAATCTCAACAAATTTGTAAAAAAAAAATGTTTTTTATTTCGTACCTTTATCTACTTTTTACCCGATATTCTTATACCTTTTGAAGTGAAGTTGATTAACCTCCATATTATGTGGAGAATAGGAACGTGCTTGTGCGTCTTCAACTGTACTTCTTTATTGTTGCTAAATCTTTTAATACTGTGCAATAAGTAAGCAAAGAACGGTAGGATATAACGAGGATATCGTGTGTACCTAATTTGAACAAACCAAATCAATTTTCGCTTTCTACAGGCAGTCATACATTGTCTTTCTTATACAGCACAGTCCCACTTTATTATTGGATGCAAGCAATTGAATTGAAGTGAATATGAAGTAACGTGTAGTCAGGCCAGGTGCCAAGTTTTGTGCTTGCTTTGCACACAACAGGTCGAGAAAGAAGGCGAAGAAAAAATCCACAGCCAGTTTCAGCCAATATGAAACAGAACACTTCTCTATACTCGTACTTGTGCTCGACAATGTTTAAGCCAGCACAAGTTATAGGTGAGTCTACAATCAATTGTACTAACAAGATGCGAATTTTACTAAACGAACTTAATGTACGGCCACCCTCAGACTCAGTCATATCCACATCTTGCTAATTACACACAACGTGTCGTCATAACGTTTAACATTTAAACGCATTTATGATCATAGTGTGTGTTGTTGTCCTTTTTTGTCTTTTTGTGGGAATTTTGTTATGCTACGAAATCTGTTCTCTGTTGAATGCTTTACATTATTTTCAAGTTCAAAAATATAATCAGCAAAGCGTTGTCCTGGACTCATCACCCATTAGGGAGCCAATAGATGTGAGCAATGTATTACGAGGGCACTCTACAAATCTTTTGAATTCTGCTGGGCAACATTCGTTCACCAGAAACGAAATGAAGCACAAGTTGACCGAGTAACCAGAATACTTTTTTACACCTACTGCATACTACGTTTTGAGTCTGAATTATAACAATGTTAAGCCACTGGGTATATCCCCCAATTCTTAGCCACTGATTTGTTTTCAATGGAGCACCTCTCTTTTTTTGCGATGATATTAGAAATTGTAGCCGATGTCTTAATGGCGCACTGGCGCCAGAACCAATTCATCGCCATGCGATGCTAATTCTAAACGTGGGTATGTTATACGTGTCCTTCCATTAGTTTTCTTTACTCACATGGGCTATCGTACAGTTTAGTTAACATCTACAATGCATGTTAACAAAATTACAGACAGCAAAATGGTATCCCAAGGATATTTCTTCTTAACGGAATCCTCTAATTGGATGCTTAATCAACCCCTAGTTGAACTTTTTAATCAAACCATCTGGTTTTATTTCCTCATGTAGGGTCACTTGTAGACTTATGTATATGGTGACCCTAATATTTCAATAACTTTATGGTTCATTAGCGCACCACGTTCATATGTATATATGAATGTGTGTACGAACGGTCATGATCTAATGAACTTATATTATCTCTCACATATTGCCTCATATTTTAGAATTCATTCCATTTCATTTTGTATTTTATAGAGTGATAATGAACTTAAATTTTATTCTCTCTTCTCCTTCTCGTTTGTTTTCCGATTTTCGCAGGAACAACTGCTGCAGGTTGTAGTGCTAAGAATGAAATCTCTTTTGAAAAATGCTTTTTAATTAAGCGGGTTATTTTTTTAGGAACAGCAGGTTATTTGTTGTTTGTTTTCATGGCCACGTACGATTTGATTGCTTTAAAGTGCGCGCGGAGTGGGATGACTAAAGGAGAGTCATTAATTTATGGTAATAATGGTTCCCACTTAAAAGCAATGGCAGTGGTATAGGTCAGGAAAGGAAATACACTCGCTGGTTTAAGCAGATCTGAGAGATTTATAGTGGAGGTATCAGTAATACGAAATGTGAAAACTTTTTCATAAGAAAAACTAAAATGTATAGGGGTGAAGAAGGATATATTATAAATTTAAAATCAAATCAAATTAGTGTTCTGCATATTAAAACGATTGCTTTTGTGTGTGTACTACTGTACAACTATGCTAGTTATGCTACATCTAAAATAGGTTGGTATTTGCCATTGTTATGTACGTATCATTTATGATCAGTCTCTGATAAAATGTCAATTAGAAAAAATATTAGTATTTTTTGTCTACACAAGGTGGGAAGCGAATTGGAAACTATTCCACAGTTTCAATGTCCTTTCTACAGTTTCTATGTCCTTTCTACATTTCATGCATTCGCAATTATTTGCCGCTCCGATGCGGCTAATTACTCTTCTGTAGAACCAATGTATTATTCTTAAACTGAGGATCCATTTATAGTGACTCTTCACATTCCTTCCCTGCAGGTGTCATTTGCATCCATGAATAACTCCGAAGATAATATTTCTCACCCTACTCCTAAATCTTTTATTTTTGCTTGAAGACGCCATAGTCTAGTATGAAATGCGTGGGATTATTCAAGGAAAGCCCGCGGTTCAAAAAAAACACCAGACATGTCGAACACAACGAAACGGCCACTTCCCCTCAGTAGACTTCTGTCAAAAACTCTTAGAGGAAAATAAAACTGCCATGTGAAGATGCTTGAAACTGTCGTTCGGACTCGAAGTATAGATCCCTTAACGAATGGCTAAAATTAACATACACAATATGGGTGGGGTGAGAAGCTAGATTTTTGTCCTGACAAAAGGGTTGTACTGACCAATTAAGTTAAGTTAAGGCATTTTTAACAAAAATTCGTAATATAAACTGATGAAATCCTAATATGTATTATACAACATTATTATGTTGTGTGCCACTTTTTGCACTGAAAGTTGGTCCTTTGTTGGTCACTATTACTCAGCGCGGCTTTTCCCTAAATTTCCCATACGCTTTGATTGATGACTTTTGCAAATCTCTCATTTTCGCATGGTACGACCGCCAGGGGCTATTTCTTATTTTCCAAACTAAAAAATGGCGCCAACGATGGCAGCTTACAAACCAAATTATTGTGATGGTGTCGATAAATATTATTTTTTTGAATAGGAAACTTTTAAATTCGAGTTTCATTCAAGAAGTCATCGGCCTGAGATCGACTTCTCCGATTAGGGTTTGCGAAAGAATCTTGATTGTGGGGTTTCTTATTCACAACAGAGGTTAGTTGTGAACTTAAAGCTTCGTGATGAACTACTATGGAAGAGTAATGATTTTAAGTTTTACTTTTAACGTGGTACTCAATTGTAGTTATGAAACTAGTTTAAGAAAATTTTTATAAATTGCCATCTGAGTGTTGAGTTGATTACTTAGGATTATGTTCACAACATTTGGCCACAAAAAATTTGCTCTCTGCAATTAAAATTCGACAAAATCCTCTTAAAAAACTTTTGAAAGAATTCGAAATCGAGTAAATGAAATCAAAATAGAGAGAGAGAAAAAAGTTTTAAATTCTCAACAAACCAAAACTAAGATTAGAGAATGGGAAATTCAGAGATAGGAGGAGTCTGTTATAAAGGATTGTATTGTTTGCTTTAATGTTTATTATGAACAACTAAAACAACAATAACTTCAATAAAATCCTTAGTAATCCTCAACAAAATCAAAAACTGCCAACTGCAAGGCAAACATACTAAAATACTCATCCCTGCAGCCCTTTAACTCGCTCCCGAAGTATAATTTTTAACTCCTCTTGCAATACTAAACAGAGCGAACGGAAAAAAGAAAAAAGTTTTAGCTGCTGGTTGGATATGTTGCAGCAACAGCAAATTTATAATAAACAATAAAAAAAAGCCAGACTGGGGTATGGCAAACCAAACAGCATAAAACTATTAAAACTGAAGTACAGCTTAAATTGTTTATATGAACGAACGTACAAGCCGGGCCGCATCAGAGATTTTAGGTGCGAGAAGAGAAGTAAGTCCTCTTAGTCTGGTATGTTAGTTGCTTGCTCTCTGCTCTTCTACGGTTATAGGATTGTTGTGTAGTGATGCAGTTGCCGCTGTTGGTACTGGTACTCCTACTGTTTATGGTCGCGCGGTACATATTTTAACACTTGACCAACATTAGTTTGTTTTTACTCGGATTGTGAAGCTCTAATATGTGTGGAACAGCAACAACATCAGCAACAAATTGTGGTTTAAATATACACTCCGGATTTTTTTTTGTTATTTTATGGTCTATGGATTTATTTTTTCCTTTTATATACACCACACCAGTCTTTTATTTTATGCCACTGCTTCATGGGTCTGACACTACACCAACTCCATATCAGCGTTTGTTTTCTCTCCTTCGTTCTCTGCATCGAGCATATATATATTACATGCAATATTGTAGTCGGTGGAGGGGGAATAGAAACAAGAAAAGAAAAAACTTGTCTGGACTCTGGTTAAAACTAAATGAGGTAAGCACACACACAGTCGTTTATTCAATATGACATGGAATTTATATTCTTCTAAACGGATGCAGTTTAGGCAGAACATTAAAAGAATTAAATCGTTAATAATCCTTTAGAAACATGAAAAATATTTACATATACATATTGGATACTCTGTTGGTATTGGTAGTCTTTGGTTTCATTGTCAGTAGAAATTACCCCATTTCGAACACATAAAGTTAAATTATCCGCATTCAAAGCAGATCAGTCGAAGACTCGTTCCCCCTACCCAGGGAGTTTTTTTTATTGAAATTCGATGCAGATCTAAATGAGACGGATATGGATGGATCCTCGACAACTGAGAATATAAACTGCCTTAAACTATGGTTCGCATGAAGCTGCGACCTAAGAAAACCCTAATAGCAAAAGTAAAACCGCAACTCTCGGTGACCAGTTCACATCACCAATGGGACAAAAGCTGTGTGGAACGTAGCCCCGTTCTATTGAAACTGTCGTTTGTTTTCGATCATCCAATTCATGCCAAAGAAAATTGTTAATCATCGACCTACAGTGCTTGCCGTTAACAGTGATTGCCTGGCCAACATCGTTCTCAAAGAAATATGGACCGATCAAATCCGCACTAAACAGTGACTTTTCGTGGTCGCATTAGATGCCCTTGGTTCTCAAGTGGGTTAGTGTCGTTCTAAATTTGACAATTTTGTTTTGTTAACGCACGTCACTGTCCACGGTCGTCCACCTTCAGTGCTTGGATCAATTGAATTTTGCTACATTGAATATGGCTACAGGCTTAAGTGCCGACGAAAATTCACCAAGTTGCAGTTTAGGAAAGAAAAGGCAAGGCCACTCCAACGGATAGAGGCAATATTTTCTACAGATCCTGCGTTTTGTTGAAAGGCGGGTGTCGATCGAATCGTTTACTGAACCAGTAGACCAGAATTTATCCACCACATTGCGAAGAGTTCTCTCGGTAGGACGATTATAACGGTATGTTCTCCGAACAAAACACACGTTTTGATGAAACAATTTTATTGTTTGGGCGTGTTGTTGAATGCTTAATCCATCTGCTTTGATTTGGCAAAACAGATTTCGTAAATGATAGCTAAGTTGACAGATGTAGCTCAACAAGTCGCCCGTTCTCAACTGTCAAGGTCCTGTTGATAGAACTGATTCACGTCTTCTTGCTATCATGAAAGCCTTTAAAGCTATTTGTTATCCGTTAATTAGCAACAATCTTTAAAACGTTAATTTGAGTAGAAGTGTAAAGTATCAGATTGAAAACATCATTCATCATGTCATTCTGCAATAGCTCTGTCTTTCGCAGTGTATACAAAACAGACATAATAGTGGTGGGTAACAATTGTTAAATGCTTGACCACCATGAAGAGGCAAAATATGAAGAAGATGAAGCAGAAGTAGAAAACAATAAAACAAAATGAAAACGTGAAAAGGAAGAAAGTATTTCGAATTCTATACGCCGTACGAACGAACGAATAGACACAACAAAAAAGCAACAAATAAGAGTTTAATTACATTTCAATTACAATGAGAATGAGAACAAAAAAAAATTAAATGAAGAACAATTATGCAACATGCGCCTCCAAACCAGCTTGACACTTTGATAACTTACCAAGTTGAGGTAGGTTGCTGCCGCTGCTTGTAGTTGAGACAACGACGAAATGGAAACAAAAAAATGATGAACTTTAACAGGCACAATCAAAGGAAATTTTAAACCAATTTTCTAACATTTTGACTTTTATTTGTTACTCAGCGTGGGAGCATCAGGGAGAAGAGCAAGCGCGAATAGAGAGTATGGTGTTGAAAGCCAAGACTCGAGCACAAGGCAGGAAATGCGGTTCACATAATGGAAACAAAACGGCTGTTGTAATTGACAAATTTTGTTATGAATTCTATTTTCCAGTATTACCTGAGTATCTGTGTCTCTCTCAATTTTTTTCTCTTTTATTTTTGTAGTGTTTTACCACTTAAATCCCCAAACATGTTTGAAACAATTTTTCTAGTTTTTTGCTTCAATTTTCCATAATAAAATGTATGCCACAATTGACAAGTGCTTGTTGCTACACTCTCTGTTCCATGGCCAATTTCTTTGCTTTCAATTTATTTCGTAATTGTTGAGCTGCATTTCACTTCGCTGTCCATTTGGTTATCGATAAGTGACAGTTGAACATGAAAAGATGATTCGATTTGTTGAAGCCGATTATAACGATGATGATGATATTTATAACTACAATGTTTAGATGTTGCCATACCATGCAGATCAATGATTACATTGAATTAAACAACTGGTGGATTTTAATGACGAATTTAGTATAGGTATCATGAATTTATGCTGTTGTTATGGCTTTAGATTAACCGGTAAACTATCTGGTGAATCGATGCTATGTTTTTGACTTATTAAAGGATAAGTGCAGGAAAAGATGTTGGCATCATATGCCTACACGGTAGGCCGATTGGGAAAACCATTACACTCTTTTCTACTTTTTGTTTGTTTGTAAGGTTTGATACAAATTTTTTGGGTACTCCTTAGTCAGGAGTACAAGCAAGCTTCTCAGACCACTCATGTTGTATGAGTAAATCTTACCCAAAACTGAAATAGCGAAACTTTTCATGGCAATTCTATTTATTCACAGACTTTTTACCAGATGATGGCTGGGACGAAGAAATGCTTTCATATTTGGTTTTGTTCCAGATGTCACGGGGCTTCTAGACTACGGCGACAATTATTTTCGATTAATTACACATTGCTCTACTGTGGTTACAACGCATGGCAAATCTGTGTCTTTAAAAAATAAAAGTAGAAAAACTCTCACTTTAAACTTCGGTTTATTGAACGCAATGAATTCTAACGATTACGACTTTAATGAACACAAATCTCTTTAAGAATTCGTAATAATTTTCGCAATTCACTGTCTTCAAAGTGGATATTTTCTGCAATCGTTCAAGATATTCAATCACAATCGCAGCACATTTCCTGTTGGCCTGAATCCTGCGTTAAATGCTCGCGTAAGCTGATTTTGTCATTACTGAATAACGTCAGTTAAAAATGGCAGTAGTGGTGCTACTGATTAATACCGGTTACCGGTTTGACAAGCAGCAGTGCATAAAAGCATTTTAGAATGTCATAGTGAAGTAGCAACTCAAATGGAACGATTTCATGTTTCCCTGGCAATGGGGATAAAAGCAAAGAGGGGTAAAGTTGCGTAGGTTATTAGTGCGTACGTTAACGTTAATTAAAGCCCAACTTCAATGCATGTTTTTAGTCAAACGCTGGATGCATAAGTGTTTTAACTTTTGTGAGCCGACAGACTTGCAGTCAATGTTGTGCATTCGTATTCACAAATAATAGCAGAATAAATCTTAAAAAAGCCTTCCACTCCACTCCAGTTTGAACGCAATGTGTTTAGTTTTGTTTAGAATTTTCCTTCTCTCATTACGTACTCACGACGTTTTATGTTTGTCATAATGATGCCCCCTTTCTAAGCTGCATTCAAAGTGCTGTCAGTCCTTTTCATCATTCGTTCCTTTAGTCGTTCATTCAGTCGTTTCTGTAATTTACATTGAGTCCGTGAGTTACTCCTGTTATTTGATTTCCTTACAAATGCTGTATTGTTGTATTTGTAATTGTGCTACTCTCTGGTTATTAATTAGATTTAAATTGTGTTGACTTGACTTCTTAAGTATATATTGTATATTGTGTGTGTATATTGTGTACATTACTGCCGTTGCAAGAACAGGAGACAGCATTAATCCTTTTTCGAACATGTGGTTAATTTAGTTTACAATATGATTTTCTAATTTCTGAAAAGTTTTCAATTTTAATTACGGCTGTTAGTTTAAAAGTCGTTGATCCTTTTAGTGAATTTTTGTGTAGGAGGGGCCACACTTAAAGTGATTGTAATTACAATTCTAGAAGTTGGTCAAGTACCATTTGCAGATATAGCCTATTCAACAGGCACAACCCCAATTACTTTTTATTGAAACCTCTATTCAGATGAAAGGAGTAAAAATCATGAAACACGAAAACCGTTCTAATAGTGGTTATAAGATTTTCTGTTAATATTGCTTGGATTGGTTACGACAATGATAATACATAAAAGGTAGTACTGAAATGTCCTCCATGCGAAACTTTTACGGATGTACAACGCTTTTATGAATGGACAACGCTTTACACCTCTGAATGGGTCCTAGGGTATTAGCCCCACCATCTCACACTGATAGAACGAACCTTGCATACTCTTAGCCGACGGTGTGCAGACTCCAATTCTAGGAAGACATAGACACACCCAGATCGATTATATGTTTCCTTATAAGTTCCTGAATGTACGGATTAACCACTGCAGTGTTTTGTAATAGGAGATAATGGCCATTTTAAACGCGGCGCAATACATATTGCGTGGTAGAGTTCATCTGAAAATGCCTTGGTTTACTCGGACAGTCAATCTACCATTAAGTCTCTAACAAATGTCGGTCATGAATATCAAGAATTTCTCTGACTCTGCTACATTAATATTGATAAGAATCAGTCCTTATGATTCAGTTCTGTCCTTAAGTCACATGGCCATCCGTCGAGCGATTGTGATTCTCATGATCTATTGTCTTATTTAAAACTAGGGAGGAAGAATAGTCACGCTTTCATCTCATGTGTCAGTGCCCTGCTTTCACTATGAAGATATGTAGGTTCTTAACCTCCCATTTATTGTCATGCTTGACGGAACTCTGCAATATTAAGATTTATTTCCTAAGAACATCCGCTAGGCAAGGAAATGTGTAACCGCAGTGTTTGCTAAGATATATTTTCATTCAATTTGAAGTTCCAAGTTCTCATAAGAAAACTCGGTTTAGGTTGTGTGAAATTTTAAAAGATGTATGTTTTCGTTTCGCTTAAATTTTTTTCTGTCTTCATCCATTGACGATAAAAGTTGTCCCCCTATTAAAACTTTCCCTTTCGCCATTCAAATCAATAAAATGCCACTCTTTGCTACCTTAAGAGCAATGCAAACAAACGAAAGCTATTAAAATAATCTGCTTCTGCTAGACATTTCCATTAGAAAAAGTCAAGCTTATGAGATCACCAACTTAAAAACACAATTTTGTAACGTCGTCAAAATCGTGTAAATACCCTATTAGCCTTATTAGTTAAATAATAGGTTTCAGGTTACAACAATTTTCAGTGTTGTAAGTAATGTATGTCTGTTTCTTCAATATTTTGCACCAAGTAATGTGTTGTTAATGTTTCTTTGAGCTTATTTACTCATTTTCTTTAAGACTCCCATTATGGTAATCTTTGACAGTTTTTGGGAATTCTCACTTTTCCTATATTCTTTTTCCATTTATCGAACACCAACAGCACCTCCATGACTATTACTCTCTAACTATAACTCTTAGGAAGTCAAACACACAGGCTCTTGTGTTAACTTGAGATATTGCCAAAGTTTTCTATTTTCATTCCTTTTATTATATTTATTTTGCTTTTATTTTGTTCTTACCGCTTAAGCATTTTATTAAATGAGAAAAAGTTTTCTTTCATGACAAACTAAGGCTGCAATAATAATATCGAGTGGAGTAGAAGCGTCGAACGAGTGACGAACGTAGTTTTATTGAAGAACACTTGAGAACTTTTGCCTGAAGAAAACGAAAATTTAGTGACTATTATAGTACAGGGTGGAGCGTGAGAGCTCTAGAAACACCATTTGATACGCCAACAGTAGCATTAAAAGTTCCCGGCTTCTATGTATTCTTCTTTTATTTTCTGTTTATTTTCGCCAACTAATTCACTTCCTCGGCACGTACTAACGAAAAGATAAGTTATAGCAGAGAAAACATACGAGTAAACATGTTGTTATGGTGATACTCGTACTTTCATTACAGGATGTGCATGTTGACGGGAAGTTGGCCCTTTTAACTTAATTCAAATTTCCCCGGTTTGAGTAAACATTTCGGGTCTAATTTTGTTTTAATTATCATGCTTGATACTTAAAACTAAATGAAAATAGTCTTGGATTCTAAAATACTGTTTGTATTAGTATATTATTATGTTCCGTACTCTGTAGCTGCCGAAGTTTACTGGGACGTGTGTTGGCTTGTGAGACGAGAGTTTGGATTCAAATCTCAGCTCTGTAATTTTGAAAAAAATAGACTTTCTAGTTTGTCGAGTGGTGTGAAATGCTAGACCGAATGTATGTACGTTCCCTGTTCTTTGAGACCCATCTCGCGACAATACTCGCGAATTGTCGAATTCTAGAAAAAAGTGTTTAGTACTACTTCAGTTAAAGCACTATGCATACTATCGCTTTGATAACCCGTAGTTCTATTACTCAAGAAGCTGACTACAAATTCAATAAGAAAACTGAAGTTTACAGCGAAGTGCGACGTTTTTCAAACCACAATATTACCAAGCGGGAAAACTATTCCCAGAATATTGATTAATGGATAACTATTCCATTTTTTGTGAGATTTGAAAACCCAAAGTGTACTATGGATAGCAATTCGATATAAAAAATCAATCAATATTCTCATACGAGGTGTTTAGACAGGCGTCGTGAATAAATTCAGAGAGTTAACAAAATGCCATAAAGAAGTATCTCAAAAATCTGTCATGGATAAAATAAACACACACTAAATGGAGAAACTAGGTTGTAATCCCGACTTAAAGGTTGCAATGACCGACTAAGTAAGTAAACTCTCCCAATATTTTACTACTTATAGCCCTAGACGAATGTTCTTTTCATTCCTTCCCCCGAGTCACTCTCAGATAGGACGCTTATATTCATCGATATCGGTATTAGTCTGAACAGGATCAGGAAGACATTCTAAGAATTTAAATTTCGTTCTGCTGGTGTGGTTGTATGCTTTAATACCTTATATTCCAGTGATCCTTAACATCAAAGCCGGACTTTTTACCCACCAAATTTTTTTCCGTTACATCAATTGATAGCGCAGTTCAAAGTCATCGGCAATTGTACCTAAACCACCGGTGATAAGGAAAGCAATTTCTATAACGAGACTTGAGACTTTGTTACTACAGCCACACGTAAATGTATCGGCCAATTCCGCTTATCAAAAAGGCACAGTGAACGTAGAACACGTAGACCTAAGACTATTCTTCTGCAGACGTTGTTAGCACACGTAGCAATTGCAATTTATGCCCGAAGCAAATCTTGGACGCCTAGTTTTACCACCTCAAAACCTGGAGAGTACAAATTAATGGCCTTTCTAGAGAGTACAATCCATTTTTATCAAGACTTATACGAAGATAGTTTGGCTCTCACCAGTTATTTAATTGCTTCTGATAAACTGCAGCATATTCCCACCGACTGGACAAAATACTCAACTTCTTTCAGTGTGCGACTGTAACCATAGTAGTCTAAGTAACAGCAGCGTAGTATTCGAATAACAGCTAAAAGTTTTTGGGAAACCCTTGAAAGGCATTTAATGTAAAACACATTGGTTTTTGCACGGTTTGAACTTCAAAGTTCAAGAGTTTAGTGGTAAAAGAGAAAAGAACAAAAAAATCTTCTGACGTCTTAAGTGAAACATACGTTGAGACATGAACAAAGATGCAAGATACTGTTGAAGATTATTATGATGTTGATAATAATGATGGTGGTGATGTTTACAAAACTTTAACCATCGAAATATTAAACATGTTTGCCGCACTCGTTTTGTCAGTGTGAAACTAACAATTCATATGCTCTTTATGATGGCTTTAGTGGTGCCAAATAAGTTATTTATATTACAGCTACAATAACAACAGCAATAACTATTAAACAACTGTAGCCATTACATTTACAGATGATGCCGATGTGTCTGCTGCTGCTATTTCCACGTCCAATAAAAATGGCACTGCTTGGCGTGTCAGTTGTCAAAAGGATTTCCCTTTTATTGCCTGCTTGTTTGTAGTGTAATGTTGCAACATTAAAATATGGAGCTTAAGTCAGTTCAAATTACTTGTAAGTCTTCTTCCAGCGAACTATCGCCACTATTTTGAATTGTCTAAGGACACTTCTTCGCCTTTTCATTGTACAAACAACTGCATCACATCACATGTTGTCAGCATGTACAGCATGTGTTACAACAACATTTGTGTTCTCGTTTCTACAACATCAGCACTAGTTGTCATGGCTTCACATAGCCACCGCTGCCGTCACCATCGTCATTGTATTCTTCTTCTATTTCAGTTTTCTAGTCAGTTTTTGTCTAGTTACTGCGGTTATTGTGGTGTGTTTATGATTTTTGCCACTTTTTTTCCAAATATTCTAAAAACGAAGTTTAAAAAGTTTTGCTTCGACGCTGCTATGTATTGCTTTACGAATTGTGTAACCGCGTTTTGACAATTTGGGGTTTTGCTACGCCCTTGTTATTGTTTTTGTTGCTGTTATTGGCAAATCAATTCATCAAATCAAAAATATAAATTTTGAATGAGACAAACCGGCATCATTGCGTATTTGACGATGTGGTTCTAATGAAACTTTATAATCAATACTGAAAATGTAACCCAATTGGCCTAATAGTGTGAATTTTAAAATGTTAAATTATTAATCTATTTTAGTCGGAAATGAGAAATTTATTGCCCGTTTACCTCCTATCGCAGATGTAGCGAGACCAACTCGGAATTCAAGCACAACAGCAGCTTCATGTACTCACATGTGAGATTTAATGAGTGCTGAGAAAGTCGACGAATAAATATTTTTTTTTTCATCTTTCGTTCTGATGTCTGACCTGGGGCTTGAACTCAGGCCTTACGTTTAATGAGCCAACACACTACCTGCTAGACTACGGCGACTTTTACTATCCAATAACGGTAGCATAACTAAGTCCAGCATAATAACTTTGAAAATATTTTATATAAATTTTATTAAACGTGACTTAAAATGTAGATTATAATTTAAACTATAAACAATGACTGTTATAAGGAAATAGAAAATATATGTCAATGCATACATACTATATATAGAGAAACTTCTTGGTAAAAAACTAGAGTTTAAAAAATGAGTTTCTTATTAATTTATTACGGAGATTATGTTTTACATAAAAATGTAGTTTGTTTTGATTTCATACGGATTGGATTTAAATAACTTTAGCTTAGCAATAAATAAAATACATATACATATAACTAATAAAATAGTAAAAATTCTATAAAAAAAACTGTTTAAAAACCTGCAATTGATTTATCATAGTGTGAAACGAAAACGTTATAGAAATATTGGTTTATTGATTATGATGCTATTTTAATGCGACTAAGATGACTAAAGTGTGGTACAACTTCGGCTATCCATTCTGGTGAAATTTCCGTTATTTGACGTAAGAAATTTCGTTCGGTGAGCACAATTTCAGAGAAAATTATATAATCCGGACGATATTTACCATGAAATACACTAGACGGATGAATTTTGGCACGTTGACGACCCGTAATCGTTAAATAGAAATTGTCACGTTGTAGTTCAGCTATATTATCGAAGAGGCCAACTAATAAACACTTTCGTACTTGATCGAAATTGCTGCCACAACTGTTCACTTTTAAAGCTAAACGCTTGACAATTTCCAACAGTTGACTGCGCACATCACGGGCATACTTTAGATTACGGGCATTGAGGAAGTTATCATGACACCATAACTTAACTTTGTCAGTCTTCTGGAAGGCACTGAAAACATTCAGTAACGTTAAATTATCGCCATGTTTTGAATAAAATTTGGCATGAGCCAAAGCTGCTTGTTCTTGCTTTTCTGTACTTGAAAGGAAAACATTTTCACTGGAGAGTACTGCAACTAAGCTTAACATTTCCTCCATACAACCAAATTTCGGAGCTGCCAATAATAGTTTACTGTATTGTGGATCCAAAGGAAACTGTGCCATTTTTCGTCCCAAAGGTGTAAGCTCAGGTATGGTAGAGGCATTTCGTACAGCACCCAAAGACTCTAGTTTGCGGTATGCATCATCCATTGCTTCCGGTGAGGGGTTATCTAGAAAATCAAAACTTTTGCAATCGATACCCAACGCCAATAGCTGTAATACAGTCGAGCAAATATTGCTTCGTAAAATTTCAGGTTTTGGCATTTTTTCAAATTCATTCATTTCCTGTTGCGTATAAGTTCGATAACATGTTCCAGGGGCATCGCGACCAGCTCGACCACAACGTTGCCACGCTTGTGCCTGGGAAATGCGTACTACTCTTAGTACATCTAAACCGGTACTGGGGCTATAAATGCGTCGTTTTACAAAGCCGGCATCTATAACATAACGTATACCCGGTATTGTGACAGACGTTTCTGCGATATTTGTAGCCAAAACTATTTTGCGGGCATTGGCTGGAGCTGGTAGAAAACATTCTAATTGTTTATTTTGTGGTAATTGGGCATAAAGTGGGAAACCCCGCACCCCAGCAATATTACTGAGATTGGTCTTAGCAATCTGTCGAATTTGTTGTGCCATTGCTTCAATTTCTTCTTGACCCGTTAGGAAAATCAATACATCATGGTTTGTTGGTGTATTACGATATATATCAAACAGCGTCACCAAAGTGGCATGTAAATAATCTGGCTGTGATCCTTTGGCATGCATTACTTTTACAGGATGCGTCCGACCTTCCAGATACATGCCTTTTACGCCAAAATATTGAGCAAAATGATCAATATCCATTGTAGCCGAGGTAACTATAACTTTTAATGGAGTCAAACAACGCAGTCTGCGCTGCCTTTGTGCCTCTTTAACCACTCCAAACAGAACATCAGTGCTTACCGTGCGCTCATGAGCTTCATCTAGCATTATGACGGTATAATTGCTCAGCAATCGATCAGCCAAGGCTTCTCGCAATAAAAAGCCATCAGTCATAAAGCGAATACGTGTCTTTTGTGAGGTACAATCTTCAAAACGTACCGTATAACCGACGAGTTCACCCAATTGGCAGTGCTGTTCTTGAGCTACACGTTTTGCCACCGTAATTGCAGCCACTCGACGTGGCTGTGTTATAGCAATCATTCCTTTGTTACCGAATCCAGCACTTAATAGAAACTGCGGTATTTGAGTCGTTTTACCCGAACCAGTTTCACCCATTATAAGAAGAATATCGGACTTGTGGACCTCTCGTATTAACCGCTTTCGGCAGCTCGTGACTGGTAACGCTTGCCGCTGTTGTTCTAATTGTAGTTTAGTTGACGCTGGTTGTGTCGTTTGCTGTTGTATTCCATTTGTTTTACTATTTGCTTGAGATTGTCCATTTGTACAATTAAACAATTTTCCATTAGCATTCTCTTTATATTTCGACTCCATTTTCTTGTGAATGGATTTGCCTTTTTAACTAATTCTTTTATGCGGAGTTATTTTCAATTGTTAGACGTAAACAAACACGTGAACAAGCGTATGCGATAGCAAGTTTTAAAACGGGAGATCAAGAGAATCTAGGATCTGAAATAAACTGATGCCAATATGGTCATGCAGTATAATTCGGACAATTATTATTATATTCAAATAAAACACTTGATTTTGAAAAAATTTTTTTTATCAATTTTTAAAAGCACTTTTAATAACCGATCCGGCCACTTTGACGTCTAATAGATAACTGATACAGTAGTTTTGATTTAGCTGCCTTTTATATGCGTGCTTACAAAAAAGGTAAGTTTACTTGAAGCTTCAAACTGCATTGTATTGTTGTTGTGAAGAAGAAAAGAACATATGATTTATGGAACGCAGGTAACGAAATTCAAAAGTAATTTGATATTCTTGGAACACATTAACATAAAATATAACCCTTTCGAATATTCAGGTACCAGAATTTTTCTATGTAGCCAGTGCACTTTTTTCAAACGACCGACATTGGTATTTTTCGCACAAGTTTTTATGGTTTTGTAGCAAGAGTCATCATTACATATTACAGGTACCTGAATATTCGAAAGGGTAATCTTTTATGGTCCTCAAATTGGTCACTACAAAATTTCCATTCATTATTATGCATTTAAATCTTTCCATAATGATATTTTCTGCCTAGTGAAATATTGCCATCCTTTGCAATGGGTAAAATTCACAGATTTTTCTTTGAATCTTTAAGTGAAATATTTCTATTATTCCGAAGAGTAATAAATGGGATCAAAAAGCACAATATTTTGTAAACAATATTTGTTCGAACACTGCTTGAAACAATAATTACAAACAATTTTCCTCTGGCTTACACACATGCTTCTCACAAATACACCCACATTTTTATCATATAAAACCTTTAAGCTGTTCTTTACAAAGTAAAACAGCGCAGCAAATAAGTACAGCAAAAGCACAAGAGAAACCATAAGAGCTGAAACGTTGTAAGCAATAGTGATCGTTTTGAAATTAAAAACTGTGCTTCACTGCGTTAGTAGAAAATATTTCACTGTACCACTACAGCTAATGAGTTTATTTTTGTTTTTTGACTGTGCTGTTTGCTTTTGCTTTGGGTACAATTGCTGAAAAACTGTAAGCACAGCAGAAATTTAGGTGATTTTGCTAATTTCAAGCAAGTAATACAAACCCTGGTAAATCTTATATAAATCCCGATGTGTTTGGGATTATCAGATTCTTATTGTCTAAAACGATGTGTTCAACACTACTGTCGTCGAAGCTTTGTTGCTTTTCTACGAGTATAATGCGATTTTTTTATTGCGTCTTAAACTTATATTCTACTTTGTAGTTACTTACCATGACATGAAATTGTTCATCGCTTCCCTTTTTAGGTCGTCTGAGGCATTATCGCACCTTTCAGAATACTAATATTAGAGTAGAGTGCTGGCATTTAAATTGGCACAACCAGTGCGATTTAAGACCCCTTCACAGTTTTCATCTCGAATACAAAAGATAAGCTAGTAACTAGGAAGTGCTACTGGCCGAACGAGACACTAAAGTAAACGTTAAAGGTTTAATAATACAGAGCACTGCTAAAGATGTGATACTTAATTGGTCATTACAATCCTTCAGTCAGAATTACGATCTAACTTCTCACACCACTTATGTTGTCTGTGTTAATTTTATTCTTTATTGGCGGCACCTACAGTTTAAAGTCGACTTCGAACGACAAATATTTTTTTGAGACACTTTTCATGGCAATTTTATTTCCTCTCAGACCTATTGCCAGAAATCAGCTGAGAGGAAGTCACCGAAGAAATATTTTTTATATTTGGTTCGATATGTCTAAACTGGAGTTTGAACCGTGACCTCACCTCTAATAAGCCCAATAGACTACGGCGACGACTCCAATTTACTTCAGCACCTCAAATGTATCACGGACTTAAATTTAATGTCATTTTTTTGTATCAGATGATACATTTATACTACTATACAGATACTTATATACTACTATAAACCTGATGAACCTAGACAATCGGGCTGTCTTTCCAACTTTATTGGTTTAATTCTTGAATAATGCAAACTTAGAAATGATAAGTAGGAGTTTATAACTCTCAGTTGTGTAACACTTTAAATGTCAAACAGCATTTTTGTGTGTAAACAGTGTAATATCCTGTATGATATTGAAGTACAATCACAACAACAACAACAATAATTCCCCTCCCCCGAATAAATTCATGGGCTAATTAAGTAGAAAATTATTATTCTTTGATTGCAAAACAAAATCTTAATAAAGTCAGCGTATTGAAGCATTAGCATATGGTTAGACGGTAGAAGATAAAACTAAACATTGAATTCAAAAACCAAAACTATTAGGATTTCCAATAGAATAGCATTGAATTCAATTTATGTATAATGACACTTTGTCACATACAGATGGCTGGCTATATGACTCAAGCAATGTTTATGATTGCACATTTACATGGCTTATCTTTAATTGTAGGCGACCTTATAGTTATGAATTTGATTAAATTAATTAATAAATTCATTAAATAGATTACAACGATAACAACTAAATACAAATACAGTGAACTCGCGATAACGTGAACTAATTTTTACCAAGGCAGTTCACATTTTCGAGTTTGTTCACGTTATCGAGTACTAAAATTTAAAACAAAACATTACCCTATTTAATATGAAAAAGAATATTTTAATATGTAATTAAAAATGCTAAACACTATTTTAAATTTTTTTTTTTTTTAATAATTAGTCAGGCACTCAGTAACCTAAAGCCAAAAATTATAACAAAGTTTTCACTTTTTTGTCAGTAGAAATCTACATCTTTAACAAAACATTGATGAAATCGGTTATAAAAATGTTACATGTCATCCATGATGACTTGAAGAATTTGTAATTCACTGGATAAGTAAAGTTATTGAAACGTCGTGGATTTTTAGATTTTCCAAATACCAGTAAATTAAGTTAAGAGTCCCCGACGCATTTGAATAGCCCATGAAAGTTAATCGTTTCTCCATCTTTGCGCCTGGAGCATTTTTCTCCAATGATCACACATATGTATGTTTTATCTGGCAACTGCTTCAAATATAACTCGCATTCATCAGCATTATAAAGTTGATCTTCACATAATTCTTCTATTTTTGCTTTTAACTTTTCCTTAAATGGGGCAACAAGTTGCGGCTGTGCAGAAAGCTTTTCTCCGGAAATTTTAAGAAGGCGAACACCAAACTTTTGCTTAAATGTTTGAAGCCATCCGTCACTGGCTTTAAACCCCTATAATTTTCTTTAATTTAACCACTTACCGGCAGATTTTTAGTTTCGCGTGTGAAGGAATCACTTATAAAGACTTTTTCCATTCTTGGAAATTCAAATGCACGTAATGTTTTACGCTTTCCAGCACCATAAAGTCGGGGATTTTCCAATTTAAAAACAGATTAAAAGAATAAAAAAAGTGTTCACGTTTTAGAGCTTTCAGATTTTGTTCACGTTTTAGAATACTCTGAAGAAAAATAAATTTGTTCACGTTTCTGAGACGTTCACACTTTCGAGTGTTCACGTTTTCGCGAGTTCACTCTACTACCTACTACTAACTTAATCACTTACTAATGAGTTTAAAGAGATACAATGTGTAGGTTTCTCTATTGAAAGCCTCTATAATGTATAAATTAACACAATAATTATGGTCAATAAAGGTGCTATAAAACAAACGCGTCTAAGCCTGTGAAGTTATTATTTACGCCCAATTTCAATTGCCCGTTAAGCGTGTATTTTGTATGACCAACAGATGACAACAATTTCAGGACAATGATTGATGTCTTTAAATTCAATAAAAAAAACCTAAGAAAATAAGCAATAAAACAGACCAACAGGAATGAGAAAAGGAGAAAAATCCTTTAAAAATAATTTAAAATTCAAAAAATGCATAGACTTTAAGGGGAGAAGAAGAAGATGACAGAAAAAGTGAGTGAGAAAAAAATATTTCAACGTTAACACCTTAAGCCATAAAAATTGTAGTTTATGTTAATTAAGGACGAAAATGCACTGCAGTGAGTTTCAATACTTCAAATCCCAATCTAAAATAAAAGAGGTTGGCTATTTAAATTATAATCTGTTGAACCCCCAAATATTCAAGTTGCTTGATACTCTAAATGCGGATATAGTCTGCAAGTCGTAATTTCTTCAGCACAGGAACTACCCAAAGTTAGTTTGAATAAGGAAAAACTGTCTCATTTTTAAAGCTTCTCTAAACACATTTTCATTCATTTATTAATAAAAACACATGCATTATTTCGGTTTTAGGTGTATAAAGTTCCAAATTGTTTTACAATCTGAATAAATCTCTTTCTTTATTTCTGATGTCCTATGAATTTGCAAGTTCTTTTTTTTTGTAATGAATACATATGTATTCTCAGTGCTAAAAATAAAGAGGTTGACTATTTTACTTCTAATCTGTTGAAGCCCCAAGTATTCAAATAGCTTCATACTCTAAATGTGGATAAGGTCTGCAAGTCATTATTTCGACGGCACAGGAACCACCCACAGTTAGTTTGAATAAGGAAAAACTGTCTCATTTTTAAAGCTTCTTCGCTAAACACATTTTCATTCATAGTTTAATAAAAACACGCGCATTATTTCTACTCCATGTTTCGTTTTCGGTTTTAAGTGTATAAAATGCGCATATGCTATGCGCAAAGGGTATCAATGCTTTTTCTTTATTGACATACCATAAATCTGCAAATTCGTCTTATTGTGTGGTAAAAATGCGCCTTAGTGTTGCAGCCAAACGATATATTGTACTCCCCTCATACTCTATTGTGTAATCCTATAATGTCTCCCACAAGCCTATTGTTCTGGTAAACCACAGAATGCTGCTCGACATCAACAATGCCTGGCGGAAAATGTGTTCCGTTGATTCATTCTCATCGACACAGAATCCGCATGTTGTTTCACATTCTGAATAAATGTACCCTAAGTCTTCAGTGACCTTGAGAACTGAGTGCCATTAACTAGTTGTTTTGTTTCTTGATATTCTGATGCATGACTTAGATCTCCTTTTAAAGTAATTTCCCAATAAGTTCATCTTGCTTTTAATACGAATTATCTTATCGCACCACAAGACTTTCCAAAGTTACTTTGTTACTATGTACATACATTTGAATTATTGTGTATACTGCCTTTAGTATCCATGATCGAATATACTACGAAGCGATTAGAATTACCAGTATATATGGAATAAAACTTCTACCTAAGACTGAGAGACACGTATAACACTTTCCTCTTGGCAGTTGCCAAGAAATATTCACTGCCTTACAGAATCACTACTCCTAAGAGTGAATGATCAAATGAGTGATTTCCGAAATTTATTTTCTATATGCTCCAGTTATGTTGTGTTTAAGGAACACAAAAACCCATAACGGGCCCAACAGTGCTTGTGTGTATCACATACACAATATCATTTTGGTTTCCCAAAGCTACCAGACATCAATCATCTTGAGCACTTTCGCAAGTATTCCAAGACCTTCTGCATTATTTCACTTCTTTCAAAATCAGATCTACAAAGCGGACAACTTTCTCGCTCTCCAGTATAGGTCTCAAGTGGGTTATTGTGTAAAGTTCAAGCATGGCATGGCATAGTTATTGTGCCTCTAATCCGTCAGTAGCCAGTTGTTTACGTACGTACTCGTATATTATTATCTTTACTTCCCAATTCTTCTTCTCATTGTCTCTTATTTTTTTCTGTTATTGCATTTTTTTTTGTTTCATGGTGTTGAACTGTGTACCACACTCATGAATACACTCTGACATGCAAACATCGATTCATTTCTTAAAGCCGATGAGGCAAGTTCATTATAAAATACCAATAAACTCTGTAAACAATCTGTTGAAGCAGGGTACTCCCTTCAAACAACTCAACTGCAAACCACAATTACGATCATTTTGCAAAATCGAAAATCGAACGAAAATCTTTTGACAATAGGACAGTAATTATTGACATCTGCAATTCTTTTGTCTTTGGAAAAAGAGAATCTCAGACACAGCAATTTTAGGTTCGCTTTAGAAAATTTTCAGCGAGCGATTATATAAGAAATTTAATTAATTTTTATTATTGCTTTTCGTTAGAATTTTTAAAGTATCACTGATGGTACGTAACTAAATTAAATTTTTTGTGTGATATTAAAGACTTTAGTCACCTGATTCCATTCAGATGCTTTCAATATTGATATCTCATTGAAGTATTCGCCCCTAATTGGAAAGGAATAAACTGGGCAATCTATTACCAGAAGAATTCTTTTTCATTTCAGCACGTAAGAGGATGTGAAATCTTTTCATATCAGTAGAGTTTCAAACTGCTCGTTATACTACCCAATACATACATTACATAATTGGCCATTAGAACCCTTCAGTCAGGATTACGGTCTAGCTTCTCACACCATTCATGATGTGTGCGTTAATTTTATACGTGAGTGGCGAGACCTACAATTCAACGTATTCTCCGAAAGACAGATTTTTGAGGAACTATTCGCGGCAATTTATTTACTCTCAGAATTTATGCCACAAATCTGCTGAAAAAGTCGACGAAGAAATATTTTTTTTTTTTTTTCATCTTTCGTTCTGATGTCTGACCTGGGGCTTGAACTCAGGCCTTACGTTTAATAAGCCAACACACTACCTACTAGACTACGGCGACTTTTACTATCCAATAACGGTAGCATAACTAAGTCCAGCATAATAACTTTGAAAATATTTTATATAAATTTTATTAAACGTGACTTAAAATGTAGACTATAATTTAAACTATAAACAATGACTGTTATAAGGAAATAGAAAATATATGTCAATGCATACATACTATATATAGAGAAACTTCTTAGTAAATAACTAGAGTTTAAAAAATAAGTTTCTTATTAATTTATTACGGAGATTATTTTTTACATAAAAGTGTAGTAATGAAAATTTAAAGGACGGACAAACGGACGGACATACATATATACATACATACATATTAATAGTATATATAATGCACACAATTAAAAAAAAAATGTTGTTTGTTTTTACAGAGGATTACAATTTGAGAATTTTCAACTACTGTACACAAATTCAACTAAATAAAAATACGAAAACAAAAATACATACATATGTACATAAATGAAAAATTTTAATTCAAATAAAAAAAATAAAAATATACAAGGTTTATAAATGTGATGATGGAGGTAAAAAAGTGTGCTAAAAATATATGAAAACATAAGAAAACATTTTTTTTTTTTTTTTATTATTTATTTTATTTGAAAATAAGAAAACATAAAAAAAAACAAAAGAAAATGAATAATTCTAAACATTTCTAGATAAATTAACTAAATTATAATAAAAAATAATGATGTTGATGTTGTTATTTACAGCATAAGTCTGGAACGAGATTTCTTCATGCGCTGCGTGGCACCACCAAAACCATCACCATTGCATGACTTTGTTTTGGCACGATAGTGGCGATATACCTCATTGTAAGAGGGCTCTAACATCGGACGATAAGCATGAGGAGTGCAGTGTTCAATATGAGTTTCGAAGAACTCCTTGTAGCCGTTATGCAACAAATATATTTCGGGATAATCTAAGGCGGGATAAGCATTAGCGTTGCGCTCCCGATCGAAGTTGCGTAAAAATCGCGATAATTTTGGACCACGTTCTGATGAGAACTCACAATGAAATATTATAATATTGCGCTTGCTGCCAGATTCCTCGTTTCTGGTCTGTTGCTGTTCAGTCTTTTGTTTGGTAAAGAACTCTTCGATGATTTGTTCTTGAGTATATAAATTCTTTGCGCCAGTAATATGGCCACCCTCGTATTCGTAAGGATAACGGCAGTCGATGATTTTAAAGTTGGCTACTTTATCATCAAAGTCACCTTTTAAGAGACGAGCCACAGTTTCACTTGTAATAGATTTTAGATCACGATGACGTCCCTCGATGAGAGGTAAAACGTACGGTTTACTAAAATCACCAATTAGATCGGGTTCGTCTTTGTTTTCGGAACGATTTAGAGCCGACATGATCTCAGCGTCGTTCATGGACATACTTTTGCGTAATATAGGGTGGGTTATCGTGCTATTTTTGCTGGTGCCTGCCAGCGCCAAGCATGAGGGGGAGTTGGCGGCAGGTGAAGTTTTGCTAGTACTGTTGCTGCCTATGAATGAGCCATCGAGATTCTTCTTTACGTCACCACGGTAGCGTTTTGTTTGTATCGGTGAGCAGGTGGTAGATGGTGGCTCGGGACGCTTAAAGCTGTAGTTGCCATTAAGACGAGAACTAAAAGGAGTGATATTGGCGGCATTAGCATTGCAGGCATTAACTGACTCTGGTGTCTTTGGCTGAAGCAATTGCGTATTTTCCATCATACTCAAACAACGTCTTACTTTAGGTCTACGCATTTCTGGTGTCTTAATGGGAGAATTTTTAATGGTTTGACCCCTAATCAAAGAACTTAAATCATTAGGCAAATTTAAAGCAGTCGATTGATCGGGCTGATTTTGACTGACATGGTCATCTTCGTAGAACGATGTCTCTTCCATACCTATATCGAACAAGGAAGCATCGAAGTTCAAACGATTTGAAGATGGTTTACGTGTTGAACGTTGGGCTTGAAAACTTGGATCCAAATTGTTTAAAGATTCTTTTTCGTCGTCTAATTTATCATTGTCAACAATATCGCCATTGGCATCACCATTCCAGTACTGGTCCTTTGCTGAGACTATTTTGGCATCTTCTTTATAACGTTGAGACCTTTTGGAAACGTTTGCTTTTCCTTTACGTCTTACTGGCGTTGTGCCTTCGTCATAACCGCAATCAGCAGCCGTAGATGATGAATCTTGCAAACTGTTCCCGCCGCACAAGGAAGTTTCATTTAAATTAATCGATATCTCCGTAATGGGAGACAAAATTCCCTGATTTACTTCCTGAAAATTACGTTTGGGACGCAATATGACCGGCGACTCAAAGTAGGCGTCCTCCAAATATGAATTGTCCAAACCTTTAAGGCGTTTACTGTGACGATTTTCGATTATGAAATCTTCACCATCGCTACCCAGAGAATTGTCATCCGATTCTGAATATCGTTCCGGTGCGCGTTTTAATGATTTCCATCCTTCGGCATTAATATGACGATCAGGAATTAAAGAGGGGCTCAAGCTTGAGGATTCCATTCGAATTATTATATTCAAAATAAAAGACTTGATTTTGAAAATTTTTTTTTATCAATTTTTAAATGCGCTTTTAATAACCGTTTCGGCCACTTTGACGTCTAACAGATAACTGATACAGTAGTACTGATTTAGATGCCTTTTATAGAAGTGCTGAGAAGCGAGGCCGTAATCCTGACTGAAGGGTTGTAATGACCAATTATGTATGTATGTATGTTATATACGTGCTTACAAAAAAGGTAAGCTCACTTGAAGCTTCAAACTGCATTGTATTGTTGTTGTGAAGAAGAAAAGAACATATGATTTATGGAACGCAGGTAACGAAATTAGAAAGTAATTTGAAATTCTTCGAACTCTTCTCAAACTATACGAAGGAGGACAGTTTTACGAACACACTAACAAAAAAGGTAACACTTTCGAATATTCAGGTACCAGAATTTTTCAATGTAACCAGTGCACTTTTTTTCAAACGACCGACATTGGTATTTTTCGCACAAGTTTTTATGGTTTTGTAGCAAGAGTCATCATTACATATTGCAGGTACCTGGATATTTCATGGTCATTATATTTTATGGTCCTCAAATTGAATTAAATCTTTCCATAATGATATTTTCTGCCTAGTGAAATATTGCCATCCTTTGCAATGGGTAAAATTCACAGAATTTTCTTTGAATTTTTAAGTGAAATATTTCTATTATTCCGAAGAGTAATAATAGAATGGAATCAAAAAGCACAATATTTTGTAAACAATATTTGTTCGAACACTTACTTACTTACTTAATTGGCCATAACAACCCGTTTAACGGATTTCGGCCTGCCGCAACACATCCTTCCAGGCGCCTCTGCTTCTTGCGCGCCTAACGCCAGTTGGTCACACCAATCGATGACAGGGCTTCCCCGATTTGGTCCTTCCAACGGATACAAGGTCGTCCTCTTCGCCGACTTCCTCAGATACCTGCATCAAATACTCGTCTCGCCGGAGCATCCTCATCCATTCGAACGACATGGCCGAGCCAGCGCAGCCGCTGGATGTTAATACGCTGTACAACGTCAATGTCGTTGAGGAGCTCATAGAGCTCACTATTGAATCGGATACGGAAATCATCGCCAACACGCACTGGACCGAAGATCTTACGTAGGACTTTTCTCTCGAACACTCTCAAGGCCGCTGCATCAGTACTTAATAGGGTCCATGCCTCAGCGCCATAAAGAAGCACGGGTAGGATGAGTGTCTTGTAGAGTGTTAGTTTTGTCGCACGAGAGAGGTCTCTGCTACTCAATTACCTATTGAGACCATAGTAGCACCTGTTGGCAAGAGTGATCCTACGCTTGATCTCCAGACTGACATCATTTTTGGTGGTAACGGCGGAGCCAAGATAAATAAATTCCTTGACTGTTTCAAAAGTATAGTTATCGGCCGAAATCTGAGAATCAATACGCCGCACGTCTCTACTTGTCGATAACATATACTTTGTTTTGCCCTCATTTACTGCCATACCCATCTTGGTAGACTCCCGTTCAATAGCACTAAAGGCAGCAGTAACATCTCGCTTGGTACGCCCTATGATGTCAATGTCGTCAGCGTACGCAAGCAGCTGGACACTCTTTTGAAAAATAGTGCCGTTGCGATGCACTCCCGCCTTTCGCAGAACGCTCTCCATGACGAAGTTGAAGAGGTCGCATGATAAGGGATCGCCTTGTCTGAAACCTCGCACGGTATCAAAAGGTTCGGAGAGGTCCATTCCTACCTTGACGGAGCTGCAGGAGTTGCTCAACGTCATTCTGCATAGCTTTATCAGCTTCGCAGGTATACCGAGCTCAGACATTGCGGCAAAAACACGATCCCTTATGGGGCTATCGAAGGCTGCCTTATAGTCGACAAAAAGATGGTGTGTGTCGACTTGTTGTTCATGGGTCTTTTCCGTAGTACGCGTAGCGTGAAGATCTGGTCGATGGTGGACTTGCCAGGTCTGAAGCCGCACTGATAAGGTCCAATCAGTGTTTTTACGAGTGGCTTCAATCGTTCACACAATACGCCTGTAAGAACCTTATATGCGATAGGGAGAAGACTTATACCCCTGTAGTTGGCGCATATCGTAGGGTCTTCCTTTTTCAGGACAGGACAGAGGACACTGAGGTTCCAATCGTTGGGCATACTTTCCTCTAGCCATATTTTGTAAATAAGTTGGTGCATGCGCCCTACCAACTCATTACTCCGGTCTTAAACAATTCAGCAGGGAGGCCATCAGGACCCGCCGCTTTAATGTTTGTAAGACGCATAATCGTGACTTTGACCTCTTCATGGCTAGGCGGCAGAATCACCACGCCGTCATCGTCGATCAGGTTCGGAACATCATCTCTAAAGGCGGAATTGTTGTCGTCATCACCTTGCAGCAGAGTAGAGAAGTGTTTCCTCCATAACCTCAGCACCCCTTGTGGATCTGTTACCAAGTTTCCGTTTTCGTCTTTGCAGGAAGACGCTCCGTGCTTATAACCCTCGGTTAGACGCTTAACCGTTTGATAGAATTTTCGAGCGTCATTCCTGCATTTATACACCTCGATTTCCTCACGCTCACGCCTTTCCTGCTCCCTCTTCTTGCGTCTGAAAAGGCGTCTCTCTTCCCTTCTCCTCTCTCTCGAGATTAATGCCCAATCTCGTTGGCGCCTTGTCCCATCTGGTTTCTCCTCTATTTTGAATATTAATCCCGTGGCTTCACTGGACATTGATTATCTCCCTGCGAAATATTGTTTCAACAGGGGTATTCAGTTTCTGATTCAGAGCAGGGGGGACTAAGACCTTGACATGATCTTCCCCCGGAACTCCTTGATGTATACACCGATGGCTCTAAAGTCGATAACGGGGTTGGTAGCAAAGTCTACTCTAGGAAACTGGACCTGAACATTTCACTCCAGCTGCAGGACTATTGCAGCATATTTCAGGCGGATGTAATTGTCATCTACCGGGCTGCTCAATTTATCCTCACCAACGGTGTTCCTTTCACTCGAATCTTGATCTTTTATGATAGTCAGGCTGCCATAAGATCTCTGTCGAATGTTGTGAATAACTCGTCACCTTCGACCTTCTTTCTGGGCGCTTCAGTGTCACAGTAATATTCCACTAACGCATAGTAATAACCACTAACGCATCATGACTAGGGGGCTTTCCTTACACTGGGTAACACAATGGGTCATATCGTTAGTATAATTCGCAAAGACGCTAAGTCCACTTTTTTTCCAAAATTCAGATTTTAATGCAAAACGGTAACATTATGCAAAATACATATTTTACAACAACAAAAAATGTCATTATGTAGTTTAAAGTTGTTGTAATTTTGTGGTTGGCCAAAACGCTAAATCCACAAAATTACGAAAAATATTAAAAACACGTGCTAATTTTTTGCTTTAATTTGATTTTTTTGAGTTGATTTTTGATCTAGGTCATTTAAAGAGAGCTATTTTGTAAAAATAATGGCGTTTAAAAAGTTTACAAATTTTAAAAACTGGAAATGTTACAATGTTTTTTATGTCTCCTGTAAAATTTGAAAAAAAGGGACTTAACACATTTGCGAATTAGACTAACGATATGAATTTGTTCATCGCTTCCGCTTTTTAGGTCGTCTGAGGCATCATCGCACATTTCAGAATACTAATATTAGAAAAGAGTGCTGGCATTTAAATTGGCACAACCAGTGGCAACAACAACAAGAGAGAAAATAGTAACTACGAAGTGCTACTGGACAGTCGAGACACCAAAGTAGACGTTAAAGGCTTAAAAATACAGAGCACTGCTATAGATGCGTTACTTAATTGGTCATTACAACCCTTGAGTAAGAAGTATGACCTAGCTTCTCACACCATTTATGTTGTGTGTGTTAATTTTTATACATGAATGGCAGTAGGTCTGTTTGAAGTCGAATTTAATTCATTTTTAGTCATTTTCAGTGATGCCACCTGTCCGATATTGGTCATACCAACTTAGAACCTTTGTCGGCTCATGCGCAACAACTTTGCTAAAGATCGTAACATGATTAAATGCATTTTCAGTGTTGCCACCTGTCGGATATTAGTCATATCAACTTAAAAATCTTCGGCGGCTCATGCGCAACCACTTTGCTAAAGAACATAACATAATCAAATACACAGTTTACGATTCAATTAATTTTGAGTAATTTTCAGTGACGCCACCTGTCGGATATTGGTCATACCAATTTAGAAACCTTCCCGGGCTCATGGGCAACAACTTTCCTGAAGATCATAACATGATCAAATGCAAAGTTTACGATTCTATTAATTACATACAAACAAACATTCATTTTTATATACCTACATATATAGAAGATTAGATAGAGCTGACGGGTGACGTATACGTAATATTTTGTTAGACAATAACACTCATACTATATAACTCATATAACTCTTTCCAGACATACAGGAAGATATTGTTTAAGAAAATCTGTTCAGCCGTTTAGCCGTCTATAGACTTTAAACAAACCCACAAACAAATAAACACACATTCATTTTTATATATAAGAAGATTCAGTATCCCTTTGTATTTACTCACCATCACATGAACTTGTTTATTGCTTCCGCTTCTTAGGTCGTGTGAAGCATTATCGCACCTTTCAGAATGCTAATATTAGAATAGAGTGCTGGCATTTAAATTGGCACAACCAGTGCGATTTGAGACTCCTTCACAGTTTTCACCGCGAATACAAAAGAAAAACCAGTAACTAGAAAGTGCTACTGGACGGTCGAGACACCAGAATAGACGTCAAGAGTTTAAAAATTACGATCTAACTTCTTCCACCACTTATGTTGTGTGTGTTAATTTTATACATGAGTGGCGGGATCTACAGTATAAAATCGATTCCGAAATGACAGATTTTTAAGAAACTCTTCATGTTAATTTTTACTCTACTCTCAGAGGTTTTGCCAAGCATCGGCTGAGAGGAAGTCGCAGAAGAAATATTGTTTTACATTTGGTTCGATATGTCTAAACTGGAGTTTGAACCGTGACCTCACGTTTAAAATGCCAAGACTACCTACTAAACTATGAACATGAACATCAATTTCAAGTTTTTTTTTTTATCAAATGAGATAACAATACTACTATAAACCTGTCGAACCTAGATAATCGGGCTGTCTTTCCCACTTTATTGATTTGATTCTTGAATAATGCAAACGGAGAAATGATAAAAAGGAGTTTATAACCCTCAGTTGTGTAACACTTTGAATCTCAAACACCATCTTTCTGTGTAAACAGTGTAATATCCTGTATGATATTGAAGTACAATCACAACAACAATAATTCCCCTCCCCCAAATAAATTCATGGGTTAGCTAAATAGAAAATTATTATTCTTTGATTGCCACATGACTAGACTTTTAAAATAATGAGTGAGTGGCATATTGCAAAACAAAATCTCAAGATAGTCAGTGTATTGAAGCATAAGCATATGGTAAAATATAAACTGAACATTGAATTCAAATTCAAAACTATTAGAAATTTCCAATAGAATAGCATTGAATTCAGTTTATAATGAGACATTGCCACATACACACATACATCCCAAGCAGATTGCTTGCATATGGCTCCTACCATGGCTATGATTGTACATTTACGTGGCTTATCTTTAATTGTAGACGACAATATCGTTATGGAGTTGATTAAATTAATTAATAAATTCATTAAATAGATTACAACAATAACATCTAAATACAAATACTACCTACTACTGACTTAATCACTTACTAATGAGTTTAAAGAGATACAATATGTAGGTTTACCTATTGAAATCCTCTGTAAGCATAAATTAACACAGTAATTACACTGGTAATCGTTTATTCCACATTAAGGCTCATACCTTCCCTCCATTAACTGCTTCTAAGCCTGTGAAGATATTATTTACGCCCAATTTCAGTTGCCCGTTAAGCGTGTATAATTTATGACCAACAGGTAACAACAATTTCATTGATTGATTTCTTTGAATTCAATAAAAAAAAACGTAAGAAAAGAAGCAATAAAACAGACCAACAGACAAACAGACAGTGCATTCAGGAATGAGAAATGGTTAAAATCCTTTAAAAGTAATTTAAAATTCAAAGAATGCAAAGACTTTGAAGTGGAGAAGTAGAAGATGACTCAAGAAGTGAGTGAAAAAATATTTCAACGTTAACACTTTAAGGCATAAAAATTGTCGTTTATGTTAATTAAAGACAATTGTGCACTTCAGAGAGTTTCAAATCCCCACCTAAAAATAAAAGAGGTGGGCTATTTAACTTCTAATCTGTTGTATTCAAGTAGCTTCATACTCTAAATGTAGGTAAAGTCTGCAAGTCGTTATTTCCTCGGCACAGGAACTACCCACAGTTTATTTGAATATGGAAAAGCTGTCTCATTTTTAAAGCTTCTCTGAACACATTTTCATTCGTAGTATAATAAAAACACATGCATTAATTCTATTCGATGTATCGTTTTCGGTTTTAAGTGTATAAAGTTCCAAATTGCTTTGCAATGTGATTAAATTTCTTTCTTCATTACTCATATCCCAAAAATTTGGAATTTCATCATATTGTCGTAACAAAAACCTGCTTTAGTACTGTGACAATACTGTACTCTCCTTAAACTTTATGGGTATCCTTATAATGTCTTCTGCTAGCCTAATACCCTGTCACACTTCAGGATGCTGCATTCATGTGATTCCCTCTGGGATGCATTATTGTCTCACAGGTTCAATCTTACCGTTTTAGAATATAAATGTTGGGCTCGAGATAAACCCCATTCAAAACATGTCAGAGTCTGCAGAGTCCTGGCAAAAGTGCGGTTGTCGACCTCATGTTATTTCTTGATAGTCTGATAGATGATTCAGATTTATTCTTCTTATGATTTTCCAAAATGTTCGTAACGTTTTTAATACGTCTTATCGTATCACCAAAAGAACCTCCAAAACTTGATCTCCTGCTTTCAGTAATTAAGTGACACTTAGAAAGAAACCAAAAAACCTTTCGCAATATTTATATAATTCAGAATTTTATTCTACGCGCACAGAGCTGGGTAAATATGTTTCTATATGAAGTGCTCACGCCAGTGATGTTAAAAAGATACTAAGTGGCACATCCTGATTAGTACACAAGGAGCGTCAGGGCTTAACATTAACGATACTTAGCAGAGGAACTTAACTTTTCTCTTAAAAAGGAAACATTTCAAGGCTCCATTGAAGTCTACTTTCAAAATCCTTTAGGATGCGTTACCAAATAAGTCAGTGGGTGTGGTTGGTGTTCATGAAAAAAATATTAAAATGTGAACAAAATATGAATGAAGAATCATTATCTACTGATGAAATGATTATCAAGACAAAAACATTCCAGAGCAGTCATACAGCCATACAAGTCTAAGCTCGCTTTTGTATTAAATAGTGGTAAAGACTTGAGAGCTGTCCATATAATAAAACTTTTCAACATGGAAGTTGTACTGAGAAATGACAGCGGTCAACGTGTTACGTGATCATCATGTGGATGTGATCGTAATTTTGTGGTCTCGAAATGGAGATAAAGTGTCAGTAGCCCCAAGGCACTAGGATGAGATCAACATCATTGGCATCACCTTTTGCTGTCGTTTATGAGGCTAAGGAAATACGTTGGGATTTTACGATCCGCAAAGACATATCAGACTCTATCGCACAGCGAGCGCAAGCGGGTGGGTCGATAGTAGTGTTTTTCATTTCCCGAATTGATTAATTTCCCGGGAAACCGGGACTGATTTTGAAATTTCCCGGGATGCCGGGAATTCCCGCCTAGAACATAAAATCATATATTTACTTTGTTAAGTATGTATTTTTTATTTTAAATTCATATTAATGAGATCAAAAACATAAAACAAAATAACAATAGAAACATATAAAAGGTACAGTTCTATAAAAAAATAAATAATTCAATGTACTGTAAAAACTAGTTAAAAATATATACATAAAACATAAAAAAACTATATATCTATTAACATATTTATTTAATATTTTTAAAATGAGTTTTTAAACCGACAATGCGTTTATTGATGCATCTGGAAGTCGGTTTCTGATTTTAGTAACATATTGACCCTCGAGAGAGAAAACTCTCTCGCTTTCAACAGATGTTGGTTTATAGTTAACAAGGCCTCTAAAAGATTTTTTATATTTCCCGTTTGCTTACCAGATTTTCCAAAACATTTTAAGTCTTTTTTTATCGAACCGGTCCGGTAGGTACATTAGTGTTTGATGTAGATATTTCACTAATGTTATTTATTGCATCGTTTAAATGTCCTCAAAATTTTTATCTTCTAAAATATCATTATCGTTGCTTTCTATTTCTTCTAATTCTATATTTTTTTTTAGTAAAAAGGCGGCTACAAATTTGTTCTGCATATAAAATAATTGAATGTTTTGAAGCATTCGGAAAAAATTTATTATTTTTATTAAAAATTTCAGGATCTTTCAAGTATTTGGTGAAGGTATACAATTTTATATCTCTTCTTTCTCTAATTCGGTATATAAGAGATTCAAACATTGCCATTCCTAGTGAAGTACGTCTAAATGTTGCTAAATAGTCAAAAATTTTCATGCACAATAATTTCCGGGAATTCCCGAACAAATTTGCCGGGATTTCGGGATTGAAAAATTTGTGGAATTCCCGTCCCGGGATTTCCTCTAGTTCTAAAACTTTTTATGCCACAAATGCAATGCACAGTAGTCTCTACTGGCTAAAGGTAGGTTTAGTAAAAATGCTTGAAGTCGTGGAAATGTAGGACCATCTTGGAATTGTTTCCAAGGCTTCTTCAATACGTTAGATTTTTAATACTAATAAGGAATATTTTATTACGATAGATATAACGAGACCATCATTGCTAGCGATATCACGCAGATGATATAATTTCTACTCTTTCAGCAACTACACAAATATTCCAAAACATTTTGCATCATTTCACTTCTGTCAAAATTAGATCAACAAAATGGACGACTCTCACTCCACAATATAGGTCCCCAGTAGGTTATTGTGTAAATGTCAATACATACGATGGCATAGTTGTTGTGCCTCTGACTTGTCAGTAGCCAGTGGTATTCGTGTGTACTTATCTTATTGTCTTTACATCACCTCTCTTCAACTCTTCTTCTCCTATTTGCTTCTTTTAGTGCTCTTTTTTGTTTGTTTTATGGTGATAAACTGCGTGCCATATTCATAAGTATACACTCACATACATATAAACGGAGCACCATTTCTTAAAGTCGGCGAGGCAAGTTCATTATAAAATATTAGAGTCCGACCGAACGTTCGGGTACGGGTTCGGTGTACGGTAAAAAGTGACGTTCGGCCAAAGTTCAGCGGTCGGTCAAAATTTTGCCGAACACCGAACTTTTTATTTAATTTATTTCAAATTAAAAAAAAAACAGAAAACAGGTTCATCTTTATGGGAAAAGCATGATTCTGCTTCACATCAACCTCAAGACGAAAATATTTTCGAGAAAGAAATCAAAATCTATATATATGAACCATTAAGTGATCGCAAAACAAGCATATATGAATATTGCAACTCCTGTTCATTTGCAAACCTTAAGGCTGCAGCCAGGAAATATCTATCAGCACCGCCAACGAGAGTTTCTTGTGAGCAACTATTTAGTGCTGCTGGCCAACTTTATTCAGATAGACGAAGTAACCTTAAAGGTATTAATGCAGAAAAGTTACTATTTTGCCATTATAATATAAAAACAATGAATTTTGAGTACAAACTACATATACTTAATCTGGGTTTTTTTACAGTTCTTCCTAAGTGAACTATAAAACCCGATTTTTATATTTTTCTCCAAAAAAAGGACACAAACCATTTCTTTTCTAAAAAAAAAAATAAACTAAAAAGTACAAATTTTTTTTTATTTTTTAATACTACATTTTAAAAGTACATACATATATTTTTCTTAAATGTTATGAATTCGTTGTTTTTTGTTTTTATCAATAAATTCCAAAAATGTATTTCTGATTTAATACTTAATAACAGAAAGTTCGGGTTCGCCGAACTTTGAATCCCGAACTAAGTACGGGTTCGGCCGAACTTCAAAATTGGCCGAAGTTCGGGTTCGGTGTTCGGTACCGAACGAAATTTGGAGTTCGGTCGGACTCTATAAAATATCCATAAAATTTGCACCCTATCTGTTGCAAGCAGGTTACTCTCTTCAAACAATTCAACCACATGTACGATCATTTTGAAAAAAAACAAGCGTTTCTTATGCAGCAGTAAACCATAGACTGTGCAGCATAACAATTTAAACAGAAGGCCATGTGTGTTGCCAGTAAATTGTGGTTTTCATTGCAGAACAGACAAGACCGACTAAAGTCTAAGCTGCTGTTGATAGCCTCTCAATCTGGTTCTTTTTCCTTACCAATGTAGCGGAGCTAGTGGCAGTGGCATAGTGGTTCAACAACCTATAATAGCCTGCGGCTTTAAACGAGGCGTTATTCTAATTGATTTGCCCGCTTAAGTTTATCCATTAAGAGTTCGTTCTCTGGATACTTTCTCCCTCTCTCTATCCCTTCTGCATTTTTTTTATGTGAGTAGCTCTTTCAAACCAATAATTAGGTTTTATGGCATGGTCATCAGCATCGTCATCGTCATCTTGCGGTTGAGATTTCTTATCGCGAAGGGAATAAAATTATAGAGTGATGCAAACGTTGCTTTAATGGACTCTTCTGATGATTTTTTCTTTTTTTTTAAATTATTTGTTGACATGTGTAACCAAATATTTGGAAATCATTTTACCAAAGAATGGTGAACAAATGAATTTATTTTCTTTATGAAATATTAAGGAACCACAAACATTTACTGCGGTGACTGTTATGCTTTTTTTAATTTCTTTTAAGAACTGTGGCTTTTTATGCAAATGCTTTTGTACTTAAAAGCAGGAAATGCCACACAGGTAGGCGTAATTAGCTGTAAGGCATTGCGTTCATAACAACACTGGTCCTTTCACTAGATGAATCACATAAACTCTTCCCTATAATGGTGTTTTGTGTCGTTATCGGCAATAAACAAGTTTCCAGCACTATTTTCATTTTGTATTCGTTCCAAGTCACATGGTCCCAAAAAAACACAGGAAAATCTCCCTTAAATATTTTCCCAGCCCACTTCTGTCTTAAGACCCTTTTGTCAATCGTACTTAAAGTTGAATACACAAGGGTATGATAAATCTCATCATATTTCAGACTCGTGAATGTTCGTGTGCAGTAGCCAGCGTTGCCAAATGTGCAGATTTATCTGCATTTAGCAGTTTTTCTGAGCATTGAGCAGTTTTGAAGTTTTTTGTTTAAAAAAGTAAGTTTTTCTGTAAATTATGCAGATTTTGCAGTTTTTACATTTAAATTTTTTAATTTCAATTTTGTTATTTTAATCCCAATTTCTAAAGCCATAATTCTGAAAAATAACAATAAAAGTATTTTTAATTATGTCGTTTTGTGCCAAATGTAGTAGAAATGAACTACATTCAAGGAACAGATGATGAGTGGCGTGAACTAATGCACATTAATTTTGAAGACTTGGGTTTATTAGAAGTAGAAAATATTGAAACTTTTTGGGAAGTCATATTTAAAACAAAACGTGGCGACGGAACTAAAGCTTTTCCTAATTTAAAAAAACTGGTATATGCAATTTTGTCAGTACCTGTTGCAACTGCTAATGTTGAAAGAATTTTTTCACAAATTAATATTAATAAAAATAAAACTGGGAACAGATTAGAAGTGCCAACACTGTGTGGCATTTTAAGAACTAAAGATTTTCTTAAAAAAAATAACAGTAATTGCAGCAATTTCGTGCAATCAAAAGAAATGGCAATCAAATTTACCAAAGAAATGTACAAATCTAATTAGTATTAAGTGATAGGAGAAATTAACTCAATTTACGAAAATGCATGTTATTTCAAATACTTTTTATAAAACTGAATTATATTTATATTTTTTATTATATGCATTTAATTTAATTTGTTTTGTTATGTTTTAATAAAAAAATATATGAACTGCAATATATGAACTAAATTTTTTGGATGTGCAGTTTTTTCAGTTGAAAATCAGTTTTTTTTCTTTAAATTTGCAGTTTTTGAAAAAAAAATTATGGCAACGCTGGCAGTAGCCCAATAGTCATACATAAATGACCATTACAACCCTTCAGTCATGATTACGGGCTAGCTTCTCAACACCACTCATGTTGATTGTGTTTAATTTTATACATGAGTGGCGGGACCTACAGTTGAAAGTCGACTCCGAAGAACAAATTTTTGAGAAACTTTTCATGGTAATTTTATTTATTCTCACAGCTTTCGCCAGAAATCTGCTGAGAGGAAGTCACCGAAGATGTCGACCGGATATTTGAACCGTGGCTTCGGGTCTAATAAGCCAACACACTACCTACTAGACAAATTCAGTAGTAGTTGCTCACAAACAATAACGCAGACCTCACTGAGAAGAATAATGCGTAAATCTAGAAGGCATTTGGGTTTATTCTTTTCCATTTCTTGAAGGAATCACAAACCATCATTGTTTCTTAGCACTGTCTTAGTGTAATTAATCAAATTGCATATAAACAGCAACTGCGACTGCTCTAGTATAGACGATTCTGGAATACTATGGTTGCCATAAATCATTGAACAAAAATAATACCTTATGTGAATTGTTATTTCTATGATACGAGTATTGTTTTTTGATTTGAGTCACTCATGTATGCCAGAGAATAAGGAAAGATTCCGGGAGAGAGATTATTCAAACGATTTTCTGTCTTCACTTGGCTCACAACTTGCTTACATAACTATACCGCTTTACCTCAGAAGACCACAAGACATAACAAACTTCAGCTCTTCCTTCTGCGTTCATTCTGTAGCTCTTCAATATTAAATTCAGTTCAATATTCAATATTCTCTGAAAAACTGAAACAATTTGTTTATAGTTGTCGTGGGAGGATTCTCTTTAACCGCTGAGAATAATAGTTCGTTTAATCGATATCCTAACGTCAAATTCCTACTCCGAACGAAAATCTTGAGAAACTTTTCATGACAATTTTATTTTACTCTCAGAGTTTTTTGTCAAAAGACTGCTGAGAAGAACAAGCCGGAAGAAATTTTGTCAATATTTCGCGTTGTTTGAGATGTCTGATCCAATGCGTTACCTACTAGACAACGATGATTTTTCTTTCCCTCGAATAACCATCTGTAAATTACGGCATTATTGTAATACTAAACTGTGATTGAAATTCGAGTAGATCTGTAACTAGTCAAAGGGTCAGTTCACAAAGCTACAAAAATTAAATAGAAAGATATCGCTCATGCAACACCAAGCAAAACCAAGCTGCAGGTGAATAAATTAAGAATCTACGAAGTGTTGCACTCAAATGATGGTGACGGTGATGTCTTTACTCAAAAGCCCTTTTGCAATGGATTTAATGAATTTCAGACTCTGCAGATTCATTATCAATAATTCTTAGTTTTTTTAGTAAAGGAACGAGGACTGTGAAACTAATTTCAAAACCTTGAATTCTTATAAAACTTTCGGTTTCTATAACATATCATCTATAAACTATTCATCGCTAGCCACCGTCCGCCATCGATTAAAGTTTGGATTAACCTTCCAATCTAAAATCTTTTAGAATCACTATCCGAACTTCTGGCTTCCACAACAGTCATATAGGGTGACCTATGTTAGGCTCACCGTGACTAATTTGGTTATTATTCAAGCAAGAGACTTAAATTTGCACTATCACGTTGCCTGTGGTTAAGCTCAAAGAAGCTTTTTGAGTGCTTTTTTGTAAGGGAAGTTTTTAAGTTCTGCACACGAATTTAGTCCCCCTACTGGCATTAAAATTTACTTTCATTAACATTTATAAAAATCTCGAGAGGTTTTTCGTATTTGTGGTGGAATACGGTATAAACCACGGTCTTCTATTATCTATTAGTCTCTCTCCTGAACTGAATCAAGTGTTACTTTTAAAAAATATCCATCTTAGAATATTACAGAATATTGAAATATTACAGCCAAGACGATATTATAACCGATACTATACTGATACTATAACCGAAGATGGCAAAGACTTGATAATTTTCGTTAAACGTCAGAATATTTTTAATTGAAAATTAGGTTTACAATCCTTCAGCAAGTAAATTGTAACTTTAAAATATTTCGTTAACATCATTCAACAGAATGAATCTTAAAGTTATAAAATATTTGAACGAAGGGATTTCATATGTTCTGGGTTGGGATGGGCAGGAGCATTGGTTAGATTGGGTTGCAAGAAAAGTGTACTGACGCATACATTTTACCACCTTCAAACCATAACCCTCCGACAGTATGTCACATTCACATGTCTTTGAAGTCACAGGGGTAAGCCCAATGCCCCCTCTATTTCTTTACACTTTATGCGTACACAGAGAAAACTGAACCTAATAAATACATAGTAAATTAGAACAAAGTTTATAAGATTTCTCTATGGTTTTTTTTCAAGAAGAGATTCTTATTATTTTTATAAGGAAAACCTTTTTGAAAAAATCAAGAAGAAAACTTAGGGATTTTACTAGACAGTCTTCTTGATTTTTTTAAAAAGGTTTTCTCCTTAATTTTATTAGGCTTTCTTTTTGTTTTTTTCAAAACGATTTTCTTCTTGATTTTATAAGACTATCCCTTTATTTTTTCAAATAATATTTATTGATTTTGCTTTTTACATAACCTAAGAAATCATTATATCATGGCCACTCTTGAAAAATATTCGTCAAAAATTTGGCATTTTGTATCTCATCAATTCTATTTTTATTTGTTACCCTCCAGAAAGAAAGCACCTGTTCCCATGACTGCAATTGTGCTGCAATCAGCACTTTTGCTCGAAATATTTATCTTTGAAAGAGAAAGATAGAGGTATAAAGATGTACATATATTAATTTAAGGAGTTTTACCATTATGAAAATCTTTAAAAGATTCGTCCGCAGTGACAGGATAATCATCGATTTTTCTTTTTCAACATTAGTCCAACGAGAAAATAACTTTCCTGTTAGATTTTTCTTCCCGTCTTTTATAACACTTTTTTTTTTGTTGAAATTAAAACAATTCAATATTTTTATTTGAACTTTGTTTACTTTGTTACTTTGCTTTTTTAAGAAGAAATATTTTTATTACTTTTTTTTCACTTCTATACTTGCCACTTATTAAAACATTAATAAGATAATTTACACATGATCAAATAGAAACCTAATGAAATCAATAAGGCATACTCCTTAAAAAAAAAATTATTAAGTAGCCTAATGAAATCTATAAGAAAAACCTTTTTGAAAAAATTGATTAGGTAGCCCAATGAAATTAATAAGAAATTCTTGTTTTATACAATTTAGAAGAAAACACAATTGAATCAATAAGTTTTTCTCTATGGATTGTATTTTTTGTGGCAAAAGTGACGGAATTTGAGTAAAAAAATGGTAAATAACAAGTTTTCTTCTTAAATGCATGTGTTTTACTTTTTGAAAAAATTGAAAAGATTTATCAAATAAAAATAATAAGGAATCTCTACGAAAAAATCTTCGTTTCTTTCTGCTGTAATACCCCTCACTCCAAAAACATTTCGTAGAGAAAATCTTCTTGATTTTATTAGGCAGTTTTCGCTCTGTGTAGATTTTAGTTACACATCAAAAAATTTCCTGTTTACGTGAAACGTGAAATGAAAGTATGGAACCGGTAGAGTCATGCGAAGAGTAAATTGAGGTGAAATACGAGAATATACGCATTTACACTGCAGAAGAATAACCAAAGAAAGGAGTAATAACAACAAGGATAAGGAAAAAGGAATAGGAATAAAACAACAGTGAAAAAGGGAGTAAAAAATGCGTAGGCATATTAACAAAAAAAATTAAAGAAGCCAGCAAAAGTATGGATGGGAGAGTGAGTGGAAGCATGTGTCTTTGTTGACACAACAGAATCTATAGGAGCATTAAGAATATCATTTCTTCTTTTACTTCTTATTGTTGTTGCTATGTTGTGTTGAGCTGGTGTTTCTTCTAAGGCTCTTAACATAATTTATTAAGAACATGAGTAGAAGCCCATTCATTCTTTCTTGTTAGGTTTCTTATACGAGTTCCGTGTTTTATAAACTTTCCCCCAAGAAAATAACAGCAACAACAACAACTACGAACTAGTTGTAATTGTATTGTATTATATTAGGAACTGTTATCCTGTTTGTTACAAGTTCCTCTTTATTAGATTGCACTTCCATACTCCCAGTTCTGTTATCATAACCATTATTGCCGTTGTTACTAATTATTTGAAGCTCTTGGAACAAAAAAACTCAAGAACTACAGAAATTGAACATACTTTGGCTTTAACATGTTATTGGAGGGTTGTAAAGGGAAACTATTCATAATCATACGTTTCTTAGCTCTTCTAACAAAGAACAGGTTTTTTATAGGGTTACTCTATGGAGCCGCTTGTTTAGGAGAGAAAAACGAAAAAACTCTCAGTTTGTTTCGTTGTTCAATTTTGTCATTTTGTTTTTAAGTACTTATTACTTTATAACATAAACAAAAACAGGATCAAATACGAAGTAAAACATACTTGTTCATATGCCTCAACAGCCTTTTGAATGAAAGTTCCACTTGACAAAACGTGTGCATGTTTTTGATGTGGTTTTGATGTGTGTCATTCGGTAACGAGGCAAAATTGTTAAGTTAGTGAAAGAGAATGTATTCGCATAAAGTCCAGTAATCTGGATTAATGGGGTTTCAACTGGGAGATATTCAAGCACCTTACTTATTGTCAAATTTAGTTAAACTTTGTTCAACACAAGTGGTGTTTCCAAAGCAGTATGACAATTAAGAGGAATTCAGATTAGCTTTTACTGTCTCGAAATCACTTAATTTGCCGGGAAAATTCATTTTGTAAAATTTCCTGTGTAATAATGTTACTATTATGTATTTTTAAAGGACGTTTCTGGCGCTTTTCTTCCTTAATCTCAATCTTTTGTCACTGCTGTTTACTTCGACCTCAATATGCCTTCAGTCGTGCCTTCACAAGATGTAGCATTGCAGGTAAAATCCGACGAGATATAGAGACTCACATGTGTTGATACAATCGGGGCTATGAGAAAATATCCTACAATGGTGAAGTGATACGAAGACCAGAGTTATGGACGATATGGTGACTTGGAAAGTTGAGCGCATATCAGTCCTTCCTTAACTGTTCTCTGAGCAGAACTAATAAACTCTATGATTTTAGGAAATATTGCGCAACAAGACTGAATAGTAAGAGTAAATGGCGCAATTTAGAAGATACGTGCTCTTTTAAGAGGAATTAATTTAGAAAGCCTTTAAGGCAAGATCCTTTCAAAAAATCTTGCATAAATTAGGTTGTCGGAAATCCAGTTGCAGAGAGAGACTTATAATTAAATGATTTGGATATTCTTCAATGCTTTTCTGTATTGCAACTTCTTCAGTATGCACTATTCGATTCAATGCACGTTAGCAGTAAAAGTAAACGTGGTCCGAAAAGAATTCATTGCTATTCGAATTAACCCCTCTAAAGGACGATTATGCACGTCATAAAACAGATGAATTGGATGATAAGTTTGACGAACAGAACCATTATTTTGCAAAAAAAATATATACTATTTGCTAGTGACGAACTAAGCAATAAACAGCTGTTAAATGGCTTGTCAAATAAAGTAAAGTTTCTGATAAAAACTTATAAATTCTTAAAAGAAAACATCTTATTACATATGACAGTAGTCTGTGCTTACATTCCCAGTCTCTAAGTCTCCCCATAGTGTGTAAAATTTGTGGATATAATGTACAGAGTTTTTATTCATTCAAAAAGAGCGATAGTTACTGTAATAATATTTATTTTAATTACACAATAAATCAATTTTCATTAATTATTTTTTTATTTTTTATTTCCAGATTCTAATGTTAACGGTGAGTTTTCCTTTTTTTGATCTTTTTTTAATTTTATAATGGCAATATTACTTCACTTATTTTTGTAAATTTTTCTTTCAATATTTTAATTAACTGTTAAAACCATTATAAATTTATTACCCCAATCATCGAACCCCTCCTCTTCTCCTGACAAAGTTGTTATAATCTGTTAGCTGCTATCGTCACACCATTTCCACTCGTTCTACTCGATCATTAAGCTAAAACGTGCCTTTTATCGGTAAACGTGTATGGAATGTAGCGCGCACATCTCAGTTTTAATTTATGCATGTGTTCCGTTAAGTGACATTTTCGACATGAACATGGAACGAGAGTCACATGCGACCATAAAAAGCCAGCAACAAAAACAACAACAAATACATTAAATTTCCATTAACATTCCATTATTATCGATTTTGCCAAAAACGCATTCAAAAAACACAAAGAAATAAAAATGTTTACGAGAACGAATTTTTTTAAATAAAATAAATCAAATAAAATATTTGTTAATGATTAAAAAAAAAGAAATAAAAAATTGAATAATAAACATGTACAAGCAAATGTACGCCTTGCAATCGAAAAAAAGCACGCACAACAGCCATTGATTATTTGTAAATAAATTAGACAGGGATTTAAAGGATTGCGGATTTAAAAGTTTCCCTTGATACAGAATCATTTTAAAAGATTTTCTCAAATATTCATTTTTCATAACTTCTATTGGGCACATATAGTTTCCCCAAAGAGTCTCCAGAACACTTGATTTACTGCAATTTTTTTTCCTCCTAGCCATGTTACCTCGATTTTTTAAGCCTTGCAATACTATTTACTATAGCGCCATTACTATAAAGCTTCCTCCCGATAATAAACCGAAATCATCTCCTCTTTCTATGTCTGACTTGTTTCAGTATAAATTCCTTATTAGTTACACCAAAATATCTTACATGTGACACAGAGATATCCGTACTGAGATACACCTATTGGTTTTACTTGATTGTATTTCAATCTAAACCAGTTTCTATTCCTTACAACAGAGAGTAAACTTCACATAACTGTTGAGTGTTCTAAGCTCACTTTGTGCAACCAACTATTTGCATCTGTCTATGAGCCCAAGGTGGCAGAATATATGTACGTGTTGGACTGGTTGGTTTGTAGTAGAACGTACTCTATGTTTACTTGCTTTACATTATTACAAAACTTTATTAAGGATTGCAACCTAGTTTCCACCCATGTTATATGTGTTAACTTTATCCAAGATTGTCGAGATTCACAGTTTAACGTCGACTCCGACCGATAGATTTTAGAAACTTACTTTTCATTACAATTTTATTTACTCCCAGAGTTGTGTCAGAAGACTGCTGAGATGAAGTCGCGAGAAGAAATATTTTTAACTCTGAACTAGGGTTTGAAACACGGGCTCTCGTCTAATAAGCCAACACACTACCAACTAGTACACGGCGACTTCGTCAGCAATGGCTTTAGTTGCTGAAAACTCGATATACCCAATGGACTTTAAAATTTGTTTTAGCCAGCGTAATAAAAACATAGTAATCATGCCTAAAATAATACTTATTGCCATTCTAAACTTTCTCCCATGTGAGTGCCTTTCTAAACTTGATCCCTTTAGAGGGATGTCGTATCATATAAAAACTCATATTTTTTCTTACTTTACACACAATTCCATTCGTAGTAAAAAGAGTGGTATATATGTATTAATTATTTTTCTAATCAGAGATGAACTTTATAACTGTTCAGAGTGCAAGCAATATTTTAATCTCCTTTATACCCAAATGTCTTATAGAGCTACTGCTTTTGCATTATTTTTCACAGCCTTAAGGTTCAGCTAAACTTAAGCAAGTATCTGGGCAACGGTATTTAATTGTCTTTTTCTTCACTTTAATACCTATACCTCTTTTGATTGTCAACATAATTTCAAGCTTGATTAAGGTTTTATTCCTTTAATACTCTGCTCCGCGTTATTATTAAAAATGTCTCAATTTTTTTTTGCCTTTTTGTCATAAACGTCGTTTAGTTAAGTTTACAACTTTACAAAACGATAAAAACGAGAAAACAACAGCAACAACAACAATAATTGCATGAATACCTCTCGCATAAATTCATTAAAAATTTTAAATTAAAATTGAAATAAATTGTGATTTTGCTTTCGATTTTGTTGAAACTTTCCCTTTCCTGCGTTTTCTTAAACATGAAAATCGGATTTTAACACTTAAGCACGTACGTTCACAATTGAAATGAACCTCCTTTGGAACTCGAAATTTGCACAGGACTGCGTTACAATGGATAAACAGAGTAACATGAGAAGATATGAAGCGTTTGTGTGTTTATGAAAACACTTTTGCAAAGAGAGAGATGAGGGAAAGAGATTTCCAAGTTTTTTTAAAGGAGTTTTATGAGCCTTTCATATATAGCATATGAATGAAAGCGAAAGGCATCCTTAAGGGACTCAATATGTTGCAACATGAATAGGCTGCAGATTTATTTAACGGAATATTTTAAGATTCCGATTCTTTACAGTACTTTCGTTTCATCTTGATTTCATTTAATACTCGTGCTTGTGTCCTGTTTTAATTATTTAGCTTGGCTTCCTAAAAGAAAGCAAAGGCAGCTGGGTTTCCAATGTTTTCGACTCTGCTTCAGTTGCAATTGCAAATCATATCTTGTACATAATCATAGTTTGTGTTGCAATCTTAGAAACAGAATTTTTATTGTTAAATGGTAACTCATTTAAGAACAAGAAAGTGATGTGATGAACACTCGCATTTAAATCTAAGGATTTAGATGCCATAGGCAAGGACCCTACAAGGCCATCATAAAAATCATATATATAGTTTTTATCTGAAAAAATCATGATTATAATTGAACGAATGAAACGCACGAAGCAGTTGTTGTTATTTGTTCGATAAGTCAAGGGGGTACATATTGTGTGCATGTTTTCCACAGAAATGAAACAAATTTTGTTAAACAAAATAATAAAAACTTTAATGTTTATTATTGTTTTACGAGAATTTAGTAAACAAAAACAAACAAAACAAATCAGAAATTATTAATTTAATTCTGCTTGCTCTGTATTTGTAATCGTTATATTTATTGTCGAAATCGTGGATCTGATTCAACAAAATACCTACTAGACTACGGCAAGCACCTATGTTTGTTTAATACATGCACTTAGTGCATCTTCACATTTATAAAAACCAAAAATTGCAAATTGAAAACCGAAGTTTAAGACTCCCTGCCCTGCTTAGAATCTGTTCATTTGCTTACTGAAGTTATTTTTTCTTTTTTCTCAAAAAGTTGTTCAAAAAATTTAAACTTTAAAACAATTTGCCATATAAAGTTAACACAGATAGAAGTTTATGAGAACGTGTGTTCCATGATTGGATTTAATACTGTTGTTGGCATAAGTTTTTATTTCAATTTTTAGATTGTGTGCTTTTAAACAATAACTTTATTATACTCTCCTATACCCTACATCGAGGTTTTAGTTCGGGATGGTAATTTTGGTAAAAAGAAAGGCGATTTAAAATCATTCAGCAAAAAAAAAATAAAAAATTAAACATGAAACACACTAACGTGAAGATTCTTTCAGTAGACAGCTAATCATTTTTAAATGATTTCTAGTTGCAATATAGTCAGGTTGCGGGCCGTTACAAAATGTCATCCACCCTTTCACCTGGATGACCAGAGTGAGTTCAATTTTGTATCAAAATTTCTAGAGTCTTAGAACACTTTGTATATTTCGCTACGTATTTCTTCAAAGCTATTTTTGGAAGTGATAAAGTATCACAAGAAGAGTCTCATTTTTTCAAAATTCGTCGTCTTACCATATACCCGTTTTTTTTTATAAGAATGATGATTTAAAACACACGTTTTTTCAAATTTTCCTATTATATTGTATCTAAGAAAACAGCGACCCTATAATATAAACTATAATACAGTCGCTGATTGCCGATTGCAACATCTTTTATAATCTTTTTTAAAATTCGATTTTTTCTTTTTTCTTGAATTTTTTGATTTAATTTACGACCACTTGTTGTTTGGAATATGTTTTGTTTAATGAACTCATTATTTTCGCAAATAACAAACAAGAAAAAATATGCAAACAAAAAAATATTAAAAAACAAATTAAATTAATAAGACTTGTTGCACTTTGCTTGAATAAAGTTTGAAAGATATTCGCATATAAGAATAAAGTGCGCTCAATGTATGTATTTAAAATATTTCTTATTTCATTATCGTATGGATTTCTAATTAATTTTATGTTTATTATTAATTTGTATCTGACTGGGGTCCTTAATCTGTTGGATGCAAAAGTTGTAAAGCATTAAAGTAAACGCCACAAATCAAATCACCCGTGAAACATAATGATCAAGGCAATTTAAATAATATGCAGCATATTATAGGCTGAAGGAATCAAAATTAGCTGGTAATATTGAATAATTTTTTATTTCGCTAATAACGTCTGCTTTCACTTCCACATTTGATATGAAGATACATATGTAATCAATTATTAAAAAAAATTCATTTCATGACTATCAGAATGCAGGCAATACCAGACAGTGTTTCAGTATTTAGAAACGTGCCAGCTAGACCTTTTGCAACATAATTAGAAAAGATCTGACCTACTTTATATCAGTATTTATAAATATAGTGTCACATCAGCATCTCAATGCGAAATTTGCAATTAGCGGCCAACTCCTTCTGAGATTATTTGCGCGAAAAATCATTTGAGATAACGATGCACTGCTCAAAGGAAAGGAGATGATCAAATTCGTCGCAGTCAACCGATTAGGGTGGGTAGGATATTCAGCGCGCATGGATAACAATAGATCGCTGATGGCGATAGTAAACTATGAAATCATATGATCAAGACAAATAGTGTGGGCAAAAACCATATAAAAGGATTACGTTGCAGAAAGCCATGGAATTATAGATATCCTTACCGGATAGCTAGAAGTCGATAATAGAGAATAATGTAGGATAATAGTTAGTTAAATCGATTAAAGATCGTCCCAACTGTATATAAGATGATGCGAATTGTGCAGATACGATCTAGGAAAATAAATTTTTAGTATATTTGAGAAAATTAAAATTGGCTCCGAGTCGATTTATTTTGCAGAAATCGCTCTTTCCAAATCGCTCTACATTGCAAAGTAGATACGTTTTGCAGGATGTCACATTCTCTGCAGACATTAGTTCCTTTTTTTTAGTTTTTACTTCTTTTTTTGCCGTCTCTTCTTGGAACATGAAAGCAAAGTTCCAAGTATGATAGTGGAAAACTTTAAACCCATATTTTCATTTTTAACATGCAATGTCCAGTAACTGCAACTGGAATATCTCTTTCTTCGTAAAACCATTTGACAAATTAATTTAATTTTAAATAATGCAAGAACAACAATGGCAACTCCACAAGCCACAATCATACAATTAACAATAAAAATTATTTATTTGTGTTCCAAATATGTTAATGAGGACCTTACCAGAATACATTACTGGGCAACTTCAAATGGCTTATATCTGAATCCTATAAAGTCAAAGGGCCTAATCATAGCCCAACGAAATCAGAATGTTGTTGTTGATATTCCGATCATTTTAGGAAATCAAAATATTTCAATAGTAGAATCAGCAAAAAACCTTGGTATAATTTTTAACAAATCCCTTCAATGGAATACCCACATAAATACTGTCTCCGGAACAATTTTTTCTATGCTTCGAACGCTATATCCCCTTCAACACGTTACACCTCTTAATATTCGAGTGCTTCTTGCCAAAACGTACTTAATGCCCAAGTTGTTATATGGCTGCGAAATTTTTGCTTATTGTGATTCAATAAGTAAAACTAGGTTAACTGTTGCGTATAATGCAATTCTTAGATATGTCTATGGCGTAAGAAGATATGATGGTACTTCTCAGTATTCCAAATCATTATATGGTGTTGGATTAATGGATTTACTTAAAATCAAAGCATTAATTTTGCTTCACAAAGTTATCTACACTCAAGAACCATCTTATTTGTTTAATCGAATTCAATTTGCAAGATCGAACAGAGGAAAGCAGATTATTCAGTTAAGATATCAGACTTTAATATCTGAGTGGCAGTTCTTTACGAATACAATACGGCTGTGGAACTCGTTACCAAACCAACTACAAATCAATGGCAACGCTTTGCAATTTAAAAAAATGCTATTTTCAAAATTTTAATTTTAAATTATTACATATATATATGCACATATTTTTATTCTTGTTTGTTTGTTTTTATTCTTGTTTGTATATATTCTGATATTGTTTTTTTTAATTTGTTTTAGTTTAAGTTTATTGTATAATACTTTTCTATTTTTTGTAATGATCATACAATCACATACTGTAATTTAAAAGATTAATTTCTTGTTGTATGTGATATGAAATAAATAAATAAATAAATAAATAAATAAAAATAAAAATAAAAAATGAGTCCGTTTTCGTTGCATTTTTTACGTTGTATAACATGTGCCGTTGCATGCCATGTTTTCTACTCTGTCAAAAGTAACAACATCAAATCAAAAACAACATTAAATAAAAAAATAAAGAAACTGTCACGCTGTGTAACAAACACCAATAAAATTTTCAAATGTTCGAAAAAAAAACGAATTTTCATGTAAAATTTAAATTAATGTAAAAATTACAAAAACATCAGCAACAACAATGATAAAGAAAATGTAATGGGATCCCTAGAAATTTATATTAGTTTTACTTGCCATCAGCCATTCAGAAAGTGGCAAAATGGTGTTGTATAAGAAAACAAACTAGAAAAACAAAATATTAATGACTCTATGTCGGACACCAAAAACAGAGACATCGAGAGATAGATGTAAGGAGATTCCTCAAAAGAGGAGGGAAAAAATATTATTACCACTATTGCTACCGTTGTCTTTGTCTAATGGTTGGCTGTTTGGTTATCTGTTACTGGTACTCCTAGGCCAAGAGTAACACAATTATATTAACTATCGTTTTAAACCAGCTTGCAAGGACATTTGTTTAAAAAAAATAATTTTTTCCATAAAAAAACAATCAAAAAAAAAACTTGAGTTTTGTGGCTTTAAATATTGTAATTGAACAGAGAAATACAAAAACATTGGTTGGTTGCTGTCGGTTTTATTACTTTTATTGGTAAGAAAATTTCGCATTTTTTTTTTGTTTTCATCTTTGTCTTATTCAAAAATCAACCAGCAATGGCTTAAAACAATACAATTTGCATAAAGTCAACATTTTTAAAATTTTGACTTGTTTTTGACAGTACGAGACCAATCTAATCTAAAGCAAAATAGTCCAAACTAAGCCACTCCAACTCAACCACACCAATTCGGACAACATTTTAATACCGATTGTAAATAATAATTCCTATGTCTTTACTACACCCAGACATGTAAAAATGGCAGAGCAACTTTGTCGACAACATGTTGTTTTGTTAGACTAACAACAACAACAATAACAAAGCACAAAGACAAACAATATTTCCAAGTTTCAAATTGAATGAATTAAAATCTATAGTTTTTCAATTTTTTTTTAATTTTTTGTACAAATAAAGTTTTTTATCAGCACTTTGCACAATTGGACATCCTAACAGCTAAGGGCTTATGCTTATGTAGATTAATGTCTCATTCAGTGTGGGAAGTTTACCCAATAGCATCCACTCCAGTTTCAGACCGAGAATTCCTACCAGAACCCTGGATTAAGTATTACAACGCAAACCTCAAAAGTTTCGTCCGTTATAGTTGAACTGTGCTTCCGAAGTCGTGCTTTAAAGTCGTTCTTGCTCTTGCTTTTTGCAGCGCCCTGTATTCTCCCTATTTTATGCCAAGTTTTGGTAAACACTGGTCTCTGGGTACATACTCCGGAAACTAGAAATAGCTCAACGAATGAGGAAGAAGTGAAGACCGCAAGACAACAAATCGGTGATAGAGAACATAAGGAGAAGAATTTATTGAGTGTGTCTAGCCAAGGACTACATACATACATACATAATTGGTAATTAAAACCTTTCAGACATAATTACGATCTAGTTTCTCACACCACTTATGTTGTGTGCTTTAATTTTTATAGATGAGTGAGTAGCGGCACCTACAGTTTAAAGGTGATTCCGAACAACAGACTATTCATGGTGATTTTATTTATTGTTAGAGTTTTTGCTAGAAATTTGCTGTGACGAAATTGCAGAAGAAATATTTTTTCATAATTTCGTTTTGTTGAAAATGTCTGACCCGTGGTTTGAACCGTGGCCTCACGGCTAATAAGCTAACACACTACCTACTTGACTACGGCGACTTGCCGAAAACTATTTGAATAAAATGCACGACTTCATAAAACTCTCGGTATGGATGTGAGACGCCAAACCAGGAGGTATTGGAAATATCGGTGGTGCAACCTAACCTAAAGAAAAAAATAATAAATCAGCGTTACTTGTTGTACTGTTTTCCAGAGAATTTACTTTTCGAACATGCAACCTGATTATTTTATATAAATTGACCCTTAAGGTGAAATTGAAATAAATGATTGAAAGTCGACTTGTGCTTCAGAAGCTCAATCGAATTCTACCTCAAACGAAAAACTTAAACTAGTTTTCATTACATTCAGTGGTGTTATCGAGATACCACAGATTTTGTTTGCTCTTGATTTTTGCCATTACCATTCCATTGTGGGTAAATTAAAGCCTTTGCTGCTGCTAAAGTGTTGGAAAATAAAATAAATTCGAATTAAATTGTGTCTTTATTTTAATGTTCTGTTACTTTTTGCTGTTGCTGCTATTTCAGTCATGGCATTTGTTTTTATGTGTCTGTTTGTCTTTTTACAGATCAGCACAATGTCATTAATTCAGATGTTTAACAGACTGAACTGGAGCTTATGGCATTTATTAATTGTTATTTAATATTTAAAGTTATACACAAACGTAATAAATTATTTAAACACCAGCAGAGATGATAGTCGTTTTTAAATAAAATATTTTTTTAATAAAAAAAGAAGGGAATTGTTAATGAACAACAATTTGTAGAAATAAAAGAGGGTAGCAGTAACAACAAGTACGTAATATGAATAGATACAGTAGCGAGCATAAAAAATGCAACGCTAAGCTGATTGATCTTTATGTGCGCCTCTTTCAAAAAAAAAGTACGGAAATTAAAAACTTTTTTTTTATTTTTATGCTCCACGAACTTAGTTAACAAATGCAGGTTACAATATCATAATTTTTCTATCCACTTATTTTTATTTTAACATTTAAGAAAAAAAGTGCCAAATTTCAGCGAGCAAAAAAAATGCAACGCTATGTTATTCATAACTTTATTTAAATTAAATGTAAATTCTTACAAACTGTTGGTTACAAATATACTTAAAACTAATAATTGGTTGCGTAGCCTTTATTTTCTATTACCGCTTGCAGTCTGGAGGGCATAGAATCCACTAGGGGCACGATGGTGTGTAGGGGTATTTTTTTCTAATTCCGCCAAATCTGAAGGATTTTTCTTCTTAGCTTCCCGATCTAAAGTCTCCCAAAGGTTTTCTAAGGGGAGATTGTGACGGCTAATCCAAAATTTGCACATCTTTGTCGCTTAGGTAGTTACGAACCAAGCGACTAGAGTGCTTCAGGTCATTGTCTTGTTGGAATATGCTGTTTGGGGGCATTTTTTCCAGAAGACGTGGGAGCATATTTTCTTCTAGGATCTCACAGTATTTAGTGGCATTCAAAATACCATCGATTTTCACCAACGGACCAACTCCATCATGAGAAAACGAACCTACCAATAAATTCCTTAAAATAAAGAATTTCGGTGAAAAACAAAAGTAACTTACCCCACACCATTAGTAGTGAAAGTAAATTTAATCTTTCTGGATCTGATGGTATAAAATATATTAGAAGACCACCTGAGCAGAGATATTCTCCCAGATATCAGCTATCCTCCATCAATACAAAGCCCAACTCATGTAGCAATTTTAGATAGATACGTTAGATATGCTGATTGGATGCTAGATCAACAGACTTGCAATGCTGATCTTCAAAAGAAAGTTGTGTTTAGAGATGGAATTAAATTTTAACTCTCTGGCTATATTATCAAACAAAATTGTCTCACATTGATCTCAGAAGACAGCAAAGTTGTTACGGAGAAGCGATTGCATGGTCACTATTTAGTTGCGCATTATTACCAGTAGGTATAATTGGAACTTTATGACCGAATTCCTTTGGTCTGAAATTCAAATTTAGGAACTGCTCTGTATGCGATTTTAACAAGATTGTGCCACAAGCCACACAACTCAATCGATTTTGGCGATGTCAATTGACTATCAAGACCATGCCATTTTTTTATCTTAGGTTAACAAATCTCCCACTTTGTATGTGTTCATTTTATCCAATAATATCGAGACTTGCAATTTTATATCGATTTCGAACGATAGATTTGAGATGATGACAGTTTACTTTCCGAGCTTTTGCCAGAAGACAGCAGTGAGATGGTCGATTTCTTTTTCTTTTCAACATGTCGGAGATGAGGGTTCGAAATGTAAATTTCTTGAGTAGATGGCCATCACACTTCTGTCTAGGCTATGACAACCGAAGAACACGGATTACAACTTCAAACTTAAAATAACCAACAAGGAGTCCTTTCGCATTCTACATCCTTCAAATTCGCTAAAGTACATCCTTTAAATTCTAATTTTGTAGCGTTATATGACCGCAAATTCTGGAATATTCGGGTAAAGATCTAAAAGCCTAGAATAAAAATATTTTGAGCTAACAGAATAAGCAGAAGAAACTGTCAGTCGAACAGAAGCAGCAAGTTTGTTTTATTCTGCGCTAAATCCTTTTAATTTTGAAACTCCAAATATAAATTATAAATTACTCACAATTTTCTATGGATATCACTAGATGAAATTATTTACTTTTGTTTCACAAACATGATGGAAACGTAAAGACTTTAATCGTATCATTATATAAACTTAATTATTTATATTTATTTGTCTGTTCATTAACATTATTTTTCATGCCAAGTACGATTACAGAAGTAATAGAAGTGCCTTTTGGTTTTCCAATAAGATTTTAATAACGTTGATATTTGAGGTTCACTTTTCGAAATTTCTTTTTTTTATCGTATTGCATATTGCCTTAGTTTTGATATCGTTTTTCTCCTCATTGCCTTGGAAAATTTCAAATTGAAGTTCGTCCCTTCGTGTGTCTTCATAACAATTTTGTTATCCTATCATGCAACATTAAACAGAATAAAAGGGAAAATCCTTGGATTACGGGATATCAAAAGCAATAAATTAAATGTCAGCAATAAAACAAAAACTTGTCTTACGTCAATATGTTGCCGACTATATGTTGCTCTACGATACAGCATATACAACAAATCCGGTATCTTTAACTAGACAACTCTTAGAAAAACATTAGGTGGGAGTTCCATTTGCTTAGAGATTTATTAGAATATGTAGAGTATTAGACTCGAACTCATGGCTCACATATCACGAACGAAACGGAATAAAAAAACGTGAGAAAATTATATTTCACTCGGCGACATCCACTCAACAGTCTGTTGGCAAAAACTGTGAGAATTAAATAAAATTGCCAGGAGAAGTATTTCTGCCGTTCGTAGTCGACGATAAGCTGTAGGTCGTCCCATTACTTGTGAATAAAATTTACGCACACCATTCGACTTAAAACGTGTTAAAAGAGTCTCTTTCTGTGTTACAAACTGAATTTTTCCTTAGAAGTGCTATAGGGTAATAAAAATGACTGCTAATCCTCTTCCACATGCAACATGAGGAATTTTTATTTTTCAAAAGGGCTCACACAGGAGAATTTCAGATATCGTCATATGGCTGTGGCGTTTGGAAAGGCACAGATAGAAAGTGAAAGTAGAAACAAATTCTTGCATCGGCAAATTAAACTAGTTGCCACATTTACCCTTAAACATTATCGAGTACGTTTAAATCCTTCGTTTCAATTTTATTCCGATTTTTTACTCGTTTGTTTTCGAGTTTTTGAAGTTGCACTTTGAAAAAAAATAACTCACTTCTCCTCACTTTTAGCAGAGTTACACAATAAATTCGTGCTGCAACTGAACAAACAATCGAACAAATTAGTTGAGCAAACGAACGAAAGAACCAAAACAGGAGAAACTTATTTAATACAAGCCTTGGCTTGGCTTGGTTGGTTGCTTCGTTGTTTTCTAATAAAATGATGTATTGAAAGCATTAGCAGGAAGTAAAGTAATTACTTCCTCACTGCCTCAAATGGTTGCAGTTGCTGCACTCATAGTACGTATTTTCCCCAACAATGTTGCACGATTCTCTAGTTTTATTTAACTTTTAACGATTGTGTGTGTTTATGTTTGTCGACAATATTTATAGTTAAGTAAACAAACAACAGGCAACTAAAACACTAGCAACATATGGCTGCATCATAAAAAAAACCAATGAAAGCAGCAAAAAAACAGCAACAGAAAACAATTTGAAGGAAATAAAATAATAATAAAGCAATTGAGTGCAGCACTTCTTAAGTGCTTCATAGCTATACGCCAATAAGAAGAACAATCAGTAACAACAACAGCAGCAGCAGCAACTCTGTTCTGTCTTTAAAGAATAATAGATTCTTAAGGATTTCAATTTGCCATTAAGGCTACATGTGTGTGTATAAGCATTTATGAGAATGTGTGTGAACTCAATAAAAACTTTTTAAATTGAAAACTAATTTCTAACGAGTACAGTACATATCTTTATTTAAATCCATGTTGCCGGTGTTGTAGTGACTACCAGCTAAGTTGTGTTAACTACTTCGGGCGGCAGTCTTCTATTTTCTCTCAGTTAAGCAACTAATGGTCGTTTTTCGTATGCATTAGTGTACGTAAATGACAACAGATGCTGATTCTTTTGTATGAAAACCTCTGGAAGAATACTTGTGAACTCGAGACCCTAATATTTTAAGTAAAACATTACCTTAGCCCGTCTGACTGAAGACAACTGATGATTGAAATGATTGAAATATATTTATTCAAATTTATTCATAATTAATTCAAATTTCACTCTTGCTGAGACAGTGATCATAGAAAACATCTCGTTAGTATACCGAAAAGCAATGACTTGTGACCCTTTATCATTATTAGATTTACAACACAGGATCCTGTTGGACAAGTAGATCTTAAATAAACGCATAAAATATTCTATTATCCACAACTAAAATCATTTGTTGTATCCAGAGCGCATTATTTCCTGGCATTATCTATTCCCTTAAAGGGCCTTCTGGTAATATTTATAACTGTATGAATTGTATGAACCGTCAAAGCCTCATTTAAGACACGATACTGATTACTGAGGATTTCCTTAGCCTTTTCAACGGAACTCATGAGACTGGTATAGGCACTCCAAAGGCACTTGGCTATAGTAGGAACGATTTCAGCAGGAACTTGTGTTTTTCCTTCTGCTGCACCAGGTTTTGGGATCTGCAAGATTTCAGCTTAATTTCTGAAGAATGAAGCCATTAAATACACTCTATTTCAAGCAGTTAAAAGGTAACCAACGCGTCCGGATTCCTCCTCTACACAACTTTCAGAATTTTGTCATGGATACCATATAATTCTGGAGCTTTGTTACCGAAAATTCGAAACTTATGACCACTACTTTTATCATGCTTTCTTGGTATCTTTTCCTACTGTCCAGATTTTTCTTTCGGGCGTTGGGGTAATTTTCAATCAAAGAGGTTTATTATCAAATCAATAGTTTCAGACTCAATTTTTTTTTTTTTTTTTTGGTACTGCATGCGGAGGCGTCCTGAAGCTACTTCACTGATCGCTACAGTGTATGATTATTTACGCGTACTAAGCCCTTAAAATAGATCCGTCCTCCAATGAATAAAATATACTCCTTCTGGCTTATTGTGGAAGTTATGGATTGTTCTGTGATCTTCGCTCCCTTTTCATTTTCTTAATTTACAAAGTGAAATCAATCGTTGCAACATGAATCGATTCAACAGCCTATCATATATTTCAACACAATATCGTACACTTTCTTGCACTGCGTGGAACCATTACAATGTGTAACAAAATTCATAATCCAAAGTTGCAACAAGTATTAGTATTCGAACCAAATAATTCCAAAGCATCTGTATTAAGTGAACAAGAACAAAACACATGCCTCGCAATCGAGGGCAATTGTGAATTTAAGCAAACAACTTGGGTGGTTTATAGCATTACCATCACAGCGATTTTGTTATTCATTCTCTGCATCCCTGCAACTTGCAACAAAAAATATAAGTAAATATTTTATTTAAAATTTAATAGAAAAATTGTTGCAGTTGTTGATATTATTCTTGTTGCTTTATTTAAGCCAAATTGCAGTAGAAGCAGCTCTGTACGTTGTCAACTTATAAGAGTGTCACCTACTAAAGTGAAAGCAGTCGGTAAATATTAGTGCTTGCGACATAGTAAACTCAGAGGCATAAATAAAAAAGCAAGTGAGAAACAAAAACGAAAAGAAGAAGTGCATTTCTTCTTCTACTTCCTTATAACTTTAGGTGATGCAATATCCTCATTAATTGTGTGTTGCACACACACACACTCTTCATTGCCTTATTATGCACTGTCGTTGGTGCAACTTTATGTTCAACATATTGCATTTTTCCTGTGTTATTTCTTATTTTTTAATGGAACGGAACAGTTGTTGATCACTGTTGTGTTCAGCTGTGTGTTAAGGGAGCCAGGGTGAATAAAAGGAAAGATGACGAACAACAAAAAAAATTTTAAACAAAGTCATCGTGTAATAGAAAAGAAAACTAAGGAAAAAATTGTTGGATGAAGAATTTTGGCCGAACGAAGAAACTGTGAATAATTTAATGCCTTCGTATACAAGCATTAGTGGGTCAAGTTATTCTTTTATGTCTGGAGTTATAGCTTAAGTTTAAATTCTTCGCTGTAGTTGCATTAAAAGCATTTGGCTCGTAACGTTTAATGAGGCGGTCATTATGTAACTAATATCTTCATGATCATGAGCGAATGGACTTAGGCTAGATGCCTAGGTAAGGTCCCACTTCGTTCAGGAGTAGGGCTCAATGTGGTTCCAAAAATTAAAATTACTTAAGGTATCAAATACTTCAAGAAACCATTCAGATTCCAATACAAATTTGCTATTATAATTTCTATTTTGGAGAGTTCAGCCTAAGATGACAGGATTGAAACTCTTATGAAGATCCGAGCACTAAAACATGCGGTGAATCTTCTTATTCATATCAGTCAAGGAGAGTCTAATAAAAGTATGCGTACCCGCATGGTTTCAACGAAATTAAACATCCGTGTACAACTACAGCAGAATAGTCCGTTTAACTGAGACAATCTGAACAACTATGACCTGTAAGATTGTGAGCTTACAATCTTTACCAGCCCTAGTCAGAACTTCGGTGAAACAATTTGCAACGATATCGCTATTTAAGAGTTCAGCAACCGTGGAGTTTCAATGTTCGTTTCCGAATTCCATTTCGAACTCTAAGGGGAAGGAGAAGCCTATCATTCACCTTATGTATTATTGCCCGGCACTCGTCATGAGGAGGAATTAAGTTCTTGATCTCTCACTTTCGGCAAACTTTGATTCAGTTCACCAAAGTAAAGAATTTTTTGAATGTTAGTCGCCTTAGTTAACTTAATTAAACCTATCATGTGCTATTCTTTTGCTACTTTTTATTTGATCACTACTGCCGCCCGTCTATAGTTTAGTGCGGCTAATTTTGGAAGCATCCTCCTAGATAGACCATATTCAGAGTTTAGAAAAAAAAACCGTATGTATTTGGAACCCGGAATAAAAACTATCTTATGTATGCAAGGATAATTGCAGATTGATCTGACACATATAAAAATTCATACCACACTCCAAATATGGTATGAATTTCAATAAAAATTATTATGGTCTTTAATTGAACCATATGATTAAATAAATAAATTTTTTGTTTTGTTTGTCTCTATTTGGACGATGGAGAATCATAATTATTTATTAAGGTGCAGACAACACGATAAAACAAGACATGAACCCCCAGTGATGATAACTTTTTTAAGAGTCATTAAAACCAAAAACAAGAACATTAAAGATACAACACCAAAAAAACACTTGTTTTTGCAGTGGCTTTTTCTGTTTTGTTGGTTCATTAACAAGAGTGCTGATAAAAATCTTTACATTGTCATCGTCTGGCAAAACTACTCCGTCATGCTTTCAGTGTTATGAAAAAAAATTAAAATAAAATGAATAAAAAATAAATTAAATATCGCATCATACCCAAATTATATGATATAATTTATATCACGAAAAAATGTGAAAAAAAGAGAAAGAAAGATATTAAATAAGCAAATTAGCGGACTGATGACAGCTTCTGACAATCAACAGAATGAAGATTCAAATGAGAAGACGACTATTAAGACAACGTCTACTACACACAAGTTGCAAATAAATTTCAAATTATAACACAAGCAACGCAAAACATTCTACTTTGCAACAATCTGTGTGTGGACGTGTGTGTTCTCAGAGGCAAAAGAAATTGCAATTAAATGCTTGACTTTTTTGTTTGGAATACAAGCGAGTTGAAAATGTAATTAAATAAGATGCGGACATCTGATTACAACATGAAATAATTTGTGTTTAAATGATCATTACAAAGTTATTTAATTAAATAATTTAATGGACAATTAATGGACAAAAGAATTTCCAATAAGATTTTGTGGTCTTTCTGTTGTGTCTGTAGTTCTCCTTTTAAGGCTTGTTTTTTGTAATCCTTTACATCGTAAGTTTTCTGTTGTTATTTAATTTTTGTTATGAAAGAAATACTTCAGTGTTTTATGTTTATTCCGTCTTCGTAGCAATACGTATCCTTTTTAATTGCGTTTTTGTTAATGTAAGCAGTGAATGTGATTTCTTTGATATTCGCCCCCAATATCTAAACATGTTGATAAAATCGATAAAAATCCAATAATTCAGTGTGGCATGAACTTATTGCTGCATCAGTGTTAATTTCATTGATCTTTAACAGCCTCCATTGATATCATACACCCATTGAAAGAAGATCTGTTTGGTCTAAATGTACACCTTCGTGTCCTAATCATTGAATTGAGAAATATTTAAAAATTAAAAATTTTTTATTTTTTCTTCAAACGAATTCATTAAAAATTTAAATTTCCTTTTTTGTTGCTGTAAATAATTTATTTCAATTAATTTTTTTCCAATAAATCTCGCGTTTTTTACACACTTCATGTAATTTTTTCTCTTCTTTCTGATTTTTGCTACAACATGCTGTTGTTATTGTGTTTTTAATTGTTATTATTAAATGTTATAGCTGTTGTTGTTGCCATATTGCTTTAATATTGAATATCATAAACAATTTACATGTTCATTTAGACTGTCATTATTTACACCTACAATTTGCAAATCAAAAAAGAAACAACAACGACAAAAAAAGGCCAACAATAACAATTACAACAAGAAAAATAAAACATAAAAAAACAAATATAGTCCCGATACTATAAAAAGAGAAATTGAAGGAGACATAATCCTGAGGCACCTTTTGCGAATAGAGAGTACTGCAGTAGAGTAATATGGAGTGCGGACGAATAAATTTGTGCATAAACTTTTCATTATTAATACTAAATTAAACAAACGATTAATAAGTGAAACAACCTGTGCTCACCTTAATAAGTCCTCTTGAAGTGCACCGAGCAGTTTTATTGAATCGCTTAGGCATGGATTCGGAACCCTGTAATTTCATACTTCATTTCATTCTAGAGTAACTACGACTATTATATCCCAAAATGGAACATTATGGCCCTTCTCGGTGTGGCGTATTGTTGTCTTTTCTATCTATCATTCTATCTATCTTAACGACTAAAAAAGCAGCATGTGTGTCCACAATTTTCCCCCAATTTTTTGTCGTTTGATTATTTCCATTTTGTTTTAAAAACAAATTTTTTTTTTGAGTTGTAACTGCCCATCTAGTCGAGACACAAAGCGTTTTTTTTCACTTCTACACAATAAAACTAAAATCGTTTGGTTGTTTTTGGTCACCTTTTTTTGTTTGCCTTTCGTTTGCAATTTTACTCACATGTGAAATTAAAACGCGACAAAAAAGTATAGGAGTCTAACCTGCAGAAAAAAGCTTCGTTTTAAAACAGATTTTTAAATTCTTGTTTATTTTTATTGCATTTCATTGAACAAACAATAGTAACATTAATATGAACAACACTAGCAACAAAAACAAAAGAACAAAAAAAGTGCTACAAAACGGCTTTAAAGGTTTGCGATTTTATAGGAGGCGGCAATACATAAAAACTTTGAATTTATTGGCGGATGAAATTTTCATTTAAATTGTTGAAGTAAATTCCAGTTTAAATGTAAACCATTTGCTAATTATGTTTCTGTTCAAATAAGAAATGAAACGACATTTTAGAAGGTTTATTCACCTCTTAATTTGTCCAGTATCTTGGTGAATTAAAACGTAGAAAAAATATTTAAAAATGTGAATTCGACCCGGAAAGAATTACTCTTTAAGGTTTTAGTTCTAAAAATGATATGCCTTTTCGACTTTTGTGGTTCTGAAAAATTCGTTGTCAAATTTCATAAAACAGTAGAATAGTTATCCAACGCGAACCCGGAAGAGTGTAATATGCTTAGAATATCCTTTTTCATCGATTTCTCTGAGTCCCGTCCTTAAAAGTCCCATCTTTTACAAATTCTGTTGAGTGCCTCATACCCAACTGTCTTAATTTTTTTTAAGCTATATGGTGGTTAATATAACACCTTCTGGAAAGGTGTGAGTCCAACAAACCTGAAATAAGCAATACTTCGAATTGAGGCACAGGTTATTCCACCCTCCATTATAAGTGGTCCCATATAATCCACCTGGGTCTTCAACGCTTCCAATTTCAGAGAAAAATTTCCAAAATTATCAATTCCCAAACAAAAAGTGAGTTTTGTTGTAATTGCCTCCTTCCTCTCTCTTCTGCTGTACCATTACTCCATTCCTTAAGCTGTTGTTTTTGTACTGTCAATAATATATTTCGTCTGCTTTATGCTCCAATAAATGCGCACCACACCACATTTGTGCAAGGAATTGTGTGGGAGATTGGCCAATGAATATAGAGAAAATAAATTTATTAATTAACCGGTCCTAGGTTAGTACCGAATGGATTCGACGAACTAAGAGTCGCATAGCACCATCTCGGCGTTCAGTCCAATTCTTCTTTATTAGGTCAATATGGCAAGAAGTTTATCAGATATTGAGTAACGCATAAGTATGTAAGTGAAGACAACTCGACGAAGATGCGTGTCGTCTTTGGATTCCATTGAAGTAAAATGTTTTACATGATCTTTACCTCAAAAATCAATGCGCTTCCCTTCTATCATCAAACATTCGTAAATTTTATTGTGACGTTTGCCACCGCATTGGTTTTAATTGTATCGACCAGATTTGTTTCAGCATACTTTTGTGTATTTTGAAACGTCATCGTGTGTCCAAATATTAACTCAACAACAGAAATTTGCAAATTTGTTCACTTAATTTGAATACGAAAATAAAACATGAAATGAAACTCTCAACTCAATATCTGTTCAATTCAAATATTTTTTTTGCCATTTACGCAGCGCGGTTCGTTCTCCTCCAACATCATATTGACAACTTTGAAAATGTCACAGAAAATTCATGTATTTTTTCGATATTTTTTTGTTATTTTCGTTTCGTTTCCATTATCTTGTCTGTTAAAAAAATTACGCCAAAATGGATAGCCAGGAAAAAAACTTGTTATAATTTGTTGGTGTTTTTTGGCTTTTATTTCGTGGAGTTTTCATTACAATTTTGATTCCTCTAGAGCTCGATGTGAGCCCATGTTACTGCCACTATATTATTGCAGTCAATATTGGAAATTTAAATGAATTTTATTCGTATTTTAACAACAAATTGTAAAAACTTTGCTAAAACAAGTTTGCTCATAAGTATTGGTTTCATTTCATGTATTTTTTAACTTTTCTTGTTGTTTTTCCTATGTTACCAAAATTTATTTGATATTCTTGTTATTTAAAGGTCATAATGAAATGAAAATTAAGTGACATAAAATTTGATAAAATATTCGTCATTGATATATTTACTCCTTTGAAGGTAGTCAATGTGGACTGTTAACCAAATCCAAATTTTATATTGGCTGACAATTTCGTCTTTTAATTCTTGGAACGTGTTTACTCTGAGAATTCCGCTCTGCAGCTAAGTCTGTGTTGAGGCATGTTTGCAAAAAAAAAACTTTAAAAACTTGTTCATATGGTGGTTGAAGAACTTGTACAGAACTACGATTGAACTCATGGGAAGTTATCATACGATTAAATTTGTGTGGTCGATTGTGACCAAATGGGTCACTTAGTTGGTTTTTCCATACCTAAGTAAACATTTTAATCTGCAGCCTTCGATCTCCTATTGGGCAACGCCAAATGTTTCAGGTTCAGAGACTTCAACCCTATGTTTAAAACGTTCAGCAACTTTCGGCTACAACAAAACAAATTAAAGCAATTGGTTATCATTGAAATTGTTGGTGCAGAGTGCAGAGTTCTCACAGTACTTATCACGCTTAGCCTTTATTCTAGTGGTGATGTTTTTTTTGTCGAAAAAAATGGGTAAATCCCTTTGTTCCATTTTTCCCACTGTTACTTGCAGTAATAGTGCCTTGGTAGTTAAGGAATAAAAAACTTAAAATGTCATGTGCTTATTAAGACGTCTTCGTAGTACATTAAAACAAAATTTTAAGTGTCCTTCTATTTTGGTTTTTTTTTGTTTCTTTAAAACGAATATTTTTTGCAACATTTCTGAGCATTCTTCCCCAAGTATTGTTATAAAATAAGGACTGTATTTTCAGCCTTATAATATTTCATCATAATCTCATGATTATTGTCAATAAAATGATTTAAAACATCTGCTATTTATGAATACTTTGTACAAACTATGGTTTTGAATTAGATTTATTGTGTTTGCAGAGGATTACTGAATAACTTTTATGGACATTTTGCAACAAATCCAATAGAGAAACGAAATTAAATTAAAATAAGCGTAGAAATTGATAAAAACAAAAAAATATTTATTTTCCTTTTGTTAGTTAATAGGCACTTTATAACGACACAGACTAACAACTTCATCATCCGTATTGAATACATACAATTTATAATGTAATTGAACGGAGAAGAGACAAACTAGACTTATGAATGATTATTATTCTTGTTATGCAAATATTAAAACAATGCCAGACAAAAAGGATAACCTATTTATAACAATTGTTTAAAGTGTCAGTTTACTTTATGTCTGCACTGTAATAAATTATTTTTGTTCTCGTTGTTTTAATTCCTTTCATAAAACTTTTCATCAGTTCATAAAATCCTTATGAATATTTAATCGTTGAAAATTTTAAATTCAATTAATTGCTGTACGAGTGAGTACAACATGAGTGACCGACCAATCCACACAGAACACATTAAGGTGCTCAATAAAATTGCCCGACACCTTTCCGGAATACCAAAGCTGACAATCAAATAGCAACGATCCCCTATTGTACAAATGTTTTCAACACAGACCATTGTCAAGTATAATCGTTTCAATCGATTAATATCAATTTTTTTAAGTACGATAAAAAATACAGGAGGCAGCAAACAAAAAAAATAATATTACCATTGCACAGACAGTTAAACATATGTACAGTGCAATGGTTTAATATTTTTAATGCCTTTTTATGTTTGCATTCGTACTGTTGACATTGTGGAATATAAAAGTCAACTTTTTTCTTTTTTTCTATTAAAAGCCAAATGATTGGTCTGAGCTCTTGAAAATGTCATAAATTATAAATGTTAAGTGGCATCTATGCAATTATAATATGGAAAATTAAAAATTAAAATCAAAAAGAGATTAAAAGTAAATCAAAAACATTTTAAAAGATAAGTTTAGACCGCATTCTTGCTGCTTTCTATTAGGTTGTTGGGCTCATTCGTTGTTGGTATCTCATCGTCAACATGCTTTAAATTTAATCACAATTTATGAAAACATTTATCTTCTCTTTATTATTTAAATAATCTTAACCTTAAACGTCTGTCCAAGTCTAACCGTATGTCCCCGTTCTTTAGTTTCTGTAAATTCTTATTTTAAATATTTCAAGAGGCATAAATGTCATCTATATAGTGTATTTCAGGTTTCCTGTGCTTTTTTCTTCAAAATGTTTGTTGTTTATCCCTTATTTAATTAAACAATGTGTTTGTTAAAAAAAACAACAACTACAACAATAATCCACAAATGTTGTCTTGTTTTTACCTCTTGTTAATTTTGCTAATGTCGTTTGTTGTATCTGTTACTTTGTATCAGTATATGAAAGGGAAGCATATTTTATATTGCTTTTCTTGTAATCTGAACCCTTGTTAATATTTATTGTAAACATTCGAATATCGTTCGAATTTCTGTAATTTTGTGTAACTTTTCAATGAATATTAATTACAACAACAGCAACTACATGTTAATCCTTTGTTATGCCTCCTGGGTAGAAGACTAGACCTGTTCTACCACCAAGTTAGGCTGGCCGAATTTTAACATTAAAAAATCGAATTTATATTTCTACATAAAAAAAATTTAATTTTTCTCTTCTGAGAACTGAGTCGATCTCCGTCCTCACGGACAATAAAAATTCTTAATAAATATGCATGAAAAAGTTGCAATTCACGTGTCATTACCCAGAATTCACGCAAGAGTACTGTGAACCCTATTCTTGACATCTAAAGTGGAATTGCCTGGGTGGCGTAGACTAGAGGACTTCTGTTAATGTTGTACTTTATCGCTTTTTTCAAAATGAGCAGTGAGTTTGGCTCATAAAAGCGGCTAAAAAGAATACTTTGTAACAAAGCTGCGAGAAGAAAGTACAAAAAAGTGACAGCTGATTTTATTGAAAGGAAACTCATTAAAAAAATATTTTATTTTTCTTGCCTTTCACCCAGAGAAAAAACAACTTAAAATCAACAAAAACCACCTTAAATCAACAAAAAACAGCTATGAAAAACAACCAAGGTGGAAAATTTTATAATCGACAACGTTCAACATAAAAACAACTTACGTCTGAAATCAAAGCTGAAACAACTTAGATTTAAAGTTGCTCGGACTTGAGTTAACCTTGTCCAACCTCTAAACAAAAATTTGGGGTTTTAAATCGAAAAAGGTCAATATTAAATTAAGAATATTATATGTTACTTCAAAATATAAACATTTATTTTATTTATTTATTTATTATTACGATTTTACAATCTAGATACTTAAATATATACATATAATACTTTATTAACAATTTTTCTTGCAAAAATCTCTAAGAAGTTTATTAAATAAAGTCATATTTTCACAATTTTTTATATTACTCGGTAACTCATTATATTTTCTCAAACCCTTATATTCTAAGCAATTCATATCTCTACAAGTTCTCATATATGGTAGTCTGTAATCCTCTCTTCTCCTTGTATTATAATTATGGATATTATTATTATATTGCAATTTTTCATGCAAATATGTAGGACAAAGCCCAAACTTTATTTTATGTATAAACTTCATTGTATGTAACATTATAGTCTGTCCAACACTAAGCCAGTTTAATTCATTCAACATGCTTCTTATGCTAGTACAATAATCTTTATGTAGAATAAAACGCATTGCCCTATTTTGCAGTTTCTGTAATGTGTCCATCTGGGACGTGCTTAATAGAAATAGTATTGAGGGACAATAAAGAAAGTGTGGTAAAATTATACTATTGTACACTTTAATTTTATAATTCTTATGTAATAGTCTAGTTGATCTAGACATAATTCCAATCTTTTTAGCAATTTTAATTCGAATATAATTTAAATGTTCATCAAATTTCAATTTATCGTCTATCATTACACCTAAATATTTAATTACAGTAACCCTCTCAATATTATCATTTTTTATTTTCAATACACAATTATTAAATCAAAGTTAAACATTTATATATCAAAGTGGTGCAATCTTATTTTGAGATTGTGCATTCTTAAAACAACAACGTTTAACTTTGATTTACCACTGCTTCTGTAGTAGTACAGTGGTTCAATTGCTATTATTTGTTTGTTAAATTTATACTTACTTATCAGAAAACAGAATTCCTATATCCAAAAACACAATTTTTTATATTTGCTTATAAATTTTATTGAAAAACAAAAAATAATTCATATTAACATTTTTGGACGAATATACGTTTTTCCATTATTAATAGTATATGAATGTATTGGATAATTGATTGATAATTAATTGATTGATTATACTTACTAGCTGTGGAGCTCGGGAATCTGAATATTTCGGCCAATTTGTTAAAAAGTCGACATTACTTAGTCGTTTTAGATCTTTTTGCCTTAACGTATATGTTTTCTTCCATTTTTCACACCCATCTTGCCAGTTTGAGCTATCTCTGTTAAGAGACCACAGAAACGGTATCGTCTATTTCAGCGTCTTGATTGTGTACTTCATCACATTGAAGTCTTTCTGAAAATTCATCAGATTTTTTTGCCCGTTTGCATATTTAGAATATAACATATTTAGAATATAACATGCCGCTTGGATTTTTCTTTCCTTGACGTTCAATATAATAGTATTCCTGTCAAAATTGAAATAATTTGAATATAATTTCAAATATTAAAAAGAACTTGATTTACTTTTGCATCTGCTTCACCGGGAAAAACTTGACAAATAAACAACAAAACAATTCCACTAAAATCTTTTGGTTTTAGAGATATTTTGTTACAAATAATTTCTTCAATAATAATATTTATAATATCATCACAGTTGTTATCTGAAAGTTTTTGGCATTGTTTATATACTTCCAAACATGATTGCCCTTTAGATGTGCAGTTTAGTATAGTTTTCAAATCCTTTTAAATTAAATTTATAGGCATACATATTATTATATATAAAACGTGTAAGAACTAATCTCTTAACTACCTTATTGAGAACACGCTTTACTGATGAATTTGAAGAAGAGGGAGAAGGGACATTTCAATAATCTTTGTTTAGCCAGTCTACAACTTTATTTGGGTTGGATATGGTGTCATTATCTATTCCAAACTGCAATGAAATAAATAATTAAACACATTTGTAAATATGTATTACCATGTCAAGTCTTCAAACTTTACTTCTTTTTTACGCCACATAAATAGCTTCTCCCTGAATTCTACTCTAAGCCCCAAATGTGGAATTGCTTCTATAAGATCTTCTTTTTGAATATATTGTAATCATCTGTACGTCACATTAGCAGCTAAATATCATGATGATACAACAATGATTCTAATTGTCTTAAGTCGTCGTCAACAAAGAAAGTGTCTTCCCTTTTTTCCAAATTTTCTGCAATAAATAGTCCGTCTATTGTTTTTGAGCTTTCTAATGCAGTTATATCAGTCAGGATTACGGCCTAGCTTCTCAACACCACTCATGTTGTGTGCGTTAATTTTATACGTGAGTGGCGGGACCTACAGTTTAAAGTCGACTCCGAACGACAGATTTTTTGAGAAGCTTTTCACGGCAATTTTTACTCTCAGAGTTTTTGCCAGAAATCTGCTGAAAGGAAGTCGCCGAAGAAATACTTTTTGTATTTTGTTTTTGATGTCTGACCTGGGGCTTGAACTCAGGCCTTACGTTTAATACTACTAGACTACGGCGACTTTTACTATCCAATAACGGTAGCATAACTAAGTCCAGCATAAAAAATATTTTTTTTTTATTTTTTTTTTTATTTTTTTTATTTATTTTTTTTTATTTTTTTTATTTATTTTTTTTTTTTTTAAATATTTTATATAAATTTTATTAAACGTGACTTAAAATGTAGACTATAATTTAAACTATAAACAATGACTGTTATAAGGAAATAGAAAATATATATCAATGCATACATACTATATATAGAGAAACTTCTTAGTAAATAACTAGAGTTTAAAAAATAAGTTTCTTATTAATTTATTACGGAGATTATGTTTTACATAAAAGTGTAGTTTGTTTTGATTTCATACGGATTGGATTTAAATTACTTTAGCTTAGCAATAAATAAAATACGTACATATAATTAATAAAATAGTAAAAATTCTATAAAAAAAACTGTTTAAAACCTGCAATTGATTTATCGTAGTGTGAAATGAAAACGTTATAGAAATATTGGTTTATTGATTATGATGCTATTTTAATGCGACTAAGATGACTAAAGTGTGGTACAACTTCGGCTACCCATTCTGGTGAAATTTCCGTTATTTGACGTAAGAAATTTTGTTCGGTGAGCACATTTTCAGAGAAAATTATATAATCCGGACGATATTTACCATGAAATACACTAGACGGATGAATTTTGGTACGTTGACTACCCGTAATCGTTAAATAGAAATTGTCACGTTGTAGTTCAGCTATATTATCGAAGAGGCCAACTAATAAACACTTTCGTACTTGATCGAAATTGCTGCCACAACTGTTCACTTTCAAAGCTAAACGCTTGACAATTTCCAACAGTTGACTGCGCACATCACGGGCATACTTTAGATTACGGGCATTGAGGAAGTTATCATGACACCATAACTTAACTTTTTCAGTCTTCTGGAAGGCACTGAAAACATTCAGTAACGTTAAATGATCGCCATGTTTTGAATGAAATTTGGCATGAGCCAAAGCTGCTTGTTCTTGCTTTTCTGTACTTGAAAGGAAAACATTTTCACTGGAGAGTACTGCTACTAAGCTTAACATTTCCTCCATACAACCAAATTTCGGAGCTGCCAATAATAGTTTACTGTATTGTGGATCCAAAGGAAACTGTGCCATTTTTCGTCCCAAAGGTGTAAGTTCAGGTATGGTAGAGGCATTTCGTACAGCACCCAAAGACTCTAGTTTGCGGTATGCATCATCCATTGCTTCCGGTGAGGGTTTATCTAGAAAATCAAAACTTTTGCAATCGATACCCAACGCCAATAGCTGTAATACAGTCGAGCAAATATTGCTTCGTAAAATTTCAGGTTTTGGCATTTTTTCAAATTCATTCATTTCCTGTTGCGTATATGTTCGATAACATGTTCCAGGGGCATCGCGACCAGCTCGACCACAACGTTGCCACGCTTCTGCCTGGGAAATGCGTACTACTCTTAGTACATCTAAGCCGGTACTGGGGCTATAAATGCGTCGTTTTACAAAGCCGGCATCTATAACATAACGTATACCCGGTATTGTGACAGACGTTTCTGCGATATTTGTAGCCAAAACTATTTTGCGGGCATTGGCTGGAGCTGGTAGAAAACATTCTAATTGTTTATTTTGTGGTAATTGGGCATAAAGTGGGAAAACCCGCACCCCAGCAATATTACTGAGATTGGTCTTAGCAATCTGTCGAATTTGTTGTGCCATTGCTTCAATTTCTTCTTGACCCGTTAGGAAAATCAATACATCATGGTTTGTTGGTGTATTACGATGGATATCAAACAGCGTCACCAAAGTGGCATGTAAATAATCTGGCTGTGATTCTTTGGCATGCATTACTTTTACAGGATGCGTCCGACCTTCCAGATACATGCCTTTTACGCCAAAATATTGACCAAAATGATCAATATTCATTGTAGCCGAGGTAACTATAACTTTTAATGGAGTCAAACAACGCAGTCTGCGCTGCCTTTGTGCCTCTTTAACCACTCCAAACAGAACATCAGTGCTTACCGTGCGCTCATGAGCTTCATCTAGCATTATGACGGTATAATTGCTCAGCAATCGATCAGCCAAGGCTTCTCGCAATAAAAAGCCATCAGTCATAAAGCGAATACGTGTCTTTTGTGAGGTACAATCTTCAAAACGTACTGTATAACCGACGAGTTCACCCAATTGGCAGTGCTGTTCTTGAGCTACACGTTTTGCCACCGTAATTGCGGCCACTCGACGTGGCTGTGTTATAGCAATCATTCCTTTGTTACCGAATCCAGCACTTAATAGAAACTGCGGTATTTGAGTCGTTTTACCCGAACCAGTTTCACCCATTATAAGAAGAATATCGGACTTGTGGACCTCTCGTATTAACCGCTTTCGGCAGCTCGTGACTGGTAACGCTTGCCGCTGTTGTTCTAATTGTAGTTTAGTTGACGCTGGCTGTGTCGTTTGCTGTTGTATTCCATTTGTTTTACTATTTGCTGGAGATTGTCCATTTGTACAATTAAACAATTTTCCATTAGCATTCTTCGACTCCATTTTCTAGTGAATGGATTTGCCTTTTTAACTAATTCTTCTATGCGGAGTTATTTTCAATTATTAGACGTAAACAAACACGTGAACAAGCGTATGCGATAGCAAGTTTTAAAACGGTAGATCAAAAGAATCTAGGATCTGAAATAAACTGATGCCAATATGGTTATGCAGTATAATTCGGACAATTATTATTATATTCAAAATAAAACACTTGATTTTGAAAATTTTTTTTTATCAATTTTTAAAACCGCTTTTAATAACCGTTTCGGCCACTTTGACGTCTAATAGATAACTGATACAGTAGTTTTGATTTAGCTGCCTTTTATAGACGTGCTGAGAAGCTAGGCCGTAATCCTGACTGAAGGGTTGTAATGGTCAATTATGTATGTATGTATGTTATATACGTGCTTACAAAAAAGGTAAGTTCACATGAAGCTTCAAACTGCATTGTATTGTTGTTGTGAAGAAGAAAAGAACATATGGTTTATGGAACGCAGGTAACGAAATTGGAAAGTAATTTGATTTTCTTCGAACTCTTCTCAAACTATACGAAGGAGGACAGTTTTACGAACACACTAACAAAAAAGGTGACCCTTTCGAATATTCAGGTACCAGAATTTTTCAATGTAGCCAGTGCACTTTTTTCAAACGACCGACATTGGTATTTTTCGCACAAGTTTTTATGGTTTTGTAGCAAGAGTCATCATTACATATTGCAGGTACCTGGATATTTCATGGTCATTATATTTTATGGTCCTCAAATTGAATTAAATCTTTCCATAATGATATTTTCTGCCTAGTGAAATATTGCCATCCTTTGCAATGGGTAAAATTCACAGAATTTTCTTTGAATTTTTAAGTGAAATATTTCTATTATTCCGAAGAGTAATAAATGGGATTAAAAAGCACAATATTTTGTAAACAATATTTGTTCGAACACTGCTTGAAACAATAATTACTAACAATTTTCTTCTGGGTTATACACATGCTTCTCACAAATACACCCACATTTTTATCATATAAAACCTTTAAGCAGTTATTTACAAAGTAAAACACAGCAAATAAGTACAGCAAAAGCACAAGAGAAACCACAAGAGCTGAAACGCTGTAAGCAATAGTGATCGTTTTGAAATTAACAACTGTGCTTCACTGCGTTCGTAGAAAACATTTCACTGTACCACTACAGCTAATGAGTTTATTTTTGTTTTTTGACTGTTCACTGCGCTTAGACTTAATGCCCAATCTCGTTGGCGCCTTGTCCCATCTGGTTTCTCCTCTATTTTGAATATTAATCCCGTGGCTTCACTGGACATTGATTATCTCCCTGCGAAATATTGTTTCAACAGGGGTATTCAGTTTCTGATTCAGAGCAGGGGGGACTAAGACCTTGACATGATCTTCCCCCGGAACTCCTTGATGTATACACCGATGGCTCTAAAGTCGATAACGGGGTTGGTAGCAAAGTCTACTCTAGTAAACTGGACCTGAACATTTCACTCCAGCTGCAGGACTATTGCAGCATATTTCAGTCGGATGTAATGGTCATCTACCGGGCTGCTCAATTTATCCTCACCAACGGTGTTCCTTTCACTCGAATCTTGATATTTTATGATAGTCAGGCTGCCATAAGATCTCTGTCGAATGTTGTGAATAACTCGTCACCTTCGACCTTCTTTCTGGGCGCTTCAGTGTCACAGTAATATTCCACTAACGCACAGTAATAACCACTAACGCATCATGACTAGGGGGCTTTCCTTACACTGGGTAACACAATGGGTCATATCGTTAGTATAATTCGCAAAGACGCGAAGTCCACTTTTTTCCAAAATTCAGATTTGAATGCAAAACGGTAACATTATGCAAAATACATATTTTACAACAACAAAAAATGTCATTATGTAGTTGAAAGTTGTTGTAATTTTGTGGTTGGCCAAAATGCTAAATCCACAAAATTACGAAAAATATTAAAAACCCGTGCTAATTTTTTGCTTTAATTCGATTTTTTTGCGTTGATTTTTGATCTAGGTCATTTAAAGAGAGCTATTTTGTAAAAATAATGGCGTTAAAAAAGTTTACAAATTTTCAAAACTGGAAATGTTACAATGTTTTTTATGTCTCCTGTAAAATTTGAAAAAAAGGGACTTAACACATTTGCGAATTAGACTAACGATATGAATTTGTTCATCGCTTCCGCTTTTTAGGTCGTCTGAGGCATCATCGCACATTTCAGAATACTAATATTAGAAAAGAGTGCTGGCATTTAAATTGGCACTACCAGTGGGATTTGGGACCCCTTCATAGTTTTCAACAAGAGAGAAAATAGTAACTACGAAGTGCTACTGGACAGTCGAGACACCAAAGTAGACGTTAAAGGCTTAAAAATACAGAGCACTGCTATAGATGCGTTACTTAATTGGTCATTACAACCCTTGAGTAAGAAGTATGACCTAGCTTCTCACACCATTTATGTTGTGTGTGTTAATTTTTATACATGAATGGCAGTAGGTCTGATTGAAGTCGAATTTAATTCATTTTTAGTCATTTTCAGTGATGCCACCTGTCCGATATTGGTCATACCAACTTAGAACCTTTGTCGGCTCATGCGCAACAACTTTGCTAAAGATCGTAACATGATTAAATGCATTTTCAGTGTTGCCACCTGTCGGATATTAGTCATATCAACTTAAAAATCTTCGGCGGCTCATGCGCAACCACTTTGCTAAAGAACATAACATAATCAAATACACAGTTTACGATTCAATTAATTTTGAGTAATTTTCAGTGACGCCACCTGTCGGATATTGGTCATACCAATTTAGAAACCTTCCCGGGCTCATGGGCAACAACTTTCCTGAAGATCATAACATGATCAAATGCATAGTTTACGATTCTATTAATTACATACAAACAAACATTCATTTTTATATACCTACATATATAGAAGATTAGATAGAGCTGACGGGTGACGTATACGTAATATTTTGTTAGACAATAACACTCATACTATATAACTCATATAACTCTTTCCAGACATACAGGAAGATATTGTTTAAGAAAATCTGTTCAGCCGTTTAGCCGTCTATAGACTTTAAACAAACCCACAAACAAATAAACACACATTCATTTTTATATATAAGAAGATTCAGTATCCCTTTGTATTTACTCACCATCACATGAACTTGTTTATTGCTTCCGCTTCTTAGGTCGTGTGAAGCATTATCGCACCTTTCAGAATGCTAATATTAGAATAGAGTGCTGGCATTTAAATTGGCACAACCAGTGCGATTTGAGACTCCTTCACAGTTTTCACCGCGAATACAAAAGAAAAACCAGTAACTAGAAAGTGCTACTGGACGGTCGAGACACCAGAATAGACGTCAAGAGTTTAAAAATTACGATCTAACTTCTTCCACCACTTATGTTGTGTGTGTTAATTTTATACATGAGTGGCGGGATCTACAGTATAAAATCGATTCCGAAATGACAGATTTTTAAGAAACTCTTCATGTTAATTTTTACTCTACTCTCAGAGGTTTTGCCAAGCATCGGCTGAGAGGAAGTCGCAGAAGAAATATTGTTTTACATTTGGTTCGATATGTCTAAACTGGAGTTTGAACCGTGACCTCACGTTTAAAATGCCAAGACTACCTACTAAACTATGAACATGAACATCAATTTCAAGTTTTTTTTTTTATCAAATGAGATAACAATACTACTATAAACCTGTCGAACCTAGATAATCGGGCTGTCTTTCCCACTTTATTGATTTGATTCTTGAATAATGCAAACGGAGAAATGATAAAAAGGAGTTTATAACCCTCAGTTGTGTAACACTTTGAATCTCAAACACCATCTTTCTGTGTAAACAGTGTAATATCCTGTATGATATTGAAGTACAATCACAACAACAATAATTCCCCTCCCCCAAATAAATTCATGGGTTAGCTAAATAGAAAATTATTATTCTTTGATTGCCACATGACTAGACTTTTAAAATAATGAGTGAGTGGCATATTGCAAAACAAAATCTCAAGATAGTCAGTGTATTGAAGCATAAGCATATGGTAAAATATAAACTGAACATTGAATTCAAATTCAAAACTATTAGAAATTTCCAATAGAATAGCATTGAATTCAGTTTATAATGAGACATTGCCACATACACACATACATCCCAAGCAGATTGCTTGCATATGGCTCCTACCATGGCTATGATTGTACATTTACGTGGCTTATCTTTAATTGTAGACGACAATATCGTTATGGAGTTGATTAAATTAATTAATAAATTCATTAAATAGATTACAACAATAACATCTAAATACAAATACTACCTACTACTGACTTAATCACTTACTAATGAGTTTAAAGAGATACAATATGTAGGTTTACCTATTGAAATCCTCTGTAAGCATAAATTAACACAGTAATTACACTGGTAATCGTTTATTCCACATTAAGGCTCATACCTTCCCTCCATTAACTGCTTCTAAGCCTGTGAAGATATTATTTACGCCCAATTTCAGTTGCCCGTTAAGCGTGTATAATTTATGACCAACAGGTAACAACAATTTCATTGATTGATTTCTTTGAATTCAATAAAAAAAAACGTAAGAAAAGAAGCAATAAAACAGACCAACAGACAAACAGACAGTGCATTCAGGAATGAGAAATGGTTAAAATCCTTTAAAAGTAATTTAAAATTCAAAGAATGCAAAGACTTTGAAGTGGAGAAGTAGAAGATGACTCAAGAAGTGAGTGAAAAAATATTTCAACGTTAACACTTTAAGGCATAAAAATTGTCGTTTATGTTAATTAAAGACAATTGTGCACTTCAGAGAGTTTCAAATCCCCACCTAAAAATAAAAGAGGTGGGCTATTTAACTTCTAATCTGTTGTATTCAAGTAGCTTCATACTCTAAATGTAGGTAAAGTCTGCAAGTCGTTATTTCCTCGGCACAGGAACTACCCACAGTTTATTTGAATATGGAAAAGCTGTCTCATTTTTAAAGCTTCTCTGAACACATTTTCATTCGTAGTATAATAAAAACACATGCATTAATTCTATTCGATGTATCGTTTTCGGTTTTAAGTGTATAAAGTTCCAAATTGCTTTGCAATGTGATTAAATTTCTTTCTTCATTACTCATATCCCAAAAATTTGCAATTTCATCATATTGTCATAACAAAAACCTGCTTTAGTACTGTGACAATACTGTACTCTCCTTAAACTTTATGGGTATCCTTATAATGTCTTCTGCTAGCCTAATACCCTGTCACACTTCAGGATGCTGCATTCATGTGATTCCCTCTGGGATGCATTATTGTCTCACAGGTTCAATCTCACCGTTTTAGAATATAAATGTTGGGCTCGAGATAAACCCCATTCAAAACATGTCAGAGTCTGCAGAGTCCTAACAAAAGTGCGGTTGTCGACCTCAGGTTATTTCTTGATAGGCTGATAGATGATTCCTATTTCGTCTTATTATAATTTTCCAAAATGTTCGTAACGTTTTTAATACATATTATCTTATCACCAAAAGAGCCTCCAAAACTTGATCTCCTGCTTTCAGTAATTAAGTGACACCTAGAAGGAAACCACAGGTCCTTTCGCAATATTTCCTTAATTCAGAATTTTATTCTACGCGCACCAGAGCTGGGTAAACATGTTTCTATATGAAGTACTCAGGCCAGTGATGTTTAAAAGATATTTACTGGTACATCCTGATTAGTACATAAAAAGCGTCAGGGCTTAACATTTACGATACTTAGCAGAGGAACTTAACTTTTCTCGTAGAAAGGAAACATTTCAAGGCTCCACTGAAGTCTACTTCCAAAATCCTTTAGAATGCGTTCCCAAATAAGTCAGTGGGTGTGGTTGGTGTTCATGAAAAAAATATTAAAATGTGAAAAAATATGAATGAAGAATCGTTATCTACTGATGAAATGATTATCAAGACAAAAACATTCCAGAGCAGTCATACAGCCATACAAGCTCGCCTTTGTATTAAATTGTGGTAAAGACTTGAGAGCTGTCCATATAATAAAACTTTTCAACATGGAAGTTGTACTGAGAAATGGCAGCGGTCAACGTGTTACCTGATCATCATGTGGATGTGATCGTAATTTTGTGGTCTCGAATTGGAGATAAAGTGTCAGTAGCCCCAAGGCACTAGGATGAGATCAACATCATTGGCATCACCTTTTGCTGTCGTTTATGAGGCTAAGGAAATACGTTGAGATTTTACGATCCGCAAAGACATATCAGACTCTATCGCACAGCGAGCGCAGGCGGGTGGGTCGATAGTAGTGTTTTTCATTTCCCGAACTTATTAATTTCCCGGGAAACCGGGACTGATTTTGAAATTTCCCGGGATGTCGGGAATTCCCGCCTAGAACATAAAATCATATATTTACTTTGTTAAGTATGTATTTTTTATTTTAAATTCATATTAATGAGATCAAAAACATAAAACAAAATAACAATAGAAACATATAAAAGGTACAGTTCTATAAAAAAATAAATAATTCAATGTATTTTAAAAACTAGTTAAAAATATATACATAAAACATAAAAAAACTATATATCTATTAACATATTTATTTAATATTTTTAAAATGAGTTTTTAAACCGACAATGCGTTTATTGATGCATCTGGAAGTCGGTTTCTGATTTTAGTAACATATTGACCCTCGAGAGAGAAAACTCTCTCGCTTTCAACAGATGTTGGTTTATAGTTAACAAGGCCTCTAAAAGATTTTTTATATTTTCCGTTTGCTTACCAGATTTTCCAAAACATTTTAAGTCTTTTTTTATCGAACCGGTCCGGTAGGTACATTAGTGTTTGATGTAGATATTTCAGTAATGTTATTTATTGCATCGTTTAAATGTCCTCAAAATTTTTATCTTCTAAAATATCATTATCGTTGCTTTCTATTTCTTCTAATTCTATATTTTTTTTTTTAGTAAAAAGGCGGCTACAAATTTGTTCTGCATATAAAATAATTGAATGTTTTGAAGCATTCGGAAAAAATTTATTATTTTTATTAAAAATTTCAGGATCTTTCAAGTATTTGGTGAAGGTATACAATTTTATAACTCTTCTTTCTCTAATTCGGTATATAAGAGATTCAAACATTGTCCTTCCTAGTGAAGTATGTCTAAATGTTGCTAAATAGTCAAACATTTTCATGCACAATAATTCCCTCGAATTCCCGAACAAATTTCCCGGGATTTCGGGATTGAAAAATTTGCGGAATTCTCGGGAATTCCCGTCCCGGGATTTCCTCTAGTTCTAAAACTTTTTATGCCACAAATGCAATGCACAGTAGTCTCTACTGGCTAAAGGTAGGTTTAATAAAAATGCTTGAAGTCGTGGAAATGTAGGACCATCTTGGAATTGTTTCCAAGGCTTCTTCAATACGTTCGATTTTTAATACTAATAAGGAATATTTTATTACGATAGATATAACGAGACCATCATTGCTAGCGATATCACGCAGATGATATAATTGCTACTCTTTCAGCAACTACACAAATATTCCAAAACATTTTGCATCATTTCACTTCTGTCAAAATTAGATCAACAAAATGGACGACTCTCACTCCACAATATAGGTCCCCAGTGGAGTTATTGTGTAAATGTCAATACATACGATGGCATAGTTGTTGTGCCTCTGACTTGTCAGTAGCCAGTGGTATTCGTGTGTACTTATCTTATTGTCTTTACATCACCTCTCTTCAACTCTTCTACTCCTATTTGCTTCTTTTAGTGCTTTTTTTGTTTGTTTTATAGTGATGAACTGCGTGCCATATTCATGACTATACACTCACATATAAACGGAGCACCATTTCTTAAAGTCGGTGAGGCAAGTTCATTATAAAATATCCATAAACTCTGCAAACAATCTGATGCAAGTAGGTTAGTCTCTTCAAACAACTCAACTGCAAACCACAATTACGATCATTTCGCAAACAGCAAGCGTTATTTATGCAGCAGTAAATCACAGACTGTGCAGCATAACAATTTAAACAGAAGGCCATGTGAGTTGTGTGTGTGTGCCAGTAAATTGTCATTTCCATCGCAGAACAGACAAGAGCGGGGAAAACCTAAGCTGATGTTGGTAGCTTCTCAGCCTGGTACTTTTTCATTGACAATATTGTAAGGCTATTGGCAGTGGTGTAGTGGTTTTACAATTTATTAGAGCCTGCGGCTTTAAACGAGGCGTTATGCTAATTGATTTTCCTGCTTAAGTTCGTACTTTGGATTCTTTTCGCCTTTTTCTCTCTATCCCTTTTTTTCATTGCATTTTCATCATTCTTTGTTGATATGCTTTACCAAATATTTGGAAATCATTTTATAAATAAATAAATAAAATTACTACGAAAAGTTTCTCAAAAATCTGTCGTTTAAACTTTAGGTCCTGCCACTAATATATCTACGTTTTGGGTAAATAATTTAAAGACTTTGTATTCTTATTCATCGATGCCATATAAATTTCTTTAAAGTATTGTTCATAGTTAGCCATCGCCTGCAATCAATTAAAGTTTATATTAACCTTCAAGTCCAAAACTTTTTAAAATCAAAGCACTATTCGAACTTCTGGGTTACACAACAATCGTATAGAATGATCTATGTTGGGCTCAGCGGGTCTAATTTTGTTCTTACTTACTGTGTTTAAGCATAAAGTAGCTTTTTTGAAATTCCCTTGTTAGAGATTTTTAAGTTCTGCACTCAAATTTGGAGCCATTCATGCATGACCCTACTGGCACTAGAATTTACTTTCATTATCTTTTGGAAAACCCCATGAGGTTGTCCGTATTTGTGGGGGATATGTGATGTAAACCATACATACATACATACATAATTGGCCGTTACAACCCTTCAGTCAGGCTTACGGCCTAGCTTCTCACACCACTCATGTTGTGTGCCTTAATGTTTATACTTGAGTGGCGGGCCGGGCCTACAGTTTAAAGTCTACTCCGAACGACAAATTTTTGTGAAACTTTTTCATGGCAGGTTTATTTACTCTCAATGTTTTTGCCAGAAATCTGATGAGAGGAAGTCGCCGAAGAAATATTTTTATTTCTCATATTTCGTTTTGATGTCTGGCCTGGGGCTCGAACCCGGTATTTACGTCTAATAAGCGAACACACAACCTACCATGGGCTTCTATTATCTAACAAACTCTCTCCTGGACTGAATGAAGTGGATAAAATGACGTTTACTTTTGATTAATCAAAATTATCTTCGTTAGAAAATTGAAGCGATCAATACCTTGTCAATACTAGCACCGAAGATGGAAAAATGTTATCAATTTTTTTAAACGTCACGACATTTTTAATCGAAAATTTAGTTTAAAATACTTTTTCAGGAAAAGTGTAACTTTAAAATATTTTATTAACACTATGTAACAGAAGGAATCTTAAAGTTATAAAATATGTAAACGAATCATTTCATATGTTCCTAGAGCGAGTGTTAGTTACATTGGTTGGGAAACAATTGAAATGTCATTGCATTGAAAAAAGAGTGTACTGACGCATGCATTTCACCACCAAAACTAAAACCCCCGACAATTTGTCATATGCATGCCTTTGGAATCAAACGCAGGAGTGCCACACAATGTCCCCTCTACTTCTCTAGCAATAATGCGTAGATTTTATTTACAATTCAAAGAATATCCTGTTTATGGTGAAAGGAAAGTATGGAAAAAAATGTAGCAGGCAGAGAGTAAATTGAAGTGAAGAGCAACAGAAACGGGAAAATACGCATATTCACTGCAGAAGAAAAATAAAAGAAAGGAGTAATAACGACAAGTATAACGAAAGCGGAATAAGAATAAAACAACAATTAAAAAGGGGTAAAAATGCGTAGGCAAATTAAAAACAACAAAAAAAATTAAAGAAGCCAGAAAAAGTATGGATGGATGGGTGAATGAAGGTTTGGATAGTTAGGTTGGATGGATGGTTGGGTTGCATGTATTCATCATAAATTACTGTTAAGTTAACTTTACTTGTTTCGGATTGTTGTGTGCTTTTAGTAGACGTTTCGGATAATGTTTTGCATTTGTTTTCACTTGTTTCAATTTTAATTTATGAAATAGTTAAGTGGTCATCCCCAAACCCCTAGTCATTATGACACAAGGGATACATCTCTTTCACCCTTTCTCTCTCTTTCTCCTCTACATATGCTTTTAGGATTATATTGTCATTAACCTCGACTCAAGAACAACACTCCCCCATTATTTTCTTCGTTATAACTCCTAGAATCATTGTGTCTTTGTTGACACAATGAACAGAATCTATAGGAGCAGTAGCAGGAATAACAAGTCATATATGAGTTTTAGAATACTAGGAAATTCACTTCTTGTTTTTTTATTGTATTGCGCTATGTTGTGTTGAGTTGGTGTTTCTTCTAAGGCTCTTGGCATAATTCGATAAGGACATGAACAGAAGCCCGTCCATTCTCTCCTGCTTTTGTTTCTTATATGTTCCGTGTTCTTAATACTTTCTACCACAATAAATATGAACTAGTCATGTTAGTTGTATTGTATTATTAGGGACTGCTATCCTGCTTGTTACAAGTTCAACTTTATTAGGTTGCACTTCCTTACCTCAGTTCAGTTGTCATAACACTACTGTTGTCGTTACTAATTATTTGAAGATCTTGGAACAAAAAAAATTTGGCTACAGGAATTGAACGTACTTTGGCTTTGACTTGTTATAGGAGGGTTGCAGACGAAACTGTTCATAATCACACGTTTCTTAGCTCTTCTAACAAAGGAGAGGTTTTCCGTAGGGTTACTCTATGAGTTCTCTAAAAACCTTGAAAAGTAATAAATCCCCGTGAAACCGCTTGCTTAGGAGAGAAAAACGAAAAAACTCTCCTTTTTTCGTTGTTCAAAACTAGATGTGGGTGATTTTGTTTTTAAGTACTTTGTTCTTATTTATACTTTATAATAGAAATTATATACTATACATACATATGTATACAAATTTATATTGAAATCATATACTCAAAACAAAAACAACATAAAAAATTAAGTAAAATACACTCGTTCGTACACCCCTACTGCCTTTTTGAATGAAAGTCTTACTTGACAAAACATGTGCATGTTTTTTATGTGTCACTTATGGTAACGAGGCCAAATTGTCAAATTAATGAAAGGGGATACATTCCGTATTCAACAATCTCTTTCACTCCACCTGCCAGTAATCTTGATTAAAGTAGTCTCAACTGGCAGATATTCCAATATCTCACTTAGTATCAAATGTCGTTAAAATTTGTGCAACACAATTAGTGTTTCCAAAGCAGTATGACAACCACGAAGGATTTAGGTTTTTTTAAATTTCAAAATCGCGTAAATCGTCAGGAAACTTTCTTTTTGTAAAATTTCATGTTTCTGCTGCGCTCGGCGATAATGTAACTAATATTGTAATACCATAAGATTCCCTCCTTGAAAGAAGAGTTCCCTCTTAAGCCATCATTAAGGCTCACATTCAATATTCAACCCGGAGATCAGGCATTTTTCAGTGGAAACCAACACGCATCTAATATGAATCTCGCTATTGCAGCAAATCTTTGTGTTAGGGAACTCGGTCAAGGATGTCAGAAAGCAAGAGGTTAAACACCTCCATTTTTTCATGACAAGATCAAGGCACTGGCAAATAAGTTAAACGCCAGTCTCTTTCTCCTGTTCGAACAAACAGCTATTTAATCGCCCCTCTTACCAAATCTACTCTCATAGGTTGTTGAGTAATTGAGAGATATGAAAAGAAATTTTATTTACTTCTTAATTACTTTTGGACCGAGGAAGAAGACAACACTCAACAACTTTTTGTCATTAATGTCGGATGGTGGATTCATTCAACTTTCAGTCTGGCTTTTGGTTTACTTTAAAGCAGTTGTTTCTGTACTAATTGCTGTGACCGGTTAATCGGAACTTGTCAACCAGCTTGATGTCTTGTGGTGGTACAACAGGCGGGTTTGTTGCCTTAAGTGAGCTTTGATTTCAGTACACTGGCTGTAATTCTATCCAATATCTGCTGAAAAAGCATTCTACAAATTTTATCATCTGTCGCCTAGTCTTGATAACACTTTTGTAATTTTGTTCAAGACAATGATAATTCAAAATATCTTCCCAGATGTAACATTGTAGCGTTCGCGGGGGATGCTTTCAAAAATCTGGCAGAAAATTTGACTTCTATTAGGCGTATCTCAGTTGTGGGATCATTGCTTAGAAGATAATATTAGACTTGCACTGATTAATTAGGAACCTAGGGTGCGCTGGTAGCTGTTGTGGACAATGGATGAGACTATTAGAGTGAGGGTCGTGAGATCGATTCCCACTAGAGATTCTGGTCTATTACTCTACACCCAGCATATGGTACATGCTACTCAGCTCGTAGTATATACTTATACTTTAATTTGTAATTGTATTAAATAAATAAATATTTAAGCCTGGTATCACCATTCATACCTTTTGGTAACAAAAGCTTATCATAAAGTAACTTATCAATTGCACAACTTGTGAGTAAAAGCAAAATAAAATCATAGAATTCGCTGCCTACATATATATGTTTATGCATTGGGATGTGTATTATTGTGCTGTTTTTTTTTTTGTAGATTTCCTTTCAAATGATTTCTGAGTTCTTCTTTTGTAACAGTTTCTTCCCATTTCTCTGCTCAATGATTAGCGATTAGTTTACGAGCATAACGACGACGATGATGGTGGTGATGATTCGCTCACAGCTCAGATTGTAGCTTGACGTACACTTTTCTGCTCTGAAATTATGTGTTTGAATATGTGTTGGATTTGTTTTGAGCTGCTTTGCTTGCTTGCTTGTTTAAGCTTTGCCTTTCATTTCGTTTATAGTCCTTTTTCCATGTACAATTATTCACTTCTGCTTCTTCTTTTTTTTCTACTGTATGTTGCTTTATTTAATTTTTTGTTTAATTTCCATCCCGTTTAACGAAGTCATCATTCCTTTTGATACGAAATGCTTCTTTCCAAACGTGACATTTAAACATGTTACATGTTAGGGTAACCTTACACTGTATAGCGATTGCATAGTGGTACTGGTGATGATGCTGATGATGATGCAAATGGTTCTCCTACTACTTGGAACAGAAAAATATAAAAGCAGAACAGAAAGAAAAAGTTTACTACTCAATTCAAGTTTCTGTAAAGGACATTGCTCCCTGCACAAAAGCCTATACAGTTTCATGTATCTGTGATACGTACTAGGCAATGCTGCACAAACATATCCATTTAGAAAAAAAAACTGAAAATCATAAACAAAATCAATAGTAAATACAATTTTTTGCTCTTGAAAACTGAGAAAATGAAATAGAAAACATCAAGCTTTTTTTGCCGTTTTGGTTACTCTAGTTATAATCCCTCCATTTGACAAACACCGTCTGATGTTTGAATGTAAAAAGTATTTAAAAAAATTGAAAAATCAAGTGATCAGCTGTGCCAGTGCAGCGATATTTACAATATCTGTCAAACACCTACACTTAAAATAATAAATGTCAACGACTACAACGATAGCAAATAATTTTTTTATGCTCTACGTTGTAGGTTGTGCCTTTCTAGCATTCCCCTATTCTAAGCCCACATTCACTTCGTTTCATCTCTTGTCTCTGCTCTGTGGATGGACCTAGATCTGTGTACTACAGCAAAGTCTCCTAACTATTAGTTCGTGAATAAAATTTTTCTGGATTCACGTAGCACGCAGGTTTAAATTGCTTGAAGTTGTAATTTTCGTACACAAATGTGTTCCTCTGTAAATGATTATTTATATTCTCACTTTTTCTTCTGTTTGTAGACATTATGCTCCCCCATTATATAGGAAATTAATTAACCTAACGTATGTATGTATATGCTTCAGATTATAAAGTGGAAGAGGACCTCGATTCCTTAAAAAGAGCTGTAGTTTCCTTTCCTCTCTCGCAGTAAACTTCGTTTTAATTTATCTCCCATGACTCTGCAGTCCATATCTTTAAATTCTTAACGACTGCGAGCTTAAGCAAGCATTATACAAGTTGACCTCGTCAAACATGAAACTTAAACAGATTATATTCGTGGTCCTGAGTATAGACTGTAAGGTATGGGTAACGTTGTCATTTACATTGTTTCCTTCCACTCTGACTGCTGATGTTTATTGTTCAAAATGTATGTCCATGGTTCAAGATTCACCATCTGCTGCTAATGCCGCATTTTTATCGCTTTTCATTTCTTCATTCACACGAATTTTCCCAAAAAGGATACAAAAAATTGTTTCCTTTTACTCCTGTGTGAGTGACTATGGGTGTTTTAATGTTTTTGTGTTTGCTTTATGACTAGCAACTTGCCGCTCGTATGTCATTGAATTAAACAGATTTTTTGCAATCTTATTCTACTTTTTTATAACTTTTTCGCTTGACAACAAGCGCAAGAAGAAAACAAAAATGAATTGTTTAATATGATGCTCACATGCTATACATAGATTATGGTGATGATGATGTGAATGTGATGTTACATGAACATTATGATGATGCCTGTCTTCGACACTCACTATTTTTTAAGGAAAGAAATGTTGTAGAAAAAAGGATCGCCCGAGCATACTATGTAAAGTTAGTATGCAAAATGCTTTTAAGCACATTACTACAATACGTGGGACATAAACAAGCAGTTGCAGCAACAGCAGCTTCACCAGCAGGATTTTGATATAATCATACGAATCTATACGTTCTTGCTTTGTTTCAGACGAGTATGTGGCATGTGGTACATTGACTTTCATTTTTTGGCTTCTTTTACTTTCTTCAGCTGTAATAAACTCTCTACTATACACTGGCTCTTAAAGTTTTCTAACATGCTTGCCTCTTATTTGCTTACTAGTGTTGCTGTTGCTGTTTCTACTATTACCTTTTGGTTGTTGCAACATTCTTAGACAGCTGAGTTTAACATGTGTTTAGAACGTGATTTTTAATTACACTTCGTTGGTTGGCAGCCTGTTAGCAAGTAGGATGCCTTGGTTGTTTGAAAGTTGTTGGCTGTTGATTCGTCGAAAGTAAAAAGTTTTCATAGGGAATTTAAATTTTTTGAAATTTTCTTTTCATTTTTCTTTTAATTTTTGTTTCTTTTTGTATTTATTAGATTTTATTTTGTTTATGTTTATTTTATTTGCTTCCAGTTCTGTGCATTTCTTTACAAGTTTTGTTGCTCCTTTTGGTCATATTTGTTCTCTCAAAAGGGGGAGAATTTGTTTTGTATCCTTTCAGTTGTTTTCTTTCTCTTTATTTTATGGTTGTTGCTGTTGTCATGTGATTACTTATCGCCCAGATTGTATTTGTAGTTCATTTACCCAGGCTCTCTCAGGCATATGAGCATAAAACGGAAAATTGTGGAAAAAGCAGCTGAAAGAAGCGTAAAATTCTATCTAAAAAATGAATGTTAATTGCTTTCGAAGTAATTTTTGTTAAAGAACAAAATTATGGGGGAACTTCAAGACGTGAAGTGCTTTGTTATTATAGGAATTTAACGCCACATGCGTATTTAAAACACAGGATCAAAGGGGTTAAGCCTTTTTAAGCTACCATTTAATGACAATCTTGCAGATTGTTTACGAAAATCTTCAAGGCAAAATGCTGCTTAATTTACCGATTGCCATAGTTAGACCCATCGAAGTCTCCATCTTTTTATGCAACTTAAACCTATTACTGGCCAGCGAAACCACATCTCATGACGTAGCACCATCCTTCTATGATCGCATACCGCTAAGCTCCATAATATCTAATTCAAGCCAAAAACATTTGGTAGCCATCAAGCTATCGTGCTCGCTGTTGACAGTGAAAGCCTGCACAATGTCGTTTTCAAATAAATATGGACTAATGATGCCGTCAGCTGCCTAGGGTGGACTTCGAGCAATTTATACCACCTTTATCCAACCAAACTCTGCTCTGAGGCTTCAAAACGCCCGTTATATTTTTTTTTTTTAATTTGACCTTAGCAATATATCATCGTTCAGGCTATAACCAGTACCATATTCCAAATATAATATAATCCATAATCCAAAATTATCAAATGCTACCTCTACTCGTAGAAGTTGATCACTTCCATTCCAAAAAGATATCAAATATTTTGAACATTTTTTCAGTGCGTTTAATAAAATTTATTACAACATATTTGTGGAAAACAGCCATGCCATGGTATTTCATATGGAAGTAGTTTTGGTATTCACTATCGACTCATTTACCCACATTACTTGGTTCATCTGCATCTCTGTTGAAGTGCGTTGATTAGTTAAAATCTCGTTTTGAATCATTTTGCTGTTTAAGGTTTAAAATAATGTTTAAATCCACTTCTTTAAACATTCATTTCCTGATTTTTTTTATATAAAAAATTAATTAATCTTCCTCCCTCCAATACTGAATTTAATTAATGAAACTTTTCACCACTTTTAAATGCCAACTAACTTAAAACCGAAATGCAACGAAGAAGAAGTTGTCACTTCCCTGTGACCATTTTCGTATGGCACAAATTGTCTGTTGGTAGAAGCAAAGCGTTGTGGTGAAATTATTTTGAGGAAGAAAAACTATGTTGCCACATCCATCATATTGTTGTCAACTTTCAAGTGGAATTATGCTCCTAAAATAGTTGGTAAACTATGTCTGCCACACTTTAGCTTTTGGACAAATTTCTCTAACCCATATTGTGTAACATTTTTAATGTTACCCCTGCCATATCAAATTGCAATACATACAGTAAATGTTGTTGCTGTGTCGTTGGTGTTGCTGTCTGTGTGGGAAATTTTTTTTTTGTATTTTTCTCTTTTTCTTATCTTCCGTAATTTCCATTATTTTTTAAAGTTTTAATTTTCTGCTGCAGCAGCCAGTTAAACCCTTAATTGCTGAGGTCACTTTGTAGCACTGTGAACTGATGCCGTAAAGGGCATACCAAGATAAACAGACAGAACAATATGTAAATGTCACTTTGTCACAACAACAGCAACAACGAGTTGCAACATAAATTGTTTGACAGAAAAACAAAAATGCACACGGCCGTGTTTGCAAATAGCCACACATCAAACGACCCACCAACTAACCATGCAGTTAGCAAACGTGAACTTTGAATGGAGTCTCCATAACCATACATAAAACGAGTATCGAATATCTTCAGCTGTAGTCCATTTGGTAGTTATGGGCATACAAATTTAAGTGGGTGGTACACATGACGATATTTATAGTGGGAGAGCTGCTAAAGGGGGCAATTTGTGATTTTTGTTTAAAGGTATTCAGCCTATTGTTTTCACTCTGTTAGTGTAGTAGGTGTACAAGCCGTTCTAATTGTTTTAAGTTTAAATAATGATTTTCGGTTTAGTTTTGAATGAATGCGTCAAGGCTGCCAAGTTTAAGATATTGCTTTAGAAATTGGAAAGCAATGACTTTAATTATGGTTTTAAGGTAGTAGAAACAAAGTTCTGGTATAGGTTACGACATATGATCCAATCAAAGAATAAACACTAACTATAGCGCAACAATTAAGAAAGCCTTGGATAATTTTCAGCTCTGGGAGCCTAACTTTTCAAATGCCGGAAGAAGAAAGCTTTATAGTATGCAAAAGAAAATTCCTAGCACGGCTACAAACGGCAGCAGTATTACCGGACGTTCAGAATGCCATTAGAAAACTGGGTCAGACGACATATTTGCTCACTAATGTAAGGAGAGTAGTACTAGTGCACTACTAACAAATAAAGCTATGACTCGCTCACGTTGTCAATGAACAATTATATGAAGAGACAATTTAGATTCATCGCTTACTGAAATAAGTTATATCTGGGTTGCATAATCCAGTGATTATTGATGACTAGCATCTTATACTCTGATGTAGAAGAATTGCAGAATTACTTATATTTGACCACGATTAACAAATAAATAAGAGTAAATCAATTACTTTTCCACAATTAAATTCACTACGTCTGGGAACCCTATTTTTGTACGAAATTGTTTTTCTTTTTGTTGCTTCCACAATATACATATATGACACATAAATAAACCTGGTCATTACTTAAAAGTCAACGGTGTGGTAAAATATAATTTTCAGCTAAAATTAGCTTTTGAATCATTTATGCCAGGCAAACGGACAAAGCAACATAAACACATAAGCAACATATAAGCCTGAGTGGATAGCCAGTGTTGATTGTGCAGCAAACTGGCTGCCTAAGGGTGAGTACAGAGTGAGCGCTGAAAGCGGAGCCGAGATTATCAGTGCGATAAAGATTGTCAGTGCGATAAAACTGATTACATACGAGTCAATACAAATAAGCTTACAAATAAGCCGCCAAGAGCAGAGATCTAAGCCGATGAGTGCGAGAAAACAGTTTCAAAGCGTTTTACACGCTTTTTTGCATTGTTAATGTTTACTTTTTAGTGTGCATTCGGGTATATTGTTGAAATTTATCTGGATATTTTCTCAAATCATTATATAAATGATGAAATTCACCAAATTCTTTCCTTTTTAGTGTAATTAAATGTTTTCCAAATTCTTTTGTGTTAATAATTGCATTAATCACACTAGGAGAAGCAAAATACTCTTCATCAGAGGAATCCATTACAGTGTACAGCAATTTTATAAACACAAATGAACAACAAGACTAAATGACATAAAAACAAAACACATGCAATGAACAGAATTTCAGCGCTGATTCTCGCATTCACTGTGTAATATACAAATTTTCTTCTCGTATGAAAATAAGCGCCAATAAGCTCGGCTCGGCATCAGCGCTCACTCTGTTCGCACCCTAACCAACTGAATTGGTCTGCTAGTGACAGCCTACTTGGGCTAAAAATTGTGTTTGTTGCTGTCTTTTAATAATTTTGTTTTATTTTTTTATGAAGTTTTTGAAACATGCATGTCGCAACATAATCAATTTGGCGCCCAATAAAACATTCATAAACCTTTAAAGTACCAACAAAGCTCTTTTCTACACTCCTCAGTGAGTTCCATTGCTCAGTGACGTTGACTGTGCTCCCGTTTTTTGTATACAACGTTAATGTTATTGTTTTTGTTTCTACAGAGAGAGAGAGAGAGAGAGATTTTTCTTACAAACCTACAACCATGCATGCATGTGGTGTATTCAAAGCAAATGTTTTCCAGCCCATAGTCCATAGACCCGGCATGAAATGCAAATCCATTATTATCGGTATTTGGCTTATATGTACAGAATAGCATCGTTCGCATGTAATATTGTAATTTTAAAGGTATCACTACCGCCGAGTGTGCGAGTATACACATGCGTTTGTGTATATCTGTGAGTATGTCCTTTGTTACATATGATCGTTGCATTGCATTGTGTGTTGCTGCTGCTGGAATGCCTGTCTGTTGAAATATTCAAGCAGGAATAATGGTTGTTAATGCCTTAAAGCTTTTGTACTTAAACGCGTTGAAAATTGCAAAATTTTTAAATGTTAATGCCACACATTTTTACCTTTTCTTCTTCTGTCCTGTTCTACACTGTTCTGATTGCTTACAAATACCTCCATTTAGGTTTGGGTGGTTTTCCTACGATTTAAAGTTAAAACTGTAGTTGCTGCTGCTTAAAGGCAATTCGAATGTTAAAGTTGTTATTGCCTAAGTTTATAATGAGCTTAGAATTTGAGGCATTAACAGATGTGAACTTTCAACACAAGGGATTAAGTTTTTTGCGCTGGGAAAATATTTGAGAACATGAATGTTTTCATTGCGTCATATCTTGGGGTTCTTATTAATCGGAAAGTAGGCATTCAATGCCAAAAGTATCTACATTTTCTTTTCCTGGAACGTATATTTCTATCGATGGTAAATGGATAATATTTGGAAATTTTCTATCGAAATAAATAAGTCTGCAATGGAAAAATTAACGAAAATGTTTTTGCGTTAAGAAAAATGTCTCCTAGTAATTAGAATTTAACTTCAAAATGGCATTGAAGGAAAGTTGTTTGGTTTCGAAAACAAAATCTGTTTCAATCAACTGGAAAAAATTTCGCTTAAGGATATCGATTGGTTACTGAAGCTTATCCTGAATATGATACAAAAATTGATTTCCACATGCGAAAGACGATTTTTGCTATTCATAAATTACGCTTTTAACAAACCAAACCCAGATCGCCCTGATCAGCCAAAATCGTTTGAAGATTATGGTGAATTGACGATTTTTACACTATGAAAGTTGTTGTTAAATACAGGAAGAACTTGCGAAATCACTAGGAGCCCGAAAAAGGTTGCAGTAGCAAGCGAAATCAAAGAAAAACGGTACCACAGAAGTTGTCAGGAGGGGTTAAAATATATGTAGATTTGTAGGTTCGAAATGCTGCTTATAAATTACAAAAAAAATATAAACAATGGTCCATTATAACAATACGGAGGAGTATTGAAAAGGACCGAAGATTCTTAATTCTATTTTGCCAGGAAATGGGAAAACCCTCTAACGATGATCATAACAAATTAACATGATGGCAGTCTTTCATTATAAACTTCAAAAATTTTTCAAAAATCCCGAATTTTTAAGTTATACACTTCATTTTAAAAGATTGCTTAGCGATATGTTATGCAAACTAATATAACTAGAGTTAGTCGCTCTTCCTACGGTAGAAATATGTATATATTCTGAGAATAGTCGCTTAGGGGAATTAGGCTCCAACATCATGTCTTTATGTCTATGTAATGAGGGTGAATGTGCGTTCGATGAAAAATTTATTTGGCATTTTTCCGATATACATCTTTAGGTTGGGACATAATATAATACTATTTCGTTACCCCAAATTCAGTTAAGTCTTTGAAGTTGTCCTCTTGCGGCTTAAGCTAACTGAATGGAAAGGCTGGCCTGTCGGGCAATTAGTTTGAGGTGACTTGGATTTAAATTAGTACAACAATGTCATCCGTACCGCTGTTAATCGAGTGACTCTCCTAAAATGTATCGACTTAACTATGAAAAGTATTTTTCAGGATGGGTTCATAACCATTGCAATATATCCTGAGGACAATGAGCTCAAAGGGTGAATCCATTAATACTTTTATAAACTTCAAGAGTATCTTAAAAATACTTGAATCTCTCTGCACCATATCTAAACTTGTTAAATGTTGCTATAAAAATATGCAGAGACTAGCATTTTGGAAGCAGGATCAATTGTGTTAAGTAACGGAACACCGCGGGGTACAGCGGAATGCAGCTAGGGAGAAATTCCTGATGCTCTACATAGTTTCAAAGCCCTGTCCTGCAGTGCTCCTTACTTTTACTATCAATATATTCCAATGGTTGAATTATTTTAGGAAGCTTTTAAGGCAAGATCCTTTCAAAAAATCAAGCACAAAATAGATTGACTCAATTACAAAAAAGTACGTATTATTGAATGGTTTGGATATTCTTCAATTCTTGCCTGTATAGCGATTACAACTTCTTCAGTATGCAGTATTCGACTGAATGTACATTAGCAGTAAAAGTACACGTGGTCCGTAAAGGATTCATTGCGATTCGAATTAACTCCTCTAAAAGGCAATTATGAACGCCATAAAACAGATGAATTCGATGACAAGTTTGCCAAAAAATCCTTCAATATGCTAGCGTTGTGCTGGTGTAAGTTTATCAGAAATGTCAAGACGAACTAAACAGCAAACAGATGTTAAATGGTTTGTCAAATAAAGTAAAGTTTCTAATAACTTAATAATTTCTTATTAACTTATGAATTTCTAAAGAATATATCTTATTACATATGATAGTATTCTGTGCTTACATCCCCAATATGTTACTCTCCCCATTGTATGTAAAATTTGTGGATATAATTTACAGAGTTTTTATTCGTTCAAAAAGAGCGATAATTACTGTAACAATGTACAATGGGTCAATTCAACCTCCGATTACTGTACTTGTCACAGTTGATAAGTACACGTCCTCTAACCTACTGTAACAATATTTATTTTAATTACACAAAATAAATCAATTTGTTTTAATTAATTTTTTTTATTTTCTATTTCCAGATTCTAATGTTAACGGTAAGTTTTCCATTTTTTTAATTTTTCTACAATTTTATGACTGCAACATTATTTAAGAACTCACTTTTTTTGCGATTTTTTCTTTCAACATTTTACTTAACCATTACATGTAAATGTATTACCCCCTCCTCTTCTCCTGACCAAGTTGCTACAGTCTTTGAGCAGCTGTAGTTACACTATTTCCACTCGCTCTACTCGATCATTAGATAAAACGTGACTCTTTTCGGCAAATGTGTGTGGGGAATGCAGCGGTTACGTCTGAGTTTTAATTTATGCATGTGTTTCGTTAAGTGACATCTTCAACATGAACATGGAACGAGAGACACATGCGACCATAAAAAGACGACAACAAAAACAACGAGAACTACATTAAATTACCATTAACGATTTAATTTCGATTCTGCACAAAAAAAACGTTCAAAAAACACAGAAAAAATTAAAATGTTTGCGACAACCAAAAAATATTTAAACAAAATGAAAAACGTGTGACAAATAAGAAGTTTGTTAATGATTAAGAAATCGAATAATAAACATGTACCAATAAATGTATTAGTACACCTTACAAGCGAAAAGAGAACAAAAAACCAAACACGCACAACAACCAGTGATTATTTGTTAATAAATTGGACAGCGACTTTAAGGATTGCAGATTTAAAAGTTTCCCTTGATAAAGAATCATTTTAAAAAATTTTCTCAAATATTCGTTTTTCATTACCTCTATTGGGCAAATACTATTGCCCCAAAGAGTCTCCAGAAGACTTGATTTTCTACAGTTCTTTTTGCTCCTTGCCATGTTAGTTCGCACTGTCATAGTTCTATGCGTATTGTATGTTTCCAGTTGTTCCTTAGTTGACCCCGATTTTCCAAACCTAGAAATACCACTCTAGCGCCGTCCTTGTTATAATATAAAGCTTTCCTTTGATACTATGCCGATATCACTGCCAATTTCTTTGTTTGGGCCAAAATATCTCACAAATCACTGTAAGATGTCCTTATTCATATACCCGTAGTATTTGAATCTAAACCGATTTATTTTTGTACAAGAGAGTAGAGTTCACTCATGTATTCTAAGCGTGGTTTATCTGAATATATGTGAACTTCTCCATACAGATGGTTGTCCTGTGAACAATGTTCGCTTTGTGAAGCCAACTATTTCCATCAGTCTATAAGACCTCATCGTTGGTCGGTATACGTCCAAGATAGCAGACGGGACAAATACGTGTTAGACGGGTTGGTTTTGCAGTATAGCTTTCTCTATGCTTTCTTGCTTTACGCAATTAGTCATTTCAACCCATTAGTCAGGATTGCAGCCTAGCTTCTCACGCTACTTATGTTGTATGTGTTGAATTTTTATTCATTAGTGCCGAAATGTACAGGTTAACATCAACTCCGACCGATAGGCTTCAGAAACTTTTCATTGCAATTTTATTTATTCCTAGAATTTTGCCAGACAACTGCTGCAATTTAGTTATCGAAGAAATATTTTTATTCCTGAACTGAATTTTGAAACATGGACTTTTGTCTAATGAGCCAACACACTACCAACTGGTATATGGCGACTTCGGTAGCAGTGGTTTTTGTTGATGAAAAATCGTCGTACCCAATGGACGTTGAAATTTGTCACAGTCAGTACATTAAAAACATAGTCATCATGCTTAAAATATTAGAATGGTAATTCTAAACTTTCACTTCAATTAAGTCAATGCAACCTAGCTAACCTAACTATTTGATACCAGATAACTACGTCCATACCTTTTCACTAAGTTCATTAATTTTTGCCTGGGTCCCTAAAATTTCAATACTTTGATTTCCTAATTTTCTATATTGAGGAGAAATCTATTACTGGTCTCTTACAAAAACTCGGTTTTTTATAATTTCTGTACAGCGTCACAATTAATTTCCTATAGAGATCGCCTAGGAACGACTGAAAAGCTTCTTATTTGCCAAGCGATTTTCGCTATTCGGAAACGACAAAAACTGAAGTGAAATGCTGTCACAGCGCTTAGGTGAAGAAGCTTCCCGTGGATTTAGATGTTTCTGTTTCAAAAGAGTTTTTGCAATTAATCGTGTTTACAGTTTAAGAATTTATTAATCAAAGATGCCATCTATCTGATCTCATTAGACATGATTAGTGATGAGCTTCATAACTGCTCAGGGTGCAAGCAAGAGGTAGTCATTTGGTGAACAATAACGAGTATTAACCTCCTTTATACCCAATTGGCTTTTAGAGTTGGAGCTACTGCTTCTGCATTCTTTTTTACAGCCTTAAGGTTCAGCTAAACTTAAACAAGTACTCGGGCAACGGTATATAATTATCTTTTCCTTCACTTTCATAACCAAATTCACTAATTGATAAAACGAAGTTATTGCAAAAGTTGCTTAAAATTTTATTCCTTTAATGCTCTGCCCGAATTATTATTAAAAATTTCTCAATTATTTTTTGCCTTCTTGCCATAACTGCCGTTTAGTTAAGTTTACAACTTTATAAAGCGAAAAAATTCGATAACAACAGCAGAAACAACAACAACAATAATTGCATGAATATTTCTCGCATAAATTCATTACAAAATTTTTAATTAAAATTGAAATAAATTGTGATTTTGCTTTCGATTTTGTTAAAACTTTCCCTTTCCTGCGTTTTCTTAAACATGAAAATCGGATTTTAACGCTTAAGCACGTACGTTCACAATCGAAATGAACCTCCTTTGGAACTCGAAACTTGCACTGTGTATATACTGGAATACAAAGTATATACACAGAAGATACGAAGTGTTTATGTGTTTATGAAACCACTTTCTAACAGAGAGACAGAAAGGGCAAGAAGATTTCCAATATTTTTAAAGGAGTTTTATGAGCCTTTCATATATAGCAAAATGTTGCAGCATGAATAGGCTGCATATTTATTTAGCGGAATATTTAAAGATTCCGATTCTTTATAGCACTTTCGTTTCATCTTGATTACATCTAATACTCCTGCATGTGTATTTTAGTTATTTAGCTTGGCTTCCTAAAGGAAAACAAAGGCAGCTGGGTTTACCATTATTTCGGCTCTACTTCAGTTTCAATCCTCCTCTAATACCCTTCTTTAGGTTTATTCCAATACACATTAAAACTGAATGAATCTTAGCTTGAAAAACTCCTGCCCAGTTAATTAGAGTTAAGAAATCTGTTTTTAATTAAATGCTCCCTTAGAATTTGAAATTAATTGTCAATCCTTGTAACATTATTTGATCTTCTATATATTCAAACTATACCCAGTCTATTTTATTTTTTTTACTCATCTTTGCTCCACCAAGGAAGTAGGACACTAAACGGAAGTCGACAAGATTTGAGGTTAAATTATATTATCTGTAGACATATTCTTACACTTGTCACCATACACGCGTATGTACATATTACAATTTTCACTTTCTTTTTGCATCACATCTTTTGTTCACTAAAAGTTTCTTTTACACAAAAAACGAAAATGAAAAAAATGAAAACAGAAAATAATGCAACCACTGCCAACCACCACTATATATTCTCAAACGTGGCTGCATACATAGTGAAGGAAAAAGGAAGACAATAAATTTTCATTATTTGACTACCGAGTGAAATGCGTAAAACATTAGTGAATAGCTGAGAGGGAGAATGTGATGGCATGATGTAAAGTTTTAACACCATAATTTAATTAAATTGTTATGTTTGTTAAAAAGGATAAAAGGATAAAAGTGAATCTCTAACAGAAAGGAAGGTAATGTAGGGCAGGAAACATATATTTCAGACGTGTATGTGTTCTTAGAAGAAAATCTTACAACTTTTAGATAAGTATACAGGTGTGTGAAGTATAAGATTTATTTACTGAAACTTTTTACAAATTTTTAGCTCTTATAAGAAACGCCCATATTTTATGACATCATTTAAAATACTTCGATAATATAAACTTCCTTAAAATAAGCCATTTTAGTCTATAATTTACATTGTTTACATGGTGAAAAGTAATCATAAAATTTATGCTTGTGTAGCTACGGTAGTTCTAAGACAATTGGCTCATTCAGATTCTTAGGATAGTATTTTCGCAAAATATTTTTAACGTGCCAGATGTAGTTACTTTAATTTTGGGAGTTGATGTAATTTATTTTTTTTTTTCAGTTTTTATTTTATTATTGCAATAATTTACATTGTCTACATGGTGTAAACAAAGGGTAAATTTAGATCTAATTTCAAAATTGCATACAATTATAATGACATTGTTCAAAGGGTAATAAAACAAATTTTATAAACTTTACATTAAAAATTTCCATTCCCTACGTGATATAAATAAGATGTAAATTTTTTTTATTTTCATGGAATTTATGAAAAATTCTCCTGATTTAACAAAAAATAATATATTCTCACTGTAAACACATATTTATTATGTAAATTATATGCATAGTATTACACAATACATAATATAATTTAATTTTTTCTGAATTTTATACATATTCATTCTGTTCAATATAACTTCAAACATTTTCAAACTTCAAACTTTGTAACAAAGTTGTTGTAAAATAATAAAATAAAAGCTAGTGTTTGGATACTTTACATTTTGAAAAGATACTATGATACGCTTGTAAAGTATTTAATGTAAGCAGCTGCTGTTAACTAATTAGAACCGATAATGAGTATCTCATTTGCTAAAGCCTTAAAAATTACATGTTTTTAATAAGTATAATTTTAATGAGCCTCCTGTAGTTCTATATCGTACCACATAAACGTTTGTCTAAAGTATATTTGTTCGATTGTGGACTGTATATAAAGGGATGGGGAGTTGTGGCGACTCCTTGGAACCAAACTTCTGCTCAAATTTCTGTCAACAAAAAAAAGGCGAAAGAAGAAATAAATTCTTTCGATATTTAGAAAACAAAAAACAACACTTTCCTTCTTATGTTCCTTTGGTACATGAACAATTTCCTTTTTTCTTTCCACTCACTTCAAATAGCGATAGCACAAAAAAAACGATCTTATTTGATATATTCCATACACAAATTTAAAATATTTTATTATTATATTATTCACTTTTTGTTCAACACAATTTTAGGTTCTTTTCCTTTGATTGAATAATATGTATTAGGTTATGCAGGTTAGCAAGCGAATGATAATAAATAGAAAAAATTATATGGACTAAAGCCCTAATATTACATTAAATTAAATTTATATGTTAATTACAGAAAGCTTAAATGTAACATATAGCGCCCTCTGTTGGTGACTTCCCATCATTCAAACAATTCCGTTTATGTCACCAGTAATGGGAAGCGAGGATCATCAGACATAAACAATATTTTTTGCTTTCAATTACATACTTTACTCTAAGTATCCATATGAATATGGATGTAGAAGATATTTTTACCATTTTTATTTCATCTTTACAGACGATACATTTTTATTATGTTTTCAAAATATGATTTTTGCTTTTAACACAGACAATTTCCCTTTTTTATACGTTTGTTGCATGTTGCACTTTATTTGTACATAAACATACATTCCAAAACAGATGCATATCACTGTTTACACTCTGCCATTCTTGGAACATTCTAAAAATATTACCAAGCATTTTACTACACATAAACTGTCTGGCAAAATTAAGAAGACCGAGAGAAAAATAGGAACAGAAGTTATTTGTTAAATTTTTACTTTATTTTAGGAAATTTTTACGGACCAGAACCTTAAGAGCTAAAATATAAAAGTTGAATTTTGTTAATTTTATTAAGGATTTTTACTTTGTTTACATTATTTATATACTGCAAATAATTAAATATAATGTACCTCTCCGTAAGATTCAGTCCAAATATTCTCTGAGAATGAGATAGTGGCTCGTGACATTTTTCTGAGTGTTACACAGTGGTCTTTTATCGGACTTGGTGGTGGGCTTTTATCACTCGTTTAATTAACATTGATATTTCGCACGAATCGGACTGTCGGTAGATGGAATCCTATTTGACTATTTAAGGTTACATTTTCGTATGCCTAGTAAGGTTCCTTCCTACCTCGCACTTTACTGATTTCATGTCTCGATGGTCACGTACTAATTTTTTTGTTACTACCTTCATTCACTCATTCTGTGAATTTTCTCAAAATTATTTTGCCACTGTTTAGTTGTTGAGATGCTTTGACTTGCTGCTCCCTAATGCATCGTCTGAAAGTATCAATTCCTTTGGTTTCAGGTTAGAACAATGGGTTGTAACAAAATTCTTTCGTTTATATTCATTTTGTGCCATCACTTTTCGATTTCCAGAACTTTTTCCATATGTAAAGAAATTTTCCTTCCTTGTTGCCAATCAATCGCCATTGCAGACAACGTTGCAAATCGGTTTTAGGGCGTTCTTAAATTGCATACTTTTAAAGCTCTGTCAATCCATATTGTGCAATATTTTCAAAGTCATTCTTAAATTTGTTTTTGTGTTTTTAGAAGCATTATACACCAGTGTAAAGTCGTGGTATATATTGTATATGTGTATATAAGTATTTGGTTAGTGTTTAAGTATTTCCATTTATTTTAATGAATATTTGCAGCATCAGTCGTGTTTCCACGTGCAATTTAAATTTCATTATCTTCCAAATATTATCGTTTAGCGTGGCTTTGGTATCATGGCACTCTTTTTGGGTTTAACATAAAACAGATTTTACCGCTTTTTGTTTGTTACCACTGTTGTCGCCTTTTTATTAGTTTAAGATCTTTTATGATACTTGAAAAACTAACAAAGCGAAAAAACCATATATTCCGTAACACAGAAGAAACCTTTTTTTTAAAATGCCGACCACCAACCGCTGAGAAAGATTTCGAATAAATGAATAAAACGGTTTCTGTGTTCCGTTACATAAATTAGTAAGAGATTCCCAAGCAAACCAAATTAGAGATTTTAATTAAATTCTGCGTGCTCTTTATTTGTAATCGTGATATTTATTGTCGAAGTCTTGAACCTTGTTCAACAAACTACCTAGTAGACTACGGCGATAACTTATGTTTGATTAAGACATGTACAATTCTAAAAACGCAAAATGGCGATTCGGAAACTCACTGTCCCTTTTTGGAATCTATTCATTTGCTTACTGAAGTTATTTTTTCTTTTAAAAACTTGTCCAAAAATTTAAACTTTAAAAACAGTTGCATATAAAGTTAACATAGAAGTTTATATGAATGTGTGTTCTTTGATTGGACTCAATATTGTTATTGGCAAAAGTTTTTATTCGAATTTTTGGATTTTGTGCCAAAATATTATTGATTTTAAACAATTACTCTATTATACCCTATACCCTGACGATTTTTATGAACTGAAACTTGGAACAGATGCTATACCAACTTTGGTCAAAAAGAGACGATTTAAAATCATTCAAACGTTGGTAGGCCCACGTTATATAGTGAATGTATCACAAGCTTTTTGCCAGTTTTTATGACTTTGATGGTTCATTAGAATTATGTGTCGCCTGGCAATGTCATAATGCAATAATTCACTTTTTGCTGACTTATTGAGGTCGTTTTATTAAGTCGAATTGGAAGAGTTGACTGTTTCAAAAGTTAGAATTTCATTCTCATCTTACCATACAAGCCAAACTAAGCTCAAAAGTAGTTTTTAATATACTCGTTTTATACTGCATACATATAGTATATCAGTCCAATTATACCCGATTTAGACCAGGGGAAAGAAGAAAAAGCTTCTCAAAAATCTGTCTCGGAGGAGACTTTAAAACTGCAGGTCTCGACACTCTTGGATAGAAATTAACATACACAACATAAGTCGTCTGAGAAGCTAGGACGTAATCCAGAGTGGAGTGTTGTAATATATGAATGCATGTGTTACTTCTTCGTAGTGATAAAGTACCACAAGAAGTTTTTTTTTATTCGAAATCCATCATTTTATAATGCCGATGGTTTAGCGCACTCGATTAAACCTTAACAGTTCTTACGTAAAAAAAAAAAATAATGCAGTCGGTGTTTGCCGATTGCAACCTCTTTCCCATGTTCTTTTTTAGATTTCAATTTTTCTTTTTCTTCCATTTTATTTCATTTAATTTACGACCATTTGTTTAGAACATGTTTTGTTTAATGAACTCATTGTTTTCGAATATTGGCAAACAAGAAAAAAAAAATATTTTAAAAATATTTGAATTAAGCAGACTTGTTGTACGTTGCTTGTATAAAGATAGAAATATACTCGTAAATAAGAATAAAGTGAACATAATCGATTTAAAAATATTTTTTATTTTATAATATTACGGATTTCTAATAAATTCTTTGTTTAGTTATAATATGGTATCTGATTGAGACCCTCAATCAGATGGATACAAAAGTTTTAAATCATTAAAGTGAACGTCACAAATCACATATTACAGGCTGAAGGAATCAGAATTAGCTTATAATTTTGAATAATTTTTTAGGAGATATTTTTAGTATATTTGAGAAAAACAAAATTGTTCCGAGTCCATTTATTTAGCAGAAATCGCTCTTTCAAACTCGCTTTACATTGCAAAGTGGATAAGTTTCGCACGATGTGCGTTCCTAATTTTGGATGTGCAATCATTCCACCAATAGTTTTTGTTTTTTTTTCGCCATCTCTTCTTCGAACATGAAAGCATAGTTCCAAGTATGATAGTGGAAAACTTTAAAACCTTATTTTAATTTTGGAGAGGCAATGTCCAGTAACTGCAACTGGAATATCTCTTTTTTTATTTATTTATTTTATTTATTTATTTATTTCTATCATAGGAACATTGGATTAGTAAAATTATTTACAGTGTTTTGAGTTTCTATCTTAAGGATATTTCAACAAATTATCACATTTTAATTATTATTAAATACTTATTAAAATTATCTATTTAATAGGAAAAAGATAGTAAAAAACCTAAAATTTAATATCACATAAGAGAGTTGTGAAGCTCTAAGACAACATCTAATGAATGCTATACATAATAGTATAGCTGAAATTAGAAGTTGTCAAATCAAACCTCTCAGATGGGCGTAGTTTGGCCTTCTGCATTTTTCTCTAAATGACAGCGCCAAGTCGGTTATAACGTTTTCAATCATCTGGATGTTAGCCTTTGAATGCAGTTCAGCAGTAGGAAATCTTGAAGGCAGATTGTAAATTATTTTCAAATTCTTATTCTGTATTATTTGTAACTTTTTCAGGTGTGACCTGGCACAATCATACCAGATTTGGCAGCCATACGTAAGAATTGGCCTTATACACATTTTGTATAAAAGTAATTTATTTTTAAAATTCAATTTTGACTTCCTATTCAGTAGAGGATATAAAGATCGGCCGCACCTGATTGCTTTAAGACATGTATTCTCTAGGTGCTCTTTAAAATTTAGTTTTTGGTCTAATGTAATTCCTAGATATTTTACGGATTTCGCGAACTCTATTTCATTGCCTTGTATCCTAAGTTTCCTGCGAGGAATTCTCTTAGGTGACTTGTTGTAAGGGAACAAAATGGCCTGAGATTTTTCTTCATTGATTTTAATTTTCCATTTAGAAAAATATTTTGCGGCCGATAACAGAGCATTCTGAATTTTCTTCACAATTGAGTTAGAAACCTTTCCGTGACAGATTATAGCACTGTCATCCGCATAAAAAGCCAGATCATTGCCTCTGACAATTTTGAAGTCGGAAATGTAGAGGGAATACAGCAATGGTGATAAAATCGAACCCTGGGGAACTCCAGCTGGAATGTCACGCATTGTAGATTGACTTCCGTCAACATCGACCACAAACTTTCTATCCTCAAGGAAACTTTTCACTAATTTAATTAGGTGTAGTGGGATATTCATTTTGTGAAGCTTGAAAATAAGGCCTTTATGCCAAATAGAGTCAAAAGCTTTCTCCACGTCCAGGAAAAGAATACCAGTAGAGTACCTTCGGTTTTTGTTCGATCTAATCATGTTGACCACTCTCTTAATCTGGTGAATAGTGGAGTGTTCTGCTCTGAAACCAAACTGATAGGGATGAATTAGGTTGTTGTCTTCTACAAACGTTTTGAGGCGATGATGAACAATTTTCTCAAATAATTTGCCTAAGGAGCTTAATAGACTAATTGGGCGATAATTGGATGGAAGTCTTTCATCTTTTCCTTTCTTTGGGAGTGGGATAACTTTTGCTACTTTAAAAGCGCTTGGGAAGTATGAATTAGTGATACAGAAGTTGTAAATTCTTAGTAAGAAATTTAAAGCAGTATGAGGAAGATTCTTTAACAAGATATTGTTAATTTGATCTATACCAGGCGCTTTGGAGCACCTAAGGCAAGAAATGAAAAATTCTATTTCGCCCAAAGACGTCAAAGAATGGACGTCGGTGAACGACGAAGTGTCTCTTTCCAACAGATTGAAAATAAAGTTAGCTTTATTTTCCATTGAGCTGTGGGAACCCGCAGTAGTTAAATGGGCTTTTTCAAATTGATCGGCAATGCTGTCGGCCTTTTCTTTATTAGAACAAATCTCTTTATCATTAACCACTAAATTTTTTATAGGCTTATTCCTTCCTTTAATTTTCCTTGTAATTTTCCAGAATTTCCTGCTACCGCTAGGAATTGTGGACACAAATTTTGACCATTGGGCGTTTCTTACGTTGTTAATATTAAAGGAAATTAGTTTATTCAGTTCTCTTAGAATTGCATCTAAGGTTATTCTAGAATTTGGATCAGTACAACGTTGAAATTTTCGCCTGTACTTGTTTCTTGTTGATATTAAATATTTACAGATATCATTTAATTTATAGTTATGAACTTCTCTAGGTTTGATGGGAATTGAGTCGAAACATGAAGCTCTAACGAGATCAGTAAATTCTTTTATAGAATCCTCAATATTAAAAGAAGATATGTTTTCATTGAGAATTACGGAGGCGGTAATTTTTGAGTTTAATGAGATTTTGAATCTATTCCAATTATACATTATGGAAGTCTAGAAAATATTTTTCCGTATGATGAATATCTTCAATAATAAAAAATAATATTGGCACATGATCCGAATATAAACTATGCGGACAGGTCACTAAATCGCTGAATTGTAGTGTGGAATTAGATAGCAGAAGGTCAATCGTCGATGCCTGTCTGAAGGTGAGATTTTGAGGAATTCTAGTGGGGTTAGGTGGATAATATATATAATAATTATTACTACTTTGATGATTGAATAGAAGATTTCCAGCAGTGTTGGATTTGGCGCAATTCCAACTGAGGTGATGTGCGTTTAGATCGCCTAGGATGAAGAAGTCGCCATCTGTAGATGTCATCAAATCGAGATCCCGGACGAAGTCAGGAGTGTACGAGGGCAATAAGCTGATATGAATTTGACTTTAGAGTTGAGAAACTCCACAGACACGCATAAGTTTTCTATCAGTTTCGTTGGAAATGACGAATCGACGTTGTGTTTCAATGTTGATTTAATAACTATTGCAACTCCTCCACCATGAGTAGTTCTATCTTTTCTATACACTTTGTACCCTGACATCTTAAGGCTGTGATTTGATTTTAGAAATGTTTCGTTCAATAAAAGAATATCGATAGAGTTTTCTTTTATAAAATTATGAAGTTCCATAGATTTAGAGAATGTAGTAATGCCTTGACAATTCCAGTGCATTACTTTAAGACTATTTTGAACTTGGTTAGATTGCATATTTTACCAAAGACATGATAACATTGAGTTGTTCCATTTTCGTTCTACAATTGCGTAGATCAGAGATGGCTCTTGTAAAAATTTTGAATAATTCGTCGATACTGTAAAGTTCAGCAGTTGAAGAATATTTTTGAGCAGGAGTTTCAAGTATACTGGCATAGGAGTTATTCAGGACAGTGGGATTAGGCTCGTTTGGGACAAATGAAGATCTGTTTAGATGGGGAAAGTCAGCAGCGGATGCATCGAAGACAGCGGGCAGAGGAAGGTTTTTAGTATGGGATTTGTTCATTAGATGTTCGCGAATTGTTAAATATTCTTTGCGGCTGGGGCAATGTGGGTCGTCGGCTCTATGATTATTGTTCTTTAAATTTTTTTTAATGCAATTGAAGCATTTGTAGACGGCGGGGCTGCCTTCAGGAATTTTGTTTACCTGGCAGTTGGCTACGTCATGATCACCCCCACAAGCAATGCATGCAGTTTTGCGAAAACAATTCCTAGCTCCATGGCCGTACATGGCACACTTTGTACATGGCGTCGGCCCTCTGTTTCTTTTTTGAGGATTTCTCCAATGGACTACAATTTGGAGCAAACGTCTGATTTTTAAGACTTGAGATTTTGAAATTACCGTGCGGTCGAACTCAACCATATAAATGGCATCATCTACAGAGGAGCGAGCTGTAATTATTTCTTTAATATTGACAACATTGATGTTGTATAAGCTTTTTAATTCTTCTACAATTTCATTAGGATTAAGTTGTGGTAGACCGTAGAGGACCAACTTAAATATTTTCGTATTTTTGCACTCATGAGAGTAGAAGGTGTAACCTAAAGCAATATTTTTTTCTTAGCTTGTTCGAAGAGCGTTATTGATGGTGAGATAATTTTAGTACCGATAGACATTCTCTTAAATTCATATGATGATCCAATCAGCTTGTAAACGCATTGGAACTTATGAACAGCATCCACAATAATTGGGGGAACAACAATTTTATACTCACGTACTTCATCCTCTTCTTCACTATACGTATTCTCGTCATTAGCAAGTGTTTGTAGAATACTAAACATAATGCAGTCGGTGTTTGCCGATTGCAACCTCTTTCCCATGTTCTTTTTTAGATTTCAATTTTTTTTTTCTTCCATTTTATTTCATTTAATTTACGACCACTTGTTTAGAACATGTTTTGTTTAATGAACTCATTGTTTTCGAATATTGGCAAACAAGAAAAAAAAAATATTTTAAAAATATTTGAATTAAGCAGACTTGTAATAGAAATATACTCGTAAATAAGAATAAAGTGAACATAATCGATTTAAAAATATTTTTTATTTTATAATATTACGGATTTCTAATAAATTCTTTGTTTAGTTATAATATGGTATCTGATTGAGACCCTCAATCAGATGGATACAAAAGTTTTAAATCATTAAAGTGAACGTCACAAATCACATATTACAGGCTGAAGGAATCGGAATTAGCTTATAATTTTGAATAATTTTTTAGGAGATATTTTTAGTATATTTGAGAAAAACAAAATTGTTCCGAGTCCATTTATTTAGCAGAAATCGCTCTTTCAAGCTCGCTTTACATTGCAAAGTGGATAAGTTTCGCACGATATGCGTTCCTAATTTTGGATGTGCAATCATTCCATCAATAGTTTTTGTTTTTTTTTCGCCATCTCTTCTTCGAACATGAAAGCATAGTTCCAAGTATGATAGTGGAAAACTTTAAAACCTTATTTTAATTTTGGAGAGGCAATGTCCAGTAACTGCAACTGGAATATCTCTTTCTTCCTAAAAACATTTGACAAATTAATTTAATTTTAAATAACGCAAGAACAACAACGGCAACTCCATAAGCCACAATCATACAATTAACATTCAAAATTATTTATTTGTGTTCAAAATGAGTTCATTTTCGTTCTGTTCCGTTTTTGCATTTTTTACATTGTATCACGTCAAAGCGAGTGGTTGGTGTCCTTGTGTTGCCGTTGCATGTCATGTTTTCTACTGTCAAAAGTAACAACATCAAACCAAAAACAATATTAAATAAACAAAATAATGCTGTGTAACAAACACCAATAAAATTTACAAATGTTTAAAAAAAACGAATTTTCATTTAAAATTTAAATTAATATAAAAATTACAACAACAACAACATCAGCAACAACAATGATAAAGAAAATGTAATGTGTACCCTAGAAATTTATATTAGTTTTACTTACCATCACTCAGCTTGTACACATATGAAATCATTTTAAACCAGCTTGGAATGGTAGTTGTTTAAAAGTTATTTAAAAAAAAATTTTTCCATAAGAACAAACAGAAGAAAAAATTTGAGTTTTGTGTTAGTAAATATTGTAAATGAACAGAAACATTTTCGTTTCTGTCGATTTTATTACTTTTATTGGTAAGAATATGTTTTTGTTAACACAAAACAATGAATAAAAAATTTTTATTTTTCGTCTTTGTTTCATTCAAAAATCAAGAAAAAATGGCTCAAAACAATACAATTTGCATAAGATAAGATAAGATTTTTGAAATTGAATGCTTGTTCTTGACAAAACAAGTCCAATTCAATCCAACCCAAAAATAAAAAATAACCCAAACTAAGCCACTCCAAGCCAACCATACCAATTCAGTCAACATTTTAACACCGATTGTGAGTAATAATTCCTCCTCCTTCCTTAAGCCATTCAATTGGTAGTAACAATGGCAGAGCAACAGTGTCGACAACATGTTGCTTTGTTTAGAAAAACAACAATTATAAAAACACAAAACCAAGAAAGGCAAAAATGTTCTAAAGTTTCAATTTGAATGAATTAAAATTCCTAGATTTGCAATATTTTCTTTTATTTTTTTGTACCAATTAAGCTTTTTAACAGCACTTTGCACAATGGGACCGCTAAGGGAAAATATTATTTATTGATTCATTTTATTTATTACAATGCAAATACAAATCCTAGTAGCTAAGGTTTAATGCTTATGTTGTTGAATGCTTCATTAAGTGTGGAAGCTCCACCCACTAGCATTACGTCAGTGTCAGACGGTGAGATCAAAAATTACAACAGAAGGACATCCAGTACGCTAACCTCAAACAATATGGTCATTATAGTTCAATTGTCTCTGTAAGATTATAGCCTACCTGCCCGACCAGCTGTTAATGTCATTCTTGCTATTGATTTTTGCAGCGCCTTGTATTATCCCTCGATTAAGCCGGAATAGTCCGGAGACAAATGTTCATGTTAGAAACCTCATAACAGTTGCGAACTCTCGGGATGGTTGAGAGACGGCAACCAGGAGGTATTAGTAATAATTGATGGAGTTGCAAATATGTATCGTAACCGTAACCTTCCCATGTTTCTAGATAAGGAACGAAAAAGAACATAAACAATGATAAAACTACTTTAGTTATTGTACTCTTTTCCCAAAATTAACTTTTCGCGCATGCAGTCTGAATGTTTAAGATAAATTGGCCCTCAAGTACAAATTGAAGCCACATTCTGTTTATTTTTTTTTCAAATCATTGAAAACTACTGATCAATTGATTTGTATAGCAGAAGCTCACGCAAACTCAATTTCAAATCAAAAATTTAAAAAATTTTAATTGTAGTTGTTGTTAAAAATAGTTGTTTTTTTTAAATGATTTTTGCCTTTGCCAACCCATTGTGCTGCATTAAAGTCTTTTCTGCTCAATTGTTGGAAAATAAAACAAAGTCTAATTAAATTGTCTCTCTATTTTAATTTTTCGATTTCTTGGTGTTATTGTTGCTGCTGCTATTTCAGTCATGGTATTGGATTTTTGTGTAGGTCTTTTTTAGATCTGGATAATGACATTCATTCACATGTTCGTTTAACAGAACTGGTCTGGAGTTTGTGACATTTATTAATTGCAGTTTAATATTCAAAGTTACATACAAACATAATAAATTATTTAAACACCAGCACAGATGACAGTAGTTTTTAAATGAAATATTTCTTTAATACAAAAAAAAAAAAATAACAACAACAACAACTATTGCAACAACAAGTGGAAATCATGTCTCACAGCACATGGTGATATTAATTAATTATCGAAAGGGTTCAGGAAGGGTTACTGAAGGAATAAGCAGTGGGTAGCAGTAGTACAAGTAGTATGTACAGAGGAGTCAGCAAAATTAATTACGTATAATTGTAAATTATTTACTAGCGCAAACGAAAACTAAATAATATAAACCACTGCAGGAATCAGGTAAAAGTCTACAAAAGAAATTTCTAAAGGAATTAGTAGATAATTCTTCTCAAAATGTCTACATCAATTCTTTATCTTGAATTCATTTTATTACACGGAAAACTGTAAGTAATTTATTATTCCCACATTTAAGCGATGTTCAACGATAACATTTCAAAGCTCGAATGTTAAGAAAATAACAAAATAAAAAAAATAAAAGAAAATACAAAATAACAAAAAGCATTCTGATTCTCTTTTGAGTGCTGAAATTTTGTTTAATTTTGCCCCAACGTCGTTTAACTAAAAAACTTCATAAGACGTAAACTACTTAATTTTGCTTTTTTTCAAGTATAAATCATGCAATCCTTACAGTTTTCTATAACCGCAGTCGCTCAAGTTATTCACTTTTCTTTTTCAAACGTGATAGAAACGTAAAGACTTTAATTGTATTAAAATTTAAAATGTTTGGTTTCCCCTCGATGCCATTCTATTTTTCATGCCAAGTATGATTACGTCTTCAATCTCCACTTAGAGGTCATAGAAATGCCATTTGGTTGGTCTTATAATAAGATTTTAATAACGTTGATATTTGATGTTCTCTTTACGAATTTCTTTCTTTTCAGAATTTAATTTTTCATTTCAATGCCTTAGCGAATTTTAAAGCAAAGTTCTTCCCTCCATGTGCATTCATAACAATATTGTTATCCTTGCATGCAACATTAAACAATTTTAAATATAGAATCTTTGAATGAAAGTATAAAAGTATAAAAAGAATGAACCAAATGTCAGCAATAAAATAGAAAAACGTGAAAAACAAAAACTTTGTGATCGGTCAAGCTAGACTGAATGCTACTCCACAGTATTGTAGACATTACCTGGGAATACTAATCGCTTAGAAAATTTTCGAAATACGAAGTGCTTATTAAAGGCACCAAGACTAACTAAATCAATCGTCAACACATGCCGAAAAATTGGAGGGCTTATGTGCTCTATTCTATTCTATTCTATCCCATGCATTAATGCATCTGAGAATCAAACAGCTGTGTATATACCAGACGGTAAGCAATTAATTGTCAGTGTTGAATTTGGAAAAGACATTAGGGGTATACTCTATGAATTTTGAGGGGACTACAAATAGATCTTATGGCCGCAGTACTAAGGCGCACCTTCACACCAATAATTACATGATCTGATATGATCTTATCCTACAAATCAACAGCTCTGAATAATTTTTTACTGCCCGTTTTTCTACCTTATTTATGGATGGAGTGAAGGCTTAAAGTCGGAATGCCCACAAATTCTTAATATTGATATTCAGCACATGTATTCACTTTCACCCAATTCATCTGGAGCTCAGTCAAGAGCAAGACCTTTGTACATTGTTGGTAAAATTGACTTTAGCCTTCACTGCAATAGCAACAGGAATACTTCAACAAATAGCCTAGTGTGGCTCCAAGCCTATTTCCTTTCTCATTTTCTATTTTAATTACTAGCGAAAAAAGAAATTCTATGACGAACATGTCTTTAAAATTGCAAGCTACGCCTTGCAAAAAGTGCTACCAAACAACCGACTTTCTGTGTTACAAACATTAATCAAAATTCTTTTAGGATGCATTATTGTAGGGCAGGAAAAGAACTGCTATTCCTCTACCACATGTAACATGAGGAATTTTTTTTTTTGGAATTGACTAACACGGGGGTATTTCTAAAATATCATATGGATGTGGTGTTGGGTATGTATGTATCTGTGCCATAAGTGAAAACTAATTGTATCAAGCAAACGCAGTGGCATGCTATAGACAAATAATGGGAAAAGGGGCCATCAGTAAGTTAAATTTACAATATAAAGCAAATTAAACTACTTGCCACATTTTCTCTTAAACCTTATTGAGTACATTTAAATCATTTTTATTCCGATTTTTTTTTTGTTTGTCTTTGAAGTTGCACTTTGAAAAAAATAAGTCACTTCCCCTCTTTCACTTTTAGCAGAGTTGCACAATAAATTCGTGCTGCAACTGAACAAATAATCAAACAAATTAGTTGAGCGAATGAACGAATGAACCAAAGCAGGAGAAACTTATTTAGTACGAGAAAAGTTTGCAACGCTTGGCTTGGTTGGTTGGCTGGTTTGCCTTCCTTTAGTTTTCTAACAAATTGATGCTGTATTGAAAGTATTAGCAGGAAGTGAAGTAATTGCTTCTTCACTGCCTCAAATGGTTGCAGTTGCTGCATATTAGTTGGTAGCTATAGCTGCAGTTGTTGTTGATGATGATGGTGACTTGCTTTCTGGCAGTGTTTACTTTTCATTCTCTGGATTTCTTTTCTTTGTACTCGCCACACAAACTCAATTACACTCATAGTACGTACTTTCTCCAACATTGTTGCACGTTTCTCTAGTTTTATTTAACTTTTAATGTTTGTGTGTGTTTATGTTTGTCGACAATATTTATAGTTAAGTAAACAAACAACAGGAAACATATGGTAGCATCATTAAGTAAAAGAAATCAATGAAAATAACAACAACAGCAACAATAAAATAAAACAATCTGAAGGAAATAAAATAATAATAAAGCAACAGAGTGTGCAGCGCTTTTCAAGTGTTTCATAATTATACGCCAATAGCAAGAAGAATCAATAACAACAAAAGCCGAAGCAGCAACTCTGTTCTTTATTTAAAGGATAATAGATTTAAAGGATTTTAATTTGGCACACATGTGTGTATATGCATTTATGAAAATGTGTATGAGCTCAATAAAAACTTTTTAAATTGAAAACTAATTTCTAACGAGTACAGCACAGATCTTTATTTAAATCTATGTAGGCTGTTACTTCGAGCGGTCGTCTTAATTTTTTCTCTCAGTTAAGCTACTAATGGTCGTTTTTCGTAGACATTAGAGTACGCAAATGACAACAGATGCTGATTCTTTTGTATGAAAACCTCCGGAAGGGTACTTGTGAACTCGAGAGAAAAGAAGAACTATAGACAATATGATTGCAATATATTTATTCAAATTTATTCATAATTTAAAAGCCATGACTTGTGACCCTTTATCATTAACAGATTTACAACTAAGGATCGTGTTGGACAAGTAGATCTTAAATATTCGCATAAAATACTCAGATACATTCATCCTTTACATCAATGCTTCTATTATCAACAACTAAAATCATTTGTTGTATCCAGAGCGCATTATTTCCTGGCATTATCTATCCCTTAAAGGGCCTTCTGTTAATATTTATAACTGTATGAATTGTATGAACCGTCAAAGCCTCATTTAAGATACGATACTGATTACTGAAAATTTCCTTGGCATTTTCAACGCAACTCATGAGACTGGTATAGGCACTCCAAAGGCACTTAGCTATAGTAGGAACGATTTCAGCAGGCACTTGTGTTTTTCCTTCTGTTACACCAGGTTTTGGGATCTGCAAGAATTCAGCTTAATTTCTTAAGGATGAAACCGTTAAATACACTCTATTTCAAGGAGTTAAAAGGTAACCACCCCGTCCGGATTTCTCCTCTACAGAACTTTTAGAGCTTTGTCATGGATACCATCGAATCCTGGAGCTTTTTTTATCTCCAATTCGAAACTTATGACCACTTTCTTTTATTGCGTTTCTTTCCTTAACTCTATTCTATAGATGTCATCTATATATACACATGCTTGCTTGGTATTTTCTCCTAATCTCCAGTTTTTCTTTCTGACGCTGCATTAGTTTTCAATCCAAATAGGTTTGATTATCAAATCAATAGTTTCAATTTCAATTTTAATTTTTTCTTTGGCATAGGAAGCAGTGTCGTCATAAGGCTACTTCAGTAATTGCTTCGTTCCACTTTCTATTTTCTTAATTTACAAAGTGAAATGAATCGTTGCAACAGCCTATACACTTTCTTGCCATTTTATTGGAATCTTTAAAATATGTAACAACATCCGTAATTCAAAGACAATTTAATGTAATGTCACTGAGATTGTAGTTGCAACAAATCTTTAGTATTCGAGATAAATAATTCTAAAACATCTTTATTAAGAGAACATGAACAAAAATAACATGCTCCGCAAACCGGGGTAGCTGTTAATTTAAGTAAACAACTTGGGTGCCTTATGGCACTTCGATCACAGTATTTTTGTTCTTCATTCTTTGCATTCATGCAACTTGCCACAGAAACGTAAAAAAAAACATTTTTATTTAAAATTTAATAGAAAAACTGTTAATGTTGTTGATATTTTTCTTGCTGCTTTATTTATGCCAAATCGCAGTAGAAGCTGTCGTGCACGTTACCTGCTTATAAAAGTGTGACCCACTAAAGTGAAAGGAGTCGGTAAATACGAATGTTTACAACATAGTAAATAAGGTAAAATAGGTATAAATAAGGTAAAATAAGAGAAAGAAAAAAAAAGAGGATGAAGCGCATTTCTTCTTCTACTTCCTTATAACTTGAGGTGATGCAATATCCTCATTAAATCGTAATGCTTTACATTTACTCTGTTGCACACACACTACTCTTCGTTGCCTTATTATGCAGTGTCGTTGTTGCAACTTTATTTTGAACATGTTGCATCCATTCCTGTGTGTTATGTTTTCGTTTTAAATGGAGCGGAATAGTTGTGCTGTACAGCTTTGTGCTATGTATTAAGGAAGAAAGATGAGCAACAAAAATTAAAAACGAAATCATCGTGTAATAGAGAAGAAATCGACAATTTCCTGTTAAATAATGCTTTTCTTTCTCCATGTTTTTTTTATTTCAAAAGAAAAACTTGTTGAAGAAGCATTTTGGATGGCTTTAAGAAAACTGCGAATAATTTTGTGCTTTTGTACATAAGCATTAGTGGGTCAAGTTTCTTTATGTCTGAAGTAGGGACTTAAGATAAAGTAGTTCTCTGTAGTTTATAAATGCAATGATTTGGCTGATAATGTTTAATAAGGCGTCTTCATGTAATTGATATCTCCATCGTTATGAGTTAATCGGCTTAAGCTACTATGGCAAAAACGTTAAGTATAAATAAAATCGCCATGTAAAGCTTCTCAAAAGTCTGTCGGTCGAAGTCGACTTTAAACTGTAGATCCCACCATTGAGATGCTAATTCGTAATCCTGATTGAAGGGTTGTCATAGTCAATTATGTATGTATGTATGTAATAGGAACACCTGTAACATCTCAGAGATTAAGAGCTCATAACCAGCCCTAGTCACTTCATCATCAAAACAATATCGGTATGTTCTCGAAACCATATAAGAATTACCTTTAAATGATCCGAAGTTTTCATATGAAATTTTCGGCATTAGTGAATAAAGGTGAAGAGTGAGTTGATGTACATGAGTGAATCCCCTCTATTAAATTGAAAGATGGTTTCCGACTTCCATTTTAAATTCTGAGGAGAAGGTGGATTAGACTGTCATGCACCTTATATGCCAATGCCCTGCTTTTGCCGTTAAGAGGCCTAAGTTCTTGGCTTCTCACTTGCGGTCATCTTTGACTCAGTTTTCCACAGTATTTATTTTGGAACTATGTTAGTACCTATAAGGACTGGGATCAATATTGAATTGTGGCATCACAATGGGCCTAACGTATGGGCTTAAGGTGGCATCTTAACTTCCAAGAAATGTTAGCCAACTTAGTTAATCTATCTATTCTAATCTCAATCTAACTTATGGTGTGCTATTCTTTTGCTACTTTTTATTTCATCTATTACCGCCCGTCTATAGTTTAGTTCGGCTAATTTTGGAAGCGGCTTCCTAGATAGACCATATACAGAGTTTAGAAGAAAAAAAAAACAGTATTTGGGGAACCAGAATAAAAACTATTTTATATATGCAAACACAAGTGCAGCTTGACCTGAAACAGATAAAAACTCATGCCACACTCCAATATTGTATGAATTTCAATAAAAATTATTTTGGTTTTCAATAGAAAAAAACGATCAAATGAAGACATAATTTTTTTTTTTTTATTGTTTGTCTCTATTTGAACGATAGAGAATCATAATTATCTATTAAGGTGCACCCAACACGATAAAACAAGACATTAACCCCCAGTGATGATAACTTTTTTAAGAGTCGTTAAAACCAAAAACATTAGGATACAACATTAATGATACAACACCAACGAAACACTTGTTTTTACAGTAGTCTTTTTCTGTTTTGTTAGTTCATAAACAAGACTGCTGATAAATATCATCACATTATCATCGTCTGGCAAAACTACTCCGTCATGCTTTCAGTCTAATGAAAAAAAAGTTAAGAAAAAATGAATAAAAAATAAATTAAATATCGCATCATACCCCAAATTATATCACAAAAAAATGTGAAAGACAGAGAAAGAAAGAAGGAAATTAAATAAACCAATTGGTGATGTCAGCTTCTGGCAAGCAGCAGAATAAAAATACAAATGATAAGAGGACTATTAAGACAACGACTACTACACACAAGTTAGAAATAAATTTCAAATTATAACACAAGAAATGCAAAACATTCTACTTTGCAACAATCTGGTGTATGTGTGGTCTCAGAGGTAAAAGAAATTGCAATTAAATGCTTGACTTTTTTATTTGGAATACAAGCGAGTTGAAAACGTAATTAAATAAGATGCGAAGATCTGATTACAACATGAAATAATTTGTGTTTAAATGATCATTACAAAGATATTTAATTAAATAATTTAATGGACAATTAATGGACAAAGGAATTTGAAATAAGATTTCAGCACCAGCATTGTAGTCTTTTTGTTTTGTCTGTAGTTCTCCTTTTAATGTTTGTTTTTTGTAATCCTTTACAACGTAAGTTTTCTGTTGTTATTTAATTTTTGTTATGAAAGAAATACTGCAATGTTTAGTATTTATTCCGTCTTCGTAACAATACATACCCTTTTTAATTCCATTTTTGTTAAACAAACAATGCCATTCACGCTTTTGATATTCGTCCCAATATCTGGACATGTTGATAGAATCGATAAAAATCCAATAATTCAGTGTGGCATGAAACCATTGCGACATTAATGTTAATTTCATTGACCTTTAACAGTCTCCATTGATATCACACACCCATTGAAAGCAGATCTGATTGGTGTAAATGCAGGATGCGGAGGTTCCTAACCATTGAATGTAAAATTAATGGAAAATATTTTTTTCCGATTTTTTCTTTAAACGAATTCATTAAAAATTTAAATTCCGTTTTTGTTCCTTTTTTGTTGTTGCGAATAATTTATTTCAAATATTTTTTCCAATAAATCTCCAGTGTTTTTTACACACTTCATTTAATTTTTCCCTTCTTTTCTACACTACACTGTCGTTATTGTGTATTTAAGGGCCATTATTACAACTTGTCGTTAAAGTTGGGGTTAGTTAAAGGTACCTTTAGCTAAAGGGAACTGGAAAGTTACATTTAACTTATTTTCGTTATTACAACTTACAGATAAAATTTTTGCAAAAATATGGGTGTGCGGGAGCAATGTCGATAAAACTGCTCAATTTTACAAGTTTTTTTTAACGCAGTGGCAACCGCGGGCTTTGTTTTTTTGTTGTATATGCTCATTTTGTTAAAATTTGAAGTTGCCATAATGAAAAAAATAATATATAATATGGCAACTTCAAACATAAAGTGACCTTTAAATGTTAAAGGTAGGATGATCCTCCCTTTAGCTTAACGATCACTTCTGTCTTATTGGGTACTCATAATAATGAAAAACTATTTATCTGCCCGTTAAAATCCTTCCTTTAGTTAAAGGCAAGTTGTAATAATGGCCCTAAATGTTATAGATGTTGTTGTTGCCATTATTGCTTTAATAATGAATATCATAAACAATTTACATGTACATTTAGACTGTCATTATTTACACCTATAATTTGCAATTCAAAACTAAAGCAACAACGACAAAAAAAAACGCCAACAATAACAACTATAACAAGCAAAATAAAACAGAAAAACAAACATAGTCCGGATACTATAAAAAGAGAAATTAAAGGAGACATAATCCTGAACAAACACCTTTTGAGAATAGAGAGTACTGCGATAGTATCATATGGAGTGTGGACGAATAAATTTGTGCATAAACTTTTCATTATTAAAACTAAATGTTTGACTACCATACGATTAATGAGTGGAACAATCTGTGCTCACTTTAACATGTGTTATTCCTATTGTACTACACCGACTTGTTTTATTTAAACGCTTAGGTGATTGGGCATGGATTCTGTAATTTCATACAGTATTCTTGTTTTAGAGTAACTACGACCGTTGAGCTGAGCTCTTGCAAATGTCATAAATTATAAATGTTAAGTGGTGTCTATGCAATTATGTATATGGAAAATTTAAAATCAAAAAGAGATTAAAAGTAAATCAAACACATTTTAACAGATAAGTTTAGACACCATTTTTGCTGCTTTCTATTAGGTTGTTGGGCTCATTTGTTGTTGGTATCTCATCGTCAACATGTTTTAAATTTAATCACAATTTATGGAAACATTTATCTTCTCTTTATTATTTAAATAATCTTAACCTTAAACGTCTGTCCAAGTCTACCCGTATGTCCTTTTTCTTTAGTTTCTGTAAATTCTCGTTTTAAATATTTCAAGAGGCATAAATGTCATCTTTATAGTGTGTTTCAGGTTTTCTGTGCTTTTTTTCAAAATATTTGTTGTTTATCCCTTATTTAATTAAACAATGTGTTTGTTAAAAAAAACAACAACTACAACAATAATCTACAAATGTTGTCTTGTTTTTACCTCTTGTTAATTTTGCTAATGTCGTTTGTTGTATCTGTTACTTTGTATCAGTATATGAAAGGGAAGCATATTTTATATTCCTTTTCTTGTAATCTGAACCCTTGTTAATATTTGTTGTAAACATTCGAATATCGTTCGAATTTCTGTAATTTTGTGTAACTTTTCAATGAATATTAATTACAACAACAGCAACTACATGTTAATCCTTTGTTATGCCTCCTGGGTAGAAGACTAGACCTGTTCTACCACCAAGTTAGGCTGGCCGAATTTTAACATTAAAAAATCGAATTTATATTTCTACATAAAAAAAATTTAATTTTTCTCTTCTGAGAACTGAGTCGATCTCCGTCCTCACGGACAATAAAAATTCTTAATAAATATGCATGAAAAAGTTGCAATTCACGTGTCATTACCCAGAATTCACGCAAGAGTACTGTGAACCCTATTCTTGACATCTAAAGTGGAATTGCCTGGGTGGCGTAGACTAGAGGACTTCTGTTAATGTTGTACTTTATCGCTTTTTTCAAAATGAGCAGTGAGTTTGGCTCATAAAAGCGGCTAAAAAGAATACTTTGTAACAAAGCTGCGAGAAGAAAGTACAAAAAAGTGACAGCTGATTTTATTGAAAGGAAACTCATTAAAAAAATATTTTATTTTTCTTGCCTTTCACCCAGAGAAAAAACAACTTAAAATCAACAAAAACCACCTTAAATCAACAAAAAACAGCTATGAAAAACAACCAAGGTGGAAAATTTTATAATCGACAACGTTCAACATAAAAACAACTTACGTCTGAAATCAAAGCTGAAACAACTTAGATTTAAAGTTGCTCGGACTTGAGTTAACCTTGTCCAACCTCTAAACAAAAATTTGGGGTTTTAAATCGAAAAAGGTCAATATTAAATTAAGAATATTATATGTTACTTCAAAATATAAACATTTATTTTATTTATTTATTTATTATTACGATTTTACAATCTAGATACTTAAATATATACATATAATACTTTATTAACAATTTTTCTTGCAAAAATCTCTAAGAAGTTTATTAAATAAAGTCATATTTTCACAATTTTTTATATTACTCGGTAACTCATTATATTTTCTCAAACCCTTATATTCTAAGCAATTCATATCTCTACAAGTTCTCATATATGGTAGTCTGTAATCCTCTCTTCTCCTTGTATTATAATTATGGATATTATTATTATATTGCAATTTTTCATGCAAATATGTAGGACAAAGCCCAAACTTTATTTTATGTATAAACTTCATTGTATGTAACATTATAGTCTGTCCAACACTAAGCCAGTTTAATTCATTCAACATGCTTCTTATGCTAGTACAATAATCTTTATGTAGAATAAAACGCATTGCCCTATTTTGCAGTTTCTGTAATGTGTCCATCTGGGACGTGCTTAATAGAAATAGTATTGAGGGACAATAAAGAAAGTGTGGTAAAATTATACTATTGTACACTTTAATTTTATAATTCTTATGTAATAGTCTAGTTGATCTAGACATAATTCCAATCTTTTTAGCAATTTTAATTCGAATATAATTTAAATGTTCATCAAATTTCAATTTATCGTCTATCATTACACCTAAATATTTAATTACAGTAACCCTCTCAATATTATCATTTTTTATTTTCAATACACAATTATTAAATCAAAGTTAAACATTTATATATCAAAGTGGTGCAATCTTATTTTGAGATTGTGCATTCTTAAAACAACAACGTTTAACTTTGATTTACCACTGCTTCTGTAGTAGTACAGTGGTTCAATTGCTATTATTTGTTTGTTAAATTTATACTTACTTATCAGAAAACAGAATTCCTATATCCAAAAACACAATTTTTTATATTTGCTTATAAATTTTATTGAAAAACAAAAAATAATTCATATTAACATTTTTGGACGAATATACGTTTTTCCATTATTAATAGTATATGAATGTATTGGATAATTGATTGATAATTAATTGATTGATTATACTTACTAGCTGTGGAGCTCGGGAATCTGAATATTTCGGCCAATTTGTTAAAAAGTCGACATTACTTAGTCGTTTTAGATCTTTTTGCCTTAACGTATATGTTTTCTTCCATTTTTCACACCCATCTTGCCAGTTTGAGCTATCTCTGTTAAGAGACCACAGAAACGGTATCGTCTATTTCAGCGTCTTGATTGTGTACTTCATCACATTGAAGTCTTTCTGAAAATTCATCAGATTTTTTTGCCCGTTTGCATATTTAGAATATAACATATTTAGAATATAACATGCCGCTTGGATTTTTCTTTCCTTGACGTTCAATATAATAGTATTCCTGTCAAAATTGAAATAATTTGAATATAATTTCAAATATTAAAAAGAACTTGATTTACTTTTGCATCTGCTTCACCGGGAAAAACTTGACAAATAAACAACAAAACAATTCCACTAAAATCTTTTGGTTTTAGAGATATTTTGTTACAAATAATTTCTTCAATAATAATATTTATAATATCATCACAGTTGTTATCTGAAAGTTTTTGGCATTGTTTATATACTTCCAAACATGATTGCCCTTTAGATGTGCAGTTTAGTATAGTTTTCAAATCCTTTTAAATTAAATTTATAGGCATACATATTATTATATATAAAACGTGTAAGAACTAATCTCTTAACTACCTTATTGAGAACACGCTTTACTGATGAATTTGAAGAAGAGGAAGAAGGGACATTTGAATAATCTTTGTTTAGCCAGTCTACAACTTTATTTGGGTTGGATATGGTGTCATCATCTATTCCAAACTGCAATGAAATAAATAATTAAACACATTTGTAAATATGTATTACCATGTCAAGTCGTCAAACTTTACTTCTTTTTTACGCCACATAAATAGCTTCTCCCTGAATTCTACTGTAAGCCCCAAATGTGGAATTGCTTCTATAAGATCTTCTTTTTGAATATATTGTAATCATCTGTACGTCACATTAGCAGCTAAATATCATGATGATACAACAATGATTCTAATTGTCTTAAGTCGTCGTCAACAAAGAAAGTGTCTTCCCTTTTTTCCAAATTTTCTGCAATAAATAGTCCGTCTATTGTTTTTGAGCTTTCTAATGCAGTTATATCAGTCAGGATTACGGCCTAGCTTCTCAACACCACTCATGTTATGTGCGTTAATTTTATACGTGAGTGGCGGGACCTACAGTTTAAAGTCGACTCCGAACGACAGATTTTTTGAGAAGCTTTTCATGGCAATTTTTACTCTCAGAGTTTTTGCCAGAAATCTGCTGAAAGGAAGTCGCCGAAGAAATACTTTTTGTATTTTGTTTTTGATGTCTGACCTGGGGCTTGAACTCAGGCCTTACGTTTAATACTACTAGACTACGGCGACTTTTACTATCCAATAACGGTAGCATAACTAAGTCCAGCATAAAAATATTTTTTTTTATTTTTTTTTTTATTTTTTTTATTTATTTATTTTTTTTTTTAAATATTTTATATAAATTTTATTAAACGTGACTTAAAATGTAGACTATAATTTAAACTATAAACAATGACTGTTATAAGGAAATAGAAAATATATATCAATGCATACATACTATATATAGAGAAACTTCTTAGTAAATAACTAGAGTTTAAAAAATAAGTTTCTTATTAATTTATTACGGAGATTATGTTTTACATAAAAATGTAGTTTGTTTTGATTTCATACGGATTGGATTTAAATTACTTTAGCTTAGCAATAAATAAAATACATACATATAATTAATAAAATAGTAAAAATTCTATAAAAAAAAACTGTTTAAAAACCTGCAATTGATTTATCATAGTGTGAAACGAAAACGTTATAGAAATATTGGTTTATTGATTATGATGCTATTTTAATGCGACTAAGATGACTAAAGTGTGGTACAACTTCGGCTACCCATTCTGGTGAAATTTCCGTTATTTGACGTAAGAAATTTTGTTCGGTGAGCACAATTTCAGAGAAAATTATATAATCCGGACGATATTTACCATGAATTGCACTAGACGGATGAATTTTGGCACATTGACTACCCGTAATCGTTAAATAGAAATTGTCACGTTGTAGTTCAGCTATATTATCGAAGAGGCCAACTAATAAACACTTTCGTACTTGATCGAAATTGCTGCCACAACTGTTCACTTTTAAAGCTAAACGCTTGACAATTTCCAACAGTTGACTGCGCACATCACGGGCATACTTTAGATTACGGGCATTGAGGAAGTTATCATGACACCATAACTTAACTTTTTCAGTCTTCTGAAAGGCACTGAAAACATTCAGTAACGTTAAATGATCGCCATGTTTTGAATGAAATTTGGCATGAGCCAAAGCTGCTTGTTCTTGCTTTTCTGTACTTGAAAGGAAAACATTTTCACTGGAGAGTACTGCTACTAAGCTTAACATTTCCTCCATACAACCAAATTTCGGAGCTGCCAATAATAGTTTACTGTACTGTGGATCCAAAGGAAACTGTGCCATTTTTCGTCCCAAAGGTGTAAGCTCAGGTATGGTAGAGGCATTTCGTACAGCACCCAAAGACTCTAGTTTGCGGTATGCATCATCCATTGCTTCCGGTGAGGGTTTATCTAGAAAATCAAAACTTTTGCAATCGATACCCAACGCCAATAGCTGTAATACAGTCGAGCAAATATTGCTTCGTAAAATTTCAGGTTTTGGCATTTTTTCAAATTCATTCATTTCCTGTTGCGTATAAGTTCGATAACATGTTCCAGGGGCATCGCGACCAGCTCGACCACAGCGTTGCCACGCTTGTGCCTGGGAAATGCGTACTACTCTTAGTACATCTAAGCCGGTACTGGGGCTATAAATGCGTCGTTTTACAAAGCCGGCGTCTATAACATAACGTATACCCGGTATTGTGACAGACGTTTCTGCGATATTTGTAGCCAAAACTATTTTGCGGGCATTGGCTGGAGCTGGTAGAAAACATTCTAATTGTTTATTTTGTGGTAATGGGGCATAAAGTGGGAAAACCCGCACCCCAGCAATATTACTGAGATTGGTCTTAGCAATCTGTCGAATTTGTTGTGCCATTGCTTCAATTTCTTCTTGACCCGTTAGGAAAATCAATACATCATGGTTTGTTGGTGTATTACGATGGATATCAAACAGCGTCACCAAAGTGGCATGTAAATAATCTGGCTGTGATTCTTTGGCATGCATTACTTTTACAGGATGCGTCCGACCTTCCAGATACATGCCTTTTACGCCAAAATATTGACCAAAATGATCAATATCCATTGTAGCCGAGGTAACTATAACTTTTAATGGAGTCAAACAACGCAGTCTGCGCTGCCTTTGTGCCTCTTTAACCACTCCAAACAGAACATCAGTGCTTACCGTGCGCTCATGGGCTTCATCTAGCATTATGACGGTATAATTGCTCAGCAATCGATCAGCCAAGGCTTCTCGCAATAAAAAGCCATCAGTCATAAAGCGAATACGTGTCTTTTGTGAGGTACAATCTTCAAAACGTACTGTATAACCGACGAGTTCACCCAATTGGCAGTGCTGTTCTTGAGCTACACGTTTTGCCACCGTAATTGCGGCCACTCGACGTGGCTGTGTTATAGCAATCATTCCTTTGTTACCGAATCCAGCACTTAATAGAAACTGCGGTATTTGAGTCGTTTTACCCGAACCAGTTTCACCCATTATAAGAAGAATATCGGACTTGTGGACCTCTCGTATTAACCGCTTTCGGCAGCTCGTGACTGGTAACGCTTGCCGCTGTTGTTCTAATTGTAGTTTAGTTGACGCTGGCTGTGTCGTTTGCTGTTGTATTCCATTTGTTTTACTATTTGCTGGAGATTGTCCATTTTTACAATTAAACAATTTTCCATTAGCATTCTTCGACTCCATTTTCTAGTGAATGGATTTGCCTTTTTAACTAATTCTTCTATGCGGAGTTATTTTCAATTATTAGACGTAAACAAACACGTGAACAAGCGTATGCGAAAGCAAGTTTTAAAACGTGAGATCAAAAGAATCTAGGATCGGAAATAAACTGATGCCAATATGGTTATGCAGTATAATTCGGACAATTATTATTATATTCAAAATAAAACAATTGATTTTGAAAATTTTTTTTTATCAATTTTTTAAAGCGCTTTTAATAACCGTTTCGGCCACTTTGACGTCTAATAGATAACTGATACAGTAGTTTTGATTTAGCTGCCTTTTATAGACGTGCTGAGAAGCAAGGCCGTAATCCTGACTGAAGGGTTGTAATGGTCAATTATGTATGTATGTATGTTATATACGTGCTTACAAGGTAAGTTCACTTGAAGCTTCAAACTGCATTGTATTGTTGTTGTGAAGAAGAAAAGAACATATGATTTATGGAACGCAGGTAACGAAATTCAAAAGTAATTAGATATTCTTCGAACTCTTCTCAAACTATACGAAGGAGGACAGTTTTACGAACACACTAACAAAAAAGGTAAGTTCACTTTTCTTTTCGAACATAAAATATAACCTTTTGGAATATTCAGGTACCAGAATTTTTAAAACTATGACTTTCAATATAGCCAGTGCACTTTTTTTCAAACGACCGACATTGGTATTTTTCGCACAAGTTTTTATGGTTTTGTAGCAAGAGTCATTATTACATATTGCAGGTACCTGAATATTCGAAAGGGTTATATTTTATGGTCCTCAAATTGGTCACTTCAAAATTTCCATATGCATTTAAATCTTTCCATTATGCATTTAAATCTTTCCATAATGATATTTTCTGCCTGGTGAAATATTTCATTTACCAATGTTAATTTCTTTGTCCTTCATCCCTAATCTGTCATATACTTACATATTTAGCTAGGAATAATATACCTAAAACAAATGATACAATTGTTGTAATACTAATGTAAAATCTCATAAAATGTTATCTAATAGCACGTTCACATACACTGGCGAGCAAAAATGGATACATAATATCAAAAAAAATATAAACTTTATTTTTGTACTTTATTTTTATTTTAATAAATAAAGTACAACTATAAAGTTCATATATTTTTCAATATTATGTATCCATTTTTGCTCGCCAGTGTATGTACAATTAGGCAGGCAGTACATTGCTTTAATAATTTTAATGGGTTTTTGATTGTTGTACATTGTAGAATATAAAATTTAACTTTTTTTGGTTTGTTTTTTTTTCTTTTTTCTTCTATTAAAAGCCAATTGATTTATCTGATCTCTTGCGAGTGTCATAAATTATAAATGTTAAGTGGTGTCTATGCAATTATATGGAAAATTGAAAATTAAAATCAAAAAAATGATTAAAAGTAAATCAAGAACATTTTAAAAGAAAAGTTTAGACAGCATTTTTATGCTTCCTATTAGGTTGTCATACGGATCTCCACGGAAACATGTTTTTTAGAATAGATGGTATACCGTTTATAAATATATTGCCTTTTCCCTTTGCAAAGCTGCTATTTATTTCTGCCTTTTCAAATATTATAGAGAATGTAGCTGAAAACCATTTAATCGTCTAAGAATTTGCTCATCAACAGACAGTACAATAAGCGATAAATTGGTGACCTGGTAACATTACCCTTCAAGAAATTGAATCGGTTCATCCAAGAGTTTAGTAAGAAAAAAATTATGGCCCAAGCCATTTCATCCTGGCTGTCAATAGTTATTTCTGTCTATTTCTAACAAGATTTCCTAATGATTTCATAGTAAGAAGGGATTTTGATAGAAGTCTTTCCTTATGACACTGAGAACTGAGAAATTCTTACCATTTCCAAGTGAGTTATGTTTAAGACGACAGCCTTATACATACATACATAATTGGCCATTACAACCATTCAGTCAGGATTACGGCCTAGCTTCTCAACACCACTCATGTCGTGTGCGTTAATTTTATACATGAGTGGCGGGACCTACAGTTTAAAGTCGACTCCGAACGACAGATTTTTTGAGAAGCTTTTTCATGGCAATTTTTACTCAAAGAGTTTTTGCCAGAAATCTGCTGAGAGGAAGTCGCATAAGAAATACTTTTTGTATTTTGTTTTTGATGTCTGGCCTGGGATTCGAACTCGGGCCGTTCGTCTAATAAGCCAACACACTACCTACTAGACCACGGCGACTTCTACACAGCCTAACTTAACCCGTTTAAAATATAGGGGAAAAAATAGATTTAAACTGACTTAAACGCTGCGTCCTCTACTTCTGTGATTCTTCTTTACTTTAATCAATTCTATCAAATTGAAATTCGAAATGCAATACTGGCTATGAGACATTAACAACAAGTATTTTATAAAACACATGATACTACGACTATATTCTACATTATTCTTGTTATTCTCCTCTACTCCGTTCCTTAAAGTCGAACGGTCCTTCATTAACACTCATAAAAATTAAAACTTATTGAAACATTAACAGAGTCAATCTATGGTTGCGCGTGTGCGTCTCCAGATACTTTTTAGTATGTGGATGTGACTGTAAATGCAACAAAACGTTACAGACATAACTTTAAAGATAAAACCACAACATTAACAATAACAATAATAATAAATATTGAAATCGTATTACAACTGCAACCCTTTATAATAACGAAGCTCTTGATATTGGTCTTCTTGAATTTCATTACGAAACCCTTTCATGTTATTTCGTAGAGAAGTTTTGCTTGCAAATAGATATATGATTGCTACAGGGAATAGAAAGAGGGGCAATTAAAGCTTCAACGGTCAATAAATTAAATTTTATTGTGTTTCACTAAACATATGTTACTTGTTAATAACGGACCATAAAACTGCTGCGTTAATTACAATTGAACTGTGTTACATGATGCATATACATACACTTTATTATTAAATTGTAAAGGTAAAAATGCCAGGCCAAGCATAAAATTTATTCACAAATTTAATTAAAATTTTCAATCAAAGGTAAAGCTCCATATTTTGAACCGAAGAGCATTGACTAGAAATCGTTATTTAGTTTGAAACTGTTATTGAAGAAAAATATGAAATTTGCTGTGCTTATAATGTATTCGAATAGGATTTTATAGGAATCCATTAAGAAAATAGTGTATTTTATTTGCCTTTAAACCGTTCTTTAATGTGATCGTTTCTTTAATCACAGTTGATTATCATAATTGACCGCAGAATGGCTTGTTAGCAAATTATTATACTTACGCTTGTAGAACATTTTCAACTATCATGTCTCACATAAAATACCAAAGGAAAGCATTTTAAAAATGACACCAGTGTTTCAAGACACAAGCTGGTGTTTGCCACAAATCATATTTCCAATTTATAAGGGATTATCAAGGCACTACCTGTGCAAAGCCAAATGAGAATAAATTTGCTACGCTCATCACTTCTAAAGACACACAACCAGAATCTTGTTCAGCACATTATCCGGATATATTTCGCTCAAATCTACAAATAAATGCAATATGTATAGTGTTGTAGTATTGTCGTGGTGAGGTGGTGTATTCCCCTCATACATTAGAGGGCATACCTATTTATTAATGCCTTACAGGTTCCTATTCTGATTCTTATTTCTTATTATCATAAGGCTCGAGAAGGCTCTCATTCAGAATAAATCCTTTTATTCTGCTGCTTTTATTATAATTTCCCAGCAAATGTGTTAATTGCATTACAACCACTCAGAAGAGTTTGTGCCTCTCTTTATATTCCCTTTCATTAAGCACGCCTTTCATAATATCAACCCTTACTTCACAGAAAGGTTCTGCCGCCGAAGCTCCCCTCCTAGTGAGCTCATCTATCAACTCATTGTCGCGAATTCCCAGCAGAGGTCCGATTCATCTTCCCCAGATAGTCCCATACTACGTTCAATTTATCCTCACAAGAGTCGAGCTTCCAGATTACTCCATTAATTTTTGTTACTAAATCTCATTGGAAAGTACTTTCCAAAATCAAAGGGTTTACTGGTCCTGTCCATGGGATCGTTATGGAGAGAGCTGACAGGTTGCGTTCGGTTACAAGATCCCTTCTTCTTCTTTCTTCTTTATTTGCAGATCCGTTATTCGGATATAAAACGATCATACAAGAGTAAAATGTTCTGAATGTTATTATATTTCCTTTTTTCATTATATTTTATAGTAATTGGGACAGCTCTCGATATTTTGCAGCATGTAATATGTTTGTTTGATCCTGTAACCTGCCCAATCCTGAATGTTTCTAAGCCAGTATATCTCTCTCCTGCCTCAAATTTATATTTTTCATTCCTCATCAGATGTCCCACATACGCGAAAATCCCTTAATAAAATAAATTTCATATTAGACTTGTCATTTATCTAGGTAACCATAGACTCTAAAACTTTGACCTTGACTACCATGTGCAGAGTCTCCATCGCAGCTGCTCGACAGGTTCTCATTGCTCCTGTTTAGTAAGATACGCTAGCCTCTGTATCTAGTCCAACTTCAATTGAGCTCCTTTCAGCTTCGTTCTGCCTGCTCAAACAATTGACTACTACGGTATAGATCCAGTATTTCCATACAATCATATCAGAACTTTTGCGTTCCCTAATTCCTGAGGTAATGACATCGAGCATTCTGTGCCAATTAAGCTCAACATGGAAAATTAATTGAAATTGTGAACGCTTTTTAATCATATTTAAAGCCCCTCCATTAACAGATGGTTAGCAACGTTAAAAAAAATTGCCTTCCCTTCCTGCCCTTTATAATTAATGATCACAAATTGTTGATGGTTTTTGTCTTTTTTTTAAAAAATTTTGCAAAAACTTATTTGCTTCAACAACTACCACCAGTATATGTAGAGATAAACTGTATCTATTCATTATGAATTTATAGAAATTTGTTTTTCATTCATCATATACTCGTGCTTCTTAAATACTTTGCTTCTGAAGACTCTTCAATTGTATTCTCGTATTAAAATTCTTTGAATTGATATTTTCTCTAGACTGTGAAATACTTTCGCTAACAGCAACAGCTGCAGAAACACAAACTGCAACAACAGCATCTCCACTACTATAGCAATCTGAATTAATAAACTGTTTCCAATGAATTAAATCTACAAGTGATGAGAAACAGTAGTTGTAGCAAGTAGTTGTGCTTGGAAGACTAAACAAATCTTTCGAATAAAATCTTCACAGGAATTTAATAAATGCGGTAGTAAATGTTTAAAAAATGTTGTTGCCTCTGTTCTCTCTCTTCTCTCTGTCATCAGTTGAATTCTTTATTTGTTATAGAGAAAAAAACAACATAGAACAACTAAAAATATTAAAGAAAGGGGTGTCTTAGAAGGGAATTGAAATAAAAGTTTAAAGAGACACCAACTACTTACATTTAAGGGCAGTTGTGTTAATTGCTTGTAATATGAAGGCAAAATATGTTACAAGTCAACGGCACATATGTTCGTGAGTCTGTCGATCAGTTGTTAAAGATTTGAAATCTTTGCTAAAATTGATATTGAAGTGTTCATGTGACCAACTACAATAAAGACACAGACTAGAGCTTCGAAGACGACGAAGGCGGTTATGTGGATATAATAGCCGTTTAATAATTTGGAAATATTCCTGAGCTTTGTTGTTCCACATTTAGCAGTCTTGGGTTGAAATTTTTTGCTCACCAAACGCTCGTTTTTCGCACGTAACACTTGAGTGGCTTAGAAATTGTTTGCTTAAGACAGTCCAACAAACCAGACTATAATGTGGAGTAGATTGCGCTGCTTTATATCTCTGAACCACATATCCATCTTTTCAAATAAAACAATCCACTCATAAGGGGACTAAAAATAAAGTATGTAGTCTGTTTAGCACAGAAATAACATATTCAGGATGTGGATTATCACATCTCCTTGAATTCAGATCAGAGGTTGGCTGAGGATGCTTACTTACTTACTTAATTCATAATTACAACCATTTTAGTCATGTTTATTATTCATGAGTGGCTTGACCGTCGATTCCGAACGATAGAGGAATACCCGTATTTCTATATACTCTTTCATATTTCGTTTTGTTCGAGGTGTCTGAGCTGGTGTTTGAACCACTGGCTCTCGTCTGATAAGTGAAGACAATATCTACTAGACTACAGACACTTCGATTGGGGATAGCTTCAGTCAATCCCACACTTCCAGATTATTCCAAAAAAGTGTATTGACAATCCTCTTCATCTTCTCGGGGACTTTTAATACTATTAGTTGGTTCCATATTATTGTACTCTTGCTTCATATACTTACACTATCACTTTCTACAGCAAGAGCAATAGCAAATGTTAACAATTTTCCCAAATCCATAAAGGGAATGAATGAAAACAATTTGTTGTCACCAAACAATAGTTTTCTCACTTTCTAGAATGCGCGCATACACAATATACTGTACAAAATATCCAAAGCAATCATCAGCAACCAGACCCAACAATTATTAGCTGGTGCAACATGCAGTTATTGGCTCAAACGTTTACCATGCTTGCAGCGCACGTCAGTATAATTAGTTCAGCAACAGCGACAACAATATGGGCATTTTATTTTCCATAAATATGCGAAGCAATAAAACAAAGCCAACTGATGACCGGAATGCACAGAAGAAACGAAGAGCAAAACAAGTTAAAAAAGATACCTCTTTGCCACACAATACGCTACCAAAGGAGCAAGAGATTCACTTCAACCAACATATGTACACTTTGATTCATATATGCCGCAAATACTGTATGTACATGCGTAAGAATGTGTGTGTTTTATGCATTTTCTGTTGCATTGTTTTATTCGATTTTCTTCTTTTTAACAGGCGGCAGCAATACCAGTATCACAATTATAACATGATTTGCTGCTGCTGGTTCGTGCTTCTTTTCAGTGTGTTGTTGCATGTTATGGCCTTTATTTTGCAGCCACTCTTTTTTGTTGTTGTGGTTGTATTTTCTTTTCTTTTTGTCATACTGTCATTGACAAGTATGAATTACAACCACACTACGGATTAATTGCTGCTAATTAAACGAATTTTTAGCCAAACAATTACAGCAATATCAAGAAGCATAAGAACTCACACATTTCCCGTGTTTCCTGCCATTGTGAACGAGTACACCAAGGTTCTTGTCGTCGCCGTCGTCGCTGGTTTGCCTGCAATGGCTATGACTTGCAATTGTCGCCCAAGCCTTGTTATCGCATCGTCGTACTTTGCTCGTGTTTTGCGGCTCTGTGTTGTATTATGGTTGTGTTCATTAAAATCAGAAACGCATTTGAAAAATGTTTGTGCCCCTCAGCGAATGTGTTTCAATTGCTGCAACAATAATTTGTAAAAATATTTTACTTGCAACATTTTTATCATTCAATAATTGGCTGGCAGCACAATAGTAGAGTACAATTGACGACGGGAAATTAAACAAATACTCGTACTAATGTTGTTTCTATTTTAATCGAATGTCACGATTCTTATGAATGAATGAACTGAAGTTGAAACTGAAGTGGTAGAATTTTAATTTGAATTTTCAGAAATATTTCAATAAAAATAAGGGAATAATAATTATGTCGGTTAAAAAATTACTTCAGTAATAGCACGTTCACATATAAGAAGGTTATGGTTATCTAAAATTAACCTTGGAGATAACCTTGTGGCGTTCACATATGACAAATATAACCTAAACATATGCGAGAATGACAGAAATTGACAGCTGCAGTACTGCACCAGCATATTCTCAGCATCTGGAGTCCACCGAACACGAATTTTTCTTTTTCTACAATATAAAAAATTGATATATTTAAGTATATATAAAAAATATAAATTTACCTCTGTGTCTTCTCCGTAGCAAATGTTTTTTTCTATTGCTGTCAAATTTTAGTAAATATATTCAGAATAGATATAAAGCGTTGCATTTTTGAGTATTTTATTGAATACTTTTCAATGCAACAATGCGTATTTTACTAGGTTATGAGGTAACCTACAGCTGAACTTGGTTATCTTATCATACAAATTGTATGGCTAACCTCATACATTTGTGGCTTGGTTACGAGATAACCTCGATAACCACGATAACCTAGCTAACCTGCTTATATGTGAACATGGTATAAAGAGGACTCCAAATAAAAAATAATAAATAAATATTTTTATGCTATTCTGGAAGAAATATATAACTTTGCTACTTAGATATGGGAGTTGATAACTATTCAGCTACTGAGCTGTTGAGCATGAAATCCCGGCTGCGGATACAGTCAATAATTTTTCAACGGACAATTGCCGTTCGCAGAACTATTGTAGTTAGTCCTTCTACTCCCAGTTGGAATACTTTTTCTATTCGTCATATATTTAATCCAACTTCTTATAATTTGTTTGCGTTTTAAGCAAATTCTCTAATGATAAGGTAGTCTTCTCTCATTGCCTGGACACGACAACCTTAGTTTTTATATCGTGTCTTCCAACAGGGACTTTCCAACTTTGGCAGTTGACAACGGCTATCTCGTTGGAGCCACATTTGTCAAACTCTTTATCATTCATTCTGTCTGTTTCGCCAAATCACCATGGACTACTATAGACAACGACTTGTGTTCGCTGAAAAAGGGGTCTGGAGCAGTTAGTAACTGACCTTAGTGATCATCACCTTCAGTGCTGAAATTCATTTCTGGATGAATGGTTAAGAGAATAAATAAAATTTTCGAATGGGATCCAAGCCGATAAAATACATCCCGAAAAAGTCACTACAAAAGTCACTGTCCATATATCTTTGAGAGCAACGTTGACTACTGTCAACGAGGAGCAGTGTAACTATAATAACTTCTTTTGTGGTTAATTTGATGAACTGGACACCAACGATATCTGGTGTTAGGAGGACGACACTACGTGCCACGTAGCTGAGCCACAGTGAATATTCTGCTCGATCAACTTGAGAGCATGGTCATTGCAAGCATAACCGTGCGATTTTACCCCGTTATAGTTTTTCTTCTGGAGTTTTCATAAGTCACCAGTGTTTGCGAATAAGCCACAAACCACAGCATCCTTCAAAGTCAACATAACTCATTCCATCGGTCAAAATAAACCTGATTTATTTGCCGGGGTCATCAAAAAAATTTGCATTTCGGATGCGCTCCACCTGGGGAAGCTATGGTGGGAAGTGCTTAATAAACTACTTGATATAATAGGGTTTTTGTATTGTATGTGATACAGTGAGGAATTTAGGTCATTGAGTTCTAGTCTTTCTCAATAAGTAGCATTATCTTGTCTTTCTATAATGTTCGTCGTTGAAATTTGCTCTTCTCTTAGATCAGAGGCGTCCTAGTTCACAATATTTACCTAGTTGGCTTTATGGAAGATTGGAAGATATTTTCCAGAAATAGCTGTTTAAACCTATTTGGAGCAGAGAATTTCTAAGCGGTCATGTGCAAACATGTAAGTTCAACATTTCAATTTCTGATCCATGTTTCATGCTAAGGATCGTCTCCATATTCTTTCCAATGATATGCATATGATTCTGTCTCTGTTTCTTTAAGTATGTGATGTTTGGGGTGATAGTCTGCTGACTGTGTATCCAATCATGCTTTCTAGCTACGTTTTGGGACGAAGCTGCCATGTACGATATACACACAGCAGTCGATCGACAGAACCTAATTTAAATGAACAGGGATCTGCCACTCTGCTCGATATTAGGTGAGGTTTCCTATTGAAAAATTTACGATTACTTTCTTATTACCTTCTTCTAGAGTGTAAGACACCTTAAATAGGCTTCCTATACATTTTCTTTAAATTATGTCGAGTCTGTTGCCCGCGTTTTGTTGCTCCAAAAAATTGTAAATACTTTCTGTGGCATCAAATGTTGTCAAAATTTTTAAAATCTGTACTGTAGCACAAATTTATCGCCAGTAAACTTTGCATTTTGCAACAAAGGCAACTGAAACAAACTAATTTTCCTACAACAATCCTTTGTAATACAATATATATAGGGAAATTGTCGCATTAAACAACTTACTGTCCACTCTGCATCTTTTTTCTTTTATATACGTTTGCCGTGGCACATTCAAAATTTAACATTTTTAACTAATGTTCGACGAAGCGAATGTGCCACACTGAAGTTGAAACCTCAAATAACTCGATACGGAATAAAAAGTAAAAAGGGAGCACAAAGTACTCGCGAAATATAACGAAAATTACATTTAAATTACAACTCTTTTCGAATGTAATCACCCACGCCCTTGCTGTTGGTACAATTCTATTCATATTAACTATGCATGCTCCATGGCCTTTAGATGTGCCTTCAGCTGCGTTGCTTACGCCACATTCACAAATTCTGTTGTGCAATTAACAATAAAAAAAAGATTAAGTGTCAACTATTTTGTTGATGTTGTTGTTACTGCTGAAAGCTGTTAATTGTTGAATCCTTTCGTTACGTTTTCGCTTTCTTGTGTGATTCATGCAACAAAAAGAAACCGCAGTTTCCGGCCAGACTAACCAAAAAAGAAACCATTTACAAAAACACAAACAAGAACAACAATAAACAAAACTATACCACCACTATAAAGCAACTTTACAACTTTGTCAGTCAGTCAACCCGGCAGACATCCTGCCAGTCAGTGGCTGTACAGCTACATGTGGATTGAATGAATGTCAACTGTTGAAAATACAACAATCACAAAAACAACAACAAGGATGTAAATAACTCATTACAAACAAACTACTGCCTCAGAAAACTTGCCACCAATTTTTATGTACTACATTTAATAAATAAATGTTTCAACGTAAAAAATTGTTGCGGATTGTTATTGTTTATTTTTATTTATTTATATTTATTGTATGTAGTCGTTGCTGTTTAATTGTACATTTTTTTTGTTAAATTTTTATTATATTTTGTTGTTGGGAATTTTTAAATTTTTTCTAAATAAATTAGAATTTTTGGTCATTGCATGTTGTGTTGACGTACAATAAATAGTGCCATCATACTTTAGTTTCACAACGCTTCTACAACTGGCAAGCAAAGGGTGCTTCTGATTCGACACATAGTTTGTCATTACTTTAGTACATTTAATATAAGCTAGTTGGCCCCCATAATTTCTAATCGCGCAGCGTTTTTAAAGTTGTTAGAAAAATAACTAAAACTTACACACCACCAAACAAGCAAATAAAAATTAATTTCTGTCAGCAAATGTTTTCATAGGTTAACTTTCATTAGTTGATTCACGTGGTCACTGAGCAAAATAATCAAGTAGGACAGGAGGATATCGTTTTGATCACAACAGTTGTGACCTTATGTCTAAATCCATGCACTATTATGTATGTTCTGTATTAATGTTACGTTCTATATTAACTAGCTATCTAGCTAAAGGCACCACACCGAATGTGCTTAGCTATGCTCTCCTCTAATATATTCCCACCCACAAATCTGGTTACATTGCCTCTATTTTAAGACCCAGTAAAAGTGGTATAACATTTTGTCCAAGTCTATATACTGAAAGTGAATAAAATTGTCATGAAAAGTTTCTCAAAAATCTGTCATTCAGAGTCGACTTTAACTATATCCGACAGTCATGTATAAAATTAACACACACAACATAAGTGGCGTGAGAAGCTAGGTCGTAATCCTATCTGAAGGGTTGTAATGGCCAACCAGGTAGGGTGTTCCAACTAAAACTTCCGTTTTTAGGAAGTTGATAACAGCCATCTTCTTGAAGCTACATCCGTCAAATTAGTTTATTCCGTTTTGTCAAATTACCGTGGACGTTCATAGGCAACTCTGGAGCAGTTGACAATTTACCAAAATATTTATCCAAAATTAATTTTCAGCGATAAGATTCATTTCTGAATGAATGGACTTTTTCTTGGAGTGATTTTACTATGAGGTTAAAAATTGTTTTCAATCGACAATCAAAAATCTAGAACAACGCTATCTAGAATGCATGTTTCTCCTGTTGGCTGTATGGTCGACCATGCCGACCTTGTGTACTTTGCTTGACAATTTATTTGTTTGCCCCATGACTAATAGCCGCTGTGATTCATTAGTTGATTGTGCAAATATTTTATAATGAATGTTGCTTTCATTTATAAGACACACAAATTAAAGCAGAAACTATGGCGACTGCAAGAATGCTTTACGATACTCTACAGGCCACGACATGCAGTTTACGTGAGAGTATTTAAGTTCGGAATATTATTTTTATGTGGCATTAGCGATCAATTATGCAGTGATTTTCATAAGATTGACCACAGTGACTGCTGAGCCACGAATATACCGGCATGTATCGAATTTTGTTTTCGTCAGAATTTTTGGTGGCGACTGAAATTACTTTTGAAATGATTTTTGAAAATGTGTTATGCTTATTAGAAACCAAACAGAGCTTTATCCCTTAAGTATAGAAACCAAATTATCGTTTTTATTTAGTATGTAAGAGTGTAATGAAGACATGAGAAGAAGCATCATGTGTCTTAATCGTGCATGAGGGGTGTAGCGTATGAATAATTCTTTTCTTTTGGAATTTGGTTTTCAATTTTCAGCATTTTAATTGCCATGATTTATTACAAGAAATCTCTTGAAATGTGTTAACAAAGCGAATGTTTAATATTTATTGCACGCAATTAGAGGGTTCTAGAAATATTGTATACTCGTGGTGTGTTTGGTGCAGTAACTCTTAAACTCTACCAAAATAATTGCCCGCATTTATATCATAAAATAGTTGTCCGCATGGCCTCTTTGATTGATGGCTATTGTTTAAGCACGTCTAAATGAAATCAAACTAATTTTCCCCACAAGAGATCACACTTATTTTCAGAAATTTTTTTTAGTTAAAAAAGAAATATATATTTTCTCTGCCTCTCTTTACACGCTCTATTGATGACCACTTTCTATCAATCTTTTAATTACAGCCATCTACTGACAACAATTATCTGGTCAATACGAAACGTTTAATTAGGCAGCATCCCCCTATAATGGATTGAAGAGATTGAACCGAAAAAAACTAACAGAAAACCAAGTATTTGTATTGCTGTAAGCTGAAAAAACTGTCATCAATTAAAATTAACAACATGTGCCATGGAGGCTTGTTTGGGTTTAGGCCGCAGTCAACGCAATCTAAACAAGCAACAGCAAAAGGATTTAAAGCTGCAAGACCAGCAGCAACAGGAACACACAAAATTCCAACAATTGAAACAACCATCACAGGCGATTATAACGAATCAAAATTACTACACGACGCAACAGCAACCACAAAATCAACGTCACCTGGTAGCACGTGGACAAACCACAAATGTTGGGACACTGAAACCAGATCGTCTGCAGCAGCAGCAACAGCAGCGCAACGAGGAAAGTGATTTGACACCACGTACGACGACACCTCAATATCGAAATACATCAGCGGTAACAACAACAGCTAATATGCAACAACTGTCGTTATCTACAGAAAATTACGGTACAGGTGGTGTTGAGAGTGCTGTTCAACAACAATCAGAGCCCCAGATGATTTTCTATAAAAATATTGATAGAACGGTAATGGCAGAGGTTACTCCAACTATGCCCACTACCGTAAGTCCCGCCAACACACCTGGTATCGTAATCCAAGCGAATGTTCAAACTCTTCATAAGATAAACAGCCAACTACAGCAGCAGCAACATCAATATCAACAACACCAACATCAGCATCTTTTACACCAGCAACAGCAACAACAACAAATTCAAGCTGATTTAGATGCCATCGAAGTGTGTGTGGACCCAGAACCCCATGTCTCTTTTAAGGGCTGTGGTGGTGGTCTGTTAAGGCAAGCCAAGACTTTGGGGCGCTTAAATCACCAGCATCAACATCATCACAGTATTGAGGATCAGCATGGCCAATGTACACAGATCACCTCTTTACAATTGTTGCAATTGCAGCAACAGCAACAACACGATTATTCATATGCGTACTATGAACCGGGGGCCGTTATGAAACATACCAACATACCAAATGCTGAGCTTATGGTGGTAGCAAGCGAAGAGGAAGATCCCATTTCCCTGCCACCCAATTCCATAAGAGCTCTTCTGTTGAAAGGCAAAAAGAATAAATTGTTGGTATCACCTACTACTCGGCAATCGTATCAGACAAGACTTACCGAAAAACAAAGCCATAATGAACCTGGCGCGACGGTCTCAGCTGACTGTAGCAATATTTCCACACCGGAAAATTTCTACGAAGAAATTTCCGCTTCATATACATCATCCTCCTCCAATTCCATAACCAGTCCCCAGCAGCTGAGAGCCCCTTCCCATTTGTCTGGCTCACTGACCCGAACTCTGATAGAGGAGGAACTGAGGAGAGTACAAAATAGACATCACAAGATATTAGACGAGCTTAATTTGTCCGTAGAGGCCATGCTTATGCCAGAAAGTCCGCCTAATAGTAGTCCCACAGACAAAGAACCGCCAACGCCGGCGATTAGTGTTACCACAGCTTCAGGTCAGCCTTTGTGCCTGACTTCTTCATCGGCTGACAACATATGTGATACGGCTCTGGTGGGAGGACTAGCAGCTGACTTCATCTCGCCCATACCGAATGCAGCAACAATAAGCGCTGGTCTTTTGCAATCCTCTTGTCTAGCGGCTGATTTAGATAGTGGTTTTAGTGGTTCCAGTGGTGCTAGTTACATTGGTACTCTGCGTCTGCACAAGACCAAAGTCCTCATGAGTTCACGTTCAACTAACCTGTCAAGTACAAGGACTGCAGCAGGTGGTAGCAATGAAGCTGCTGAAAGTCAACAAAGTGCCTTTGCTTATGCCACACAAAGTTGTCGTTCATTTCAAAGAGCCAACAGTTATAATGCAAATACAACAACAACATCTGCATCTGCAGCCTCATCATTTGCAGTGATAGCAACAACTTCACCACGCTCTATTAAACATTTACTTCAAATACATCACAATACAAAACATCAACAACAACAATTACATATGCAACATCAACACCATACATCACACCTACATAATCTTCATCAACAACAGCAACATCAGCAGTCACAGCGTATTAACGACGACTTGCAAAATTCCGCGGGATTTTTTACGCGAGCCTCTTGCGGTTGCCGTATTTTAAATTGTGCCAAAATAAGAGCCGCTGAAGATCCCAGTCCGGTCGCTTTAAATAACCAACCCAATGTATCAAAAGCGCGTAGTTTTTGGAATCGCAAAGGTTGGTGTAAACTACCCGGCTCTTCAGCATCAAGTTCCAGCGTAACGATCCGGGTTAATTAACTGGTGAGTGTTTTCTCTTTTTTTTCTCACTTTGAATCTCCCTTTGGTTTTTGAAATTCTTATCAACTTAAGCTTTTTGGCTATTTTTTGTTTATTTGTTGTTGTTTTTTTTTTTTTTTACTACTCTTTTTTCTATTTACTACTCTTTTTTCGTTCACAAATATGCTGTTGTCCATAAATCATGGTTTTAATCCCATTAACCCTATTATTGTTGCCTGTTGCTTAGCATAAATAATGATGCCTTTTACCCAATATTTTAGTCGATAATGTTTGCTGCTGTTGCTTCATATTTATATTGATGTTGTATTTACTGTCCATATGCAGGCATCCAATGGATCAATGAAATTGAAATACACACTCAGATAATTGCTTTTAATGAATGGCAGTCATTATTTGTGAGTTTTTAAAACAGATTTTTTTCTTTCATGTGTTTAATAAAAATTTGTGTGTGATAGATTACCAGACTGACAGAATTCATTACAATTGAATTTTAGTAGTAAAATAAGGTTAACAAGGTTGTCAGATTACTTTCGTCCAGGAATAAAAATCCTGCAGTTGTAACTCATAACGAATGGAGTGGAATCACAGTCAGAAAGTAGATGATAAAAATGTACTAAAGTATAGAACAGAGGCATCTTCATCTTGCCATAATGATTAAGCCGTTATTCAGGAGACTCAACTATCCTTCTTCTAAAACTTTCAAACTTCTTGTAACTCACGTCCATACCCGATATACCCCGCTTATTCAGAATGATAGGACCATAACTAATAAACCCCATTCTTCTCTAATGTAGGACAATTTTCCTGGCTTTTCTTCATTCCATTCGTTTCAGTTTCGACCCCCACGAGAATGCTGGATTTCCATTGGACTCTATTCAACAGCTTTTTTGTTGCAATCTTGTATTTGACCAATTGTATTCCACTCTCTCTTCAAGTTTGTATTTCTACTGATTAGTGTTCGTGGTATCACCAAAAATTGATTAAATATTCTTTTAGGCTTCACTATTCTTAATACAGGTAGTAGACATCGGTTTAAAGGTACTTATTTCTGGTATACAAAAACGAAAGACTTAAGGGAAACAATAGTATCTACAGAATTCTGGTCTTTAGTACAGTGACTTTCGAATTCCACCAGCAATTTTAGTATTATTAATTAATTTAATTAAAGAAGAAGACAGAGGGTATGTCTCTCGGCGCCACTCGTGTAAAAAATAAACACACACAACATAAACGGTGTGTGAAACTGGGTCGTAATCCATATTTAACGAACATCACAATGGGAGTATTTCTTGATCTTTCTCCCTGTCGTATTTAAAATAATTATACTCGGATGGTACCGTATTATATTGCAATGTATTCAATACACCTTTTAGTTGATATAAGCTGTGCTTCCGTTCAGTGTTTATTTTTTATATTGTTACGTTTTTGCCCTTTTATATGCCCACGTAAACAGTTCGATGAAGGTTCTTGAAGTCGATCGTTCGTGGTTTCGCCTTCTCGGGAAGTCTATCGCGACTTCATTGTTGTATGTGTATTTTGTTCACATTGCTTGTAGCGTTCTCGCTACATATCTATCCCCTTTTCTTTCATACTGATGTTGTTGGGTTACTTGTAACAAGTTCGTTGTATCATTTTAATGTCACTTCAATGTTACACCATTTGAATTTTCGTAACAATATTTTTTGTTGTTTTTCTGGTACCGGTAATGACTTTATTTCCTGCCAATAACTCTTCCACTCTAATTTTAGTCTTAAACCTGTACGTGCAACTATTTATTGGCATAATAGTGTCACGGCAATGATGCAAATAAAAAATTATTCTAAATTCAAATTCAATTCCGGCTAAAATAAATAAAAATTTCTAGCAATTATTCGTATTTACATTCTAATCTGAAATGCAATTATTCTTTTTCTCATACTCTCGTGTTTTGTTGAAAAAATAAATGTTTTCACTCAAAATTCCCACTTGCGATTATACCCTCAGCCAACCACTGGAAAAAAGTGGAAAAGAGTTTCTAAAAATTTAAATCCAATAAATGCCCGTTGAAAGGGTGAGGAGCAGTACTTGAATATGTGAAGTCGTCCAAATAAATATTTTATGCGGTATAGTAAATACAAATAAAAATCATATTATTGTTGTTGTTATAGGTTTTATAGGATTAAAATAAACAAAGAAACACAACAAAATATTTGAAAACGAAAAACGAAAAAAGACAGAAAATTTCGTTTGTAAAAATCCCATCGAACAATAAAACTCCAATTCACAACCAATTACGGGATCAGTAGAATGCCAAATAAAACATTCAAATGAATTCTAAAGCAGCACTTAAACAACAAAAATAACAACAACTCATTCTCAATTAAATTTAAAATAAATTGCCAAACAACTTTGTGGTGCGTCGCCCCACACCTCCGGAAAATATAAAAACAATTCCGTTTCTATTCTATTTATTTATGGATTTGAATGGTAAAATATAGGATTACACATTAGATATCATCCAAGCAAAGTAGCCACCACAAATGTGTTTAGTCGAGCGTGTTTACAAACCGGTGTTATGGATAATGTTAAATTTGGGGCATCAATTCGAATGAATGAATGCTTTTGGTTAACCAATAAATCAAATCAATCAAATAGTAACCAATTTATCAAATTTATTTAAATATAAAGGGGTTCAGTTTTTAAAGAGTGTACATATATTCCATTAAAATAATAAGCATTGTTTTCCATTTAGCTCTCATAGCCTCCACAAAAACTTCTACTTTTTACGCGGTTTAATGCTTTTATTTGTTCTCTTTTCTAAATCAAGTCGCAACTCTGAGAGTATAGCGCATTTCTAGGTGTTCTTTGGCCTATGACAGCTCTTTTTAATCAGAATTAATTTAGGCCAGGAACGAATGTGCATTGTTTTTGAGCCATACTGGGGATTCTGCGGCAAAGGATATTGGCCACCCATAATTCATTGACAGAACTCTGTTCAAGTAAAAAAAAGTATAGCCACCAGATAGGATGCTCCGTGATCGCCTTTGGCTTGCCAATAGCGGGTTACTGTATTCATTGTTTGAAGTAATAAACTCGATTATTTTAAAATTTTGCTAACTTTCTCGTTAATGACATTTAGAATAACTTTTAAAATTTTTATTTGTTTTTAATACACAAAATTCCATTGTGGGTTTTCCAATTAATTTCGCTGCTGAAATAACACAAAAAAAATTATGAGAGATGCCCTGCCTGGTATGATTGCAGAAAAAAACCGAAAATAAACTTAAACCACTAATTAGAAGTTATTTTATATCCACGTATTTATGTATTTTATAACAATAAACAAACAAACACAATTATACGTGCTTCGTTTATTTGTTTAATTTAACAAAATATACTTCATTTTGTAAATATTTTTTTCCTTTTTGGTTTTTGTGAAATTGGCCTCAAATTTAAAATTAAATTCAATTTATTGACCGGAGAGGTAATATCATTTAAATGTATTTGAATATGGCAATGGAATATGGGATATGTTTGTCAGCCACTACTAGCCATATAATGTGGTGGTGGCAACAATACTTGGTTTTTCAAACAACATGTCGACAACATTTATGGTGCAGTATCACTGTCTATTACTATCATCATAGTGGCAATTGATTATAGTTATTATTCAAATCATCATTACCATTATAATTATGATGATGAGTAATATGTATAACAACGTACATCCTTATCATTTTAAGTTTCAACATTTTGTTTAAATTTTCACATGATTTTTAATGGTTGATGAATGCTGATTTCTGTCATAATGACATATACTTTACCTCCCTTGGCTCATTGTTTTTCCAAAATCTAATTGACTATTAAACGCAATGTGCTGCTACCTGTATATAAAATAATGGCTTTTAAACTATTGATTAACTCTCATTATTATTTGCAGCTAATTTAATGGAAAAATTATTTCCGAAAACTAAACGAAACTCAATTTAAGTTGTGAACAAAATTTGTAATATTGTAGCGTCTAGACGTCCAGTGCAATAGAATACAAAAATATGGATGAATATTATTATGATTGCAATTATTATTTAATTTTTTAATAATTTGATCAAATAAACTAATACAAGGAAGCACATAGACAATCAATATTATTATAATATATGTGCGTTGGCTACAGTAATAATGTTGTACAGATTCTCAGTTCATAATGAGGTGTCAGTGCATTTCATGCACAATCACGAGTCTGTGATTGATGATTTAATTAATTGATCATCAATAATGAAGTCGTCGTATTCTAGTATAAGAAATATTTTTTGGCTATCTTCTCTGCAGAGTTTTGGCAAAAACTCTGAGAGTAAATAAAATTGCCATGAAAATTTCCTCAAAAATCTGTCGTTCGGCGTACCCACCACTTATAGATACAATTGAAATACACAACATGGGTGGTATAAGAAGCTAGGTTGTGATCGTGGCTGAAGAGGTGTAACGACCAATTATGTATGCATAGATGCCATAGTACTGCGAGTATTTTCCTCAATCTATATCAAGTATCCTTCTAATGTAGCTCCCAATACTTTTGCCCAGACTAACATTAAGATGTTGTCCAGTTCTGTCTGAGTAAGATAAGATCAAGCCTAATGCTTGATAAGTCTCCAGGTGTTTCTTTTCGTGGTGCATTAATGCATACGATTATTCTCCTCTTATAAGGATCTATATTTTCAGCTTGAGACGACCTCTATCCCGAACAAGCATTCTTTCGTTCTACAGCTCACGGTCAAAAGGCCACTTATGTTTATTTTTATTAATAAATCACTTAAAAATCTTCTTGTAGCAATTAAGCAACAAATGTTTACTTTGCGAGTTTTCTGTGTGGAAGACCTCTGCCTCGCAAACTCATCTGGTTGCATATTGCCGTAAAATCCTACATGAACTGGAATCCCTCAGAAACTTTTCCTAGCATCCCTGCACAGCATACACAACAAATCAATCTCAGTTTCAGAATAAACAGTTAAGAATATTTAAAACAAAACAAACTAGATGTGTAGTAGAGAAATGGATTCGAAGAGAAAATGAATTCGGTATAAGGGTTTTATCGATGGCAGGTTTATACAGCAATTAGAATGCCTCTCAAGATGTCCTTTCAGCAACATGCACTAGTCTACAAAGTAAGTTCATCTTATAAATTTTCATTGTAGATTTCTCTATACATACATATACATACGTACATATATGTGATCTATACAGTAAAAAATGTATTCCTTCCGCGCTATGGATATTGTTGAACCCGTAAATAATGGCTTTACCTATGACGAGACAATACGGAGACAAAATGAACAATTGAAGCCGAAAAATGTCAGATCGCCCAAGCCAACCTTCTCATTGAGAAAAATGCTAAACATTTTGAACAGATAGCCAAATAAGAAATTTATGTTCCACGAAAATGTGTATTGAAGGTGGAATTATATCTCCGAAGCAATTTGTTTGCATTTGGACCGAAAGCGTACAATCATTTGGAAGAAAAGGCTTTCCTCGACCTCATTCTAAACTGATATGCATGAAGGCGTATCCTATCGACATCGATAGAATTCATGCAGCACACGACAGACATGTCGTTGAACGTCAATATACATGTATAAGTTTGCATTTGACGAAATAAATGACAGAGAAAGCAAGTATAATTCCCTTACTGACGTCCTCAGAAAGGCGCCTAACTACGTACAGGTAGTTATGGCTACAGAAAATATATTGAAAGCAGCCGGTACCGACTGCAAAATGTAAAAAAAATTGTTATAGACGCTGATTTCAAAGCTGATTACAGCGGAATTTACTTTCCTTGCTGTAGTATATGATATGATCGGTCCAAAAAACCGTGAAACTCGAGGTAAATATATAAATGCCCCACCAACTCTTGTAATCCTGTGCTTATTTAAGATGTAAGAAGAATTTAATTTTAAACAACACTGGGGTAAAATAAAACAATTGGAGTCTGAAAATAAGAACCTCAAATATCTGCTCACCAACTTTGCTACAGAAAAAATGCGGAATTTTTTACAGGTGGCCTAGAGGCGGCAATGTGCGATTTTGATTAATATACTGCTGTCATTAGAAAGCCCGCTAACTACGTCCAGGTCGTAGTTATGGCTAGAAGTTGACTAATCTTGAAAGCAGCCTGTATTATATGACTTTAACAGCATAATGTAAAAGAATTTTTTTTTTTTTGGCTGATATCAAACCTGGAGTTGCTGATATGGATCTGGAACTGAATGGTGAATGAGCCGAGTTCAACTCGAGGTGAATAAAATGTTAACTGCACACCAACTATTGTAATATGTACTCTGCTTATTTAAAATGTAAGAAGAATAAAATTTTATATAAATCTTGGCATAAATTTTACATATTTTTTCCTCAGATGCAACAACAGCAACAGAAGAACATAACAGGCAATATAAACTTATCTCAACCAATCGGTTCTTTTTAGAACCACCACATAATTTCAAGAAAGGTGATAAGGCTTTGTTTGTACAACACAAAAATAAACTTGTATTTACTTTAAAATTTGCCTGAACACATCTACAAAAGAAAAACAACAACAATAATATTATACATGTGCATGATCCTTAAGGATATTTAACAAGTAATAATGCAACTCAAACACACAGAGAACATTTCCATCTTAATATACACACATACATACAATGTACATACAGACAAGAGATTTGAAATGTATACGATTTAGTTCGTATCTACGCTCTATTGTCGTCTTTAGCATAAGATTATGAGATACATTCACATATACATACATACAAAATCAGAAGGATTTACACAGTTTTTGATTCAAATACATGCATTCATACATGTAAGCAGACAATATTATCAGCAGCATGGAAGAACAATGATATAAATAAATTTTATGGTTGAATGCTTTTGCTTATGAAAACAACAACAATAATAATAGCAACAACAACTACAATAATAACAACAAACAATAGAAGTAAATGTGGAACAGGCATCATCAGCCACATAAGAAACATGCAACAAACATGTCTGCACTCACGTATATTTATGAATTGAAGCATTAGATAGTGTTTGGCTGTATGCAAGTACTCTGTCTCTCTCTGTATGTAGGTATTATGTCTCATGTAGGAGTTCTAAACAAGTTGCTGAGCTGCTGATTTGCTTTACTTGGAGTGTCTCTATAACTGAAGGGTTGATGTAGAGGTCTTCAATTGTGTTTCTTAATTTTTTTTTAAAGCGTGTGAGTGCTTTCATTTTTGCAAGAAGAAGGTTTTAAATCACTTGCGAATTTTTACTTCTTTTGTTTTCAAATAAATTAAAACAAAAATGGCTTCCTTTCTAATTATGTGCTTCCTTATTTAGAAATGCCAAAGGGCGTGGCTTTAAACGATCATATTGTGTTGAATAAACATGTTTAAAAATACAAGGCTTGTTAGCATTTGTACTTTCTGTATCTTTAGAAATAAATGGCAGGCGAATGCGTTAAGATCTACATGAAAAAGTAGGCGAAGCAAAATTTTCCAACCACTTTTTAGTAACAGCGAGGGCTAGCGTTATCCTTTATTATCCCACGATTTGAAATGTACTGAAATGTAACTCCCTTATATCCAATTAGTGTCGAGATCATCCGATTCAGGCCAAAAGAAATTGGTAATTCCTCGACCTATAGCGCTCGGTATTGACAGCTATGGCCTGGCTAACATTTTTCTCAAGGAATAGACTGATGACGGAGTTTGTCAAAAATATTATCTTCAAACTATCCTTTGAAGGTCCCGTCACTCATGTACGAAATGCACACACAAAACATAAGTGGTGTGAGAAGCTATGTAGTAGTCCGGACTGAAGGCTTTTAGTGACCATTTATGTATGCAATGATGTTCGTGGTTTATTATTTAATATTTTGAAGGATTACATACATTGTATTGTATTAAATTTTTTTAAATAAGTCTTCCTCTAGAAGTTCAATTTGCAAAACGCCACTAATACAATTTATAGTTCTATAAACACTTCATTTAAGAAAATATTCCAATCCAGATCGAAATTTCGTTTGGATTGAAAAAGGTTTTTATCGAATTTTGTCAATTTAAAACTTCCGCTACTTATAATCTAAACAAAACAGAAAACCAAGAGAAGAAAAGGAATTTTGAGGACAAATTTCAAATTTTCAATTCATTCTCATTTTTTGTGTATTTAGAGTCGTGTTAACAAACCACGGTAGTTGATAGGGAGGCAAAGGGTAACTCATTCCCTCTTCCTGTCTAAGTACTTCACAATTTTTGTGTAAAACTTGTGACACGTTTATCAACGTGTTCAATTTCTTTTTGAAGGATAAAAAATGAAAATAAAAAATATATTATTGCATTCAAATGTTAGACGACAACAACAACAACAGCAGCAACAGCATTAGCAACAACGATAACGATAACAAAAGCAAACAAATTTTTAAACGGGTCATGATGGAGTTTTAAGTTTCATAAGAAACTTAACATTTTGCTTTACCCAGTAGTCAACGACTTTTGAGTGCCTCTAAATGTGTCGGATATAACTGATCAGTAAGTGATTCTCTTTAGTGAAGGGCAATAGATGGCATAATGGTTAGATGCACACTTTTGTGATATTCTTGAAATCAAATGCTTAGTAACAATCCCTTTCCTATGTCCGCAAGACCCTGTCTGGTGAGTTATCAGTCAATACTTCAAATAAACCTGCTGACGGTCTTCGAAGCTACTTGAAAGGCTCAATTTCTATTCTCTCCCTTGTACTTTCATTCGCTTTCTTTCGTTCACATCTCAGCTGGTGGTCGCTCAGTAAAACTATCAGGAAATAGAGGCGAGATACGCAGTTTTGGTCAATACCACACCTCTTATAAATAAATGTCATTGCGTATCTGTCACATGAAATCTGCTGTCGAAGACACTAATTAAAGTCTAAGAACAGTTCACCATAAATATTTCAATGATTACTATGCTGGAGGGCATGCTTGCTAATCGGCTAGGGTCCAGCCAAGAAAGCCAATATTCTGGAGACATTCCTTCTACTTGGCTTACGAGCAAGCTGGAACATCTGTTCTCATAGTCGAGCCATGTCAGATTTAAGATTTTTGTTTAACGGCCATTTCCATTCGCTTGACGTGGTCACGTTGTTTGTCGGTCAGTGTCCAGTTGTAACATTCACTTTTCTGTGTATATATCTTCTACTTTGGCTTGTGGTTAACATAGTGTGTTTGTTCTCAAACATGGACCATATTTTCATTGAGATCCTACAGGATTCAGTTGCCTATCGATCTATTTGAAATTTGTCATGGTAAAATGGAAGTCGAAAGTGCCCCTTTTAATAGTTCGTATATTCCCATAAAAATTTCAATGTCCCGGATTCTAAATAAGGGTATTCCCTACCCTTTCCCTTTCTGTAGAGCTACCGTGCCGTTCAATCAAAGGAATGAATTAAGGAATTGATCATCACCACAAGAAATGCCTTCGAGAGTAATACGCAGGGAAAAGTGCAGTCGATGCTCCTGTTTTGTGCCATCTGTGGATTCCTCTCTATTCTACTTGTTGCAGTGATTCTATTTTGTAAACTAAAGCTGTTACAAAAGGCGTTCTTTCTGGACAAAAATAGAAGGATGACAACCCTATCGCCCTAGAACCTGCTGCAATATAAGTACTAATCAACAGCTTAGCTGAAAAAAACTTAGTTAATGACACCGGAACAAAGCAATGAATAGGAAAATGTATATCTTTAGTCATAACTTTACACTTCTTAAAGCAACTGAAACTTCTTTCCTGTTCAAAATAAACTCGTTTCGATCTTTACAATTACGTCTACGTCTCATACAAGTTGAACTGGAAACTTCCGAATGAATCGTTTTGCATACTTCGTTATCAAAACGGTTTTGAGTTTTCTGAATTGTGTGAAGTTCGTTCGTCCCCTTTCTTACAGTGAACCAAGTATGATGACCAAATCGAAAAACCAATGCAATTTAGATGATATGGTCAGACAAATACATCGGCACGAGTTTATATTGCTTTCATCCTTCCTCAATTTATTTTGTGTATTCGTTTCAAAAGAATTGCAAAACCGTAGACAGACTGAAAGTCTATATAAAGCTACTGAAGATACACAATAAAATATTTAATTTGCTTTCTTAGATTTCATCAAATAACAAAAGCCAATAAATCTGATGAAGGAAAAACGAAAAAAGAACTGAAATGGTTTTAAATTTCAGCGCCATTTTAAATCCATAGCACACAAGGAACAAAAGATTTATTTTTATTTTTTCAAATAAAAAAAGTACTTAAAAGGTATGAAGAGTACCTTTTGTCAAAGTTTTTTTAGTGTTTAACAAAAGTGACTGCTGTTTATTAAGATTTCTTTTCATTTTCTTTTTCATATTATTTGGGACAATGAAAACAGAAAAATGTCTTTAAGTACCAACAAACACGTTGGGAAGAAAAAAAAGATATTGAAAAGAAATGTTAAATAAATTAGGAAAAAGAATGATGATGACAAAGATTTAAATTTTTTTGGGCTTTTTATGCCATGAATTAAAATTAAAATGCAGAAATACAACAACAATTAAAAATACAAACAAACTACGAAATACTACACTTAGAGCAATAGATGCGAATAATTTAAGAGATTTACAAATAAAAATTTTCATAACTATCCAATCTGATTTCATTTAAAACGCTTGAAAATTTTCGTCTTTAATCTTACGTCGTAAATTTTACTCTTAGAGGATTATTAGATTATAGAGCTTAAAGTGATTACTAACTTAATTAGTCATTACAATGCTTTGATCAGTATTACAACCTATCTTATCACATGAACCATGTAGTGTGTTATAATTTTATCCATGTGTGGCGGGGCCTGCACAGTTTATAGTCGACTCCGACCAAAGGACTTGTGGTAAACTTTTCATAGCAGTTTTATTTACTCTGCGGGTTTTTGCAAGAAGACCGACGCTTTTTCATATTTCGCTTTGTTCGGGACGTTAGAGCTGGGGTTCGAAACACGCGCCCTAACTTTAGACGTAGGGACGAGAATGAGAGGAATTGAGGAGAAGTGTATAGGACATCTCCTATTTCTCTGCCCTGCTACCGAAAGTGTGATATACTGCTTTTGAACATCTATCTAATATCACTAATCTGCAACTGGATCAATTCCAAAATAGCGAGGATTGGTTCTACTGGGCAACACTGATTAATTGGATCCTTGTAGGTTCACAATGTCACTGTGAATCTAAGTATGTCGAATTGGTTCCATTCTTCCTAACGTAATATACTACACTTACTCGGTGTTATGCAAATATTCTGAGCGCAATGTCGATCCATATACCTTGTGCTTTCGGAATAGGCGTTAGAAGGCATAGTGAACAAAAAAATTTGTTGTATACGCTACCATCTCGTAGCTTATGTACAGTAGTTCATGCTTTTGTATTTCCATGGTTATCGTTTGTTGAATATAATTGGTTGGAAGAATTTGAAATTTCTACAAATACATCAATTGTTGAATCTTATACCAGGCTAAGTAGGTTTCACAGTGTCCGTAGTAGTAGAGGCGGAACATTTTTGCATCCAAATGCTTCTTTCGAGAAAACAACTAAGCAGATATGAGGTGGAGCACATGAATCGTTGGATTGCTCGACGAAAGCCATTAACAACTTCATCGAAATTGCATCCTTCATTTGATTTTGTCCTCTGTGGAGAAGAATCCATAAGGATGTTGCCACTTGGCTAAGTATCCTGTAGCTCTGTAAATATGTTGGACTAATTTAAAAAAGCTTTATAACTAAATATTGCCAGAAATTTACTTTTATAAACAAAAATATCACCATTAACAAGAAAGGATAATTAGTCAGTATATTTCGCAGCGTGTAATGTCATTGAAACATTGCCTACAATTCTTTTTTTGTTATTTTTTTGATTTTGAAATTCACAAAATTTGGATTTCATTTGGCGCCACTGTCATGCTGAGTAACACAACAATAAAAAATGTAAAAAAAACCTCAAATTATAAATCATGAAGAAGAATTTGTAAACGGAGCAAGAAAGAAGGACGTGCTGCTTGTATTATTTTTTTTTATAAAGTTGACGGCTATTTTGCTTCGCCCCTTTTTAGGACTTTATCGATGTGCATGTATAAGACTGCAACAGCTAGTTACTGCTGCAGTTCAACAGATTTGAATGGATGTCACAATACAATACGATTTTCATTGTTGCACGTACATGAATTTGTATGGCAATTCATTTAAATTCCCATACACAAATAATACCGTTGGTATTGTTTTCTTTTGTATTTCGAACATGATGCCGTTAATGTATGTGTTGGTGATGCACTTAAGTATTGTTCAAAAATCGTATCAATCGTGTTCAATTCCGTATCAATTGATGTTACATGTGGTGTAGCGTTGTGGTGTGGTGCTACTTACCAATTCCCTGGTGTGGAGCAATGTTGTGGTGGAACATAGCACCATTCACTGCAACTACTGCATTGCAGTGGACGCAATTCGTTGTGTGTATGTCATTCAATTAATATCGATTATATTTATTTTCTCCAGTATTTAATGAAACAATTAACTAAAATGCAATAAAAATTTTATCATCTATTTTCGAGCAATTTGTCGTTGTCGTTATTTATATTCAATTAAAGCGATCACAACAAATTTCGAAGAGAAAGATTGATGACTTTCGAGCGTTGGCCCTATAACTTACTGTTGAGTTGTCGTTTTAAGTTTTCAAATGAGGGCAAATTCTAATGGAGAGCGAATTCAGAATGTAAAAGAGTAAAATAAGCAAATGGACTTAGTTATCTGACTTGTGTTAATTCTATCATATATCTAACAAAACTTTCTTCCCTGCTGACCAAAGATCAAACGTTAGATAATATCTAATGCAAAGTGGAAAATTACGCTTAACTTTCCTTAAGTATTAAAAACTCTCTTTATAATTAATAAGTTCGTAGAAATTTTTAGTGGAATCATGTTTCATTCAAAAATACGAGGTAAGGACTTCACTTTTGTGTATTGCAATTCAAGACGCCAGCAACGAAGTAGGTGGGTGAGTTAGGTTGGCTTAGTCGCCAATACATACACCCGGAGGATAGGGTCAAATGAGTACGTTCTTGAAAAATAAAATAATTAAAGAGGAAAAAATTAATGAAATGGAAGACAGAAATAGAAAAAATAAAAGCAGACTAAATGATCAGCTACGTTATTATTTATATACAGTCTTCGGCCAACGTATTCCTTCTACAAATTTCAAGAAAATCTGAATATCAGCTCGCAACTGACAGCATAAACCTTCAAGGAATCCCCAACATAGAGTATTAAACCTTCTTCCACCAAGAGAAGAGTTACTGTACCATCTACAACCCCTTCTGATCTATTTATAACTTCTTACACAATTGGTCATTACAACCCTTTAGGCAGGAATGCAAAGTAGCTTCTAACGTAGCTTGAGAGTGTTTAACTTCGATTCTGAACTACAGATTTTTGAAAAACTTTTCATGGAAATTTTATTATTATGCCCTGCAAAGGTTTATTACTGGTCAGTGACCTGCTAGCTTAATATTAGGAAACCAATTCCAACCATTCTCAAGTTAGGCTTGTTGAGCTGCAGCAGCTGATTAGTGATTGTTCCTCGCCACATAGCAATCAGATAGTTCTAACGTCCTGTTTTTTCGTTGGCATCAAAGAAATTAATTTTTTGGGAGCTTTAAGCGTCCGCTGATTGTAGTCGATTACTTGCATTTGGGATGTCGCATCTATTATGTAAATAGCAATCGTTTTGTCATTAACTTTTAAAAAAAATCACACGTGAATTGATCACATCAAGTCACTGTCTGCACGTTTAATTCCCCTCTTTTCTTATATTCCATTATTTGATTCATTTGTAAGATACTGCTTATCTGCGATGGCTAAAAAACCAACTATGTATTCAACAAAAATACACCGAATGAGGGCAACATGAAAAAAGGGACCGTTTATTAGTTAAACAATAACATTTCGTTGAATATCAAATTCACTGACTAAATGTTGCAATTGTTGCTCTCCGTCACTAAATGGAAAATTCTTTTTCTACATTTCATGCCTTTTGTTTCCGTCTCTTATTCAGTGTTTTCTGTAACTTAAAATATTTAAAACGTATAAAATTTCGTATTATTTGTTAACCCCTCACGATGGTCAATGCGGCAATTGATTTGAAATACGAAAAATTCTAAAAATTAATCTTTTACTGTAGCAATTTTCATGAAAAAAGAAATATTTATTAAAATTCCGTGAATAGAATAGAAAAGCTAATGTGAAATGTATTGACTTACGTGTTTAAACCCTTTTACGACTCTTAAGGCCACATTAAATGTTTTTCATAAACATAAATTTCATTTCACCTTGAGGTACTGCACACTCTTTCAGCTCGTTGTCAATACTCTGTCTTTGTGTATTCGCATATTTAATTTAACAGAGTGACCGTCAAAGTCCGGAAATCCATCTTAGGATAAAAGATGCAATACTGTAATTTATTTATTTTTTACTTGCCTATGGAAATGTTCCTTGCAGGCGATTAATTACTTAATTAATAAAGTCCTCTTTGTGAAAAAAAAACTCACTTTAAAGTGATAAAATGTAGTCGTAGCCTACATCCAAGAGCGGCTCCAGGTTTGGTAGGGAAAGTATTAAGAACAATTTCTTGTAATGAAAAAAAACGTAGTTTCAGGTTTGTGGAGAGAAAGAAATTGTTGTATTTGTACTCGCCCTTCACAAAGGGCTATTATAGGTTTTAATATTAAGCATTGAAATCTATAATGTTAAATTAAAAACTACCTCTGTAATTGCATTGAAATACAATGCAGTAAAAAGATATACGAGCTACAATTCCTTTGAGGAGAAACAGCATAAACTAAAGTATTCGTTAACGTAAAAGCAAAGAAAACTTTTTTGTTTAATTACACTCAAGAGCTCTATTTTACAAAAACAAAAAAAAAAACTAAATAACAAATCCTTTGTAACAAATCCTTACCATTAAATGCTAATGGTGCACAATAGAAAAATGTCGTTTTAATGTTTTTAATTGGACTTTCGAGATTGCAATATAATGAAATTTTTACAAGAGTTTATCCTTAAAGGACTAAAAACAAGGAAACAAACGAATAAAATTTAAAACAAAAACAACAAAAAACACCAACGAAATTAAAATTAAGGAAGTGTTAGAAAATCGTAAACTACAAAGGCAAACAATGGAAATGTCAAAAGAATCGAATTAAGTAAAATTGTAAAAGTAAGAAATTGCAAATACAAACAACCTGAGATTAATCACGAAAACCTATTTTGAGAAAACATTTCGTTTAAATAAATTCGAAATTATATATGTAAGTCTCAAATTTGATTTGAAAGTTTTACTTTTAATTCTGTGTTGATGAAAAAGGTTCAATGAAGAGTCTAGACATGTTAAATGTTAATCCTTAAGAGATATACTCAATACTTCTCATAAGAATCACAAGAGTGAAAACAATTTTTAAACACCCGGCAATCGACATTCTTCACTGCAAGGAATGATGATGGATAGGAAAGGAAACCATTAAATTAAAAAAAGCAATATTAAATCAATAAATATTAAGGCAATTGTAAAAGACAATGAACGATGCAGTGCATACTCGTACTCATCTTACAACTTCATTCATATTTTCATATGCAAATAAATAAATACTCATTTACATGTGCATGCTCGTATATACACAGCTATTCACTTATATAAGTACATGTGTTTGTCTAGAGGAAAAGGAAACGGAAGTAAGAGTGGCAATTCGAGCAACAGTGCATTTGAATGCATTTGCATCGGCATTCTTGCCGACCAAGAAGTGAAACTCTAGCATTTTTTTTTCGTTTAGTTTGCATTTCTACTCGAATTTCCACACTGAATTGTAGTAAAGTTTGCAAGTGTATTAGTGTGTGGGTGCGGGAAAGGTGTCAGAATATGCAAAGTTTTGTATACACAAATAATAAAAATTAAAAATAAAAATCAAAAAGAAAAAAGAAAGAGGAGGAGTACGGAAAAGCAAGTTCACTATTTTTATTATGAGCATAATCAACGTAACCAACACGGCGTAATATTCATTAAACCGACATGATGTATTTAAATTTATGGGAGAAGAAGACAAAGATAATAAAGCACAATCATTTAATGGAATAATGGGACTAACTGCACTAAATTGTAGTGTGTTAGACTATTATCGTGAGGGTTGTGGATTCGATTCTCACCAGAGACTGTTACACTACACGTTACTCTACGTAATTATTAGATATAATTTGTAATTATATTGTAATTAATAAATAAATATAATAAAAATTAAAAGTGGTATAAATTTTGAATTTTTATTTTTGTACGCAAGCAGTCTGCATGCCATTATGACATGTCTGGCCGTTCCTGAGTCCAGTGCTATTCCTAGATATTTACCTCCATTTTCTGTGATATTATCTAAACCAAGAGTCGAATATTTCTTCCATTTAGGAAGGGTTCTACTTCTGAATGGTATTGTTGTGGTCTTGGCTCTGGTCCATTGTCAGGCGTCAAAGACTTACAGTATCAAGGCCTCTTTGAATGATGTTGAAGAGATACATTTTTGAAACTCTGTGAATATTTTGCCACACACCTCATCCCACATTGGGATTGGGAGCGACTTGAGGCGTGGTTATTTCATGTGAACGTGACCACCGAGATCGATCAATTGGACACAGTTAGACTTTTCCTTGTGGGTATATGCAAAGTAACCACAAACCACAGCCGTCCTCAAAGCCAAAATTATCTATGGCATCGGTCAAATTCAAGCTTATTTACGTGCCAGGAAAATTGTACATTTCGAATGCTTACTAAATAGAGAAGTCGCGAAGGATATTTAAGAGAAGTTATAGAACCACAAATATTGGCATTAATAGATCTTTCAAACCAATACAAAATTTCGAAGGAAAGACAGCCCTTGAATGAAGAGCATGTATTCAGATTGCGGTAGTGAGGAGTGTGTCTTTTAAAGTTGGTTGCATTTTTAGTCCAACATTAGAAAAAAATCAATGAAAAAAACCACAGAATGTCAAGGCTAAGGAGAAAAGGCGAAGAGGAAGAAAAAGAGCATGAAGTAGTAATATATGCAGAATGGAAACTAGCTGAAGAATATAAACTAAAGAAAAATAAAGCCATGCATTAATGTATACAAAAACAACAGGACCAACAAAAACAAACGTTAATTAAGTATAGAAAATGAAAAAAGTGGAGATTTTTCAAGGATAAGATTTAAATTAAAAAATTACCAGGCAGCAGTCGGCCAGAAATGAATGCTTCTTTTGAATCGCACTTATACCCTTACTCTCTTTGTCGCTGTCTTATGCTCAAGCCATTAAAATTAAATGAAAATGATATGGTAATACCATATGGCGGTTTGGATGGTGGTCAGTTCTTCAGCGCTATTGTTAAAGAAGAATATTATTTTTGGTTAGTTTTTTCGTATTTTGCTGAAAAGTTGAAGAAATTTCTTCTTTAAATGCCAGTATAAGACGTCTGCTGTTGCGTTTTCCTTTTTCTCCTTATAATTGATAAGGATTTCTTATTAAAAAATCATTATCCTTGTTTATACTACTAAAAATACCATCATAAGACTACTGAACAGATGAGAAAAATTGAACGCAGACAGAAACGAAATGAAAAGGAAATGTGCAGCACACGCATTTTCTGTTGATCATAATAAATTTATGTATATCGTCCAATTGCTTCCCGGCTGCATCCGGCTGCATTCCGTTTACACACTCGTCCTTTGTTTTCTGTCCATGGATGCCAATGTATAGACAATTTGAAAATCCTTATTTCGTAGATTACATAAGAAATGAAATTCTTCTAATAATGAAAACTTAAATCTTTAATATCATTTTCTATTAAATTTTTCGGTTATTTTGGCCTTTTTTCCATTTTCATTTATTACATTCTCTTGTTATTATCTCGTTTCTTTTTTCCAAAAGCAGGCATTGAATTGCTAGAAAAGGAATAAATGCTCATATGGGGTATAATAGAGACTAGCCATCATTAAATTTCAGCTGGTCTATAGATTTAGATCATACAGAGCTAAAGAGAGCTTAAAATTTAAAAGATTTCTTCTTAAAAATTTTTATAATTTTGTTGCAAAAATATACTTTGCCAGTCACTAAAAAGGATATTCTATGACAGGCTATTAGTTGCTATTAAGCGGAGAATTTCATATGTGAAATAAGTTTAAAAGATATGTGAAGATTGTTGCGAAATTATTAGATGAGGCAGTCAAGTAGTAATAGCTATTCAATTTGGAGTAATACGTCGAGTATAGCACCACTTTGGACGCAGATTTAAACGTTTGTGAAATGTCCTTTAACTCAATAAAGAGAGAATACATCAGAGGCGGTTTGGAGAACATCCACTAAATGTAGGTTTTCACATGGCTGAACAAAAAACCAGTGCAATCGATTGCGTCCTGTTGAAGACCTCAGGCTGACAATTCGATTTTCTTCACGATATGTGCGACTGGGGAATAGTTGAACCCAATACAACACTTCTTTTGTTTTTGTCTGGTTTTTAGAAGCTATAAGAGATTCTTAATAGGTTTATACACTCTATAGTTAATCGTTGTTCATTTATTTGAGTTTTAACCCTAATCAAGTCAACATGTGCCTCTCAGACACATTTTTCACTTTATCATGTAGTAACTTCCTTAAATAAAGGTTCTAGTTCTTACTGCTTCTTGAATTCCTAGTTTCAATTGTTTTCTTTAGAATTTACAAATTTCAAGTAATAAATTATTTTTTTTTATTTTCTATTTTGTTTCAATCAAAAATGTTCTTAATCAATGTGTCTATGAGGCACATGTGGCAACGCTAACTAGCAGTCAGTAGACCACATCGAAATACAATCTTTTATCGGTCTATTATTGAATGCTGGACTAAACAAACAAGATATAATGAGTTACGAAGAGTTCTGGCACCCATTATTTGGTTGCAATATTTTCCGAGCCTGCATGCCAAAACACACTTTCGTAACAATAATGCGCCATATTCGATTTGATGACCAATCTACACGGTCCCAACGCAAAGCAAAGGACAAGTTTGCTCCTATTCGCGATATTGGAGAACACATAAATAAGAACTTTTGTTTTCGAAAGGTCTAACATAGATTGGCACATTGCGAAAAAAATAAAAGATGCATTCCGCCTGATTTTCTAGCAGCCAAAACAAAACCAACGGAAAGATCCTTACATGGTTTCAGAAAAAATATGACACTTGTAAGTTATGGTCCAAAGAAAAATAAAGTAATTTTGTTACTCTCATCACTACATTACGATTCAAAGATAAATTCTGACAACAAAAACAAGCCAGAAATTATTATTGTTTATAATAAGACAAAAGGCAGTGTAGATACGCTTGATCAAAAAGCACATAGCTTTTCCGTCAAACGTAAAACAAATCGTTGGCCACTCGTGAACTTCTACAATCTTATCGATATTACAGGCATTGCAGCCTTTGTTATTTCTTTGTATATTTCTGAAAGATTTAATTCATGAACTTGTTATTCCACATCTAAAACGCCGTAGTATTCTAAAATTAAATAAAAACAATTTGTCCAATGTTTGTTCCATACTACACGAGGATGAAAGCCAAGACAGACTAATGTGCGACGTAGATGTTATATGTGCCCAACGAAGATATGCAGAATGTGTAAGCAGTCTTGCAGTATTTGCCACAAAAATATTTGCAACGAGCATTGTTCAAAAGTTCTAGTTTGCTTAAAATGCGAAAATAAATAAATAATATTTGATTTATGTAACTGAGAAGAAAAAATTTGATAAAATGTGTAAATTCTTTATATGTGCCTCTGAGACACATTTTGACTGGATTTGTAAAAATTTTTCCTGACTTGATTAGGGTTAAATAAACCTTTAACCCCATATTTGACGAAACAAATGTGCCTTGTTGACAGTGTCAAAATAATGTCCCCTCTGAATGTCAAAAGATGAATGGCCCCTCAAGCAATTGATTCCGGCTTAAGAAGTCTTAGAATGCGGAATTGTTTTATTTTTTATTAATTTTTTTTTTAATTAATTCCATTAATTTATTCTCTCTGTTTGAAACCACAATTCAAATAAAAAGTTATTACAAAATTTCGTCTGGTGTTTCAATGGTGTTGTATTGTTCAACACAATAAAACGTATCCCTCTAAAGCAATTGTCAGCAATTCATTAATTTAAAAACAACAACAGATTTCCGTCTTAAATGTGGCATTTAAAACACAACCATAAGGACACAAATAGCACGAATAGGAAGGACGGAAAGAAAAAATCACAACAGTTTCTAACACTCAATTTAATTTGGTTGAGCAAATGTTGCTGCACTGCGAAGCAGCCAACTAATGTAGGTAGAGGCATACAGCCAACGACGGGTTATTTGGCTCATCTAAATCTAAATAATGCCACAAACTATGAGTTATGTAAGCCAGGACATAGACGAGCAAGCACATAAACAGCCAGCCATCCAACTAGCCAGCCATGCATACAATAAACCAGTAGTGGGAGAAAGTTCAGTGTACGAACAACAAATAAAAACTTGATTCTCCCTCGAATTTAAATTCAAATCCAAATACAAATACAAATGCAGTGACATTAACTACTACAAGTATGACTGTCTCACTATTAAGCCAAAGAAAAAATACGTTGAAATCACTGAAAACAAAACCAATAAAAGGCAGGAAAGCAGGCTGGCTAAATAAATATCAGAAGCCTGCTGCTCTAACAATACGAGAAGTCTGACTAAGTAAAAAAGTGTTTTCTTCTGCTAAATTCTGTTTAGATTTGCTCAACAAAAAAGAAAATAAAAACTCAGCCTCATAGACTGGTAACGCAAAAAACGTAACAGCATTGGAGAGACTTTAAATGATTCCAATTTCATTCAAATCGTCATCAACAATGCAATGCAATGCTACATTAATGAATGAATTTATACTATACTACGAGTACATACTAATACTACAATATGTATACTACGAATATACAACTATTTTAATAGTAGAAAAGTACTATAATGAATGCCATCAATGGGCTTGTAGTGATGGTATTACTCTTGCAACTGTTTCCGCGTCTTCAAAACGTGCATACGTTATAGTAATTGGATAAGGTGGCCATATTTCGAAAATCTGTCTTTCGCAGATTCATTATTGCCTCCTAGGTCTCAAATATATGTTCTGAATATACATATTGAAGCGATCCCTAACTAGGCTGCCTTGAGTCTGCTCAGGCTATTTCTGTTAGGTCTCATGCCTAACTCAAATGTAATTAAACAGCAAAAGTTAAGATTTTATCAAATCCATTTGTCCTGCTTCCTAGATCTTCGCATTTCTCCATCTTTCCTTTCGCCAAGTATACCCTTCCGAATTTCTTTTTCCAATACAAAGAGTGACTCTGACCTTATTAGCGACATGCAAGCATACCTTCACTGGAGCTGAGATTCAGTAGATTTTTGACTGAGTTTGCACAGACAGTTTATTCTATTTGCAAGTCAATTTTATAGGAGCCGAGTGCTAGTGTTGTAGCCTTACTATCAGATAGTATCGTTGTGTCCTTATATAACTTTTCTCTGTGGAGTTGAGCACATCTTTCGGTGTGGATATTTTCCTCATGGAAGAGGAGTTTCGTTTATAGCTTCCAAATTGCTTCGTTCACTTGTTTCATTGGGAAGTATTTCGTAAAAATGAAGAGTATATTGATGTTGTCCAGGGAAAGGCTAAGAAAGAAGCTGTCTGCCACTCCATTTGTCAAGTCACAATGCCTCCAGATGATTCCGGTATTGTGTTGTATCCCAACATATTAACCGCAGTCTTCATAAATCTGGTTCTCCCTAGCAAGAGGAACAACCTTAAATCCAACAGATCATCTTGTGCCGCTGTAAGAGAGATTCTCCTTGCGTCCTAGCTCCAGATTGCCATGAACATTATGGTATACATTCACCGATGACATCAAGGCTCTCATGCAATCGAAAAACACTTGACTTACAGGCAACTATTTTAAAAAGAGCTGAATATGGCGTATAAAAAGGACCACTGGATCTACTAATCACAAGCAAGTGTAGGACCGAAATGCTAAGAATTCGAAGAGATGTTAACTATTAAAAGTCCATTAATTATATAGTTGGCAATGCTTTTCTTCAGAGAACAGCCAAAAGTTACGTGTGAATTCCATTTTTTGATGTACTTGTTTAAGAGCATTTAGTAGTTATCCATACAGAATTGTTGCAAAAGAACTTGATTTATGATTTATCTCTTATTTAGTTTACACGGTCACCTTTTCTTAAACAATATCGTGTCGCTGGAACTGTTATTCCAACTACTCCCCTACACGTACTACGAGAATTCATTTCGTAATTTTCCTGCGCTACATTCTATTGCTTCTTCTCTGATTTCATTTCGGTAACCATGTACAAAAGCTTAAACATTTATATTGTGTAACTGTTTGTGATGTTTGTGTGTATATTGTCCTTCCGTCCATGTTGTTTTCCTTTGTGTACATACATCAGACAAGCTCACACCCGACCGTTATTAGACGGCATAGAAGAAGAAAATAGCCTTTTTAACTCAAAGAGATTTTTTCAGCCGTGAAATGACGAAAAAAAAAGATAAAACATTTCGTAGATTTTTTGCCTTTTTTGTTTTTTAGAAAAAAATTAAAATTTTTTTATTCGCTTTTAGTTTACAAATATTTGTTGCTGGCTCCCTGGTATAAATGTGATGATGGTTGTAATGACTGAAATGAGTGGAAGTGAAAATATATTTCCACAAATATAGATGAACTTTGTAGGAAATTTTTTTCCTGTTTGTGAGTCTTTCTGTCTGGTTAGGACAATGGTATGATAGACGAGAATATTATTCAAGAAAATATTTTTGGTTTCCTTTTTTCTTCTACAATTCTATTCGATTTCACGTGTACAATGAGCAACGAATTTTGAATACCTTAAACAATATCTTTTTGGAGGAAAATATCATGACAGTTTTTCCTCTTCAGTTCATGTACAATATTTTTCTTAATGCTTTTCGCTTCTATAAGGACTATGGACTATGGGCTTGCCACAAAAGATTTCCCCGTCTTCTTAACTTTTTATTGGAAATTCCTTACGCTAAAAGAGCTACTTGAGCTACTATAGCAGGTTACTTACTTGATCATTGTAACCCTTTAGTTAGGATTACAACTTATTTTCTGAAACAACCTATGTTGTGTGTTAATTTTATTCAAGATCGATGGCGACCAACAGTTTAACATAGACTCCAAATTCCAGATTTGAGAAACTTTTCATGATTGTTTTCGCTCTCAGATTCTTTAACAAAAGAAAACTAAGAGAAATTCGCCTAAAGAAATTTTAATTTTTCGTACTTCGTTTTATTCGAGATTGTTGAGCTGGGGTTTGTATCTCGACTAATACCTACAAAAAAAAACTGTGGCTGGAACAAAGCCCTCTGTATATTGGCTTGTTTTATTGAATCTAGTAATAGTAATTTTATACTGTTTTTAGGAATGACTAGATTGTTTGCTTCGCCACCAAAAGGAATTCGAACACAGTAGCAAACCTTTGGACACAATAAAGTAGACTCTCGTATCCTTGATAGCGAAAGCAATTTATAAATAGAAATGAGAGCATAAGACATGCTGTAGTGAGAAGCACGTTTTAGTTTCACGTATTAGTTTAGTTTTATGAATGAACCGAATACAGCACATTTTATTGAAGATTTCTTTTTCAAGTTGTTTTCCCAATTTTGTTTGTTAAAATTTAAAATTTTTTACACTATTTCCCTGAATTGTAAATTTTCCTCCTACGATATCACGTTTTCTGTCTTACTCTCTCTCTCTTTCTCTCTCTTTCTATGATCCTGTTAATTTTTTGCTTCTATATGGAAATGCGATAACAAAAGACGGTAAACAAAATCGTAGACGATGATGTGTTTTTAAATCGCTCTATATTGGCTGTTTGTGGCTGACTGACTGTATTTTGAATGACTGAAAGAATTTGTTTTTTCTACGACTCTTGCCTGTTTGTGTGTTTTTCTGGTGTTTGTTTATTAAAATTTGTTAAGCTTAGTTGTTACATAAGTTTTAAATGCTGTTTACACTGGGGGAAGTAATTGAGTGAATATAGTAAGAATAATTTTCTAAACCGATCTAAGCCAGTATGATTACAAAATATTCTCCGATACCACAATTGGAAAATTAGGAAAATTTAATTTAAAAAATTTTAAAAATTAAGAAAAATTATTATAAAAAGTCTCTCGGTGGATGTATAAAAAACACACATACAATTTGCATTCAAGAATCACACGACTACTACCGTGGCAACTGAAAGGGAGGTGGGAAGTGAACTGGAGTACCCCAATAATACGACAAAATAGTCTGAAATGGAGTAGAGAATAGAGAGAAGTAGTAGAAGTTAAAAATACTAGATTGTAATCTTAACTAAGGGATTGTAATGATCAGAGATTATTGCAGTCCTGATGGCAATTATGATTAAAATATCTTCGCCTACTATTTGATTTTCCTCTATCGAATAATTTGCTACAGAATACTCTCGTCGTTTTTATCAAGATTAAAGATTTTACTAATTAGGTTTGAATATTATGAAATCCTTCCCATGTAGTTAATGAAAAATAATGGATCTAATGTTTCATTAGGCAAGGGATAAGCAACTCCATCTGTCGATAACAGCTTGGAATCAAAACAAAATGTTTTTATTTCTATCACATATCAGTCAACACGAACTAATAAGATTGCCTTTTCTTCACTCTTGTCTAATGGCTGTATTCCTTTTACTCTATTCTCATTCAAAAAATCAGTAGGACTTACCATAGGACCTGTCCCCTTAAAAGGTTTCCAGTGGTTAGTGTCATGTATTAGTTTTGTTAACCGCGTGTGATCGCCTTTATAAAGCTAATTAAAATACCATTTGTTTTAACCTTTACGTTAGAGACTTTATACACTTATGTTTCGTTCCATCAAAACATGTTACAACGCTCTGTACAGCCAGTTGAGTTTTTAAAGGAATAAGAAAAAACGATTGGACTTTAAAATTTGTTTTTGGAAATTTTATTTCTGTTGCTCAAGTGTACGTCAAGTGTTTTTTATGTTTTGTTGCAATAATTATATCCTTAAGGATCAAATTTGGCTTCATAACGTCTTTCATTTGAATTTTCTTAATATTTGAGATATAATTACTCTTCCGTTTATTACCATATTTATGCATGAATGCAAGGCAAATTGTTTAACTAATTTTCATTTATTAGAGAGTTTGAGACTTCCATTAACTTAAAGAGTTCTAAATTGCTATAACACTGTGTAACACATTAATTCCGACCTGACATAATTGGTTAGTGGTATCAGGAGAGACTTTCAAAAACAGAAATAAACATACTCAGACGATAAAAGATTCAAACTATATGACGGTGCTTTAAAAATGACCAGCCACGGCAATTGATTTGTGATGGGTGAACCATGAGCATATCATGGTAATATCTAGTCTTCAAGCAAGACTTCCAAACTTTGACAGTTGATAATGGTCATCTTGTGGAAGCTACATCTGTCAAATTATTTGTCATCTGCTCAGACTGATCAAATTACCATCGATGACCATAGACAACGACGTGTGTTCGCTGTGTTCTGGAGCAGTTGGCAACTGAGCCTGATATTTATCGAAAAATCATTTTCCAGCAATAAGGTACATTTCCGAATGTACGCAATAAACAGAAAGTTTCGAATTTAGAAGGATACTGAGATCCAAGGGCATGCATTGGCATCCCGTCAAAAGTCAACAACAGGCCGATGATTAATCTGTCTCGTTCTGGTTAAAACCCAGATACTTAATATGAAGAGATGAGACTGCATGACGCCAGTAAACGTGGACAAACATTTTTTTGACCATCACTACTCCATCATCCTTTCCTTTCAAATTTCCCCAACACGACATTGACCGCTTGTAACCACTACAGTGGTGACGGAAGCCCATCAGGACAGATCCCTCACGGCGACGGCATGACTGCACTAATCGTAGTCAATCTATGTGACTAGGAATACTCGTTCTATATGGCTTGCAATTGACCGCATGTAACAACAATATCGGGGATTAAAGCATTTAAGAACTAACTAGAAAACCTTAGTGAACAAAGAAATCCGAATACATTAGCATGCCTCAAGATCGGTTGTACAAGATTTTAATAAGTTTACTATTCGTATTTCAAAATTTGCTTCGATTTCAATTGTTTGAAATTTTTTTTATTACTTTAATTGCTGTTTTCATGTTTTTTATGATTTTAGAAAAAACGAACGAAAGAACTTGTTAAAGTGTGTCTGAGTATATCGTTCATAAATAATTTCTGTTGTTGGTTATTAATTGAATTGCTTATGGAAATCAACAACCATAAGAAATTATAAAAACAATGGACCAATAAAAAAAAGGGAAACCAAAATTAAAATTGTTTTTCATAATTGAACCATAAATGTCTGATAAGTGTTGGCTCAGTTTTTAAATTCTTTTTTTCAACTGTTTTTCTTCTGTTTTAATATTTTCATCATTTATTGTGTTGATTATTCAGTTATTGTTTTGAGCAACGTATGTATATAATGTATGAAGGATAGTTGAACTGCATTCAACTGTTGGATATTAAAGTTTTACTTTAAAACACTTGGATAGATACTTAGTTTGTTTTGAAAGCCAATTAACTGGGAATAGAAACTAAATTTAGGCCATTAGAGTTTTTTGGATGTAGGTAGTGTGTATGACTATTATTATTTTATATGAATCCCTGACAACTTCTGTATTTAAAATGTACACCGAATCTTTAGATAACTTGCTACCATTCATTCTACAATTCTGACAATCGACAACGGCAATCTTGATGAAGCAAATCTATTAAATTAATTGTCATTTATCCAGTCCGTCCGCAATATTACCACTGGAGGATATATCGTTCAGCTATACCTTTAAATAATAATTTTTGTTTATGAAAATAGGTATTCTGTTCAGGGAACGTAAAATATGTTTCGTCCATTTTACAGTCACCATAATTATCCTTCCGAGAGCAACGCTCGTTACGTGCTGGATTAATTCAAGACCACTGGTTCAGTATACGATCAACCTACACTTTTACATCGCCGAAATGCAATAACGTTACCGGTGTCCGCAAGTCGACAAGGGAATTGGATGTATTCGATTTCAAGTTTAATTTCGCAGATCACTAGTTGGTAAATTTTGTTTTGATACTTGGGTCTGCAACCTTATAAAATTCAACGGACAAGGCCGTGTGTTGGCTAAATGGGCTCTGAAACAGTTGACAACTGACCCTGGTTTTCATCGAAAAATCATTCTCAGCGATGAAACTCAATTTGTGAGTGAGGAAAACTGTCGAATTTAAGACGATAACAATCCACATGACATACAACAGCATCCAATGCATCTCGAAAAAGTCAGTGTTTGGTGTGGTTTTTTTCCGCTGCTTGCATTAAAAATGTTTGTACGAATGACAGCGCAATCGCAATTGGTTTTCCGCATACTGATTCTTGTAGAAATTGCAATTTCCTTTTTCTCTCCAGGTGAGCATACTCCCTTTCTTCTTCGTTTTATGGATAGCATAGTTTTAAGCCTCTGCTTCTAAAGCTTTTCATCAATTATTGGTTCTGAGTACCTAGGAAAACTGATATTTTTCCTTGAAATACTTTTACAAGATTTTTTGTTTCCATTGCGATTCTGTTCAATTCAGTTTTGAATTATTCTCCAAGGCCATTATGAGTGAGTAGTAGGTTCTTGCTTCTCAACACCAATCATGTTGTGTGCGTTAATTTTATACATGAGTGGCGGGACCTACAGTTTAAAGTCGACTCCGAACGACAGATTTTTTGAGAAGCTTTTCATGGCAATTTTTACTCTCACCAGAAATCTGCTGAGAGGAAGTTGCCGAAGAAATATTTTCATGTTTTCGTTTTGATGTCTGACTTGGGATTCGAACTCGGGCCTTTCGTCTAATAAGCCAACACACTACCTACTAGACCACGGCGACTGTTGAGAAGCTAGGCCGTAATCCTGACTGAAGGGTTGTAATGGCCAATTATGTATGTATGTAGTAGGTGTTCTTGAGAAATGAGTTGCTGATACTCTTCGTCTTCTTTCTTTTTTGGATATTTGAAAAGACTACAACATATAATTTTCAACGTATTTACCGACGATGTTTGCAAAACGTTTTTAATGGCGACAATTAAATTTTGTTTAAATAAAATAAAATTAAATGAAATGCAATCCTTATATTATAAAATAACACTCCGCCTGTTAACACAATTTCCTTTAAACACTCGTTAAATATTAATTTACTCGTAAATGCCTGTGAGTTGTAGTAGTTGGCACGCCGAGTATAATAACGATATTGTAAACCTTAAGTAGCAACTATTAAATGTGTTGCCACTAAAGCCAACACTATCATCATCATCATCACCATCTTTATTGTCGCTATCGTTGCCACTAACGAAACGCACATGCAGACGTGAATTCAGTATGAAAACTATTTACTCACACACACGGAAATAAAATTATTTATTCATATGTAATCGAGCAACCAGCAGACATATTTGCACCTACTTATACTCACTCACTCACCTTTTTGTCACTTACCTGTATCGCCTGCATTTATAATTTTTATTTAAATAATGCGGGATGATTATGGCTGGCAAATGTTACTGAATTTGTTGGTTTAGTACACAGGGAGCCTGGTAATACGATATAAAAAAATTAATGAAATAGAACTGTAGTAATAAAACTTTGATTCTGTAAACAAAATTATACTCACTTGTGGACAATAAAAATTAATATGAAAATACCTGAATTTATGAACAAATAACACTAACAGTACTGTCATCACAATCCGTATCATCGTTATTGCCTGTGGTGGTAACAACAGTCATCTTCACACGCTCATGCAAGGACTACACTCACAGTAACCGAGTTAAAATGCATGGTATCCCTTAATGACTATTAATTCCTGGTTTCTGGTATGCCTGGGAGTGTAGTCAATAGTCAAGACCTTTATACAATACAACAGTGACTAGTTGTTGTCCGTACAAGCCAACAACACTGTAATACACTCACAAAGGTAATAAAAAAACCAAATCTATTAAAGGAGCTCGAAATTCAAATATTTTAAGTCCAAACAGAATGTGTGTAGTCACCATGCACTACTTGAGATTAGGTAAGTTAGGAAGACGACTAATTTCGGTTGCCTTAAGAAATGTTTGTCAAACCTAAAAATAGTCATAAAGGGCATAGGTAATCTGGAAGTCTAGAAGAGAAGGAAATGGAAAAGTGGAATTGAATTTCTCAAGGAACAATTATCATATAAGGACCAGTACCGACATGAGTACATTTTGGACATACGTCAACATACGAATACATACTCTATTAATAGAAGAGCCATTCTTCACTAAGTGAATCAGAGCTAAATACCATTCATTCATACCATAAATCAATTAGAAGCTAGAGACCCGTTAACTTCTTGGAATGCTAGCCAATATAGATTATGTTTTAAGATCATATATTTACATACAGTTTAAAACGACAAATGTGACTTGCTTGTTTTGTTTTATTTCAATAGATATTTCTTTATATATGTATAGTCGCCGAAAAAAGTCTACATACACCGTTGTTTATGCACAGCTTTTTTATACACATCCTTTTTTATTTTGAACAAAATCACCGGGAAAAAAACCTTCACACAGCGCTGTATGTAGATTTTATTCTTTGACTGTATGTGCATATGAAATTTGAAAATATTTTAACGATATTCGTTTGTTTTTTTATATTTCTTTATAGAGCCAACCAAAGTGGAAGAGGACAATCAAACGTGTAGCCGATACATGGTGCTTGAAATAAAAATCGTGCCATATCTTGTCTATCGATAATATATTAATGGTTTCCTTGGGCTATTGAAATTGTATGATCCAGTCATATTAGTAAAGAGATTACCAATGGTTATGCACAAAATGGTTCATATAATGAACAATAATCATGCCATGGACATGGACAGAGTAAATCAGTAAATAGTTGGTGACAATATATATCATACAAACAATAATATGAGATGCTTAACGACTGCAACAGCTACAGCAGCAGCAGCATCAGCAATTATGCCAGCAACAGCAACAACAACAGCAACAATACAAGCAGCAACAAAACGAAGAAGATGATTCAAAGAAAATATAATATCATGGCGTACAAAATTAAGTAAAAGCCAACAGTAGACTGAATTTAATTTAAGGCAAGCTTAGCATTATCGAAAACATTTGAAGAAAAAAAAACCTAAAAACTACAAAAAGTTCGAACCATTTCTTTAACTTTACCATACAGCCAAAGAAAATAGTCTTCATAAGTACAGCACTGTACGTAGACCTTTTTCTTTGACTGTACGTTGAAAGGAAAATCTCTTCTTAAAATGCATTTGATTGCTTTCTTTAAAGATATCGTTTATGAATATACGATATATAGTCATAGACAAAAGTCTACATACACTGCTAAATGTATACAGTGTAATAATAAAAAACAATTAGTATTTTGTAGCTTTCAAATAATTTCTATGTTATATATTTCTTTATATTCCTTTTTTGTCTTCAAACCTTTGTAACTGCCTTAAATAACGCTGCAATACCTTCTTCAATTTCATAAAAATCACCAGGAAAAAGTCTACTTAGAGTGGTGTATGTAGACTTTTTTCTTTTACTGTAATATCTTAATTTTTATATTTCAAGTGTTTTATATGTATGCGAATGAACACTTGTAATATTTAACCATTCATAGCCAGTAATGTATGTATGGTTAAACAAAATATACATACAATGGACAACAAAAGTCTTAGTACAGCTAAAGCAATCTCTGAATAATACCGACACAGATTGTTGTGCCACCACCACCACCGCCATGTTCAACCGTTTCGATTGAGCTATTCATTTCTTTTTTCCTCCATACTGATGACCGTACGAACATAAAATGATATATTTTAACTCGTCTAAAGACACACAAATTATGTATTTCAAATTGTCAAAATATATTGGGGTACTAAGACTTTTGCTCTCCACTGTATATTGTACTAGTAATATTATTATTTGTTATATATGTATATTTGTTATTTGTTATACAATTAATTTATAATAAATGAATACGAATAAAAATATTATAAAAAAAGAAGAATACCTTGTTTCAGTCATAAATATTGCGTTGACCAAAGTTTATAGAATAAAGAAATAAATTGTTTCACTCATAACTACTCAGCAATCAGTCATTGCCTAATAGATGGCTCTCCATCATACACAATATTAATCAATAAGTTTGCTCGCTGTTTTATTTTTGCAATTATTGCACACCCTGTATATCATGTATATCTTTTTATTGATTTTACCGAACAGAGATTATTACCAGGCGATCAGAATTCTTGAATGAATGACAACAAAGAAAGCGAAAGTGAGATTTTAAGTATTTTTCTCGTAGTTCATTGGTCAATCCCAAGTAACTGTTTTTAAAAAATGAGTGAGTACCCTACCTTATGCCATATTCGGAAGCTAACTCAGATATAATTTGTAATATAAACATTTTTCGTGACCAGCACTTCAAACAAGTTATCGTAATAGTCGATTGTGTAAAATGTATTAAGGATAGGGGTTACCAAGTGCAGACGTGCGCATCCTGTATGGCTAATGCGCCACTCTTGCAATGATGTTACCAAGCAACGATTATTAACAGGCAATCGGAATAGATAAGTGGATGACACAAAGAGAGAAAGTTTAATTGTTTTTCTTTTTGTTCATTGCTCAATCCCAAATAACTGTTTCTTAAAAATGAGTGAGTACCCTACCATATGCAATAATCGCGACCAACTCAGATATAATTTATAACATACAAATTTTTCGTGACGGCACTAGAAAAAAGTGATCGTAATACGTGTCTGATGTATTAAATCTTTTATAGGGGTTTACTAGGTGCAGACATGCACGCCTTTTATATTTGCTGAGCCACTTTTATAATGCCTTTACCAAACAATGATTATTACCAGGCAATCAGAATAATTAAATGAATGACCAAAAAGTGCGATTTTAAATATTTTTCTATTTGTCCCATTGGTCGATCCCAAATAACTGTTTCCAAAAAATTTGTGAGTACCCTACCTTATGCAATATTCGCAAGCTCACTCAGATGTAATTTATATTAAAAAATTTCTCGTGACCAGCACTCCAAACAAGTGATCGTAATACGTGTCTGATGTATTAAATCTTTTATATGGGTTTACTAGGTGCAGACATGCACGCCTTCTATATTTGCTGAGCCACTTTTATAATGCCTTTACCAAACAATGATTATTACCAGGCAATCAGAATAATTAAATGAATGACCAAAAAGTGCGATTTTAAATATTTTTCTATTTGTTCATTGGTCGATACCAAATAACTGTTTCCAAAAAATGAGAGTACCCTACTTTATGCAATATTCGCAGCCTAACTGAGATATAATTTGCAATAAAAAACTTTTCGTAGCCAGCACTTGTTTACTAAAAAATATTTACTATTTATTGAAAAAATTTATCGTAATAGCCGATTTATCTATCTGATATACTTATGTATTAAGGCCCTGTACGGCCACTGCGCCACTTTTATGACGATTGACGATTTTTACCAACTACGTCTAGTAACAGGCAATCAGAATAGTTAAATGAATGACACCAAATTAAAATTTAAATATTTTTCCTCCTTTTCATTGGTCGATACCATATAACTGTTTCCAAAAATATGTGTGTACCCTACATTATGCAATTTTTGCAGACTATTTGATATGATATGTTAACAAGTTAAAAGATCTCTAAAGCAGCGCTTGTTTAATAAAAAATTATTTTCTAGAGTAACTTAGCAATTTAGAGTTTTTAGTTAAATTGAAACGGACATATTATGTTCTCCATACATTCTATATTATTCCTATACACCATATATATATGCCGCCATAGGGGCAGCGATATGTGTTGAAGGAATAAAACGATTTTCACGGATTATTAGAATCGTTGTTTAGACGATCTCTGTTAATTTTAATATTTATTATTAATCTTCTTCTTTCTACACATGATGTTCTTTATATACGTCCTTTAGATCCGCTACACTCCTTTTTGGTTTCACAAAACAATTGCTTCACGAAGATTTACCAGGCGATCAGAATACTTGAATGAATGACTACAAAGAGTGAAAGTTTAATTATTTTTCTCGATCCCAAATAACTGTTTCCATAAAAATATGTATGAGAGAGTTAAACTATGTTTCTTTTTCTTGATTAATCCCATATAACTGTTTCCAAAAATATGTGTACCCTACATTATGCCATATTTACAGGCTAATTGTTATGTTATGCAAGTAAACTAAAAATATCTAAAGCAGCGCTTGTTTAATAAAAAATTATTTCCTAGTTAACTCAGCAATTAGAATTTAATTGGGTGCCCTGGTAGTCTAGTGGGTAGTGTGCTAGACTATTAGTGTGAGGGTCGTGGGTTCGATTCCCACCGGAGACTCTGGTTTGTGACACTACACCGAGCATATGGTCAAGTTACTCCGCTCGTATATAATTAGAATATAATTTGTAATTGTATTGTAATTTAATAAATAAATAAATAAATAAATATTGCCAATACATTCTATATTGTTCCTTTGTACTATATATGCCTCCATAGGGGCAGCGGTATGTGTTGAAAAAAATAAAACCATTTAAAATTTTTCACAGGTTATCAGAATCTCTGTTGACCTTTTAATACGACTAAAATATCCATTGCTTTTATGTCAGATTATTTATTATTAACCCTTTGCACTCGGTTGTCCCTTCTGATGGGACATGATACTTTGGCAGCGTTTACGGATAATGAAATTTTTTCACCGCAATTTTTTTGAGATATTCTTGTTATCCTGTAGTTTTCTGTTAAAATGACACACAAAAACTAATCGAAATATGATAAAATTAACAAGACACATGATAAATAAATCAACCATTTTACGTATCAAGAAAGAACGTGCGAAGTGAGTTCACGACGGACTGTACATTTCTCTGATCCGTTGAGCAAATTGTAGATATAGTGGAATAGGCGTCCAAAGCTACAAGGGTGTGGTTCATTGAAGTGTGAAACATGATAGCATAATAAAGAAATCCGATAACCGATAGAAGAAATGTACAAGATCCGGTTCGTATTGAAGCTAATAGAAAAAATTTTCGATCTTCTTTTTAAATATGTATGTGTTCTTCAATATTCACAAATTCATTTAAAACAAATTTCATTACAACCAGTTACTTGGTTCTAAAATTATACTGTATTCCAGGATGAACGTTTTCGTTAAAAAGTAGAGTCGAGTTGCTGGTAGGTAACGATCGAAACGGTGCCGAGTGCAAAGGGTTAAGGTTTACGAGTGGTTTTCTTTTAGATATATACATATATGTACACATGATTTAATACGTTCATGTCCTTTATACTCGCTGCCCTCCTTCATCTAACGATTGCCTCATCGAGATTTAACAGGCGATCAGAATACTTGAATGAATGACCACAAAGAGCGAGATTTTAAATATTTTTCTATTTCTTCATTGGTCAATCCCAAATAACTGTTTCCAAAATATATGTGTACCCTACCGTATGCAATTTTACAAAATATTTGTTATGCGTTGATTTAAAATTTGAAATTGAAAAAATTTTCTAAACCACAGCATTCGCTTAAGGAACATTATCTCATAGAATAGCTCTGCAAGGTATAGTTTTTGAATAATTTTGAGCCACAATATTGCCTTCCATTTGTTCTACATTATTGCCCTGTCCCCTGTGTTTTTTTTAATGTTTTTGTTTGTGATTTTCATATTAACAGACGGACGTGAGTTCAATCGCTCGTCTTACAAAAACAGGACTTCAATATCTCTGGTAACTTTTTGTTTTTCTTGTCTCCTATTTTTGTAATGATTTCAGATCTGATTCATACTAGCGTAATTCAAAAATATTTGACCAATTGAGTTGACTGTTTTTCATAAAACATGGGAAATTAAACTAGAAAGCCAGGCGATAAATAATAGAAGATCGAAAATTTTTATGAGAATAGCTCAAAAACATTTCAGCATAAGTGAGACGATTTTTCATGAACAGGAGTTAATCAGAGGAAGTAAAGGACATGAGCAGGGTTCTCGTTGACTCAGAAGTGTTGCAACAAAAATAACGGATGGCAGCCTTAAATACAAAAGTAGCAAAACTCTCTCTCTCTCTTCTTCCTTAATCCCAAATAACTGTTTCTAAAATATGTGCATACCCCACATTATGTAATTTTTACAGGATAATTGTTATGATATGTAAACAATTTAAAAAATCTCTAAACCAGCGCTCGTTTAATATAAATATTATTTCCTAGAGTAACTTAACAATTTAGAGTTTTCAAATTAATTCAAACATCCATATTATGTTCCCTGCATTCTATATTATTCCTATACGCCATAGATATGCCGCCATAGGGGCAGCGATATGTGTTGAAAAAAAATTAAACGATTTTTAATTTCTCTGGTTATAAGAATCGTTGGTTAGATGATCTTTGTACGTTTTGCTGTGACTAAAATATTCATTGTTTGTATGCCAGATTATTTATTATTAAGTGGTTTTCTTTTACACATGATGTTCTTTACATACGTTCATGTCCTTTATACTCGCAGCGCTCCTTTAAGATGCTTCATCTAACGATTGCCTCATCGAGATTTAACAGGCGATCAGAATACTTAAATGAATGACCACAAAGAGAGAAAGTTGAATTATTTTTCTATTTGTTCATTGGTCGATCCCAAATAACTGTTTCCATAAAAATATTTGTGACAGAGTATAACTATTTCTCTTCTCTTTCTTGATTAATCCCAAATAACTGTTTTTAAAAATACTGTGCATACCCTACGTTATGCAACTTTTACAGGAATATTGTTATGATACATATGTTAACAAATTAAGGAATCTCTAAACCAGCGCTTGTTTAATAAAAAATTAGTTCTTGGAGCAACTCAAGAATTTAAAGTTTTTAAATTATGGTCATATTACGTTCCCTACATTCAGTATTATTCCCATCTACTATGTATATATGCCGCCGTAGGAGCAGCGATTTGTGGTGAAAAAAATGATTTTTAATTCCTCGGGTTATCAGAATCGTTTGTTAAATGATCTCTGTTGACATCTTCCTGCGACTAAAATATACATTGTTTGAATGTCAGATTATTTATAATTAAGGTTTTGTTTTAGATGTATGCAGACAGGATGTTCTTTACGTTCATGTCCTTCACACTCGCTGCGCTCCTCTTTGGCTTCACATAACAATTGCTCTACGAAGATTTACCAGGCAATCAGAATACTTGAATGAATGACCACGACTAGAAAGAATTTTATTATTATTATTATCGCGTTGTTCATTGGTCGATCCCAAATAACTGTTTCCAAAAATATGTGTGATGTGTACCCTACCGCATGTAATTTTTATAAGATACTTGTTATGCGTTGAGTTGCAATTGATTATAGAAAAAATTGTGTGTTTTCGAGATATAAAGAGGATAACCGAATAAATAGAAAAATAACTCATAAATATTTGAGCTAGTGGCATTTCAAATAAACGTAACAGCTTGTCCTAGAGAAATAAAAATTAGGTAATAAGAGAAAGAAAGATACTTACTTTCAATTACGTGGTTCCCAACATTGACCAAATCATTAAGTTGTGCTACAAAAATATTCGACGCATCAAATGACAACAATACCGTGTTATTTGAAACAACGTTAGTGACGAACTTCTCAAATAAACGTATGCAAGAAATTAGATCAAATCCGTATTCGCAACAGACCTATTTCTATACTTGTATCGAGTTATCCATTTGGTTTTAAAACCTCGCTTAACAACCGAGGAGGACGTACAAAGGATGGTTAAAATCTACTCTACTTAAAGTTATGATTCAAACGACAAGGAATAATGAACAGGAAATGATCGACTGGATTTTAAAGAAGTTTAACGAGACAGAAAGCATTACAGAAGTCGTTAAGTCTGCGCATTATCGCAATATCGCATACATATTGCCGAAAATTATTATTAGCTACAGTCTTAAAGAATGCAGTCGAATTTATCGATTCGATTTAGGTTAGCAGGTAACTTACCGTTCACAGCAAGTTCACTTAGTTGCCTATACGGCGCATTGTATTACCCAGTGTAGAGGTACGATTCGTTAGTGTTGGGTTTAAACCCCCCGAGCTCCGTATGATAGCGTCGGTTCGTTTACTGACATGTTTATCACCACGCTCAGATCTTCAAACGCTCTGTCACTCTGAAAACTGATGACTTCTTTTTTGAAGTGCATGTCACTCACATAAAAGGTGTCGATTTGAAAATGAATAATCATAAATAATGAGTAATGACGTACTCGTTCCTGTTTGAGTAGAATTTCTATTCAATGAAGCCAAAAATGTACTCTATCCGCCGTTCTAGAAACATTTATTGAAATCAGTCTAGCAATCATTGTTATTTTCTGGCGATATCTTTTCCGTTTTCCTTTCGGGAGGCAAACATAATTGATAGACGAGTTGCCTTCGTTGTCTTCACCATCTGCCGACAGCCTGGAACTATAGTATTAAGGAAAAAGACCGGTGAGTCTGAGTTTTATTTAGTTTTGAATTTTATTCTTCATAACATGAATTCACATTTAGGCAATTGGTTGAAATAAAAACAACTTTTTCACTCACTAGCCCACATATAATAATGTTGACGACACTAATCTTTATGCTTTATAGCTTTATTATGGCGAGCTCATCTGCAGAAAGTCGTGAGCTATTCTGCAGTTCATTCAAAATGCTACAGTTATAAAAGAAGAAATTTTTTTTACATTTTTCTGTATTTTACATTTTTCGCCCTTCCTCTCCTATCTACCCTATTATCCTCTTTCCTTTAGGACGTTGTACAATGGGTCAACTGGACTTTCGAGTATTGTTCTCGTCTCAATTGGCAAGTATACGTCCTCTAATCTAAACCTAAACCTACATACGTTTTGATAATACTTCAATTCCGCCAAAATCATCCCATATTTTTAACCTTTTTTAAACACTGCTGTTATGTATTTGAAAAACTAAATTTGTTTTATTTATTCAATATGAAGAATAATTACAAAGCTTACTGAGAATAACTTAAAAGCTAATAATAACAAGTGTTTAGTTCATGTTCTATACAAAGTATATAAATGTAAATATAACTTAAATTATTTACACAACATCTTCCTTTTCAATTACATATGTATGTACATATAATAATTTCAATCCAATTTATTTTCAAATATTTAATTATTTAAATCACAAAGTTTATCCATAGATGCAAGTGCATGTTTTTGATGGTTTAGAAGTTAGTGTGTGTTAATCTAGTGGGTGGGTTAATTTTTCTTCCATAACGAGTTCTGTAAGCACTATCAGATTCAGTCTCAGTAGTTTTAACTGGTAAATTCGGGTCGGAAGTATTCACTGTATTACTACCATTTTCATTATTAGAGTTCTCAGACTTTTTGAATGTGTTTTCATTTGTATCATCAGAGTTTGATGAGTTTTTAGGATTTTTGAATATGTGTTGTTCATTTCTTCTAAACAAAGAACCTTCTTTATCTTTAATTACAAATGATCTGGGCTCCGTACTTTTACTCACTATTTCTCCTGGAAACCAAAAAGAACTAGGACTTCTTTTAAACATTACTTTATCACCTGTGTTAACAGATTTGTATTCTTTTGTATTGGAGTTATAATGATTTGATGACTTTTGAATTTTTCTATTAACTTCTTTTTGATATTTATCTGTATCAACTAGTTTTGGTTTTAAGTTTAATGAAAGTGTTGGAAGTCTTGTATTCAACTTTCTAGACATTAGTAATTCAACCATTCTATCTAACTCAGCTTTTAGCTTGTCATGAAGGCTAAAGGGAATCTTTCTTGGAGCATCTACTATAGGTGCTATATTAGGTTTGAGCTTGAAACTACATTTTGTTTTCATGTGACCTAAACCATTAAATACATGCGCATAATTAGGGATAATTTTATCAGATGTTAATGAATTTACAGTCTTAATTAAATTCATTTGTTTGGCTAATTCTAATCCAATTATATTTTTACATTTTAAATTTAATACAAAAAATTTACTCAAATAAGTATTGTTATTAAAAGAAAATTCTAAATCAATATTTCCTATTAAAGGTAACCTTTCACCACTAAAGGTTAAAATTTGTGTATTAGTAGGTCTTAACATATGGCTTAAATTTATCATATTTGACGTATCCTTTGATAATATGTTTACTTGGGCTCCGGTATCTATTTGAAGAGTAATTGCCATGTTATTTATAAATACCTGAACATTCCACTCATTATTTGCTACGACACTGCAACTGGAGTTAAATAGGGTACCAATAAAAAATTATTTAACGTCTTCATTATTGCTATCAACCTGGCTTTCTATTTGTTTGACAAATTTTTTGGTTTGATGTTGCGATAATTTCGCGAAACACATTTTTGCAAAGTGACCTTTCTTACTGCAAATATGACAATTAATGTTTTCAGCTGGACATTTTTTCCTGTGAGTTTGACCACATCTGCTACATTGTTGCTGTTGGATATTCGATGGAGTGGGTGTTCTAACTGATGAATGTTGCTTTGACGAATAAGTTGAGTGACGTTGATTAACATATGCTGGCTGATTTATTTGTTTCTTGTAAATATTCGACTTATTTAAAGCGCCAACAAAATTTGTTTCTTGTTGCAACTGACTTGTGTTTTCTTTTGCGGAGTTTATATTTTTAGCTATTTCCAAAGCTTTCTCAAGTGTAATTTTACTTTCGCTTAACAATCTTTCTTTGATCTGGGAATAGTTGGGAAGTAAACCACAGACAAAAATATCTTTAACTAAGTCTTCACGCAAATCTCCAAACTCACACAATAGGCTTTGGTTTTTTAACACCGTTACATATTCTTCAATAGATTCATTCAGACCTTGTTTTCTTGAAAAGAAAGTATGACGTTCCATCGCTAAGTTGACTTTGGGAATGAAATATGCATCCAATTTTAAAAGCAATTCATCATATTTGACCGTATCTATGTCCTCATTGAATGAATTAAAAATTTGTAAGCAATCTGGTCCTAAATGATGTAATAATAACGCTACTTTTCGTTGTTCAGTTTGCTGTTCCAGATTTGATGCTCTCATAAGTATCTTGAACTGGTTTTTCCACGACTTCCATGTGGCACACATGTTACTTTCTTTGAGGTTAAGATTGTGATTGTTGTTGCAACCGACATTACATGTGGTGTAGACATTTCAGAATATGTAATTTTTTGTTCACTTGCCTTAGACTGCATCGAATTTTATTAAATATTTAATATATATTCTTCTTTCTTTATGTATTTTATAAATACGACGTCTTTATTTAAATAGACTTTTGACTTTTTTTAAAAAAAAAAAATTTTTTTTTTAATTTTTTAATTTTTTCTCTTTGACACCTGACACCATGTTATGTGTTTGAAAAACTAAATTTATTTTATTTATTCAATATGAAGAATAATTACAAAGCTTACTGAGAATAACTTAAAAGCTAATAATAACAAGTGTTTAGTTCATGTTCTATACAAAGTATATAAATGTAAATATAACTTAAATTATTTACACAACAACTGCAACACAGTTTCATTCAAAAAATTAAACGCAATGCAAACCAATTCTCCAGAGAGTTGCAAATCAACAACAATGAGTACGAGGGCAAAAACGTAAAGCAGAAAAGTAGGACGAAAATAAAAAAACAAAATAATAAGCGAAAACAACAATAACATGCCGGCATATCAACCATACAAACAAATCCCAAAAAAGAAAAAAAAAAAAGAAAACAGCTGCTTTTGCTCCTTTTACACACCTATTCACATACTCTCGCTAATAGAATCCTCAAAAGATATTATAAAATTGAAAGTGAGCACAATAGAGAGAATAAATGTTTTACTAACCGAAACACATTGGAATTGAAACAATATTACTTAACATACTAGACTTGTACAGCGTGCTGCTTATGTTTTACAGTCTGTAATAACACGACAGATTTTAGCATCTTTATGGTGTAAAGAATCAGAAATAAAACATTTTTACTTTAATTTGTTATAAAATACGAAAATTTATACGAATATCAAAAAGAAAATTTTGAAATGTTTCAAAATCTTTAGAAACCCTCTTATAGTTTTTATTTTGCAACATCTATCCTTTTTAGCACACTTATAAATTACCTTATGCGGTCCCTACACGTCGCGACTGCCTGTACAACTTCATTATTGTGTACAAACAATTGTTATGTTGAACAGCTGCTTGATAGTCGGTTGGTTAGAGATCAAAAAATTTTGATTTTCATTCAACCGATGACCAATACGATGGTACAATAACAACTTATACGTAAATTTGGTTGGAAAACGAAACGCATGAAGAATGCAACCAACCGTTGATTGAACATGTTGTGCAACTAATAGCAACGTGTTGGGGCCACATTTTATGTTGCTATTCTGTTGCTGAACATTTAAAATGTGCCACACAGAAATATGCCAATGCCTTAAGCACTGTAAATAACATGAGCCCTTACAACAACAGTGAGGATAAGGCATTGGATTATGCCTTAAGGACTGTAAATAACATGAGCCATTTAAACAACAGTTGTCTTCACTGTTTATTTAATTTATTTAACCGATTTAAGAGACACACACGAAAAAAGTTAACGAACAAGTTTGTTTGCAATACACAGAGATAAAATTCTCTCAAACATAAACAACGATTATTATGTCCCAAAATGATAAAAACAAAAACAACATGCACGATTTTTAATTCAATAACAGTTTGCCTCAGGAAGAAAAAGAAAAGCAACGAAAAGCCGGTTAATGTAAATGAGTGTATGAAAAAAGAGACTTACAAGATGTGCACTCTTTTAAATTTTGCATTATCTCTCTTATAGTTTTTCTACTTTGCTTAATTCATATTATACGAAAGAGACTCGTTATAAATCAAACGATTTAATTCATTATTATTACAGCAACACAAGCACACATGCATCCGCATATTATGTTAAAGCTTTTTGGAGAGGGGATAGTGGGGTACATATATGGAGTTATTAAAAGCAAAGAATCGAGCAATAACAACAAAAGAATGTAACAGTACTACTCGTACTCTTTAAATTTGTTATTGTGGAAGTATTAGTATATTAATGTTATTGTTATTTTTGTAAAGTCATAATATTTCTCAGTGCTCGATTTATTATAAAAAGAACTTGAATTCACTATATTTACTACATGGCATACTGTCCTCTAAACTCTGCAAAGGCTCTCTCTTTTAATTTCCGAGAGAATATGTATGATATTGTGTGTGTGTGTGTTTGCGAGTGTAAAATCAGTGATGCCAACTCTTAGGACACCAAACGCGTGAACAAAAATGAAAAACGGGCTAAAACGGGCTAAATTGAAAAAAATACGTTTTTAGTACAATACAATTTCATTTTTTTTCAAAAAAGCGCAAAAAGGGGGCTAAAATTAAAATATGTAGCACCACAATACGGTACCACTGCAAGGTTGTCCTTGTACCATATTAATGCTGTTTAAAGGTTCTGACGCTTTTTTATGCTTTTTCGTTTCTGAATGTCTGACCAGGTCATAGTGTTTAGCGGCGATTTGCGTGTTGCAGTAAATACATACTACTTTAGATTCATCTTTACAAGGCTTTATCCATTTCTTAAAAAGGGGATATGTCCCCTAAACTTTACGATATCTTTGCGTGTAGCGCTCCACCTAAACATAGCATAACATTTAGATTAAAGACACATCCAAGAATAGTAAATTATGACTTAATTAAAGTTATACACTCATATACTTATTAATATGTTTTATATCAATGCCTAATTACTAGGTAAATACAATTTTAAACTTTCAGCAAAGCTTGTGTTTCTCGGTACTTTTGTTAATTCTATGTAAATGACAAAGAAGAAAACAAGAAATAAAAGCAAAAAGTGCTGTCACATTGGCTCACAATTCGACATTGCCAAAAAAACATAAGATAATATTGCCATACACGGAAAAACGGGCAAAAAGGGCTAAACAAAAATACTGAAAAGCGCTGAAATTGCGCGTTTTTTAGTTTAGGGCTAAAAAAAATTTTTCGCGTTAAATGTACTTCAAAAAGGGCTAAATCTAGCCCGAAAAGGGCTAAGTTGGCATCACTGTGTAAAATATTGCATGTGCATTTATTGCTTTTCGTTTTTTGTTTTTGGAAAAGAAAGAAAACGTAATAGAATTGTATGTGCGAGTGTTTGTAGGTGCTTTTTGCATGCATTTCTCGTTATATTTACCGGCTAACATGTTGTCTGTGCTTTAATATTGTTCAGTGTAAGTTTTGCCATGTTAGTGTAGGGATGTGTTTGCAATATTTTTTTCTTGTGTTGTGTCTCTCGCGTACGGTCTTTTATATTCGTTTAAAGTTTAAACTAAACTACGGTGTGTAATAAAAGTCAATTTAATAATGTGAAAAATAAAAACAAAATTACAAATAAAGTGAAAATAGAAAATACAAATAAAGTGAAAAGAATAGCTAGGATTCTTGCTATAAGTGAAAGAAGGATTCTGTGGCAATGCAAAAAAAAACGGAGCAAGACGAAAAACAATTTGTCCCAAACCGGTTAATTAAAAAGGCTTAGAAAATATTTTAAGTGGCCGAAAATATAAAAAAGAAATAAGAAGAGCACAAGTCCAAAAAAAGTAAAAAAAAAGGTGAAGTGACATTGGAAAGAAAGAAAACACAAAAAAGCAATTAATATGAAAATTTTTGAAAATAAAAGTTTTTTCATTAAAAAATTTAAAAGAAGTGTGTGTTTAAGAGTAAATGCTGCTGTTGCTTCCAGAAGTTTGTTGCCTCCATTGTTTTTCTATTAAAAAGGGCTGTTAATAGTAATTGACCGGCTCCCTTTCCTCAATGAATCACCAGTTGGATATTTTTTCTGTTGGAAATACCAGGTAAGTGTTATAATTTTACACTTTCCATTGGAAAATGGAAACTAGATTTTGTCAAAAAAATCTTTTCATTTGATTTTATTTCATATTGTTTTTGTTATTGTTGACGGCCGCCGGTAACCACAAACGCGATGTAAAATTGAATTTATGGCGCCGCTGTCTAGTCAAAACAAATACTTTTGTTTAATTTTTCATTGTAATTGTTGTTGTTTGTGGTTTAAGAATTTTGTTTTGATTATATCCTGTTACTAGGAGGGTATTTACAAATTTTTTTTTTTCGAATTTAAGCTTTTACATAGCTTGTCAGCTATTTTGTAAGAAATTACTTCAAAATTTCTACGTTTAGAACTAGTAGGTGCCTTACTACCTCTATTGTTACTGAAATTCCATTATGATGCAGAGCACAGTTTCAAAATTATCCCAAGTAATCCTATCACCAGAATTTGTTTGATTTAGTACAGTTACGTTCAGTTGATCTATTTGTTCTTCCCCATTTGACTTCTATTTTAGTACACGGTCTTTCAGTACATCTTAACATGTCTTCCATCACATGCTTCTTATGCATTACACCTATGGAAACTGTGTGAATAGAGACATTGTCATGATACAATAACTTTCCTTCTGATCAATTATGTTTCTATCCGTCGTCTTCAGGTGATGGCATGTTTTGCGCTGCCTTGTAGATTCCATTCAATTGTCTTTTTTGCTGTGTTATCATGTGGCGATGGCCAATGTGTTCCATAACGCAAAGCTGCATAGTAGTATAGAAAACAAATTTATGAGCGAGAATAGGCGCAGTTTTTTTGTATGTAAATTTGTCTAATGAGGCTTTTTTATATGGTTTGCTATGTATGTTATTTGATACCTCGTTAAGTACTTAACCTGTAGTTCTTGATGTTTTGCCCTGTATTCAACGAAAACCAGCGGAAGCCAATAGCTTTTGAATAGACTCAGTATTTATCCTCATTTTTTTTATATCACTTTGGCTCAGTGGCCTTCATGTACAAGGCTTGGACTTTGATCTTTTGGATCAAAAAATGAAGGAAGGCAACAGATTTATAGTCTCGATGACAATGTTTTTTCTTCAAATTAGCGTATATTTCTTAAATGCCAACCCTTAAACATCAAATGTATTAATACGTAAGAAGATCCTGTTTCTCTATTGGAATTATAACCCTAATTAGGGCTTATGTGGCTTATGCCCGATGCGGAGGAGTTTAAGCACTCCTTAGTTTAGGGTAATATTTCGATCGTGTAGAAGGAAAGTAATTAGAAGCATCAGAGAATTGGAATGCCTATTTTGTCGGTTAAAACTCTCCTTAGCAGTTCTCCTAGCGAAATGCATGATAAATTGGTGACAGGAATCATAAATTTTTGAATAATTGAACCCATAAACCATCTTCAAAGTCGTCGTAGTTCAGTAGAGATGGTGTGTAGGCTTATTAGACGCGAGCCCATGGTTTAATCTCAAGCTCAGACATCTCGAACCAAACGAAATGTGACTTCCTCTCAGCTATCTTGTGATAAAAATTGGGAAAATATCTAAAACAAATATGTGGAAAGAGAATTATTTTAGGTTTTGGTTATCATAATCGGCCACCAAACTGCAAGGATTTGATGCAGTTAGTTTGTTTCTTTTGGGCTAACATTGGAGCATTTAAAAATCAACATTTGTCCTGTTATCGGCAAGTTACTGCACAAAATCTGAGAAAAATTTTGGTTTTTTTCTTGACTGAATAAGTATGTAGGTAAAGTTGTCGATTTCTGGTATGCAGAAGTGTTCAACTAACAGCATAGTCATCTCGAAAACGAACGAAATATGAAAAAAAATATTTATTTCGGAGGGGTTTCTTCTCAAAAAATAAAAATTGCCATGAAAATTTTCTCAAATTTGTCTTCCAGAGTCAAAATAATGTAGTCCCGTCGTTTATCATTAAAATCAACACACCCCCAACCTGTATGGTGTGAAACTAGGCTGTAATAAATAACCAAGCAAGTTAAATTTCTGCAGCAGTACAGTCCTATAAAATTTTGAATCTAAAAAGTATTTCCATGCGTCAATACTGTTTTCAATTATGCTAGGCTAAGTCGCTGTATATGGGAAAATAAAATTCAATATTAGGTCGAGTTTTAAACACCCTGTATGACGAGTATATTTCATAACCGTAGTTAGTGTTACTTTTCCTTTTTCTTGCTTCCAGTAGATCATAGTTCCAGTTTTTTGTTTTCATTTTGTCACTTGTGTATTTGCTTCGTATTCTCTTTTAATTGAATTGTTTTACTCTTCGTGTTGATTTTTTTCTGTTGCTGTTTCGAGAATTTACGAAAATCGAAAATTGGCGTGTGTTAAAAAAAAACTACGATCAGGGTTTGTGAATTTTACCCATTGCAAAGAATGGCAATATTTCACTAGGCAGAAAATATCATTATGGAAAGATTTACATGCATAATAATGCATGGAAATTTTATAGTGACCAATTTTAGGACCATAAAATATAACCTTTTGGAATATTCAGGTACCAGAATTTTTAAAACTGTGGTTTTCAATGTAGCCAGTGCACTTTTTTTCAATGGTTTTGTAGCAAGAGTCATCATTACATATTGCAGGTACCTGGATATTTCAAAGGGTCCTCCGTTTCGCAAATTGGTCACCACAACATTTACATACATTATTATGCATTTAAATCTTTCCATAATGATATTTTCTGCCTGGTGAAATATTTCATTTACAATGAGAAACAGTTCTTTTGCGAATCTAAAAATTCCATGAGTTGATCAATGTTAATTTCTTTCTCATAATTTTTTATTTTTAATAATATTTTTAAATGACTATTCGTCAATTTGTTTCTATTAGTAATATTAAACTCTTACAAAGTAAAACAGCACAGCAAATAAGTACTGCAAAAGCACAAGAGAAACCACAAGAGCTGAAACGCTGTAAAGCCCCCTTCACACTATCACACAAGTAATATGTAAAGTCTGATGAAAAAGTAAAATGAAATTCCATCCGTATTTCAAAAAAGAGAATAATAGTCGTATGATTATTTTTTTTGTGTTTACACGATTGGTATAAGACAATAATAAAGTAAGACGAAAACAGCTGTTAAAAAACATAAACAAAGTGAAAAAATTTGCTTAAAGTTTCTATTGAAATTAAAATGCCGGGAATGGCTACTACGGTGTAAAACTGGAGACAAATCAACAACTTTTTCTAAATCCATTAAATTATTAATTAAATATTGAATGTAATTCTAAAAATATTTTCACAAAATAGGAATAATTGCTTGTGCCAAAAATATTTTTTGTTTTTTTTTTTGCACATGTGTTTTATACTTTTTTGTTTTGTTTACATAAAAATACATCCCTGATCTAATGAAATTTTCTTGTTTTTTGAAACATTTCAAAAAATGAGAGCCATACGACTGTCAAATTTTCATCCGTATTTTCTCTCAATGTGTGATAGTTTCATTACATATTATGTTTAGACGATCCCATCCGTACTCTCCTACATAAAACTTTGACAGATCATATTACTTGTGGGATAGTGTGAAGGGGGCTTAAGCAATAGTGATTGTTTTGAAATTAACAACTGTGCTTCACTGCGTTAGTAGAAAACATTTCGCTGTACCACTACAGCTAATGAGTTTATTTTTGTTTTTTGACTGTGCTGTGTGCCTTTGCTGTTTTATTTTCTCTTAGCTGTAGTGAAGCATATAAGAAAAAGCAAAACGCAGTGAAGCAAAAACAAACCCTGGTAAGATTAAAGTATACTTAGGTTGTGCTTCTAGCTAAGCATGTAGCTAAGTTCACTGCGCCTAGACTTAATGCCCAATCTCGTTGGCGCGTTGTCCCATCTGGTTTCTCCTCTATTTTGGATATTAATCCCGTGGCTTCACTGGACATTGATTATCTCCCTGCGAAATATTGTTTTAACAAGGGTATTCAGTTTCTCATTCAGAGCAGGGGGGACTAAGACCTTGACATGATCTTCCCCCGGAACTCCTTGATGTATACACCGATGGCTCTAAAGTCGATAACGGGGTTCGTAGCAGAGTCTACTCTAGGAAACTGGACCTGAACATTTCACTCCAGCTGCAGGACTATTGCAGCATATTTTTAAATTGGTCATCTACCGGGCTGCTCAATTTATCCTCACCAACGGTGTTCCTTTCACTCGAATCTTGATCTTTTATGATACTCAGGCTGCCATAAGATCTCTGTCGAATGTTGTGAATAACTCGTCACCTTCGACCTTCTTTCTGGGCGCTTCAGTGTCACAGTAATATTCCACTAACGCACAGTAATAACCACTAACGCATCATGACTAGGGGGCTTTCCTTACACTGGGTAACACAATGGGTCATATCGTTAGTATAATTCGCAAAGACGCTAAGTCCACTTTTTTCCAAAATTCAGATTTTAATGCAAAACGGTAACATTATGCAAAATACATATTTTACAACAACAAAAAATGTCATTATGTAGTTTAAATTTGTTGTAATTTTGTGGTTGGCCAAAACGCTAAATCTACAAAATTACGAAAAATATTAAAAACACGTGATAATTTTTTGCTTTAATTCGATATTTTTGAGATGATTTTTGATCTAGGTCATTTAAAGAGAGCTATTTTGTAAAAATAATGGCGTTTAAAAAGTTTACAAATTTTCAAAACTGGAAATGTTACAATGTTTTTTATGTTTCCTGTAAAATTTGAAAAAAGGGACTTAACACATTTGCGAATTAGACTAACGATATAACCATCACGTGAACTTGCCTACGAACGGCAAGCTACCCCTTAACCTAACCTACATTGGTTTAAACTTTCCATGACATAATGCTGAATCCTAACTGATTTCATTAGTTACTTTCCTACTTGCCCTCGTTAAAATCTATTTAGTAGCATTACATGGACAGTAATGCTGTAATAGAATCGTAATATTACCAACAAAATATATTGTAAAATACACATACACGCCATATAAACAGTTTTTATTACAAGAAGATTTCGTCCATTTTTTTAGAATACTTAAAATCATTTAAACCACACTGTATGGTTAGTTAGTTCTTTTAAAGGAAATTATTGTTTTATTTCATCATTTATTATTAATTTAATAGTTTATTATTTAAATGTACATATGAACACTGCAATCATTATTATACAAATACGTCTCTGACTACCTTCAATTAAAAATTCTTATTGAATTGAATTAATTTCTCTGAGTGTATTAACAAACTTACAAATTAATTTTGTTTCTAAGAAAATATTTCTTTGACTCAATGTTTTAAACAAAAGAACGAAAATCTTTTGACAATAGCACAGTAATTATTGACATCTGCAATTCTTTTGTCTTTGGAAAAAGAAAATCTCAGACACAGCAATTTTAGGTTCGCTTTAGAAAATTGTCAGCGAGCGAGTATATAAGAAATTTAATTAATTTTTATTATTGCTTTTCGTTAGAATTTTTAAAGTATCACTGATGGTATGTAACTAAATTAAATTTTTTGTGTGATATTAAAGACTTTAGTCACCTGATTCCATTCAGATGCTTTCAATATTGATATCTCATTGAAGTATTCGCCCCTAATTGGAAAGGAATAAACTGGGCAATCTATTACCAGAAGAATCCTTTTTCATTTCAGCTCGTAAGAAGATGTGAAATCTTTTCATATCAGTAGAGTTTCAAACTGCTCGTTATACTACCCAATACATACATAACATAATTGGCCATTAGAACCCTTCAGTCAGGATTACGGTCTAGCTTCTCACACCATTCATGATGTGTGCGTTAATTTTATACGTGAGTGTCGAGACCTACAATTCAACGTAGTCTCCGAAAGACAGACTTTTGAGGAACTATTCGTGGCAATTTATTTACTCTCAGAATTTATGCCACAAATCTGCTGAGAAAGTCGACGAAGAAATATTTTTTTTTTTCATCTTTCGTTCTGATGTCTGACCTGGGGCTTGAACTCAGGCCTTACGTTTAATAAGCCAACACACTACCTACTAGACTACGGCGACTTTTACTATCCAATAACGGTAGCATAACTAAGTCCAGCATAATACCTTTGAAAATATTTTATTTAAATTTTATTAAACGTGACTTAAAATGTAGACTATAATTTAAACTATAAAGAATGACTGTTATAAGGAAATAGAAAATATAAGTCAATGCATACATACTATATATAGAGAAACTTCTTAGTAAATAACAAGAGTTTGAAAAATAAGTTTCTTATTAATTTATTACGGAGATTATGTTTTACATAAAAGTGTAGTTTGTTTTGATTTCATACGGATTGGATTTAAATTATTTTAGCTTAGCAATAAATAAAATACATATACATATAATTAATAAAATAGTAAAAATAGTGTGAAACGAAAACGTTATAGAAATATTGGTTTATTGATTATGATGCTATTTTAATGCGACTAAGATGACTAAAGTGTGGTACAACTTCGGCTACCCATTCTGGTGAAATTTCCGTTATTTGACGTAAGAAATTTCGTTCGGTGAGCACAATTTCAGAGAAAATTATATAATCCGGACGATATTTACCATGAAATACACTAGACGGATGAATTTTGGCACGTTGACGGCCCGTAATCGTTAAATAGAAATTGTCACGTTGTAGTTCAGCTATATTATCGAAGAGGCCAACTAATAAACACTTTCGTACTTGATCGAAATTGCTGCCACAACTGTTCACTTTCAAAGCTAAACGCTTGACAATTTCCAACAGTTGACTGCGCACATCACGGGCATACTTTAGATTACGGGCATTGAGGAAGTTATCATGACACCATAACTTAACTTTTTCAGTCTTCTGGAAGGCACTGAAAACATTCAGTAACGTTAAATGATCGCCATGTTTTGAATGAAATTTGGCATGAGCCAGAGCTGCTTGTTCTCGTTTTTCTGTACTTGAAAGGAAAACATTTTCACTGGAGAGTACTGCTACTAAGCTTAACATTTCCTCCATACAACCAAATTTCGGAGCTGCCAATAATAGTTTACTGTACTGTGGATCCAAGGGAAACAGTGCCATTTTTCGTCCCAAAGGTGTAAGTTCAGGTATTGTAGAGGCATTTCGTACAGCACCCAAAGACTCTAGTTTGCGGTATGCATCATCCATTGCTTCCGGTGAGGGTTTATCTAGAAAATCAAAACTTTTGCAATCTATACCCAACGCCAATAGCTGTAATACAGTCGAGCAAATATTACTTCGTAAAATTTCAGGTTTTGGCATTTTTTCAAATTCATTCATTTCCTGTTGCGTATAAGTACGATAACATGTTCCAGGGACATCGCGACCAGCTCGACCACAACGTTGCCACGCTTCTGCCTGGGAAATGCGTACTACTCTTAGTACATCTAAGCCGGTACTGGGGCTATAAATGCGTCGTTTTACAAAGCCGGCATCTATAACATAACGTATACCCGGTATTGTGACAGACGTTTCTGCGATATTTGTAGCCAAAACTATTTTGCGGGCATTGGCTGGAGCTGGTAGAAAACATTCTAATTGTTTATTTTGTGGTAATTGGGCATAAAGTGGGAAAACCCGCACCCCAGCAATATTACTGAGATTGGTCTTAGCAATCTGTCGAATTTGTTGTGCCATTGCTTCAATTTCTTCTTGACCCGTTAGGAAAATCAATACATCATGGTTTGTTGGTGTATTACGATGGATATCAAACAGCGTCACCAGAGTGGCATGTAAATAATCCGGCTGTGATTCTTTGGCATGCATTACTTTTACAGGATGCGTCCGACCTTCCAGATACATGCCTTTTACGCCAAAATATTGAGCAAAATGATCAATATCCATTGTAGCCGAGGTAACTATAACTTTTAATGGAGTCAAACAACGCAGTCTGCGCTGCCTTTGTGCCTCTTTAACCACTCCAAACAGAACATCAGTGCTTACCGTGCGCTCATGAGCTTCATCTAGCATTATGACGGTATAATTGCTCAGCAATCGATCAGCCAAGGCTTCTCGCAATAAAAAGCCATCAGTCATAAAGCGAATACGTGTCTTTTGTGAGGTACAATCTTCAAAACGTACTGTATAACCGACGAGTTCACCCAATTGGCAGTGCTGTTCTTGAGCTACACGTTTTGCCACCGTAATTGCAGCCACTCGACGTGGCTGTGTTATAGCAATCATTCCTTTGTTACCGAATCCAGCACTTAATAGAAACTGCGGTATTTGAGTCGTTTTACCCGAACCAGTTTCACCCATTATAAGAAGAATATCGGACTTGTGGACCTCTCGTATTAACCGCTTTCGGCAGCTCGTGACTGGTAACGCTTGCCACTGTTGTTCTAATTGTAGTTTAGTTGACGCTGGTTGTGTCGTTTGCTGTTGTATTCCATTTGTTTTACTATTTGCTGGAGAATGTCCATTTGTACATTTAAACAATTTTCCATTAGCATTCTCTTTATATTTCGACTCCATTTTCTAGTGAATGGATTTGCCTTTTTAACTAATTCTTCTATGCGGAGTTATTTTCAATTATTAGACGTAAACAAACACGTGAACAAGCGTATGCGATAGCAAGTTTTAAAACGGGAGATCAAGAGAATCTAGGATCTGAAATAAACTGATGCCAATATGGTTATGCAGTATAATTCGGACAATTATTATTATATTCAAAATAAAACACTTGATTTTGAAAATTTTTTTTATCAATTTTTAAAAGCACTTTTAATAACCGTTTCTGCCACTTTGACGTCTAATAGATAACTGATACAGTATTTTTGATTCAGCTGCCTTTTATAGACGTGCTTACAAAAAAGGTAAGTTTACTTGAAGCTTCAAACTGCATTGTATTGTTGTTGTGAAGAAGAAAAGAACATATGATTTATGGAACGCAGGTAACGAAATTCAAAAGTATTGATATTCTTGGAACACATTAACATAAAATATAACCCTTTCGAATATTCAGGTACCAGAATTTTTAAAACTATGATTTTCAATGTAGCCAGTGCACTTTTTTCAAACGACCGACATTGGTATTTTTCGCACAAGTTTTTATGGTTTTGTAGCAAGAGTCATCATTACATATTGCAGGTAACTGGATATTTCAAAGGGTTATACTTAATGGTCCTCATTTTCCAAAAATGTCCATACATTATTATGCATTTAAATCCTTCCATAATGATATTTTCTGCCTAGTGAAATATTGCCATCCTTTGCAACGGGTAAAATTCACAGATTTTTCTTTGAATTTTTAAGTGAAATATTTCTATTATTTCGAAGAGTAATAAATGGGATCAAAAAGGACAATATTTTGTAAACAATATTTGTTCGAACACTGCTTGAAACAATAATTACTAACAATTTTCTTCTGGGTTATACACATGCTTCTTACAAATACAACCGCATTTTTATCATATAAAACCTTTAACACGTTCACGCCGGCGCGTACCACCGTTGGCCCGCACTTGATCATGCTATTAGAACGCACGTAATACCAAATGTTTAGATCTTTAACAGTTATAATTATAAATAATAACAATTATAATCAATAACTGTTCTATTTTCGCCGTAAAAATTCAAAAGATTTAATGAGGATGGGACGAATTCCCGAAAAAATACTCAAAACTTTAAACGATACCATTGTAGGTTACTAAACAGCTGCCGTCCTATAGAGCGAACCATGAATTAAAGCGCCGGCGTGAACGTGTTAAGCAGTTCTTTACAAAGTAAAACAGCGCAGCAAATAAGTACAGCAAAAGCACAAGAGAAACCATAAGAGCTGAAACGCTGTAAGCAATAGTGATCGTTTTGAAATTAAAAACTGTGCTTCACTGCGTTAGTAGAAAATATTTCACTGTACCACTACAGCTAATGAGTTTATTTTTGTTTCTTGACTGTGCTGTTTGCTTTGGGTACAATTGCTGAAAAACTATAAGCACAGCAGAAATTTAGGTGCTTTTGCTAATTTCAAGCAAGCAATACAAACCCTGGTAAATTTTATATAAATCCCGATGTGTTTGGAATTATCAGATTCTTTTTGTCTAAAACGATGTGTTCAACACTACTGTCGTCGAAGCTTTGTTGCTTGTCTACGAGTATAATGCAATTTTTTTATTGCGTCTTAAACTTATATTCTACTTAGTATCCCTTTGTAGTTACTTACCATGACATGAAATTGTTCATCGCTTCCCTTTTTAGGTCGTCTGAGGCATTATCGCACCTTTCAGAACACTAATATTAGAGTAGAGTGCTGGCATTTTAATTGGCACAACCCGTGCGATTTGGGACCCGTGGACTGTTTTCACCTTGAATACAAAAGAGAAACCAGTAACTAGGAAATTCTACTGGACGGTTGAGACAATAAAATAGACGTTATAGGCTTTAAAATACAGAGCACTGCTAAAGATGCCATACTTAATTGGTCATTACAATCCTTCAGTCAGAATTACGATCTAACTTCTCACACCACTTATGTTGTCTGTGTTAATTTTATTCTTTATTGGCGGTACCTACAGTTTAAAGTCGACTTCGAACGACAAATATTTTTTTGATAAATTTTTCATGCCCATTTTATTTCCTCTCAGACCTATTGCCAGAAATCAGCTGAGAGGAAGTCGCCGAAGAAATATTTTTTATATTTGGTTCGATATGTCTAAACTGGAGTTTGAACCGTGACCTCACCTCTAATAAGCCCAATAGACTACGGCAACGACTCCAATTTACTTCAGCACCTCAAATGTATCACGAACTTAAATTTAATGTCATTTTCTTGTATCAGATGATACATTTATACTACTATACAGATACTTATGTACTACTATAAACCTGATGAACCTAGACAATCGGGCTGTCTTTCCAACTTTATTGGTTTAATTCTTGAATAATGCAAACTTAGAAATGATAAGGAGGAGTTTATAACTCTCAGTTGTGTAACACTTTAAATCTCAAACAGCATGTTCGTGTGTAAACAGTGTAATATCCTGTATGATATTGAAGTACAATCACAACAACAATAATTTCCCTCCCCCGAATAAATTCATGTGTTAATTAAGTAGAAAATTATTATTCTTTGATTGCAAAACAAAATCTTAAGAAAGTCAGTGTATTGAAGCATTAGCATATGGTTAGACGGTAGAAGATAAAACTAAACATTGAATTCAAAAACCAAAACTTTGTCACATACAGATTGCTGGCTATATGACTCAAGCCATGGTTATGATTGTACATTTACATGGCTTATCTTTAATTGTAGGCGACCTTATAGTTATGAATTTGATTAAATTAATTAATAAATTCATTAAATAGATTACAACGGTAACAACTAAATACAAATACAGTGAACTCGCGATAACGTGAACTAATTTTTACCAAGGCAGTTCACATTTTCGAGTTTGTTCACGTTATCGAGTACTAAAATTTAAAACAAAAAATGACCCTATCTAATATGAAAAAGAATATTTTAATATGTAATTAAAAATGCTAAACACTATTTAAAATTTTTTTTTTTTAATAATTAGTCAGAAACTCAGTAACCTAAAGCCAAAAATTATAACAAAGTTTTCACTTTTTTCTCAGTAGAAATCTACATCTTTAACAAAACATTGATGAAATCGGTTATAAAAATGTTACATGTCATCCATGCTGACTTGAAGAATTTGTAATTCACTGGATAAGTAAAGTTATTGAAACGTCGTGGATTTTTAGATTTTCCAAATACCAGTAAATTAAGTTAAGACCCCCAACGCATTTGAATAGCCCATGAAAGTTAGTCGTTTCTCCATCTTTGCGCCTGGAGCATTTCTCTCCAATGATCACACATATGTATGTTTTATCTGGCAACTGCTTCAAATATAACTCGCATTCATCAGCATTATAAAGTTGATCTTCACATAATTCTTCTATTTTTGCTTTTAACTTTTCCTTAAATGGGTCAACAAGTTGCGGCTGTGCAGAAAGCTTTTCTCCGGAAATTTTAAGAAGGCGAACACCAAACTTTTGCTTAAATGTTTGAAGCCATCCGTCACTGGCTTTAAACCCCCTATAATTTTCTTTAATTTAACCACTTACCGGCAGATTTTTAGTTTCGCGTGTGAAGGAATCACTTATAAAGACTTTTTCCATTCTTGGAAATTCAGATGCACGTATTGTTTTACGCTTTCCAGTATCATAAAGTCGGGGATTTCCCAATTTAAAAACAGATTAAAAGAATAAAAAAAGTGTTTACGTTTTCGCGAGTTCACTAGAGTGGTAGGTAGTAGACTACCTACTACTAACTTAATCACTTACTAATGAGTTTAAAGAGATACAATGTGTAGGTTTCTCTATTGAAAGCCTCTATAATGTATAAATTAACACAATAATTATGGTCAATAAAGGTGCTATAAAACAAACGCGTCTAAGCCTGTGAAGTTATTATTTACGCCCAATTTCAATTGCCCGTTAAGCGTGTATTTTGTATGACCAATAGATGACAACAATTTCATGACAATGATTGATGTCTTTAAATTCAATAAAAAACCCTAAGAAAAGAAGCAATAAAACAGACCAACAGGAATGAGAAAAGGAGAAAAATCCTTTGAAAATAATTTAAAATTCAAAAAATGCAAAGACTTTGAAGGGGAGAAGAAGAAGATGACAGAAAAACTGAGTGAGAAAAAAAATATTTCAACGTTAACACCTTAAGCCATAAAAATTGTCGTTTATGTTAATTAAAGACGAAAATGCACTGCAGTGAGTTTCAATACTTCAAATCCCAACCTAAAATAAAAGAGGTTGGCTATTTAAATTATAATCTGTTGAACCCCCAAATATTCAAGTTGCTTCATACTCTAAATGCGGATATAGTCTGCAAGTCGTAATTTCTTCAGCACAGGAACTACCCAAAGTTAGTTTGAATAAGGAAAAACTGTCTCATTTTTAAAGCTTCTCTAAACACATTTTCATTCATAGTTTAATAAAAACACGCGCATTATTTCTACTCCATGTTTCGTTTTCGGTTTTAAGTGTATAAAATGCGCATATGCTATGCGTAAAGGGTATCAATGCTTTTTCTTTATTGACATCCCATAAATCTGCAAATTCGTCTTATTGTGTGGTAAAAATGCGCCTTAGTGTTGCAGCCAAACGATATATTGTACTCCCCTCATACTCTATTTGGTATCCCTATAATGTCTCCCACAAGCCTATTGTTCTGATAAACCACAGAATGCTGCTCGACATCAACAATGCCTGGCGGAATCCTGGGATCCAGTAGTTCCACACAGGTTCCAAAAATGTGTTCCGTTGATTCTTTCTCATCGACATAGCATCCGCATGTTGTTCCACATTCTGAATAAATGTACCCTAAGTCTTCAGTGACCTGAGAACTGAGTGCCATTAACTAGTTGTATTGTTTCTTGATATTCTGATGCATGACTTAGATCTCCTTTTAAAGTAATTTCCCAATAACTTCATCTTGCTTTTAATACGAATTATCTTATCGCACCACAAGACTTTCCAAAGTTACTTTGTTACTATGTACATACATTTGAATTATTGTGTATACTGCCTTTAGTATCCATGATCGAATATGCTACGAAGCGATTAGAATTACCAGTATATATGGAATAAAACTTCTACCTAAGACTGCGAGACACGTATAACACTTTCCTCTTGGCAGTTGCCAAGAAATATTCACTGCCTTACAGAATCACTACTCCTAAGAGTGAGTGATCAAATGAGTGATTTCCGAAAGGTCTTTTCTATATGCTCCAGTTATGTTGTGTTTAAGGAACACAAAAACCCATAACGGGCCCAACAGTGCTTGTGTGTATCACATACATAATATCATTTTGGCTTCCCAAAGCTACCAGACATCAATCATCTTGAGCACTTTCGCAAGTATTCCAAGACCTTCTGCATTATTTCACTTCTTTCAAAATCAGATCTACAAAGCGGACAACTTTCTCGCTCTCCAGTATAGGTCTCTAGTGGGTTATTGTGTAAAGTTCAAGCATGGCATGGCATAGTTATTGTGCCTCTAATCCGTCAGTACGTAAACAACTGGCTACGTACGTACTCGTATATTATTATCTTTACTTCCCAATTCTTCTTCTCATCGTCTCTTATTTTTTTCTGTTATTGCATTTTTTTTTTTTTTGTTTCATGGTGTTGAACTGTGTACCACACTCATGAATACACTCTGACATGCAAACATCGATTCATTTCTTAAAGCCGATGAGGCAAGTTCATTATAAAATACCAATAAACTCTGTAAACAATCTGTTGAAGCAGGGTACTCCCTTCAAACAACTCAACTGCAAACCACAATTACGATCATTTTGCAAAATCGAAAATCGAACGAAAATCTTTTGACAATAGCACAGTAATTATTGACATCTGCAATTCTTTTGTCTTTGGAAAAAGAGAATCTCAGACACAGCAATTTTAGGTTCGCTTTAGAAAATTTTCAGCGAGCGATTATATAAGAAATTTAATTAATTTTTATTATTGCTTTTCGTTAGAATTTTTAAAGTATCACTGATGGTAAGTAACTAAATTAAATTTTTTGTGTGATATTAAAGACTTTAGTCACCTGATTCCATTCAGATGCTTTCAATATTGATATCTCATTGAAGTATTCGCCCCTAATTGGAAAGGAATAAACTGGGCAATCTATTACCAGAATAATTCTTTTTCATTTCAGCACGTAAGAGGATGTGAAATCTTTTCATATCAGTAGAGTTTCAAACTGCTCGTTATACTACCCAATACATACATTACCTAATTGGCCATTAGAACCCTTCAGTCAGGATTACGGTCTAGCTTCTCACACCATTCATGATGTGTGCGTTAATTTTATACGTGAGTGGCGAGACCTACAATTCAACGTAGTCTCCGAAAGACAGATTTTTGAGGAACTATTCGTGGCAATTTATTTACTCTCAGAATTTATGCCACAAATCTGCTGAGAAAGTCGACGAAGAAATATTTTTTTTTTTTTTCATCTTTCGTTCTGATGTCTGACCTGGGGCTTGAACTCAGGCCTTACGTTTAATAAGCCAACACACTACCTACTAGACTACGGCGACTTTTACTATCCAATAACGGTAGCATAACTAAGTCCAGCATAATAACTTTGAAAATATTTTATATAAATTTTATTTAACTTGACTTAAAATGTAGACTATAATTTAAACTATAAACAATGACTGTTATAAGGAAATAGAAAATATATGTCAATGCATACATACTATATATAGAGAAACTTCTTAGTAAATAACTAGAGTTTAAAAAATAAGTTTCTTATTAATTTATTACGGAGATTATTTTTTACATAAAAGTGTAGTAATGAAAATTTAAAGGACGGACAAACGGACGGACATACATATATACATACATACATATTAATAGTATATATAATGCACACAATTAAAAAAAAAATGTTGTTTGATTTTACAGAGGATTACAATTTGAGAATTTTCAACTACTGTACACAAATTCAACTAAATAAAAATACGAAAACAAAAATACATACATATGTACATAAATGAAAAATTTTAATTCAAATAAAAAAAATAAAAATATACAAGGTTTATAAATGTGATGATGGAGGTAAAAAAGTGTGCTAAAAATATATGAAAACATAAGAAAACATTTTTTTTTTTTTTTTATTATTTATTTTATTTGAAAATAAGAAAACATAAAAAAACAAAAGAAAATCATTGAATAATTCTAAACATTTCTAGATAAATTAACTAAATTATAATAAAAAATTATGATGTTGATGTTGTTATTTACAGCATAAGTCTGGAACGAGATTTCTTCATGCGCTGCGTGGCACCACCAAAACCATCACCATTGCATGACTTTGTTTTGGCACGATAGTGGCGATATACCTCATTGTAGGAGGGCTCTAACATGGGACGATAAGCATGAGGAGTGCAGTGTTCAATATGAGTTTCGAAGAACTCCTTGTAGCCGTTATGCAACAAATATATTTCGGGATAATCTAAGGCGGGATAAGCATTAGCGTTGCGCTCCCGATCGAAGTTGCGTAAAAATCGCGATAATTTTGGACCACGTTCTGATGAGAACTCACAATGAAATATTATAATATTGCGCTTGCTGCCAGATTCCTCGTTTCTGGTCTGTTGCTGTTCAGTCTTTTGTTTGGTCAAGAACTCTTCGATGATTTGTTCTTGAGTATATAAATTCTTTGCGCCAGTAATATGGCCACCCTCGTATTCGTAAGGATAACGGCAGTCGATGATTTTAAAGTTGGCTACTTTATCATCAAAGTCACCTTTTAAGAGACGAGCCACAGTTTCACTTGTAATAGATTTTAGATCACGATGACGTCCCTCGATGAGAGGTAAAACGTACGGTTTACTAAAATCCCCAATTAGATCGGGTTCGTCTTTGTTTTCGGAACGATTTAGAGCCGACATGATCTCAGCGTCGTTCATGGACATACTTTTGCGTAATATAGGGTGGGTTATCGTGCTATTTTTGCTGGTGCCTGCCAGCGCCAAGCATGAGGGGGAGTTGGCGGCAGGTGAAGTTTTGCTAGTACTGTTGCTGCCTATGAATGAGCCATCGAGATTCTTCTTTACGTCACCACGGTAGCGTTTTGTTTGTATCGGTGAGCAGGTGGTAGATGGTGGCTCGGGACGCTTAAAGCTGTAGTTGCCATTAAGACGAGAACTAAAAGGAGTGATATTGGCGGCATTAGCATTGCAGGCATTAACTGACTCTGGTGTCTTTGGCTGAAGCAATTGCGTATTTTCCATCATACTCAAACAACGTCTTACTTTAGGTCTACGCATTTCTGGTGTCTTAATGGGAGAATTTTTAATGGTTTGACCCCTAATCAAAGAACTTAAATCATTAGGCAAATTTAAAGCAGTCGATTGATCGGGCTGATTTTGACTGACATGGTCATCTTCGTAGAACGATATCTCTTCCATACCCATATCGGACAAGGAAGCATCGAAGTTCAAACGATTTGAAGATGGTTTACGTGTTGAACGTTGGACTTGAAAACTTGGATCCAAATTGTTTAAAGATTCTTTTTCGTCGTCTAATTTATCATTGTCAACAATATCGCCATTGGCATCACCATTCCAGTACTGGTCCTTTGCTGAGACTATTTTGGCATCTTCTTTATAACGTTGAGACCTTTTGGAAACGTTTGCGTTTCCTTTACGTCTTACTGGCGTTGTGCCTTCGTCATAACCGCAATCAGCAGCCGTAGATGATGAATCTTGCAAACTGTTCCCGCCGCACAAGGAAGTTTCATTTAAATTAATCGATATCTCCGTAATGGGAGACAAAATTCCCTGATTTACTTCCTGAAAATTACGTTTGGGACGCAATATGACCGGCGACTCAAAGTAGGCGTCCTCCAAATATGAATTGTCCAAACCTTTAAGGCGTTTACTGTGACGATTTTCGATTATGAAATCTTCACCATCGCTACCCAGAGAATTGTCATCCGATTCTGAATATCGTTCCGGTGCGCGTTTTAATGATTTCCATCCTTCGACATTAATATGACGATCAGGAATTAAAGAGGGGCTTAAGCTTGAGGATTCCATTCGAATTATTATATTCAAAATAAAAGACTTGATTTTGAAAATTTTTTTTTATCAATTTTTATAAGCACTTTTAATAACCGTTTCGGCCACTTTGAAGTCTAACAGATAACTAATACAGTAGTATTGATTTAGATGCCTTTTATAGACGTGCTGAGAAGCGAGGCCGTAATCCTGAGTGAAGGGTTGTAATGACCAATTATGTATGTATGTATGTTATATACGTGCTTACAAAAAAGGTAAGTTCACTTGAAGCTTCAAACTGCATTGTATTGTTGTTGTGAAGAAGAAAAGAACATATGGTTTATGGAACGCAGGTAACGAAATTAGAAAGTAATTTGATTTTCTTCGAACTCTTCTCAAACTATACGAAGGAGGACAGTTTTGCGAACACACTAACAAAAAAGGTGACCCTTTCGAATATTCAGGTACCAGAATTTTTCAATGTAGCCAGTGCACTTTTTTCAAACGACCGACCTTGGTATTTTTCGCACAAGTTTTTATGGTTTTGTAGCATATCATTACATATTGCAGGTACCTGGATATTTCAAAGGATTATATTTTATGGTCCTCAAATTGAATTAAATCTTTCCATAATGATATTTTCTGCCTAGTGAAATATTGCCATCCTTTGCAATGGGTAAAATTCACAGAATTTTCTTTGAATTTTTAAGTGAAATATTTCTATTATTCCGAAGAGTAATAAATGGAATCAAAAACCACAATATTTTGTAAACAATATTTGTTCGAACACTTACTTACTTACTTAATTGGCCATAACAACCCGTTTAACGGATTTCGGCCTGCCGCAACACATCCTTCCAGGCGCCTCTGCTTCTTGCGTGCCTACGCCAGTTGGTCACACCAATCGATGACAGGGCTTCCTCGATTTGGTCCTTCCAACGGATACAAGGTCGTCCTCTTCGCCGACTTCCGCAGATACCCGCATCAAATACTCGTCTCGCCGTAGCATCCTCATCCATTCGAACGACATGGCCGAGCCAGCGCAGCCGCTGGATGTTAATACGCTGTACAACGTCAATGTCGTTGAGGAGCTCATAGAGCTCACTGTTGAATCGGATACGGAAATCATCGCCAACACGCACTGGACCGAAGATCTTACGTAGGACTTTTCTCTCGAACACTCTCAAGGCCGCTGCATCAGTACTTAATAGGGTCCATGCCTCAGCGCCATAAAGAAGCACGGGTAGGATGAGTGTCTTGTAGAGTGTTAGTTTTGTCGCACGAGAGAGGTCTCTGCTACTCAATTGCCTATTGAGTCCATAGTAGCACCTGTTGGCAAGAGTGATCCTACGCTTGATCTCCAGACTGACATCATTTTTGGTGGTAACGGCGGAGCCAAGATAAATAAATTCCTTGACTGTTTCAAAAGTATAGTTATCGGCCGAAATCTGAGAATCAATACGCCGCACGTCTCTACTTGTCGATAACATATACTTTGTTTTGCCCTCATTTACTGCCATACCCATCTTGGTAGACTCCCGTTCAATAGCACTAAAGGCAGCAGTAACATCTCGCTTGGTACGCCCTATGATGTCAATGTCGTCAGCGTACGCAAGCAGCTGGACACTCTTTTGAAAAATAGTGCCGTTGCGATGCACTCCCGCCTTTCGCAGAACGCTCTCCATGACGAAGTTGAAGAGGTCGCATGATAAGGGATCGCCTTGTCTGAAACCTCGCACGGTATCAAAAGGTTCGGAGAGGTCCATTCCTACCTTGACGGAGCTGCAGGAGTTGCTCAACGTCATTCTGCATAGCCTTATCAGCTTCGCAGGTATACCGAGCTCAGACATTGCGGCAAAAACACGATCCCTTATGGGGCTATCGAAGGCTGCCTTATAGTCGACAAAAAGATGGTGTGTGTCGACTTGTTTCTCGTGGGTCTTTTCCAGGATTTGGCGTAGTGTGAAGATCTGGTCGATGTTGGACTTGCCAGGTCTGAAGCCGCTCTGATAAGGTCCAATCCGTGTTCAATGTGGCTTCAATCGTTCACACAATACGCCTGTAAGAACCTTATATGCGATATGGAGAAGACTTATACCCCTGTAGTTGGCGCATATCGTAGGGTCTTCCTTTTTCAGGACAGGACAGAGGACACTGAGGTTCCAGTCGTTGGGCATACTTTCCTCTAGCCATATTTTGTAAATAAGCTGGTGCATGCGCCCTACCAACTCATTACATCCGGTCTTAAACAATTCAGCAGGGAGGCCATCAGGACCCGCCGCTTTATTGTTTTTAAGACGCATTATCGCGTCTTTGACCTCTTCATGGCTAGGCGGCGGAATCTCCACGCCGTCATCATCGATTGGGTTCGGAACATCATCTCTAAAGGCGGAATTGGTGTCGTCATCGCCTTGTAGCAGAGAAGAGAAGTGCTTCCTCCATAACCTCAGCACCCCTTGCGGATCTGTTACCAAGTTTCCGTTTTCGTCTTTGCAGGAAGACGCTCCGGGCTTATAACCCTCGGTTAGACGCTTAACCTTTTGATAGAATTTTCGAGCGTCATTCCTGCATTTATACACCTTGATTTCCTCACGCTCACGCCTTTCCTGCTCCCTCTTCTTGCGTCTGAAAAGGCGTCTCTCATCCCTTCTCCTCTCTCTATAGTTCTCGACAATGGCTCGCGTTGCGGCTGACTGCAGCGTTTTCTTGTATGCGGCGTTTTTCGCTGCAGCAGCCTCGCGACACTCCTCGTCGTACCATTGATTTCGTTGGGGTGGGCGCTCGAAACCAAGGACTGTTTCCGCAGTAGTGCGCAAGGAGTGGGAGATGTTGGCCCACAGTCCTCCAATGTCGTTGAGATTAGAGAGGGAATGACGGAGCTTGTCGGAGAGTTGAGCGGAGAACGCCTCAGCTGTCCTTTGTGATCGCAGCTTCTTGACGTCCAGCTTTCGCAATGTACTAGAGCGCGCAGACCTCTCTCTCTCTCTCGAAACTTGGCTGCGACAAGGTAGTGGTCAGAGTCGATGTTTGGACCTCTGAACGTACGCACATCTAGTACACTGGATACGTGCCTTCCGTCAATCACAATATGATCGATTTGGTTGGACGTAGATCGATCAGGGGACATCCAAGTTGCCTTGTAGATATCGAGGTGTTGAAACCTGGTGCTACATACTACCATGTTACGTGCCGCGGCGAATTCGATCAGCCTCATACCATTCGGGGTAGTGTTCTCGTGGACGTGTCCGACAGTGGGGCCAAAGATACCTTCCCGCCCGACCCTCGCATTAAAATCCCCGAGGACGATTTTGGCGTCATGGGCCGGGCACTTATCGTATACGTCCTCGAGTTTAGCATAAAAGGCATCTTTAGTCACATCGTCCTTTTCTTCCGTCGGGGCATGAGCACAAATAAGGCTGATGTTGTAAAATTTTGCCTTGATGCGGATTGTGGCTATCCTTTCGTTCACAGGTGTGAACCCAGAGACAAGGTGGCGAAGTCTTTTAATAACCACAAATCCGCATCCGAATTCGTGCTTATCAACCTGGCAGCTGTAATACATATCGCAAGATGCCAGCCTTTTGCATCCTTGCCCTATCCATCGCATTTCCTGGATGGCAGTGATGTCCGTCCTACATTTCATGAGGGCATCCGCCAGCTGGGCGGATGAATACAGCTAGACAAGGATCGTCCTGGTGGTCGCCACGTTGGCCACAGTCAGAAACTTTACCTTGTTTGCATGCATCCCATCCCTCCCTTGTTCGAACACTGCTTGAAACAATAATTACTAACAATTTTCCTCTGGCTTATACACATCCTTCTCACAAATACACCCACATTTTTATCATATAAAACCTTTAAGCAGTTCTTTACAAAGTAAAACAGCACAGCAAATAAAACAGCAAAAGCACAAGAGAAACCACAAGATCTGAAACGCTGTAAGCAATAGTGATCGTTTTGAAATTAAAAACTGTGCTTTACTGCGTTAGTAGAAAATATTTCACTGTACCACTACAGCTAATGAGTTTATTTTTGTTTTTTGACTGTGCTGTTTGCTTTTGCTTTGGGTACAATTGCTGAAAAACTGTAAGCACAGCAGAAATTTAGGTGCTTTTGCTAATTTCAAGCAAGCAATACAAACCCTGTACCTACATGCCGACTCTATACTTTCAGTGATTGAGTGGTGTTTGATATTATATCTGGAATAGGATGGTAAGTCATATCGAATGGTGCACTTATTGCACCTTGCAGCAGTGTAATTACTCTTGGTGTTAATCAGAAATAAATTGATGATTTAATAAAATTGGTAGATTCAACATACATGCGATCACTTAAATGTAATTGTGAAGCGATTTCCCGATCTGTGGTAGGAGCGATCATGAGTTAAGTCTCAATTTTCTTTGGCTTTCGAATCTCTAACTGACGTTAAGCAGATGTAAAGAATTCTGTCTTGCGTCAGATGCATCTTGCATCTAATATGAGTGGCATACATACATACATAATTGGCCATTACAACCCTTCAGTCAGGATTACGGCTTAGCTTCTCACATTACTCATGTTGCGCGACTTAATTTTATACTTGAGTAGCGGGACCTACAGTTTAATGTCGACTCCGAACTACGGATTTTTTTGAGAAACTTTTTCATGGCTGGTTTATTTACTCTCAGAGTTTTTGCAAGAAATCTGGTGACAGGAAGTCGCCGAAGAAATATTTTTTTTATATTTCGTATTGATGTCTGGCCTGGGGCTCGAACCCGGGGACATGAGTGGCAACAAAATTTAAATAAAATCGTTGACTGAATGGAGAACGAAGAAAACAAATTTAACAACATTTTTAATACTAAATCTTCTCTTTTTCCTTTGCCCCTTTTTTCATCCTTTTATCATATATGAAGGGTCATATGGATCAATAGATCTGTGGGCGAAGACTTGATACTTTGAATACAGTGATGTGCCACCCTAACAACCTAACCTAACTTTAACACCGAATTCTTATTTCCAAAATATTGTAATAAAAATTCGCACATAAATTGCCGACATACTATGAAATGTTAATAAAAAATTGATTCAATTGGGTTACGTTGTGTTGACTGCCAGCCAGCCCGTCTCCTTGTTTACCGGTGTGACATACGCCCATGCTGTCCTAAATGGCTTAGTAATAGCTGCTAAAGCGTACGATGTTTGTTTTAGGCGGAGTAATTAATTTCCTTCATATCCCGTTCTCTCTCTTTCTCTCTTTTGCTCCGTATCTGTGGCAAATAGTGATTATTTTGGCGCCTCTTAATGGAAATTACATTTTATGAGTATGTATACCGTACGATAATCTTTCAATACTGCAGCTCTTCGTATATGCGACATTTGTTGTAGGCAACAACAAAATTCCCTTTATTATGCATAATTTAATAATAATAATCAGCTTTTTTATGCGTTAAAACTAGTGCCACACATAAATTGTCTGCCAAATTGTATCTCACATCAAGTAACTCACTATCCAACCAAACCTCAACTTTAGAATGCAGTCTCAATAACCATACATACAACGAGTACGCACGGTCAAGCATTTATGCATATATAAATAGTGATAGTTATAGCGGGAGAGCTGCCAAGAGGAGATAGTTTGTGAATTTTTTTAGGTATTTTCACTATTGTTTTTATTTCGTTGGAGAAGCTAGTGAGTTGATTTAATTGCTTTGAGTTTAAATGATGATTTTTTAATTATTTTTTAATAAATTGATCAGGGTTGCTAAGTTGCTTTAAAACTGAAAAGCAATGGCTCAATAATAATAAAGTTGTGGTATATGTGCAATGGATAACAGCAGCTGTACGTGCTATCGTTCCTGTCTAAATAACATAAAAGGGCTATCGAGAACAAAGACAGCAGGTAAAGACCAAATATTATTGTAAAGTTAGTGAAAAGTACCGACTTTAAAGATTAAAAGTGGAGAGGATTTATTCTCCTTAACAGCATATGCAACATATGACCAGACTTTGAATTAAAATGGAGAAATAACTGCGAGCGGTTTCTGGTTTCACATTATAATAGAATAATCTAAAGAAAGTCGAGCTTTATTTATCGCTCAACTGACTGTTATACAGAGTATAGGTTGATCGTTTGTTTCCATTATTTATTTATATTCCATTTATACAATTCCATTTATTGAATTCAATACTTCTCCTTTCTTTCCCACTTCTGTGTGATATATTCCCAGAAAGAATCTTTCGCGATACATTAGGGACTGTAAAGGAAGGTATTAAAGCAAATTGTGTAACCCGATATGTCAGATTAAACATTAAGCTCTTCTCCGTTTAAATTTAAATAAAACAAAGATATCATCGTGATTTTTTTTTGCTTCTTTCAATGGACCACATCCAAATTTTCCAACAGTTAAGAATTTTAGCGCTTAATTTAGCTCTGAGGATCGCTGTGGTATGTAGCTTATAAGATTAATCCTTTGAGTTCAGAAAACCCAACAAAAAAGTCTTACAGAGTCAAATTCCACGATCTTGGTGGTCATTTCATATCACCTCTACCTGAGAGGACCTTGCCCTCAAATCGGCTGTGCAGAACTTCCAATATTATATGAGCTGTACGGCGCGGAACACTGTCCTGTTGAAACCACATATCGTGTCCAGGCGACCCTGACAGATATGAACTGTTCTGTTATGTGTTCATATTGAAAAGATCCAATACGAACAAACAGGAAGCATTTGACATATAGATTGATGAATCGCTCATGTTACCAATGAACAATGCCACGGAGAGTGAATACCATTTAGATTCATCTCGTAATGAAATAAGTTAGATCTGGGCTACTATCGTGTAAAAATTATAAAATACTTACTTTACTTTTGCAGAATTACTTGCAAGTAAATAAGAATAAATCAACATTTTCCACATTTGAATTTACTACCTCTGGTAACTCTATTTTTGTACGAAATTGTTTGTCTTTTTTCTCTCTCTATAAGTATATATGTGAGTTTTGATCGCGACCGTGATGTGTGATCGACGTATTACGGAGATCCAATCAATTACTTTGCGACATATTGAAAACCTTTTTGAAATAAATACCTTTCTTTGTTGTTACCAAAGACAAAACAAATAAATAATAATAATAAAAAAAAAACCGAAAATTAAAAATTATTTAAATGAGTGAGCAAAATGCTCTTAACTCATATAACAACACCAACGAAAAAACAAAATCGAATGTCAATAATAATTTGGGTTTAAATAATACAAATTGCGAAAGTGAAAAAAAAAGAAAAAAGCAAAACATGAACAACAACAGTACTGCAAAACATTTTAAAACAAATTACTACTCAGTGCTTGATTGCGAAAACGATGATCAATGTAATCCAGAATGGATAAAAAAATTTGAAAAGCATGTTTACGAAAATAACAATAAAAAAAAATGAACAAAAATCTCATTCAGCTACAAATTATAACAACAATGCATCAAAAGTAATTACTGAGAATGCAGTAATTAGTATAGACAAATGCAAAAATAAAAAAGTACCACCAATAAACATTTTTGATATCGAATCAAAACAACTAATTGAATTCATAAGAAATGGTCTTAAAATTAATGAATTTAAAATAAAAGAATATAGAAATAAGAAATTACTGTTTATGAATTCTATTCAGGACTTTCAAAGGGTTAAGGTTTACCTAGAAAAAACTAAATCAAAGTTTTTTACTTTCACGCCCAAAGAATTAAAAATAAAAACGTATTTATTAAAAGGAATAGATAGTAATGTAGATCCTGATGATATCTTAGTTGAACTTTTAAAGTTTGATAGTGAAGATTTGAAGATCATAAAAGTTACTCCTTTTTCAACAAAATCATCTATTGAAAAAGGAATAAAACTCCCAATGTTTTTAGTACAAGTTTCACCCGAAACTAACGTAAATAAATTGAAGAATATTCGAACATTATTATATCGCAAAATAAAATGGGAACAAGTCAGAAGGCCTGAAATATCTCAATGCCGCAACTGTCAAGGATTTTTCCATAGTGCTGCTAACTGTTATCTTCCCAGACGTTGTGTCAAATGCAACATGAACCACGAAAAAGGAAAATGTCCTATAGAAAAAGTTCCGTTTGAAGAGAAAGACAAACTATTCTGTGTTTTATGCAACAAGTATGGGCATCCTGCATCTTACAAAGGATGTGAGAAATACAAATTACTTAAACAAAAATTAGTATCAAAGAAAAAAGAAACACAAATAAATAAAAATTTCAATACGAATGTTTTTTCTAATAATGAGCTATCATTTGCAAGTGTTGTCAAGGGAAATAATAATTCTAATATGAATATAAATAATTTAGATAATAGAAACCCATTTTTACAAGAAATCAGGAATTTTATGATAAATATAAATAACCAAATATCAGAATTTCAAAGACAACTTAATATTCAAGTATCAAGAATAGATACAATATTCTCTATGCTCGACGTATAATGGACACAAACAGACAAATAAACACAATTTCAAAAAAACTTAAAATAATACATGTTAATGTCAATTCTCTAATAAGAATTAGTAGAAGATACGATATTTACCATTTTATTTCAAAACACAATCCAGATATATTACTGCTTAACGAGACTAAACTTAATTCTAAACACAAAATACAATTTGAAAACTACAACATAATAAGAAATGATAGAAGAGGCGGTACACAAGCAGGTGGAACGGCTATATTGATAAAAAGTAATTTAAAACATACATTTTACACCAATAGTGTTATCAATTCCTTTAAAATCTTAGAAAGCTGCATAATTAAGCTCCATCTGGCTCCAAATAAAACATTATATATAATTTCAGCATATTACCCTTCTGGTAATAACAATATCCATTTCAAGAAAGAACTCTCTGATTTATTTGAACAATTATTATATTTTAGCGGGAGATCTTAATGCCAAATATACAGACTGGGGCAACGATAATAATAATCAGAAAGGAAAACTTTTAAACGATTGGCTAATTGATAACGAAATAACATTTGAATGTAAATTATATGCTACATGTTTTCCATCATATCCACGTTCAGGCTCATACTTAGACATCTGCTTATCAGACTGTAGATTACATATTGCTACAGAAAATAACACGGTTAACTCTTTAAAAAATTTGCAGTATGATAGCCATCATGAAGCAGTAGAAATAATTGCATCTATGAATAGCGAAATGGAAAATTTCACATTACTATTACAGAAGGATAAATTTAATTTTAATTATAAAATAACAAACTGGGAAAAATTTCAAAATAAATTAGAACAGAAAGTCAAACAAGATACACTGATTAGCAACAATCGAAATCTTACAAACAATGAAATTGATTATCACATAGATAGGCTAAATAACATAATTACCACAACAATTGACGAAATAATACCAAAGTGTAAAACAGATAATACATTCCAAAAAATAACTAACTCAACAATTACAATGTTATATAGAGAAAAAAGCAGAATAATCAATGTTATCAAAAGACACAATAGATTAGAACAAACAGTAACTGAAGAAAATATTATGATAGCTAAAACTAAAATTAATTTAATAAAAAAACAAATAAATGACAATTTTTATACCATAATTAATAACAATATTAAAGAAAAACTAACAACTATTGACCCCAAAGACTCCGTAAATATGTTCAGACAAATTAAGAAAAATTTTAAAAAATATACACCATTAAACTTAGAGAAGTTAAAAATTCCTGAAAACTCAGAAACATTATTAAATAATGCGGGAATAAATCCACGACACCTTATGAAGGATAATTTTAATAATTATGTCATAAATGAACAAATTCTAAACACTATTGGAGCTTTCTTCGAATCAATTCATTCAAGTAAAAATATAATACCATATAACGCAATTCATCAGCAAGTCACTGAAACATTTAATACTTTCATTGAAAGAAAACAAACATTTGAAAATGAAAATAATACATTTGTCAGTTTTAATGAAACATTACTATCAGATAATATTAACGAAACACAAACACAAAACTATTTCATTACTAAATCTGGTCTAAAATACATCTTTTCAAATTTAAGAAATAAATTATCTTCAGGTATTGATAATATTCCAAATATTGTTCTCAAAAATATTCCTCAAATACTAATCAATGAATACTGCAAGTTATTTAACAATATGCTAAATAATTCATATTTTCCTCATAAGTGGAAAACAGCAAAAACCGTGCTTTTGCCTAAAAAGGAAAAGGAACCTGATAGCCCACAGAATTTACGCCCAATAAGTCTGTTACCCAATATAAGTAAAATATTTGAAATATGTATAAACAGGAATCTTGATCAATTTTGTAAATCCAATGATATCAAAAATGATAAACAATTTGGATTCAAGTATAGACATTCTACTATCAATGCTATACACAAGGTAATTTCTGATATCAAATGGAATTGGCATAAGAGTAATAGTACTGGAGCCTGTCTAATTGACATGGAAAAGGCATTTGACAGCGTGTGGATCGCCGGTCTTATATACAAATTAATTAAACTTGAACTTCCAATAAATCAAATTATATTGATATACAATATGATAAGTGAGAAAAAATTTATAATACACTACAAAAATACTAAGAGTAGTAGAGAATTTAAAATCATCAACGGCTTTCAACAAGGTACTGTTAACTCTCCCACTCTATTTAATTTATACATACTGGATTTGCTAAATCATATTGACAACATAATTTCATTTGCTGATGATATCATAATATATCACCCAGATAACAAGATAGAAAAAATCAATAAAAGTCTTCAAAACAAATACAATATAGTCGAACGCTATGCAATTAATTGGAATATAAAAATAAATACTCGAAAATGCGAAACAATTCTGTTTAGACCGCCTGTAAATAGATGCAATTATAATATAAGAACAAATTGGAAATCGTTTGGAATAAAATCTCTCCTAACAAATTCCAAAATTGATAATAAGAATGTGTTTAAATATTTAGGTTTACACCTAGACAAATTTTTATACTTTAATCATCACATAAAAGAAACAATTACAAAAGCAAGGAAAGCCTTCTATATGTATGCACCTTTATTTCGTTCTAAATATATAAAACCTAGAGTTAAAATAATTATGTACCAAGCCTTAATTAGACCGATTTTGACTTACGGTTGTGCTATTTGGTTTAATATATCCCCGTCGGTCATGGAGAAAATAAGAATTTTTGAAAGAAAGTGTTTAAGAGCATGCACATCATTATACAGATCGCCTGAAACTGAATACTTAAAATACATACCAAACAAAAAATTATATAATGCGGCAAATATAATAAGAATAGATAACTTTATAATTAAATTAATAAGAAATAATATTCTAAGATGTTCACAATGCATTGGAAACAATCTAATATTGGCACCATACTATACGGATTACAAATATCTATCAAAGTCCTTAGAAACAGGATTTGTTCCCCCCGAAGCATTTGTATATATTGATTATAAAAATATGCTACAGAATGAGAATGGAATTCCAATATTTTATCATAATTATAGACGTGCTAATGACAAAAAAATGAATTGTAATTTACAGCAATTGGATATGAGATACAGTACAAGTATATCAAGCAAAGATTCAAAATTAGTTAAAAGTACAAGAGCCAAGAAATTCTGGTGGTTATTTACATAATGTATATTCTATTTTCTTTTTACTCCCCTGACAAACCCTTACAAACTACTTAGATAATAAGGCAGTGTTTTTTATTTCCCTAATTGTAGAAATATTTTCATTGCATTATAATGTGTATATATATGTATATATTGATGATTAGTATACATGAAATATGAACTAATTTTATTTTTGATCAAAACAAATTTTATTGTATAAATAATACTAGAGTGCCCTGTAAGGGACATTGTATATACAAAAATATTATTGTTAACTAGTGTTTATTATAGTATGTAAATATAATATATTTCGGAATAAATAGACAAAAAAAAAAAAAAAAAAAAATAAGTATATATGTAGATATAATGACCAGCTTATTACTTGAAAGTCAACGGTGTTACAAAATATACTTTTCAGCTAAAATCAGCTTTTAAATCATTTATGCCGGCCAAACCAACAGAAACACTCGGGCAACTTAAAAGCCTTAGAAGCCAGCCAGTGTTAATTGTGCAGCAAACTGTCTGTCTTACCAACTGAATTGGTTGACTAGTGACAGCCTATTTGGGCTTAAGTTGTACCTTTTTACAATTTTTATTTATTTATTTTTTTATGCAGTTTTTAAAACAAGCATGTAGCAACTATAATCGATTTGGCGCCCTACTACCCTCTGTTCCATTCCTAGGTAACAACGTTGATTTTGCTCACGTTTAATTTTGTATGAAACGTTTGTTATTGTTTTTATTTTCGAGAGACAGAGAGAGAATTTTTCTTACAAACCTACAACCATACAGGCATGCAGACACTCAAAGCAAATATTTTACAGCCCATAGTCCGTAGACCCGGCTAAAAATGCAAATCCGTTATAATCGGTATGTGGCTTACATGTACAGAATAGCCTGGTTCGTATTTAATGTTGTAATTTTAAATGTATCACTACCGCCGAGTGAGAAGCGTAAGGTTGCGAGTATGCACATGTGTTTGTGTCTATCTGTGTGTATGTCCTTTGATACATATGATGTGTTTAGTGCATTGTGTATTGCTGCTGCTGGGACGCCTGCATGTTGAAATATTCAAGCAGTGACAATGGTTTGTTATGCCTTAAAGCAGTTGTATTTAAGCGCGTTGCAAATTGCAAAATTTTTGTAATCAATTTTTGGTGGCATTTAAATGTTAATGCAACACAATCTCACCTTTGTTCTTCTGTCCTGCTCTACACTATTCTGATTGCTTATAAATACCACCATTTCAGTTTGCGTGGCTTTCCTACTTTTTATAGTTAAAACTTTAGTTGGTGCTGCTAAGAAGCAATTCTAAGCTTTGAATGAGTTTAGAATTTGAGGCATTAACAGATGTGAACTTTCAACACAAGTGATTAAGTTTTTGTGCGCTGGGAAAATATTTGATTTTACAATAGAGAACATGGCATCATATCTGGGGAATTGGAAAGTTGGTTAATGTGCATATAATGTTTGGAAATTTTTCTATCGCAGTAAATAAATGGGATAAGAAGAATTAGAATTTAACTTCAGAATGGCATTGAAGGAAAGTTGTTCGATTTCGAAAGCAAAACCTGATTTGCATGAAGTTCTGTTTCAATCAATTGAAAGAATTCCACTTAAGAATATCGATTGGTTACTGAAGCTTTTCCTGAATATGATTCAAAAATAGAATTCCACATGCGAGAGACAATTTTTTCGATTCATAAATGATGCTTTTGACAAACCAAACATAGATCGCCCTGATCAGCCAAAATCGTTCGAAGATTATAATGAATTGAAGATATTACTCTGTGAAATTTGTTGTTAAATTCAGGAAGAACATGCGAAATCACTAGGAGTCAGAATAAGGTTGCCAGTAGCAATCGAAATCAAAGAAAAACGTTACCACACAAACTGTCGAGAGGGGTTGGAATATAGATTTGCATGTTCGAAATGCTGCTTATAAATTACAGAAACAAAACATAAATTATGGTCCGTTATGACAATAGGCAGGTTGCGCAAAGCCGAATATCCATGGCGTCAATTATTTAAACAAGAGTACCGAAGATTCTTAATTATATTTTGCCAGGAAAATGGAAAACCATATAACGATTGTTATAATAAGTTAACACGATGACAGTGTTTCATTATAACCCAGATATGCCGACGGGCAAACTAGTGGACCAATCTTCGTGGCGATTATATTATATATACATATATATACATATAAAAGTTTTTTTTATCTTTTCGAGACCAACGTGAAATATTTTTGCCTGGTCCAACTGGATGGACGTTTGCTGTACCCCTAACTTTTTCGAACTTTTCTGTTTTATCAAGACTGTTGTTATTCACAAAGTGCATCCCTTCTCATTGCGTTCGACACAAAAGAATGATGAATAACCCTATCTTTTGGCAATACGTTCGGCGTCTCGAAAGACACCTAGTAGCATAATTCCAATAAGGATGTCGCAATAATTTTGCGAAAACTCTTCATCACTTTCCTCTAAGGCATTTATTACCTCATTCAGTGTTAAAAAACTGAGTAAAAAAAATTTTCGCTTTCACCATTTTTACACACTAATGCCGAACGTACTACATGTAGTACGTCATCAAATACATCAGCTAAAATCACACATATACATATATATTTTTTACATATAATTTTGTTACGTATTTATTTTTACATCTATTCTAATTAAAAAAACATAGAAGCGCGACAACAATAAAATATGCATATGCAACTTTTTCTTACAAATTACGTGTCATCTTCGGACTTTTACCAATTTCATAAAACTGAAATCTCTGGTTCAAAAAACTACTCATAAGCAATTACCCTAGACAAAATTTATCTAGGCATGATTTGTTGACTGTTATATTCTGTAGCACAACAACAAATAGTTTTGAAAATTTAAAACACAGTAAACTCAGAAACCTGAACTTAACAGGTGTACTACATGTAGTACGGTCGGCATATCTGGGATAAACTTCAAAAATTTTTCAAAAATCTTGAGTTTTTAAGTTATAAACTCCATTCTGAACAGATTACTTAGCGGAATGTTATCCAACCTAAGACAACTATGGTTAGTCGTACTTCCTATAGTAGAAATATATATATATTCTATATATGTACAGATTCCGCGGAATACCGCGGAGTACTGCGGTATGCAGTAGGTTGGGTAGGAAGAAATTCTTGATACTCTACACAGTTTCAAAGCGTGGTCCTGCGGTACTCCTGACTTTTACTATCAATATAATCAAATGGTTGGAATTCCTTTAGAAAGCGTTTAAGCCAAGATCCCTTCAAAAAATCTTGCATAAAGTGGATTGACCTAATTATAAACAACAACATATTATTGTATGATTTGGATCTTCTTTAATGCTTTCCTGTATAGCGATTACAACTTCTTCAGTATGCACTATTCGACTGAATGTCCATTAGCAGTAAAAGTAAACGTGGTCCGTAAAGGATTCATTGCGATTCGAATTAACTCCTCTAAAAGACAATTATGAACGCCATAAAACAGATGAATTAGATGACAAGTTTGCCAAAAAATCCTTCAATATGCTAGCGTTGTGCTGGTGTAAGTTTATCTGAAATGTCAAGACGAACTAAACAGCAAACAGCTGTTAAATGGTTTGTCAAATAAAGTAGAGTTTCTAATAAAAATTTATGAATCTCTAAAAGAAAACATCTTATTACATATGATAGCAGTCTGTGCTTACATCCCCAATATGTTACTCTCCCCATTGTATGTAAAATTTGTGGATATAATTTACAGAGTTTTTATTCGTTCCAAAAGAGCGATAATTACTGTAACAATGTACAATGGGTCAATTCAACCTCCGATTACTGTACTTGTCACAGTTGATAAGTACACGTCCTCTAACCTACTGTAACAATATTTATTTTAATTACACAAAATAAATCAATTTTCATTAATTAATTTTTTTTTTATTTTCTATTTCCAGATTCTAATGTTAACGGTAAGTTTTCCATTTTTTTAATTTTTCTATAATTTTATGACTGCAATATTATTTAAGAAATCACTTTGATAAGTACACGTCCTCTAACCTACTGTAACAATATTTATTTTAATTACACAAAATAAATCAATTTGCTTTAATTAATTTTTTTTTTATTTTCTATTTCCAGATTCTAATGTTAACGGTAAGTTTTCCATTTTTTTAATTTTTCTATAATTTTATGACTGCAATATTATTTAAGAAATCACTTTTTTTTCGATTTTTTCTTTCAACATTTTACTTAACCATTACATGTAAATGTATTACCCCCTCCTCTTCTCCTGATCAAGTTGCTACAATCTTTGAGCAGCTGTAGTTACACCATTTTCACTCGCTCTACTCGATCATTAGATAAAACGTGACTCTTTTCGGCAAATGTGTGTGGGGAATGCAGCGCTTACATCTGAGTTTTAATTTATGCATGTGTTTCGTTAAGTGACATTTTCAACATGAACATGAACGAGAGACACATGCGACCATAAAAAGACGTCAACAAAAACAACGACAACTACATTAAATTACCATTAACGATTTAATTTCGATTCTGCACAAAAAAAAAAGTTCAAAAACCACAGAAAAAATTAAAATGTTTGCGACAACCAAAAAATATTTAAACAAAATGAAAAACGTGTGACAAATAAAATGTTTGTTAATGATTAAAAAATCAAAAACAGAAATCGAATAATAAACATGTACCAATAAATGTATTAGTACACCTTACAAGCGAAAAGAGAACAAAAAACCAAACACGCACAACAACCAGTGATTATTTGTTAATAAATTGGACAGCGACTTTAAGGATTGCAGATTTAAAAGTTTCCCTTGATACAGAATCATTTTAAACAATTTTCTCAAATATTCGTTTTTCATTACCTCTATTGGGCAAATACTATTGCCCCAAAGAGTCTCCAGAAGACTTGATTTTCTACAGTTCTTTTTGCTCCTTGCCATTTTAGTTCGCACTGTCATAGTTCTATGCGTATTGTATGTTTCCAGTTGTTCCTTAGTCGACCCCGATCTTCTAAACCTAGAAATACCACTCTAGCGCCGTCCTTGTTATAATATAAAGCTTTCCTTTGATACTATGCCGATATCACCGCCAATTTCTTTGTCTATGTTGTTTATTGTTTGGGCCAAAATATCTCACAAATCACTGTAAGATGTCCTTATTCATATACCCGTAGTATTTGTATCTAAACCGATTTATTTTTGTACAAGAGTAGAGTTCACTCATGTCTTGAGTATTCTAAGCGTGGTTTATCTGAATATATGTGAACTTCTCCATACAGAACAATGAACAATGTTCGCTTTGTGAAGCCAACTATTTCCATCAGCCTATAAGACCTCATCGTTGGTCGGTATACATCCAAGATAGCAGACGGGACAAATACGTGTTAGTCGGGTTGGCTTTGCAGTATAGCTTTCTCTATGCTTACTTGCTTTACATAATTAGTCATTTCAACCCATTAGTCAGGATTAGAGCCTAGCTTCTCACTTATGTTGTATGTGTTGAATTTTGATTCACTACTGCCGAAATGTACAGGTTAACATCAACTCCGACCGATAGGTTTCAGAAAATTTTCATTGCAATTTTATTTATTCCTAGAGTTTTGCCAGACGACTGCTGATGTTTAATTTTGAACTGGGTTTTGAAACATGGACTCTCGTCTAATGAGCCAACACAATACCAACTGGTATATTGCGACTTCGGTAGCAGTGGCTTTTGTGTATGAAAAATCGTCTTACCCAGCGGAAATTTGTCACAGTCAGTGCATTAAAAACACAGTCATCATGCTTAAAATAATAGTTATTGCCATTCTAAACTGTCACTTTAATTAAGTCTATGCAACCTAACTTACCTAACTATTTGATACCAGATAATTACGTTGATTCCTTTTCACACAGTTCATTAATTTTCCCCAGGCGCCACAATTAATTTCTTATAGAGATCACCTAGGATCGACTGATTTGCCAATAGATTTTCGCTATTCGGAAACGACTAAAACCTGAAGTGAAATGCTGTCACAGCGCATAGGTGAGGAAGCTTCCCGTGGATTTAGATTCAGATAAAGAAGTTGAACAGTAAGCCTTTCTAGTTGACTTTCTCAAAACATCAGGGAAACCTATTTAGTGAGTAATGATAATTAATACCCGTTCATATCTCAATTAGTAGTATAGTAGGGGCTTGTTTTTTTGATCTATACTATTCAGACCACTTAGAGTAGCGATAATAAATAAACTAGGGAGTCTTTATAAACAATTTGTAATGCAACTGAGGCGGCTAAATTAGGTCACGAACCCCCCCAACCGACTGTTAGCTAGCAATCATAGGCTCCCGCAGATCTGCTTTAGTCCGACCCTTCATCCCTAGATATGCATAGGGTGTGTATCTAACTAAACTCCGGTGACATCTTCCTGTGTACCATACCCTATAAATAATATGACATTCCATTACATAATAATAAATATGGCACTTGTGTTTATTACCTACAATCTAGAGATGTCATTGTTCCATACACAACTGTGTGTGAACCTTACATATCCATAATATGGCGATGTCATTATACTACGGTACCTTTCATAACATCTGGAGATTGTCATTACATGTGTGTACATTACATAATATAAATAAATTACCGGCTTTAGGAGCCGGTTCAGAAGAGTTTTTACAATTAATCATGTTTACAGTTTAAGAATTCTTTAATCAACGATGCCGTCTATTTTATCTCTTTAGACAACTCTATGTAAAGAGACCAACTCTTAACTTCTTTGTGAACGCATTAAAAAATGCAAGGCTCCACAAAATTATAGAGCGATCTCATGTTAAATAAAAAGTCATAATTCCATCAATAGTATTGAGTGCTGCAAATCTTAATTATTTTTCTAATTAGTTTGGCTTTTAGAGTTGGAGCTACTATTACTTCATTCTTTTTTACAGCCTTAAGATTCAGCAAGTATTCGGGCAACGGTACACAATTATCTTCTCCTTCACTTTCACTTTCATATCCATATTCGCTAATTGATAGTCACGTTATTGCTAAAGTTTTTTAAAATTTTTTATTCCTTTAATGCTCTGACCGAATTATTATTAACATTTTCTCAATTTTTTTTTTGCCTTTTTGCAATAAACGTTGTTCAGTTAAGTTTACGAGAAACAACAGCAACAATAACAATAATTGCATTAATACTTCTCGCATAAATTCATTACAAAATTTTTAATTCAAATTGAAATAAATTTTGTACAATGGGTCAATTCGACCTCCGGGTACTGTACTTGTCACAGTTGACAAGTACACGTCCTCTAACCTTGAAATAAATTGTCATTTTGCTTTCGATTTTGGTAAAACTTTCCCTTCCCTGCATTTTCTTAAACATGAAAATCAGATTTTAACACTTAAACACGTACTTTCACAATCAAAATGAACCCCCTTTGGAACTCGAAATTTTAACAGGATTGATATACAAAGGATGAGCAGGGTAAAAGCAGAAGACACAGGACGTTTATGAGTTTATACAACCACTTTCTAACAAAGAGAAAGATAAGGAAACAAGATTTTCAGCTGGGCTTACCATGATTTCGACTCTACTTCAGTTGCAATTAAAAATCATATGTTGAACATAATCATCTTTTATGTTGTAATCTTAGAAACAGAATTTCCAATGTTAAATGGAATCATTCAAGGACAAGAAAGCATTTAAATCTAAGGATTTATATGAAAAAGGCAGTAAATTTAAAAATTCAAAAATTCTTTTTACACAAGACCATCATAAAAATCAATTTTGAAACCTATAACTAGAATTATTGTTCATTAAAGGCAAATAATTACAAATTTTTGGCAAAGTTTCTAAATTAAATTTCTAAGACCCCTAAGAGTAGGTGTGTTTAGGGGAACTGGAAAAATAATTCTTCGTGGCAGAGAAAATATAGGCAGTGTTAATGGAAGTTAGACTTGTATGTGCTAACGTAATAAAACACAAACGATTGGTAACTTCGGAAGGAATAGTACAACTAAATTAAAAAATTCTGTCTGTAACGTCTTGTAGAATCCACCGGTCAATTCAAAACGTATAACGATCTGATATGTTTTTAGAAAGTCCAGGAGTAAATAAAATATACGATTCTGCGAAGTAAATCTGTTAACAAATATCGTTAACAAATATTGCATTGCATTGGCTATAAAACAGCAATATTATAGAGTACTGAAATACGATTATTATGTTCTATTCCTGTATGAGACGAGAAGTTTCAATATCTTCTAAGCACCATCTTATGCAAAAGAGCTGTAACGCATTTTAGGCATGATAGGCAAATCTAGGATAATAACTACAACGTCCCCACTTCGGTTTATATAAATATCCCTCAGCGATATCGTTATTATGCACTTTCATACTCAATATGCAGGCTTATTTATATAGTTGGTCATTACAACCCAATTAGTCAGGATTACAATCTAAATTTTCACACCACCCATGTTGTTTTTGTTAATTTTATCCATGACGGGTAATATGTACAGTTTGAATTCGACTTCGAATGGCAGATTTCTAACAAGCTTTTCATTGCAATTTTATTAACTCTCAGACATTTTTTCAGAATTCTGTTGGAAGACGCCGAAGTAATGTTTTTTTTATATTTCGCTTTGTTCGAGGTGTTCGAACTTTTGGCTTCTGTTCAATAAGCCAAAGCACTACCTACTAGATTTAAAAAAGTCTTTTTCTTCCTGCTTTCACACATCTCCCGCAGAAAATAATATCCACCATATGAAACTACAAACTCAACCAGCTGAGATTCCACTGAAAACAGCGTCCGTGCTATCAGTGCAGCTTGATTATGCGTGCATAGAATTTTATGCACACCTCTAATATCCCTCTGTAGCTTATTCCATTGCATATTAAAATTGCATGAATCTTAGCTTAAAAACTCCTGGCCAATTAATTTGTGTTAAGAAATCTTTTTTAAATTAAATATTCCCTTAGAATTTGAAATTAATTGTAAATTCTTGCAACATTCTTTGATCTTCTATATACTCAAACTATACCCAGTCTATTATATTTTTTTTTCTCATCTTTACTCCACCAAGGAAGTACGACACTAAACGGAAGTCGACAAAATTTGAGGTTAAATTATATTATCTGTAGACATACTCTCTTACACTTGTCACCGTACGTGCAGTATGTGTTGCAATTTTCACTTTCTTCTTTTGTTCACTAAAAGTTTCTTTTACACAAAAACGAAAATGAAAAAAATTAACACAGAAAACCCATCCACCTCCAACCACTATATATTCCCTAATGTAGCTGCATACATAGTAAAGGAAAAAGGAAGACAATAAATTTTCTTTATTTGACTAGTGAGTAAAATGCATAAAACATTAGTGAATAGCTGTTTAACATCATAATTTAATTAAATTGTAATGTTTGTTAAAGAGAATAAATCAAAATCGAATTTCTAAAAGAAAGGATGGTAATGTAGTGCAGGAAACATATTTTTCACTTGTGTATGTGTTATTAGAAGAAAATCTTATAACTTTTAAGCAAATATTATGCATGTGTCTCTTATATAATAGTTATTTACTAGTATTTGTTACATTTAACTCTTATACGGATTGAACATAATTTCATAACATCATATAAAATACTTCTAAAGTATAAAAGTCCTTAAAGCAAGGCATTTTAGTCTATAAATTAAATTGTTAACATGGGGAAATTAATAATAAATTTAAGCGCATGTGGCCAGGGTAGTTCTAAGACAATTGGCTGGTTGAGGTTCTTAGAATTGTATGTTCATAAAATATCTTTGACGTACCAGATGTAGATAATTTAATTTTGGGCATTTGGGAACTTTATTTTGTTTTTGCTATTTTTATTTTATTATTACAATTTACATGGTGTAAACAAAGTGTAAATTGAGCTCTGACTGCAAAGTTGCATACAATTCTAAAGAAATAGTTCAAAGAGAAAGAAAGAAATTTTATACATTTTACATTAAAAATATCCATTCTCGACATGATGTAAATAAGTTGTAAATTTCTTTATTTTCATTGTAATTATGCAAAAATTCTCCTGATTTAATAATATATAATGTATTTTATTATAAACGCATATATATTATTTTAACTATATACATATTATTGCACAATTCATCATGTTCAATTTAATTTGAAAATCTTGTTGTATTTTACATGACGTAAATAAAGCTTACAAAGTAGTTGAAAAATAATAACATAAAAGCTAGTGTTTAAATATTTTACATTTTCATAGGATACTATTATACAGTTGTGAACTATTCAATGTAAACAGCTGCCGTTAGCTAATTAGACCTTATAATAAAAATCTAATTTAAAAATTTTCTAAAGCCTTAAAAATCATATGTGTTTCATAAATATAAACTTAATGAGCCTATAGTCCTAAATCGTGCCATATAAAAAATTTTACTCGTATGTATGTATGTATATGTAACTACATGTCTAAAATATATTATTTTGTTTTCAATTACATATGTACTTTATTCTAAGTATTCATATGCATGTGGATATGGACATGGATGTAGAAGATATTTTTACCATTTTGATTTCATCTTTACAGACGATAAATTTGTATATTGTTTTCAAAGTATGATTTTTGCTTTTAACACAGACAATTATCCTTTTTGTATACGTTTGTGCGTTACTTTATTTGTATACAAACACAGACACAATCACATCAACACAGATATGTACATATCAATGTTTACTCTCTGCCAGATATGGAACTTTCAAAAAATAAAACAATAATGCAATTTAATGCACAAAAGTGTCTGGAAAAATTAAGAGGAAGGGAGAGGGTGAGAGGAAGAAAGGGAGATAAGTTAATTTTTAAATCTCTATTTTATTTTAGGAATTTTTTTCAAGGGGAGTGAAGGAGAGCAACCAGTACTTTAAGAGCTAAAACTCAAAAATAGATTTATATTAATCGCTTTTTATATTGTATTAAGGCTTTTTATTTACACATTTTTTATTTGATTGCATTATTTACTAACAGTAAATAATTAAATATAATAACATTCCTCTCCTTAAGATTTAGTCCAAATATTGCCTGAAAATAAGGTAATGGCTCGAGACATTTTTAAAAGTGTTACACAGTGGGCTTACTTATATCGTAGTTACTCACTCTCTTAATTAACATTGAAATTTCGCACGAATCACGCATGTAGACGGAATTCTATTAGCTGAATTCGTGTTAAATTTACGTTTGGCTAATAAGATTCCTTTCTACCTCCTAGTTTAATGATTACATGTCCCAACGGTCATTTACTGGTTCTGGTGTTATTAGTCACTCCACTTGACGTACATACATACATAATTGATCATTACAACCCTTCAGTCAGGATTACGGCCTAGCTTCTCACAACACTCTTGTTGTGTGCCTTAATTTTATACGTGAGTGGCGGGACCTACAGTTCAACGTCGACTCCGAACGACAGATTTTTTTTAAGAAACAGGTTTATTTACTCTCACAGTTTTTGCCAGAAATCTGCTGAGAGGAAGTCGCCGAAGAAATATTTTTTTTTTCAAATTTCGTTTTGATGTCTGGCCTTGGGCTCGAACCCAGGCTATACGTCTAATAAGCGAACACATTACCTACTAGACTACGGCGACATTAAGATACATTAAGACTTCATCCTGTGATTTTTCTCTAAATTCTTTCATTATCACCTTTGATGTCAACAAAAGTTATCACCCATACTCCTTTAATCATAGAAAAATCTGACTGGGAATTAGGAGTATAAATGACTTATTCACAATTGACCTACGGGAAATTACTGAAAGGTATCCTGTGAATAACTTATTTGTGGAATTATTAGTACATGGCTTTAATAATATATCGACTGTATTTATGGAACAACATTAAGTGGTCAGAGTTTGGCTGGAACCACTTGGTTGCTTTAAACTGTGTATTTACACCAAATTTATCCCATTGGAAATGGGTAGCCACTTTCTAACAGAAGTTTGCTAAAATGCTCATTAATGATAGCTTAGCACCCAACTTCATTGAAACATTAACAAGCCGTGACAGTATTCTTTGCATTTTACTTTTAATTGACAGTACAAACGGATGTGTTCTAGAGAATTAAAGTAACTAGTTGCTAACAATGCAATATAAATCCAACTATCAACTCGGTCGTGGTTTATTGGCTAGGCAGATTACATTTTTTAGCTGCATTATGCGTGTATGGCATAATAACCCCCTTGTAGTGTTTAGCATTGTCGGTAGCGCATATTATCTTCATATCGTAACCCACGTTTCTAGTTCCCCTAGTTCCAGCATTTCATGTATAGTGACCATAACCACAAAAGTTGATAAAATAATGTCGTTAATTTATTGCATACATGATAGCTTTTAGTTCCCTATAACTTCCTAGGAATTAATCGATTTATTTGGAGATTTATCAGACTTTGCGTGCAATCTCTTCCCATGCGTCTATGGCAGAGTATATTACACATAGACATTCCTAAACTGATAGGATCTTAATGCGACCCCCAGTAGATCAAATGTGATTGTGTTCTGCCCGAGCAATTAAAATGCCATGAAACATTTCCTTCACAGACGTACACGCATATCCTATGACGGATATCTCTCACTAGCAGAGTGTCAGATGTAAGTGAGTGCGATATGTTTGCCAACTTAGAAAAGAAACGACATCGACTTCAATCAATTTCGACTCTTGAGTAAGGATTTGCTTACGGTCGCTAATAGGGATGTCATATCATTTGGCTATTATTGTTTATTCGGAATATCATCTGAATATATCAATTCCTTTGGTTTTAGGTTAGAACAATGGACTGTAATTAAATTCTTTTATTTAAATTAATTTTCACTTTTGTTAGATTCATATCGGTTTCCACATTAAATTTTTGGAACTTTTTCCAATTGTAAACAAAATTTCTTTCCTTGCTACCAATCACCACTATTTCGGATTTTTACATACCTTTAAAGCGCTGTCAAACGAAATCTGCAACATTTTCAAAGTCGTTCTTAAATTTGTTTTAGTTTTTTTTTAGTACACTTACAAGTTGGTAGCATTATACACCAGTGTAAAGTCATGGTATATGTGTGTGTATATAAGTAGTATATGGGTAGTGTTTAAGTATTTAGATTTATTGTAATGAATATTTGCAGCCTCAGTCGGATTTGCATTTGCAATTTAAATTTCATTTACTGCAAAATATTATCGTTTAGCGTGGCTTTGGTAACTTGGCACTCTTTAACATGAAACATATTTTACCGCTTTTTGTTTGTTGCCGCTGTTGTTGCCTTTTTTATTTATTTAAGATCTCTTATGATACTTGCAAAACTAACAAAACGAAGAAACAAAATATTCCGTAACACAGAAGAAACATTTTTTTATAAAATGCCGACCACCAACCACTGAGAAAGATTTCGAATAAATGAATAAAACGGATTCTGTTTTCAGTTCCATAGGTCAAGTGGGTACGTGTTATGTGCATGTTTTCCATAGAAATTAAACAAATTTTTTTAAACAAAATAATAAAAGAAAATTCAATGTTTAATATCGTCTTGCGAAATATTAGTAAGAGATTCCCAAGCAAAACACATTAGAGACTTTTAATTAAGTTCTGTGTGCTATTTCTTTGTAATCGTGATATATATTGTCGAAATCTTGAACCTTGTTCAACAAACTACCTAATAGACTACGGCGATAACATATGTTTGATTAACACTTGTACAGAGTGCATCTTTGCAATTCTATAAACCAGAAATGGCAAATTGGAAAATAAAGTTTAAGACTCGCTGCCCTTTTTAGAATTTGTTTGCTGAAAAGAAACTTGTTAAATATGTATTTAAACTTTAAAAATACTTGCCTTATAAGCTGTAATATAAGTTCATGTGAATATGGATTCCTTGATTGGATTCAATACTGTTGTTGGCGTAAGTTTTTATTCGAAACTTTAGATTTTGTTCCAAAATTATTGCTTTTAAACAATAATTTTATACCCTATACCTATGCCAAGGGTTTTAAGCTGAAATTGGGGACAGACAATGTTGTAGAGACTTTTATAAAAAGAGAGTCTATTTACAATCATACATCAAAAACAATGGTTTTCAGACATTATAGTGAATGTATTACAAGTTTTCTGCCAGTTTACTTGACTTTGATGGTTGATTAAAGATATGTGTCGCCTGGCAATATCATAGTGGAATAATTCACTTCTCTGCTGACCCATTAAGGCCGTTTTATTAAGTCGTATTGGAAGAGGTCAGTATTCACTGTTTCACTAGTTATAATTTCATTCTCATCCGACCATACAAGCCAAACCAAGCTTAAAAGTAGTTTTTAATATACTCGTTTTATATTACATACATATATACAAACATAATTGGTCATTACAACCCTTCAATCCAATTATAGCCGATTTAGACCAGGAAAAAAATGAAAAACTTTCTCAAAAATCTGTTGTCCGGAGGTCTCGCCACTCATGTACAGAAATTAACACACACAATATAACTGGCCTGAGAAGCTAGGACGTAAATAAAATGTATGTGTTATTTCCTCGTAGTGATAGAGTATCACAAGAAGTCTTTTTTTCCAAAATCCGTTCTTTTACCACATATCCGTCTTTTTATAATGCCGATCGTTTAGCGCACTCGATCAACCTTCACACTTCTTACGTCAAAAAACCAAAGTTTTTAAATGTCCCTATTATTCCTAAGAAAACAGCAACTCTGTCGTATAAACTATAATGTAGTCGGTGTTTGCCGATTGAAACCTCTTTCCCATGTTCTTTTTTAGATTTCAATTTTTCTATTTCTTCTATTTTTTTAATTTATATTGGAACATGTTTTGCTTAATGAACTCATTGTTTTCGAAAATTCCCAAACAAGAAAACTAAAAAAACAAAGAAACATTTTAAAAATATTTGAAGAAGACTTGAACATAATCAATTTTAAAATATTTTTTATTTTATAATCTTATGGATTTCTAATAAATTGGTTGTTTATTAATAGTATTGTATCTGATTGAGATTCTAAATCTGTAGGATGTAACTCAAGATTTTCATGTGAACATTTCGAATCTTCCATGAAAATCACTATCCTGCGGTAGTGTGTACTTTGAGGTGAGCGTACTAGGAAAGTACAGCTGAAATATCCCTTTCTTCCTAAAAGCATTTGATTAATTAATTTTGATTTTAAATAATGCAAAAACAACAGGTGGCAACTACATAAACAATAGTCATACAATAAAACAATAAAAATAATTTATTTCTGTTCGAAACAAATTCGTTTTCCTTGCATATTTTAATGTTGTATTGTATCATGTCAAAGCGAATGGTTGATGTCCTTACGTTGCCGTTACATGCCATTTATTCTACTGTCAAAAGTAACAACATCAAACCAAAAATAAATAAAAACACAAAGAAATTGTCATGCTGTGTAACAACCTGCAATAAAATAAAAAAAAAACAAAAAGGAATTTCATGTTAAATATAAATTAATGTAAAACTTATAACAACAACGACAATGAGAACAACAATAAAGAAAATGTAAGGGATACCTAGAAATTTTTATTAGTTTTACTTACCGTCAATTAGTTTGTATGTATTTGAAAGTGGCAAAATGGTGTTGTTGTTTAGAAAGAAAATGGAAAATTATAACGGCTCCATTCCGAACACCAAAAACCCAAAAAAAAAAAAAAGCTACGGGTATAGATGCAAAGAACGTATGCAGTGTGGATGAGACTGGATATTGCTAGTTAAAACTGTATGTATAACATTAGCAAAACTAACAATGCCTGGCATATTGTTACCACTAAGCAAAAAAAAAAAACAAACCAAATATATTGTTGCCACTATTACCACCGCTACTTTTGTCTAATTGTTGGTTATTTGGTTGTCTGCTACCATTACTGCCAATGGTATGCGACGCTAGGCCAAGAACATACCAACAATTATCTGAAACCAGTCTCCTGCAATTGTTTGAAAATTATTAAAAAAGAATATTTTTTAACACCAAAATTAATAGAAAAAAATATGGTTTTGTGTCTCCAAACATATAAAATGAACAGCAAAAAATATCTGTAGAAACATTTTGTCGATTTTATTACTTTTATTGGCAAGAATATGTTTTTGTTGACACAGAAAATGAATGCAGTTTAGTTTTTCTTTTTGTTTTTGTTTCTGTCTCATTCAAAAATCAGCCAACAATGACTTAAAACAGTACAATTTGCATAAAATCAACATTTTTTTTTACTTTCAACTGCTTCTTGTTCTTGACAGTAACAATCCATTCCAAGCCAACCCAAGCCAACCACATCAATTCAGCCAACATTTTAATGCCAACTGTGAGTAATAATGCTTCCGTCGTTGCTTCATCCAGACGTGCTAAACCATTCAATGGCAAAAACAATAGTAGAGCAACTTTGTCGACAATATGTTGTTTTGTTAGACTAACAACGATAGTAACATAACCATAAAAACAAAAAAAAAAAAACAAAAATACTTCCAAGTTTCAATTTAAATGAATTAAAATGTCTAGGTTTTTAATTGTATTTTTTTTTTTATTTTTTAGTACCAATAAAGTCTTTTTAACAGCATTTTGCACAATGGAAAAGGAAATTATTGTTCCTGTATTTACAATATACATAAATACAAAACCTAGTAGCTAAGGTTTCATGCTTGTGTAGCTGAATGCCACATTAAGTGTGAAAACTCAACTCACAAGTATTAAAACAGAGTCGGACCGTGAGATATTACCAAAACACGGGATTAATATTACAACAGAGAAACATCCAGAACAGACGTTCTATCCATTACAGTTCAATTGTCTCTCTACAGTTATCGTAACTGCCCGACCAGGTGTTTATGTCGTTCTTACTATTGCTTATTGCAGCGTCCTGTATTCTTCCTCAATTATGCCGAGTTTACGTAAAATAGTCCAGCGACCTATTGCCATTTTAGAAACCGCATAGCAGGTGTAAGGGCAAACTGGTCTCTAGGTACACACTCCCGGAGACTAGAAAGACTTCAACGACCACGGCAGAAATGAATACCGCAAGACAACTTATTCGTGATGGGGAACAAATTTAGATGTTGTAGCCATTCGATATTTGAAACTTTCTTAGATCGTTTAACATCGGTTAAATGCAGCACGTATAAGTTACAAACAGTTTTACTTGGAATAAAATGAATTCATGATAAACAACTGATGAAAACATTTTAAAAAAATTTTCTGCTAATTCTGTTTATAGATGACTTTAGCAGAAAATACTTGTATAATTTTCGCTTGTAGACTTTTACCTGATATATACCAGAATATGCGTTCATCATAGATGGGCACTTTGCAGTACCAGTAAAATTTTAGTAAAAATTGATTTTTACTGATTACTGAAAAAAATTTCAGTATTCAGTAAAATTTTACCGTTAATGCAATCTAAATTTGAATGAAATTTAAATAAAATTTAAATGAAAAAAAGTAAAATTTTACTGTTAATGCAATCTAAATTTAAATGACATTTAAATGAAATTTAAATGAAATTTAGATTGCATTAACGGTAAAATTTTACTGAATACTGAAATTTTTTTCAGTAATCAGTAAAAATCAATTTTTACTGAAATTTTACTGGTACTGCAAAGTGCCCATCTATGGCGTTCATATAGCGCTATAAAACTAGAAGATCATTCGATGTCGTCAGCCTTTTGTAGAAAAAATGACGTTACCGACATAAGAAGGGGGAAGGCCTCATGACAGCCTCTTCTCGATAATTTAAATTTGAAAGAATAATAATTCCCACGCGTGTTTCCTCGTGGGATGAATTCGTGTTTCACAGTTTCCAAGAATATGTTCCGATGAATCTTTAAGTTGGACTGGATACAACTACAATTTTCAATAAATATACTCTGAGTCGCTTTATCTTTCCAAACGTCCACTCCTACTCCACCGACGGGAACTTATAGGAAATATGAGAATTTATTTTCAGATTTTCTTCGTATCAACCAAAAAAAAATTCTTTTTTTAGTATTTATAACCAGCTCCTTTTCTGCAACTGGGCCAACTTTGGATAACCGCAAAAAATTTTTCTTGCAACGGCTAAAAATTAATAACTTTTGCTTGTGGAATTAAATGATTTACTATTTATTTGTAATTCATTTCCTTGATTTATGTATTCGTACTATGTGTACTACTGCTACCCACGTTTATTACTACAAATTGGTGTTCATTAACAACAACCTGAACCCTTTCGATAATTAATAATAATATCACCATGTGCTATCCGGTGAGACATGATTTTCACTTGTTGTTTGTTTAAAAACTGCTGTCATCTATGCTGGTGTTTAAATAATTTATTATTCTTGTCTGCAACTTTGAATATTAAAATGCAATTAATAAATGCCAACAAGTTCAGTTCAGTCTGTTAAACGTCTGTATGTATGTTATTGTGCTGAACTAAAACAAAAATCATGATTGAAATAGCAGCAATAACAACAACATAAAGAATTAGAAAATTAAAATAAAGAGACAATTTAATTAGAATTTCATTTATTCTCCAACACATTAGCCGCAGCAAAGGTCTTAATCGTACAGCACAATGTTATGGTAATGGCAAAAATCAGTCACAAAGAAAAATCACCTAAAGAACAGCCAAGATATGTCGTAATCCAAAATGTGTGGAATCTCGATGAATATAACTAAAACTTATTTAACTTTTTAATTGGAGACTGAGTTTATTTGATCTTCTAAATGACAGGTCAACTGATCAGTAATCTTCAACGATTTTAGAAACTTGAAACAAAATTTGCCTTCGATTCCGAATTGAGGAAAATAAATTCTGTGGAAAACAGCACAACAACTAACGCAATTTGATTCCTTTTTATTCTTTTTCATTTCTTTTAAGACTCATGGTCAACATGTCAAGCAAAAAAGTGAACAACCTAATGATAATCAAGCTGATTCTTTTTTGGGTGTTGAAACTTTGGTTAAAGGTCTTGGGGGTTTTAATCAAGAAACTTGATAAGGCGAAATCTACTCAATTTTATATTCAAGTTTAATATTCAAGTTTAAGTGATTCCTATATATCGGCATGACTCAAGTTATTCACCCTTGCTTCGCAAACATGATAAAAACTTAAAGACTTTAATTGTTTAATAATTTAAAATTTTTTAATTCCATTCCTTTGTTTTTTCCCACTGTTGATATTTTTTTTTTGAAGTCGCCGTGGTCTAGTAGGTAGCGTGTTGGCTTATTAGACGAAAGGCCCGAGTTCGAATCCCAGGCCAGACATCAAAAACAAAATACAAAAAGTATTTCTTCGGCGACTACCTCTCAGCAGATTTCTGGCAAAAAATCTGAGAGTAAAAATTGCCATGAAAAGCTTCTCAAAAAATCTGTCGTTCGGAGTCGACTTTAAACTGTAGGTCCCGTCACTTATGTATAAAATTAACGCACACAACATGAGTGGTGTTGAGAAGCTAGGCCGTAATCCTGACGAAGGGTTGTAAAGGCCAATTATGTATGATATTTTTACAAGCCTAGTATGATTACGTCTTTAATATCCACTTAGAAGACATAGGAATGCCATTTGGTTGGTCTTTTAATAAAATTTTATTTGATGTTCTCATTGTTGTTTGATGTTCTCTTTACGAAATACTTTTATTCTATCCTATGCTAATACCTTATCTTTGATATCGTTTTCCACTAGACCACTGACTTCTCAATATTTAAACCGAAGTTGATTCTTTCGTGTGTCCTCATAAAAATGTTGTTATCCTGCCATGCAACATTAAACAGAATAAAAGAGGTAATCTTTGAATTACAGGATATCAAAAGAAATGAATCAAATATCAGCAATAAAAAAAGGAAGTGTGGAAAAGAAAAACTTGCCACAGGTCATGTTTGAGTATATGTTGCTCTACAACCTTAAGGAAAAATCCGTGCTCTATATCATTGACTAGGCAACATTATCTGGGGTTAATCATTTAAAGAATTATTGAATTATGCAGTTTATAGATATTGCTGTTATAGGTAGTGAGTTAACTTATTAAACGAGAGTCTGTGGTTCAGATCCCAGGTCAGGCATTTTAAAAATATCGAAATATGAACAAATATTTTTTCATCGACTTTCTCACAACAATCTATTGGCAAAAGTTCTGAGAGTAAATATAATTGCCTAGGAAAGTAGGATAGTGCGATAAACTGCGTTGTAAACCTGAGTAAAGGGTTGCAATGATCAGTAAAATGAAGTAAGAGAATATTAAAGACACAAAGGCAGGGTAAGAAATTTATGCTGACCGCTTATCATTTCTGCATTTACTCCTTAGGTAATTTAATATCGCGCTCACACTCAAACCGGTATTCATCTAGCATGATCTCTAGACTGCCTTAAGGCAAAGTTTTTGTACTGAAGCTTCATATGTCTGTATGAAAGTATGTATAATGAATGTTCTGAATCTATCCCAACATGTAGCACATTCTCGTCTGATAAGCCAACACATTAGATACGACACTACGGCGACGAATGTTCAACTTTTCTGGTATATAAAATGCTGAGAGATTGAAGTTCTGCAGGTAAAATTAATATTATGTGAATAGAAAAGTTGCTACAAGGGCTTAGTTGCTGCCTAGTAACAGCTTGACCCTAGTTCTGCGGTTGGGGCATAAGATGAAGATGGGAGACTAAACTCAATGCGGATTACAACACCATCGCACAAACAGTAAGTGCGCTGAAAAATATAGTTTTATCCTTAAGCTTTCACTGCTGGAGCAATAGGAGCACTTCTTAGTGGAAAGCTTCTCAGAGAATTAAGATATTTCTTCCATTGTCAATTGAATCCTCTTGAAGTGCTCGATTTTATAAACAGCTCGGGGTGGCTGCAAGTCTTTTTAGTTTCTTATTGCCTTTATTATTTTGGCATTCTATTGCTTGTGGTCTTAAAACTGCAACCCGAGGCTTAATCTCAATATTTTCATGCATAGACGTCGAACTAACTCAATTCACTTAACTGTTAGTGATAGCAAAGTCTTCCTCTTTTTGTGATACAAACATTAACTGAAATTACCTTAAGATGTAGTGTAGAAAAAAAAAAGACGGTTAATCCGTTAATAAGATAAGCGATTTTTCTTTTTGAAAACGGCTCACACAGGAGAATTTCAAAAACGTCATATAACTGTGGTGTTTGGTATGGCACACATATAAAGTAAAAGTAAAAACAAGCAGAAGCAGTTGTATGCAATAGACAAATGCGAAAATGGGGCATCGGCAAGCCAAATTTACAAAGTAAAGCAAATTTAACTTTTTCCCACATGTTCCTTTAAACTCTATTGAGTACATTTAAATCCTTTTTTCCATTTTATTCCTACTTTTTTGTTTTTATTTTAGTAGTTGCACTTTGAAAAAAATAAGTCACTTTCCCTCTGTTACTCTTGGCAGAGTTGCACAATAAATTCCTGCTACAACTGAACAAACAATCGAACAAACAAGTTGAACGAACGAACGAATGAACCAAAGCAGAAGAAACTTATTTAATATGTGAGAAGTTTACAACTCCTTGGCTTGGCTTGGTTTGGTTGGTTTGTTTACTTTTAGTTTTCTAACAGATTGATGTATTGAAAGCATTAGCAGGCAGTAAAGTAGTTGATTCTTCACTGCCTCAAAATGGTTGTAGTTGCTGCATATCAGTTGGTAACTGTAGCTATAGTTGTTGCTGATGGTGATGATGATGATGACTTGCTTACAGGCAGTGTTTTCTTTTCATTATCCGCATTTTTATTTCCGTACTTGCCCTAACATTGTTGCTCATTTCACAAGGTTTATGCGTGTGTGTGGCTGTCTGTATGTTGGTAATATTTATAGTTAAGTTAACAAACAACAGCAACAACAGGCAACTAAAACAAAAGCAACATATGGTTGCATCATTAAGAAAAACAAACCAATGAAAATAACAACAGCAACAGAAAACAATCTGAAGGAAATAAAATAATAATAAAGCAACAGAGTGTGCAGCACTTTTCAAGTGTTTCATAATTATACGCCAATAGGAAGAAGAATCAATAACAACAGCAACTCTGTTCTGTACTTAAAGTATAATAGATTTTAAAGGATTCGCCATTTAAGGCTACATGTGTGTGTATATACATACATTTATGAGAATGTTTATGAATTCAATAAAAACTTTTTAATTAAAAACTAATTTCTAACGAGCACAGCACAGATTTTTATTTAAATCCATGTTGCCTGTGTTATGTTAACAACTTCCGACGGTCGTCTTCCTTTCCCCTCAGTTAAGCAACTAATGGTCGTGTTTCCTAGGCATTAGAGTACGCAAATTTCTACAGATGCTGATGCTTTTGTACGAAAACCTCCGGAAGGATACTTGTGAGCTCGGTATCACAATATTTTAAAGAAGACACTATCTTAGCCCGTCTCACTGAAGTGAACTGGGATAAGCTAGAGAGCGGAAGGAGTATAGACAATATGATTGGAATATATTTATTCATAATTTATTCAAATTTCACTCTTACTGAGACAGTGATCATAGAAATGTCACTTTACCGCGAAAAGCAATGACTCATGACCCTTTATCATTATCAGATTTACAACACAGGATCCTGTCGGAGAAGTAGATCTTAAATATTCGTATAAAATACCTAGATATCTTCATCCCCTACATCAACACTGGGGTATGCTTCTATTGTTCAAATTTAAAATTTCTTCTTGTATCCATAGTGCAGTATTTCTTGCTATTATCTATTTCCTTGATGGGCCTTCTAAAAATGTATGTAACTGCATGAATTTTTTGAAACTCCGAAGCCGCACTTAAGATACGATACTGATTACTGATTCCTTGGCCTTTTCAACCGATGCCACCAGTCTGTTATAGGCACTCCAAAGCCATTTGGCTACAGTAAGATTGATTTCAGCAGGCAGTTATGTTTAACCTTGTGTTACAATTGACTTTGGGATCTGCAAGAATTCTGCGTAATTGCTGAAGAATGAAGCCATAAAATACACTTTATTTCTAACAGTTAAAAAGCGACTTACACATCCAGGCTCCTTCTCTACAAAACAACCAGAGCTTTGTCATGGATACCATCCATTGCTGGAGCTTTGATATCGCCAATTCGAAACTTATGACCACTTTCTTTATTGCATTTCGTTCCTTAACTCTATTCAATAGATATCGTGCTTTCTTGGTATCTTTTCCTATTCTCCAGATTTTATTTCAGACGTTGGGGTAATTTTCAATTCGAAAAATTTTATAATCAAATCAATAGTTTCAAACTCAATTTTCATATTTTTTTTTTTTTTTGTATAGCGTGCGGTGACGTCCTGCGACTACTTCACTGATCGCTACAGTGTATGATTATTTACGCGTCCTAAGCCCTTAAAAAGGATCCGTACTCCAATGAAAGACGCATATGGCTTATGGTGTAGGTTATAGATTGCTCTGGGATATTCGCACCCCTTTCCATTTTCTTAATTTTCAAAGTGAAATGAATAGTTGCAACAGCCAACCATATATTACTACAATTTCTTGCAATGCAATTGGCTGTGTGGAGTCATTGCAATATGTAAAGGCAATTCAACATTTAAAGACAATTTAATGTAATGCCACTGAGATTTCAGTTCCTAAAAAATCTTTAGTATTCGAGCCAAATAATTCTAAAACATCTTTATTAAGTGAACAAGAACAAAAAAACATGCCTCGCAATCCAGGGCAATTGTGAATTTAAGAAAACAACGTGGGTGGCTTATGGAACTACCATCACAGTGTTTTTGTTGTTCATTCTTTGTATTCATGCACAGGAAAAAAGAAAAAGAAAACATGTTATTGAAAATTTAACAGAAACGTTGTTGCCGTTGTTATTTTTCTTGTTGCTTTATTAAATCCAAAATGCAGTGGAAGCAGTTGTTGCAATAGAAGCGTTACCTTCTTATAAAAATGTCACCTACTTAAGTGAAAGGTGCCGGTAAATATTAGTGTTTACAACATAGTAAACATAGAGTTATAAATAAGAAAAAATAATAGAAAGAAAAAGAAGTGCATTTTTTCACTTCCTTATAACTTGAGATGGTGCAATATCCTCATTAAATTCTAATGCTTTACATTTCGTCTGTTGCACCAAAACACATACTCTTTACTGCCTTATTATGCACTGTCGTTGTTGCGACTTTATGTTCAACATGTTGCATTTTTTCCTGCGTGTTATTTCTTCTTTATTTAAATGGAACGGAACAGTTGTGCTGTACTGTGTTGTGCTGCGTGTTAAGGCAGCTATAATGACTAATAAGAAAGTTGAGCAACAAAAAACAAAAATTAAAAACGAAATTATCGTCTAATAAAAAAGAAATCAAAAATTTCCTGTTGAGTAACGTTTTTTTTCATGTTTTTTTTTTTTTTATTTCAAAAGAAAAAATTAAAAATTAAAGAAAAACTTGAAGAAGTAATTTGGATGGCTTTAAGAAGACTAAATAATTTAATACATTCGTACACAAGCATTAGTGGGTCAAGTTATACTTTTATGTCTAAAGTAGGAGCATAAGTTTAAATTGTTCGCTGTTGTTTCTTAATGCAATGATTTGGCTCGTAATATTTAATAATGCGGTCATCATGTAACCAATATCTCCATGATAATGAGCTAATCCACTTAGGATAGATGCCTAGGTAAGGTCCCACTTCGTCCAGAAGTAGGGCTCAGTGTGGTTCCAAAAATTAAAATGCAATAAGGGGATCAAATATTTTAGAAAATCATTCAGATTCCAATATAGGTCTGCTATCAAAATAAAATTTCTCTTTTGGAGAGTTCAGCCTAAGGTGACAGAAAATGAAACTGCTGAAAATCCGAGCACGGACGCATGCGGTGAAATAAAGTCTCTATTCCTCAGATTCACATCTCCTACAGCAATCAGTAATTTTAAGTCTATTATCATGTCTTTCACGGCCTTTAAGTACTGCAGAATAGCGAACATAAAGGTTATGTCTGAATCTGAGTTCTGAATTTTTAAATTATTTTTTAATTGAACACAACAATGAAATGAAGACTTAAAAAATTGTTTTTTTTCTCCTTTTGGAAGATAGAGAATCATAATTATAATTAGAAGTGTAGACAATAAGTCTAGACAAGTGTAGACAAGACACTAACCCCCAATAATAATAACATCTTTTAAAAGTCTTTAAAATAAAAATTGGAACGTTAAGGATAAAACACTTGTTTCTCCATCAGTCCTTTTTTTTGGTTTACAAACATGTCTGCTAAAAAATATCATCACATCATCATCGCGCCTGGCAGAACTACTCCGTGATGCTCAAAGTCTAATGAAAAACTTAAAAAAAAAATAAATTAAATATCGCATCAGACCCAAATATTTATCAGGCCAAAATATGAGAAAAAACGAAAAGTAGAAACGAAAAAGAAAAGAAAATTAAATGAACAAATTAACAGACTGATGACATCTTCTGACAAGCAACAGATTGAAGATCCAAATAAGAAGACGACAACAACGACGACGACGACACACACCTAAGTTGCAAATAAATTTCAAATTGTAAAACAGGCAATGCAACAATCCGGGTGTGCTCGTGTGTGGTCTCAGATGTAAAAGAAATTGCAATTAAACGCTTGACGTTTTTATTTGGAACACAAGCGAAATGAAATCGTAATTCAATAAGATGAGGATATCAAATAATAAGTTGCTACAGATGCAGTCATCTGATTACATGATTACAACATGAAATATTTATATTTAAATATGTATTCATTATGCGATTAATTAAACTAATAATTAATTTATTCTGCTAATAGAAATTTATCACTGCTAATAGAAAAAGGAGGTTTTACTTCTCAATACCAACCTCTTTGTAATCGTCGAACAAAGGGCTATGAAATAATTCCAATCAGTAATTTGTACCAATTGAAATTAATAATAACGATGCTCATTAATTACTGAATTATGGTAACCTTTTAGTCAAGATTACAATCCAGCTTCTCGCAATACCCCTGTTGTCTGTGTTAATTTTTTCCATGAGTAGTGGTACAGCCCAGAACGAACGAATTGAAAAACTGTTCATGACAACTTTATTTACTCCTTATTTTCCAGAAGACTGCTGATAATGTCTTGTATATACATATCGATTTGAATTTTTGGATTGCACACAGCACTTTCACTCCTCTTAGATACGCCTACATTATCTGGACATGTTAATCAAATCAATTAAAAAAATGCAGTTATTCGTTATGACTTGAACTTATTGCGACATTAGTGTTAATTCCGTTGACTTTTTACAGCCTCTGCTGATATCATAGAACCATTGATAATAGATGTGGTGGTTGTAAGTGCCGAAACGCCTTTACATTCTAATAATTTAGTGTAAAATTATTAAAAATAAATTTATTTTGTTTTCTTTTCTTTGTTTTATTTAAACATTTCCTCTAAATAATTTATTTTAAATATTTTTCCAGTAAATTTCGAACGTTTTTTACGCGTTTCATATAATTTTTTCCCTTTTTTTTTGGTTATTATTACACATATTGTTGTTATTTTTTAAATGTTATTATTAAATGTTATAGCTATTGTTGTTGTTATTATTTATTGCTTTAATAACGAATATCATAAACATGTTCATTTACGTTGTCATTATTTACACCTACAAATTGCAATTCAAAACTAAAACAACAATGACAAAAACCCTTCACAATAACAACTACAGCAAGGAAAATCAAACATAGAAAAAGTGAATACTCTGGGTATTATATGGAGAGGAATTTAAGGAGACATAATCCTGAAACATTTTTGGTGAATACTCTCTGTACCATGCATATTATGCATATTTCAACAGAGTAATACGTTTTAGTAGGACTTAGACGTTCTGCATGGACACCGTAGGTAAATAAAGCCATTTGTGACAGAATCCTGCAAAGTGTGTCTACAAGAGTATTGTATTCGTTTAATTGGCGGCAAATGGAATCCTGAATATGTATGTGCATGCATAATTCACTGAATGTTAGTAATTACTAACTAATACTTCCTACATTACTTACTACATTCACTGAATGTTAGTAATAATAACACAAACTGGGTCCTGTAACAATAAATAATCCTAATCCATACGTGTTCACAATTTTCCCCCAATTTTTTGTCGTTTGATTATTTCCATATTGTTTTACAAACACAAAAAAATTTTTTTTTTGTTGTAACTGCCAAACTAGTCGAGATACAACGCATTTTTCACTTCTACACAATAAAACTAAAATCGTGTTGTTGTTGGGCACCTTTTTTTGTTTGTTTTACAGTTTCACTCACATGTGAAATTAAAACGCGACAAAATATTATAAGAGTCCAGTCTGCCAAAAAAAAGTTTCGTTTTAAAACAGATTCTTAAATTCTTGTTTATATATTTCACAAACAACATCAATATTAACATTAACAGCAATAGCAACAAAAATAAACACTTAAAAATGCTACAAAACGGCTTTAAAGGCTTGCGATATTTTGGTGGCGGCGATACATAAAAACATTGAATTTATTGGCGGATGAAATTTTCATTTAAAATGTTGAAATAATTCCAATTTAAAATGTAAAGCATTTGATTATTATGTTTCTGATCAAAATAGAATGGAAACGATAGTTTATTCACCTCTTAATTGTTCCAGTAGCTTGGTGAATTAAAATATAGAAAAAAATATTTTTTAAGAAATAAGACCCATACTTGGACCTTACTAGAATTACAAGGTTTAGCTCTAGAAGCGATATGCCTTTACGGCTTTTGTGGTTCTCAAAAATTCGTGGCTAAATTTCATAAAAAAGTTCCATAGAAAGACAGAGTGTAGTATGCTTAGAATATTCTTTTTAGACGATTTCTCAGAGTCCCGTCCTTAAAAATCCCATCTGTTACAAATTCTGTTAAGTGAATCATACCCAACTGTCATAATTTTTTTTCTGTATGGTGGTTCATATAACAGACTCTGGAGAGATGTGAGTCCAACAAACCTGAAAACTGAAGACTACTTTCAAGTAGCGCATTGCCTACTAGAGTTCGGCGACTTATACTCCATATAGTCGAGGGCACGATTCAAACCCCAGGTCAGATATCTCCATTAAACCGGAATGTGAAATATATATTTCACTAATAAAGCTTTAAGCTCAACTCTTTCGCAGTCGACAGCAATTTTTTTTTTCGTCGGGGTAGTAAAACATGTTTGGATCATTGGATGGCGTGATATGCGGTATGTGGCGATTCCTAAGAATTTATCTATTCGTGTCTGTAAAAGCATTATTTTGTATAGAGTGTGTCTCTTGTTATTCTACCCTCGATTATAAGAGGTCCCATGTGATCAATCTGGGGTCTCTAAAGTTTCCAATTCCAGAGAAAAATTTCCAGAAATATCAGTTCCCAGACAAAAAGCAAATTTTGTTGTAATTGCCTCCTATCCCCCTCTCTCTCTCTTCCTTCTTCTGCACGTTTCTTATGCTGTTGCCTGAGATATTCAACTCTCCCAAATCTATTTGGATTGAGAGGCTGATTATGAAAATAGCTTCCCGTAAAGTCATTCTATGAGGCCGATGGCACTGTAAGCGTTTGTGTTTCTTGTGCTGTGAATAATGTGTTTGGTCTGCTTTGTGCCCCAGTAAATGCGCTCTACACTGAATTTGTTCAAAAAATCGTGTGGTGAATTGGTCCATGAATAAAGACATAAAGAATATATTAATTAACCGAACTTGCCGTTTGTATGTGTTGAAGATATAACAACTTAAACAACAACATTGTTAGGGTCTATATATTTTGTACTGTTAATAATAGCGCTCCACACCGAATTTGTGCAAAAAATTGTGTGACGGATTGGTCAATGAATACAGAGAATAAAAATTTATTCCTTCCCATTTGTAAATGCTATAGATGTAACTGCTTAACCCAGCGGTCGGGGAACTTTTTTAATCATTATCCCAAAATATTTTTTTTGTAAGTTGATATTACCCCATTGCGAAGAGAAAAAAAACGAAATCGCCTTTTTTTAGCATTTTTCATATTATAGCCTCCCATTTTTCAAAAGAAAACAATAACTAAAAATTTTATTTAAACATCATTTAATCAATTTATCAATGTAATACCTAGTAATACATAATGGTAGTAATAGTAATATAAGTAATATATATAACAAATTGAAACCCATTGGGGGGTACAATTGAGGATTGACAATTTGGAGTACTGTAACAAATTATAATAATAATAATAATGGTTGTACAAACAAAAATTAGAATTGAAAAAAAATGAGAAAAAAAGAATAATTGAAAACATTTTTCCTTCACATTTTGGAGAAATGATGTTGCTTCATGTTCGATAAAATTGCTTCAAAATTGGGACTTTTTGATGTAAGAGCGATTTGAATACAGTCTTCGGCGTTTAATCGATTTCCGTTCTTCGTTTTTATGTTCATTAGAGTGGAAAAGTCTTGTTCGCACAAATATGTTGTTCCAAATGGCAGCAATTTTTTAACCGCCTCTTCATGTGCAATTTTGAAAGCCTTTGCAGCTTTTGACATCCAAAAAGACGACAGATTTGGTTTACTCTCAAATTGAATACGTGCTTCAGTATTAGATCGAGTTCAAGAATTGCTTCTGCCAAACCTGAAGGTTCTTCTCGTATCATAGCAATTTCACATTTAAAAGGATCTACAATCCAACTGAGAGTACGTGTATCATGATCTGGAAAGTAATCTGAAAACCGCTTTCCGAGTTTGATAATATGTCTTACAATCGTATTCTTGATGTCAGAAAAAGTAATATTTTCGCAATCTTTCAAAAACAAAGCTAACCTTGAAAAAGAAGCTATCTTGTTCTGTTCTACTTTCTGTCTCCAATATTGCAGCTTTAATCCAAACGCTGACACTATTTCCCTCGCTGAAATGATATTAATACTCTTTCCTTGCAATTGTTTATTTAATATATTTATACTCTCAAAAATGTCCGCTAAATATGCGAGATAAGCAACCCAGGAAGAGTTTTTAAACTTATCTGCGAGAATATTTTTTTGATCAACCATAAAAATTTCGACTTTAGTTTTGAGAGTCCATACTCGATTTAGTACATTTCCGCGAGAGACCCACCTTACTTCTGTATAATAAAGTAGGTCCGCATATTCAGCTTCAACCTCCTGACATAATTCGCGAAATAGCCGAGTGTTTAGTGCATGTCCCTTGATAAATTTTACAATCTTGATGACATCATGCATGACGGCTTCCAGTGTAGGTTATAAATAATTGACCATAAGGGCCTGGAGATGGATAATACAGTGAGTAGCTTCAATATTTGGGTTATTTTTTACGAAAGCCGAAAAGCTCTTAATATGACCCAGCATAGCTGGAGCTCCATCTCGCAGACCATCAAAAGATACAGAAATACAGTATTCCCATTTTAAACTTTGCGCATTGAAGTTTTCATTTACTTTATTGTAGACATCAATTCCACGAGATCTCAACTCGAGAGGAAAATTATTTGCACCTTTGTAGCGAACATATACTATTGGCTGTGAATTGCTATTTAAATATGTTTTAATGCGAAAATAACCTCTTCCTTCACATGTTATACTAATATAGAAATTCGTTCTTTCACAATTCTCGCAGACCACACATAATCTCTGTCATTTTTACAGCAGCTGGTTTATACAAATCTTCACCAATAGTGTATGGTTTCTTATTTCGAGCAATCAACCAGGCTACTTCAAAGCTAGCCCTTGATGCTGAACGCTGATCAAATGTACCTAACAAGTTGCTATTCAATCTTTGTCTTTTAACCGATATTTCTAAATTTAAAAAGTATTCTCGCGGTTTGGAAGACAGGTGTGAATGTAAATTATCTAAATGTTTCTCCAATTGACTTTTTTTGAAAGATTCGTAACAATATTTTTTACCCACAAAAGTTTAATTTTTACCCCATCTGGGGTAATTTACCCCGGTTCCCCGACCGCTGGCTTAACCCAACCTAAAGCCTTTAGATCTTACGCTAGTACCACATGTATTTGATAAACTAAGCATAACACCATCAAATTATTATTCATTAGGAAAGTGAATATAAAATTAAGTGAATCAGATATTGAGTAACGCCCAAGTAAGTCAGAAAAGAGACCTCGACGATGCGTGTTTTCTTTGGATTCCATTGAAGTTAAATGTTTAACATAATTTTTTCCTCAAAAATCAATGCTTCGCTTGTATAATTGTCTAATAGTCGTAAATTTGTTTGTAACGTTAGCCTCCACATTGTATCGGCCACACTTTTCAGCACACTTTTGAAACAATTTTGTTTATTTTAAACCGCCATCGTGTGTCCAAATATTAACTCAATAACAGAAATTTGCAAATTTGTTCAGCTAATTTGAATACGAAAATAAAACATGAAATGGAACTCCTAACTAAATATATGTTCAATTCGATTATTTTTTTTGCCTTCTACGCGGTTCGTTCTCCTCCAACAACATGTTAACAACTTTCAAAATGTCACAGTAAATTCATGTATTTTTTAGATTTTTTTATTTTTCTCTTTTCATTTCGTTTCCATTATCTTGTCTTTTAAAAAGTACGCCAAAATCGATAGCCAGGGAAAAACACGTTAAAATTTGTTGCTGTTTTGTGATCACAATTATTTTTTGGCTTTTATTTCATGGAATTTTCATTACAACTTTGGTTGCTCTAGAGCTCAATATGAACCCATGTTACTGCCACTACATTATCGCAGTCAACATTTGAAATTTAAATGAATTTTATTCGTATTTTCCTTTGGTTTGGTTTGAATTCGTTTTTAAAAACAAATTGTAAAAACTTGGCTAAAACATCAGTTCTGTTATAAGTATTGCTTTAATTTCAAGTATTTTGTAACTTTTTTTGTTGTTCTTTCTCTGTTACCAAAATTTATTTGATTGTCTTATAGGTTAAAGGTCATAATGAAATAAAAATTAAGTGCCATACAATTTATAAAGTGGACAAACAGAATATTTTGCGTTCTAATATCAGAATTTTTCAGCTTAAAAAATTATGGAGGTGGAGTAGACCATCAGAAACAGAGATATAATGACTACTTTAGTGTTAGAAAATCTATTCAGAGAGTTATAATGCGATTTATGTCCCTGCTATTATATGGAAAACTGGAATACATGTTTCTTAGTTCAACGCGCCAATTTTTCAGTTTCAAATGCTCAATAAATCGACAAAATCATTTGATAAAATCTTCGTCACTGATTTATTTACTCCTTTGAAGGTTGTCAGTGTGGACTGTGAATCAATTCCAGATTTTATATTGGCTGACAAATTCGTCCTTTAATTCTTTGAAATGTGTTCACTCTGAGAATTCCACACTGCAGCTAAGCCAGTACTGAGGCATGTTTGGCAAACGGTTATGAAACTCTACAAAAATTTGTCCATATGGCGGTTGAAAAATTTGTACACAACCACGATTGAACTCATGGAAAGTTATCATACGATTAAATTTGTGTGGTCGATTGTGACCAAATGGATCACTTAGATAGTTTTTCATACCTAAGTAAACATTTTAATATGCAGCCTTCGATCTCCTATTGAGCAATACCAAATGTTTCAGGTTCAGAGACTTCAACTTTATGTTTAAAACGATCGGCAACTTTCGGCTACAAGAAAATAAATTAAAGCAATTTGTTATCATTGAAATTGTTGGTGCAGAGTGCAGAGTTCTCACAGTACTTATCACGCTTAGTCTTTATTCTAGTGGTGATGTTAAAAAAAAAAAAAAAATAAATAAATGGGAATATCTCTTTGTTCCATTTTTTCCCACTGTTATGTCATGGGCTTATTAAGACGTTTTCGTAGTACATTAAAACAAAAGAAGAAAGGATGTTCTTCTATTTTTTGCTTCTTTAAATCAAATTTTTTTGCAACAATTCTGGCCATTCTTCCCCAAGTATTGTTATAAAATAAGGACCATATTTGCAGCCTTATAATGTTTCATCATAATCTCATGATTATTGTCAATAAAATGATTTGAAACATCGGCTATTTATGAATACTTTGTACAAACTTTGGTTTTGAATTTGTTTGTATTGTGTTTGCAGAGGATTTTTGAATAACTTTTATGGAAATTTTACAACAAATACAAAAGAGAAACGAAATTAAATTAAAATAAGCATAGAAATCGATAAAAAAAAATTAATTATTTTCCTTTTGTTATTTAGTAGGCACTGTATAACGACACATACTAACAACTTCATCATCTGTATTGCATACATATTTTTTATAATGTGATTGAATGGAGAAGAGATAAACCAGACTTATGAATGTTTATTATCCTTGTTAGCCAACATTAATACAATACCGTACAAAAAAAGTAACCTCTTTATATAAACTGCTTGAAGTGGTAGTTTACTTTATGTCTGCACTGCAATAAATCGATTTTTCCTTTATTAAAGCTTATCCCCGGTTCATAAAACCCTTATGAATATTTAATCCTTGAAAATGTTAAATTCAATTAATTGTTGTACAAGTCAGAACAATATGAGTGACCGAGGATCCACACACAACACATTAAGGCACATGAATACAATTGACCTACACTTTTCCGGAATACCAAAGCTGACAATCAAATAGCAACGATCCCCTATTGTACACATGTTTTCAACACAGACCATTGACAAATATAATCGTTTCAATCGAATAAAATCAATTGTTTTAAGCACAATAAAAATACAGGGGACAGCAAACAAAAATATGATATTATCATTGCACAGACAGTTAAACATACGAACGGTTAGACAGACAGTCACTTTACATGCAATGTTAATATTTTAATGCCAGTTTTTGTTTGCATTCGTAATGTTGACATTGTAGAATATAAAAGTCAACTTTATGCAATCATTCTTCCTTTTTTTTCTATTAAAAGCCAATTGATTGGTCTGAGCTCTTGCAAATGTTATAAATTATAAATGTTAAGTGGCATCTATGCAATTATAATATGGAAAATTAAAAATTAAAATCAAAAAGAGATTAAAAGTAAATGAAAAACATTTTAAAAGATAAGTTTAGGCCGCATTTTTGCTACTTTCTATTAGGGTGTTGGGCTCATTCGTTGTTGGTATCTCATCGTCAACATGCTTTAAATTTAATCACAATTTATGAAAACATTTATCTTCTCTTTATTATTTAAATAATCTTAACCTTAAACGTCTGTCCAAATCTAACCGTATGTCCCCGGTCTTTAGTTTCAGTAAATTCTTATTTTAAATATTTCAAGAGGCATAAATGTCATCTTTATAGTGTACCAGCTGTACCCTGCGCGCTTTGCTGCACTACAAACTAAAATAAATTTGAAGGAAAGACATTAGACAAATATCCAATTAAGTTTGAATCATTTTATTGATTTTGTTTCCCGTTGTCCAGATGATTCAGACGAACGGGCCTGAGTAGTACGCATTCGATCAAGTGATTCATTGTTCAAGCGATTCATGCGAACGGATCTGTGCGGCATGTACTCGAAGATTTTTCAGTCTGCTGAATGCTGATTCTGAGGCTAGTAATGCTCTTTTCTTTTCTTTTCAACACAGGATCAAATGCACAGTTTACGATTTAATTAATTTCGAAGAATTTTCAGTGGCGCCACCTGTCGGAAATTGGTTATACCAACTTAGAAACCTTCGTCGGCTCATGCGCAACAACTTTGCTAAAGATTAAATGCATAGTTTACGATTCCATAAAGTACATTCATTTTTATATATATAGATAATTTAAATTTGAAAAAAAAAACAAATAAAACAAAAGTCTACGAATTTAATTTTGGTTATATTTTTTCTTATTTGGTGAATTTTTTCACAAATGTTGGTTACAAAATTTTTTTCTTTCCCTTCTATCTTTCCCCCCGCGTCGTTATTTACACTTTATTTTCTTTGGTTTTATACAAGTTAACACAGTAAATAAAATAACCATTTTTTGTTTCATACATTTATTTGTCGCCAGGCTGCGTTAATACAAATTATAACTTAAATGTTCGCTTGGTTGCGTATGTTAAGATGCTGTGTTACAATTACGCTTACATACTTCTATTGATCGTTCTATTCTCCTTTTTATCATAATCTTTGATAAAAGAACATAGCAACAGAAAAGCTTTGAACTGCTGTAACGAAGCTTTTCTCATTGCGGGAGTAACATAATTGTTTAAATACGCAATTACATCGCTACCAACAAATATTAAGCTGAATTGGCGACATAATTACATACAACAATAACATTCGAGTATGAAGCTTAGTTTGTTAGCTTAGTTATTGAAATTATTAAAATCAATTGTTAAGTACAGCTCAAGCGAGTAAGATCGCTATGATAAAGATTATTAAATAAATATTGTTTTCATAATTAAAAAACTGTACTTAATTTAACTGGCGCCCAACTAAGAGGCTTAAGAACCTCCAATTTACTAGAGGATATTCGAATCCCAAAAAGACAAAGGAGTAGTGATTGCCTTCATCATTAAGTTATTAAATTTGAGAAGTGCTTAAGAACCTACAACTGCTAGAGGACGTGTATCCTGTAAAGACGAAGGAAACTTAAAAAATTTAAAAAGTGGTCAAGACCTTGCCCTACTGAAAGGACCTGTGAATCCTGTTTGGACGAAGGAGTCTTGGCTGAACTCATCATATTCATACATCTTAGAAATTTAAAAGTGTAAGTGATCATTTAAAAAATTTTTTCAAGTGGATATTATATTATTATTAAATTGTTGAAAATTGGTGTTATCTTTTATATGTTGTGCAAATATTATTTTTTTATTTCAATTCGAGAAAAACCGAGAAATATTTTAAAATTTTCGGTATTAGTGTAAAATTTGAAAAGAAATTTGATCATTAAAACGACGATTGCTTTTAGCGTCCCTATTGATAAAGTGCGAAGGGTCAAAAATATTCAAAAATTTTATTAAATTTTCTTCTATATAGTCTTTTAGTGAAAGTTACAACCTTACAAAATGTTTCCTAATAGAGAACAGGTTATAGAAATCGTCAATGAGGTGAATGAAAGAACGAAACAACAGTTATCAGAACAGTTAAATAACTTGACTTTGGCGATCAATGAGTTGAAACCTCGTGGCGTTGAACAGTATTTGCCTGTTTCTTTTAATCCATTGATTCAAGAAAATAATTCTAGTTTAGATTTAATAAAGTCTCTTCCTGAATTCAGTGGCGATTCTGCTTCTTATCCAGCCTGGCGAAGTGCGGCTGAATTTGCCATCAACTACTATACCGAGGGCTCAGAAAAATATTACATCGCTATGGGCATATTCCGGAACAAAATTATAGGGTCTGCAAACACCACACTTGCATCTTTTAATACGGTGCTTAATTTTAAAGCAATTATAGCTAGATTAGACCAGGAATATGCCGACAAAACACCATTATATGTACTGGAGAATGAGCTGAGTATTCTTAGGCAGGAAAATCTTTCTATTACTGACTACTACAATAGGGTAGATAGGAAACTTTGTCTTATAATAAATAAACAAATCATGACTTACAACGAGAGTAGAGATGTCATCGCTGCTTTAAATGAACGCGCTAGAGAAAACGCTTTACGCGTTTTTATATCGGGACTTCGTCGTCCATTGTGCGATATACTTTTTTCTGCTAGGCCCAAAGATCTCCCAACTGCCCTTGCAGTTGCCCAAGAACTCCAAATTAATCACAAAAGGTACGATTTTGCAGAGGCTTTTGCGGTTGGAAATACTTTTAAGCCAAATGGACCAATATTGTCTCAATTCAGACAAATAGATCGCAACAACCGACCTCAGGTCACTACACGTTCCAACGAAAACACTGTCGATAGATCAACTCCAATGGAAGTTGATAACAATACAAGCTATTACCGGCAGCGTACTAATTTTTCCAACCTACATAATCAACAGCATATAAAAAATTCTGTTCAACCACATACTATACCTAATTATATCTCTAAAACGCAGAATTTAAGTCCTAATTTGCCATTAGCATATAAACGGAATCGGGAACAGTTCCAATCAGATCGTTCACCCATTCCCAAACTACAAAGGGTAAATTATATGCCGGAGGAAATACGAACTTTTACAGATGAAGGGGAAACCCTGAATCGAAAGATTGATTATGGAAATGAATATTATGAGAATGACCAGAATGACCGTCATAATTATAATGATGATGTTATAGTGGAATATGGTGACGAAATAAATTTTTTAAACTAAATTCGCTCCTGCCGGTTATTACGAAAAGGTGCAAAAACGGTCAGGAGCTTCGTATTTTAATTGATACTGGCACATCAAAAAATTATATAAAACATTTTTCATTTCTTCAAGGAATTAAACCTTTGGAAAAACCTTTCAATCTAAAATCAATAAACGGTAAAAATGTAATAGACAAGAAATGCCTTATTAATGTTTTAGACAATACCTCGACGTTCTTTCTGCTTTCAAGCTTAAACACTTTCGACGGTATTATAGGTTATGATTTCCTAAGGCAAATTAACGCAATTATTGATACTGAAGGAGGGTATTTGCTTTATAGAAATGGTAAAGCAAAATTACAACATCTTTCATGTGATCAGGTAAATTTTATCAAAATAGAAGAAGATACAGTTCCAACCCAATTTCAAGACCAGTTTCGACGAATAATAAATAAGAATATTAATGCCTTTGCTGACCCAAATAGAGCTTTGCCTTACAACACGACCGTTAAGGGCAGAATTCGTACCAATACAGACGAACCGATATATAGTAGAAGTTACCCCTATCCCATTTCCGTAGCCCCATTTATCAATAATGAGATAAAAACACTTCTTAGAGAAGGAATAATAAGGGAATCATGCTCGCCTTATAATTCGCCTATTCATGTGGTGTCTAAGAAGGGTTTTGAAGAAGATGGAAGGCCAAAATTGCGAATGGTTATCGATTTTCGTAAACTTAATGAAAGAACAATTCCTGATCGATATCCCATCCCGGATACCTCTGTAATCTTGGCCAACTTAGGAAATTCTAAATTTTTTACAACCTTAGACCTTAAGTCAGGATTTCATCAAATCATTATGTGCGAGGAGGATAGGCAAAAAACGGCGTTTAGCGTAAACAACGGAAAATATGAATTCTGCAGATTACCTTTTGGTTTAAGAAATGCGCCCAGTATCTTTCAAAGGGCTATCGATGATGTTTTACGTGAAGCCATAGGAAAATATTGTCATGTTTATGTTGACGACATAATCATTTACTCTCCAAATGGGGAGTCGCATTTAAAACACATCGATCTCATACTCCAAAAACTTGAAAATGCAGGAATGAGAGTATCGCCTGAAAAATCAAAATTTTTTAAAACTCAAGTGGAGTTTCTGGGGTTTCTCGTTTCTGAAGCAGGCATTAGCACCTGTCCGGATAAAGTTCATGATATTATTAATTATGAACCTCCCCGAACCCTTCGAGCATTACGTTCATTTCTTGGCTTATCCGGCTATTACCGACGTTTTATAAAAGATTACGCCGCAATTGTTAAGCCTTTGACTGTTTATCTTCGCGGAGAAAATGGGCATGTGGGAACGCGCAATTCGAAGAATACAAAAATCGATTTGAATCCGGAAGCTCTGCAAGCCTTTGATCGAATAAAAAAGATACTAGCTTCGGAAGATGTTTTACTTCAATATCCTGATTATAACTAACCTTTTGAGCTCACAACAGATGCCTCTTCTACAGCTTTAGGCGCAGTTTTGTCGCAAAAATGTCGCCCTATTACAATGATATCGCGAACGCTTTCTGCTAGCGAACAAAATTATGCCACTAACGAACGTGAGTTACTTGCGATAGTGTGGGCTTTGAAAAAGCTTCGTCATTATTTATACGGAATTAAGGACATACAAATTTTTACTGACCACCAGCCACTGATCTTTGCAATGTCAGAGAAAAACCCTAATGCTAAGATGAAGAGATGGCGAGCGTTCATCGAAGAGTTTTCGCCCACTTTTCATTTCAAACCTGGAAAAGATAATGTGGTAGCAGATGCACTTTCTCGGCAATTTTCCCACCATTTGAGTGAAGTAACATCAGATGGCACCGTTCACAGTGAACAATCTCTTAGTAAAGTAATTAAAACAGTCAACTGCCCTATTAACCAATTCAGAAATCAGTTAATGATTTCCAAATCATATTCTTTTAGCAAAGATACTAAAATTATTTTCAATAAATTGACTCGTCATACGATCACCTTTGATTTTCTCGAGAATCTTCTCCAGTGCTTGAAAGCCATTATTAACCCTAACCTTACCAACGGAATTTACTGTGATCTCAGGACATTAGCTGAGATACAGGATGCAGTATTATCGGCTTTTCCTGGCATTAAATTTATTCACACTGAGCTTCTCTTAATTGATTTAATCAATAAAGATGATCAAATGGAAGTGATAGCAACGGAACACAATCGGGCTCATCGAGGCTTACATGAAAACTTTCGTCAAATCACTCGTGAATATTATTTTCCAAACATAAAAAAATCATTGAAATCAATAATAACAAATTGCAAAATATGCTTAGAGAATAAATATCAACGAAAACCACCCGATCCTGGAATAGGTAAAACACCAATTCCACACCTCCCAGGAGAAATTCTTCATATGGACATATTAATTACTGGGAAGCAATTGTTTTTAACATGCATAGATAAATTTTCTAAGTTTGCTGTAGTCAAACCAATTATTTCAAGGTCTACGGTTGATATTAAATACGCTATGTTAGAAGTTTTGTTAACGTTTAATAACACAAAAGTTATTGTCTCTGACAATGAAAAGGCTTTCCAGTCAAATGCTATTAAGGTTTTGTTAAGGGATAGTTTTTCAATAGAACAATTCTTCATACCCACTCTTCACAGTGAAAGCAATGGTCAGGTAGAAAGGTTACACTCCACCTTGTTGGAAATTGCGCGCTGTATTAAAGAGCAGCAAAAGATTGACGATACTATTAGTCTGGTTATTTTGGCAACGCATAAGTACAATTGTAGCTATCATTCCGTCATCAGTGCTAGACCTACCGATATATTTCACAACTGTCCAATGGAGAAGTTAGACGTTATAAAGGAAAGATTATTCAAAACCCAAAAAAATCCTTTAGAGAGAAATAATCGTGGGAGAGAGGTTAAGACTTATACCGCCGGGGAAAAAGTTTTTGTAAGACGAAATAAAAGACTTGGAAATAAATTTGATAAAGTGTTTGTTGAAAAAACAATTGAAAAAGACCTGGGCACGACAGTTATGATTGATGGCAGAAAGGTACATAAAAGCAACCTTCGTTAAAAACGACGTGATAAACAAAATTAAAATGAAGAAATAAAAGTACAGATTTAAATATTTTCTTTCGTTAAATAATATAAACATAAACATATAAGAAAAATATAACATCATAAACAGCATTAAAATGGCAACAATATGCCTAACTACACCACTTGTTAATTTTTTAAATTTTCACAGTAGCCTTAAGAAATCTCACGAATTGAATTATTACTTATTTTTAAATACTTTGTTTAACTTACTTTGCATAATTTAACATTAATATTTAATATTTAATTGTAATTAGTAGTAAGCCAAATCCTTTGCAAAAAAATTAACTAAGCAATTACGCAAACAGTTCACTTAAAGAATTATGTGCTAAGCAGTGTACTTTTCGAATCGAGGACGCTTCGTGATTTAGAAGGGGGGTAGTTAACACAGTAAATAAAATAACCATTTTTTGTTTCATACATTTATTTGTCGCCAGGCTGCGTTAATACAAATTATAACTTAAATGTTCGCTTGGTTGCGTATGTTAAGATGCTGTGTTACAATTACGCTTACATACTTCTATTGATCGTTCTATTCTCCTTTTTATCATAATCTTTGATAAAAGAACATAGCAACAGAAAAGCTTTGAACTGCTGTAACGAAGCTTTTCTCATTGCGGGAGTAACATAATTGTTTAAATACGCAATTACATCGCTACCAACAAATATTAAGCTGAATTGGCGACATAATTACATACAACAATAACATTCGAGTATGAAGCTTAGTTTGTTAGCTTAGTTATTGAAATTATTAAAATCAATTGTTAAGTACAGCTCAAGCGAGTAAGATCGCTATGATAAAGATTATTAAATAAATATTGTTTTCATAATTAAAAAACTGTACTTAATTTAACTTACATCAAGAATCACAGATAGCATACTTGTAGGGGTAACTACTATGCGTATGAGTAATATATTTCAAATGCAATTAAATATTAAGTATGTAGTATGTAGTATACGTGGGCATGGCCCCTCGCTCATTTGGAATATCAACATAAAAAGTAGCCTATAACTCCTTCCAGACATACAGGAAGATACTGTGAAAATTTCAAGAAAATCGGTTCAGCCGTTTAATCGTCTATAAACTTCAACCATACAAACATACAAACATACAATCAAACACACATTCATTTTTATATATAAGATTTCAGGTTTTCTGTGCTTTTTTTCAAAATATTTGTTGTTTATCCCTTATTTAATTAAACAATGTGTTGTAGATGATCCAAATTTCTCGATTGTCTGTTTGTTAAAAAAACAACAACTACAACAATAATCTACAAATGTTTTGTCCTCTTGTTAATTTTGCTAATGTCATCCGTTGTACCTGTTCCCTTGTATCCGTATATGAAAGTTGAGCATATTTTATATTGCTTTTCTTGTAATCTGAACCCTTGTTAATATTTGTTGTAAACATTCAAATATTGTTCGAATTTTGTGTAACTTTTCAATGAATATTAATTACAACAACAGCAACTACATGTTAATCCTATGTTATGCCTCCTGCTCCTCCATAACTTGTGCCAGATTTAAATATCTGTTTCTGTTTCAGTTTAATTCTAAGTCTGTGAGTTAGTTTTTACTGATTAAATATTGAAATTAAAATTTTTTAAGTATCTTGGTTTTGAGGAATAAAATGCATGGGACGGTCATTTGTTATTACTGAAATTATATATTTTATATTCACTAAAGATTGTCTTAATAGCCATCCGTTAAAGTCAAAATTATGAAAGCAACGTTTTCTTAATTATCGTAGGGGAGTTAAAAGAATTTATATTCCTTCCTGGGTATAAGACTAAACCTGTTCTACCACCAAGTTAGGCTGGCCGAATTTTAACATAAAAAAATCGAATTTCTACTTCTACATAAAAAAATTTAATTTTTCTCTTCTGAGATCTGAGTTGATCTCTGTCCTCACGGGACAATAAAAATGCTTAATAGATATGCATGAAAAAGTTGCAATTCACGTGTCATTATCCAGAATTCACGCAAAAGTATTGTGAACCCTATTCTTGACATCTAAAACAGAATTGCCTGGGTGGCTTAGACTAGAGGACTTCTGTTAATGTTGTACGTTATCGCTTTTTTCAAAATGAGCAGTGAGGTTGGCTCATAAAAGCGGCTAAAAGAAATACTTTGTAACAAAGCTGCGAGAAGAAAGTACAAAAAAGTGACAGCTGATTTTATTGAAAGGAAACTCATTAAAAAAATATTGTATTTTTCTTGCCTTTGAAACATTCTTTAATGTGAATGCTTTCTTAATCCCAGCTTAGGCATTAATTGACCGCGAGTTGGCTAGTTACCAAATTATTGTGCTTATGTTTGTAGAAAAAATTTGACTGTAATTTCTCACATGAATTACCAAACCATAGCATACTCTTTAAAAAGGAAGCAGCAAAGGTGAGTTTCACGACTCAAAAAGCGAGCTGTGGCTGGAATAAATCCTTGTTCCTATTTATAAGCAATTCTCAAGGAACTAGCTTTGCAAAGCCAAATGAGAATAACCTTGACATACTCATGACTTCCAAAGTCACACATCATCATTATCTCAAAATGTTTTACTCACATTACTGCGTTATATGTGTAGTATTAGTGTAAAAGTGCCTGTGTACTGTGGTCGTACTCTCTATTGGACCCCCCATATACTTTGGAGGTCTTTAATAGTCTTTTCCAAGCTTATTTACTAGACAAACTTCTGGATGCTGATCGGCGGCGACAATGATAATTCCTTGCCGAGTGCCTCCTGTAATGCATTAATGCCCCACGGGTTTGAAGAATGCGTTCCGATGATTCACTATCGTTGTCATAGAATCTACATGTTGGGCTAGAAAAAAACCCCATTCTAGATAAGTACATTCCGTGTGCCATGTTAAAAAATCGGTTATCAACCTCAGGTTGTTTCTTGACAGCTTAATGGATGACTCGAAACTGATTTTATTATTCTGATGCTGAACTCAGAACTCTTCTTATTATATTCTCCCAAACAAAATTTTGATTACTTCAAAATTCTTAATTTTTATCTTCGATTTCGTTGAGAATACCGTTCCTAACATCCACTTCTTTCCACAGAAGGTAGCCTTATTTTGCCTTCAAAGCTGGTAACCTGCTTTGATTTAATCTCAAAAGAGCCGAGCACTGGAATTTGAGGCCTGGCTGTGTAGTATCGTATTGCTATGTCCTGTCTATTGTCCAATTTATTTTGAAAAATTTTCCCGCTTGGAAAATACTCGTGGTTTCCTCATGGGTTTTATGTATTTCATCATGAGGGAAAAATCATGAACCCTGTAGAATAGTGAAGGTTAAGGTAGTAGATTAAGTTAACGGGTAGCTTGCCGTTCACCGGATACTTCAATCGGCGGCCTATATGGCCCATTGTGTTATCCAATGTGAGGTAAGCCCTTGTCATGAACCGCTGGAAGTGGGCTTGAAACATTCTTAGCACAGGATGCAACTGGCCAGTTCTCTTTGGTGAAACCTTCACCACCATTCCCAGATCTTGAAACGTTCTGTGACCAAAAAACCGATGACGTCTGTTCAGAAGTGCAGGGCGATCGCATAAAATGTTTTGTACCGATTTAATTTCCTCCACATCATGGCAGCTTCTGAAGTAATCTTGGTGGGACAGACCGATGTTGTCAGCTAAATTGCCAAAAGCACAGCGTCGGGTTAGAATTCCTGTTAGAATGCGAACCGTTCTATTGCCTAACCAAAGTAGTTGTTCAAACTTCACAGTGTTAATGAAATTTAAAAATTGTCTGTAGCATTGAACTCAAACAGACGTCTTTCTTCTCAACAACAAAAGCTTATTAGACTTACAAAAAAAGCCATTCCTCCCTGATGGTAATAATTAATCATAACAAATTGTATATCATTTTAGAAAAATTTTCAAAGAAGTTTTACAAAAATATCTGCTTCAACAACTACCAACAGTATTACAGAGAACTTCATTTATTCATTAACAATTTATAGGAATTTGTTTTTTTATTCACACTCGTGCTACTTTGCTTGTGTAGACTCTTAATTTGTATTCTCGCATTAAAATTCTTTGAAGTATTTTTTCTCTTGACTGTGAAATACTTGCGATAGCAGCAACAGCTGCAGACAGAACTACAGCAGCAGCAATCACACAACCATAGCAATCTAAACTAATAAACTGTTTCCAATGAATTAAATCCACAAGTGATGAGAAGCAGTAGTTGTAGCATGAGGAGTGCTGCTTGGAAGACTAAACAAATCTTTCGAATAAAATCTTCACAGGAATTTAATAAATGCGGTAGTAAATGTTTAAAAAATTTTGTTGCCTCTGTTCTCTCTCTTCTCTCTGTCATCAGTTGAATTCTTTATTTGTTATAGAGAAAAAAACAACATAGAACAACTAAAAATATTAAAGAAAGGGGTGTCTTAGTAGGGAGTTAAAATAAAAGTTTAAAGAGACACCATCTACTCACATTTAAGGGCAGTTGTGTTAATTGCTTGTAATATGAAGGCAAAATATGTTACAAGTCAACGGCACATATATATGTTCGTGCGTCTTTCGATCGATTTTAAATCTCAGCTGAAAATGATATTAACTACAACTAAGACACAGACTAGAGCTTCGAAGACGACGAAGGCAAACATAATACTGAACAGTTATGTGGATATAACAGCTGCTTAGTAATTTAGAAATATTCCTGAGCTTTGTTGTTTGTTTAGCAGTCTTGAGCTGAGATTTTCTGGTCACGAAACGCTCGCTTTTCACACGTAATACTTGAGAGGCTTAGAAATTGCTGGCTTAAGACAGTGCAACCAACCAGTCGAGTAGATTGAGGTGCTTTATCCCTCTGAACAACATATCTATTACAATTTTTTTGGGAATAAAACAATTCACTCATAAGAGGGCTAAAAATAAGTAGTCTGTTTAGCACAGGAATAACATTTTCAGGATGTGGGCTATCATATCTCTTTGAATGCAGATCAAAGGTAGGCTGAGGATGCATACTTACTTACTTAATTCATAATTACAACCATTTTAGTCAGGTTTATTATTCATCAGTGGTGTGACCGTCGATTCCAAACGGGAATACCCGTATTTGTATACATTCTTTCATATTTCGTTTTGTTCGAGGTGTCTGAGGTGGTTTTTGAACCACTTGCTCTCGTCTGATAAGTCAACACCACACCTACTAGACTACAGACACTTCGATTGCGTATAGCTTCAATCAATCCCACACTTCCAGATTATTCCGAAAAAGGGGATTGACAATCCTCTTCATCTTATCGGGGACTTTTAATGCTATTAGTTAGTTCCATATTATTGTACTCTTGCTTTATATACTTACACTATCACTTTCTACAGCAAGAGCAACAACAACTATTAACAATTTTAAGAGAGAGGATGTTAACGACGAGCCATAAGTATAAAATAGTAACAACATCAAATCCATAAAGGGAATGAATGAAAACAATTTGTTTTCACCAAACAATAGTGTTCTCACATTCTAGAGTACACACATACATACACGTAATGTAAAATAGCCAAAGCAATCACCAACCACCCGAACCAAAAATTACTGGCTGGTGCAACGTGCAGTTATAAACCAACAACAACAATAACAATACCATTTGGTGTGTATTTTTATGTTGCAATTTGTAGTCTTCATCATTGTATCATTAACTCAAACGTTTACCATGTTTGCAGTACACGCCAATATTCCTAGTCCAGCAACAGCGACAACTATACGGGTATTTTATTTTCCATAAATATGCGAAACAATAAAACACAAAACCCACAGATGAACAGAAGAAGAGCTGAAGAGAAGAAGAGCTGAAGAGAAGAAGAGCTTGCAACACTTACTCTTATTCTGGATACACATGTATGCCAACATACGTACACTTTGACTTATATATGTATACGACAAATACTGCAAGTACATGCGTAAGAGTGTGTGCGTTTTATGCATTTTTTGTTGCATTTTTTTATTCGGTTTTCTTCTTCTCTTCAACAGGCGTCAGTAACACTGGCACCATAATTACAACATGATTTGCTGCTGCTGGTACGTGCTTCTTTTCAGTGTGTTGTTACATGCTATGGCCATTATTTTGCAGTCAATCTTTTTTGTTGCTGTTCTTGTATTTTCTTTTTTGTCATATTGTCGTTGAGAAGTATTAATTACAACCACACTACGGATTAATTGCTGCTAATTAAACGTATTTTTAGGCAAACAAGAACTCACACATTTTCCTCGTTCATTTTGACCTACCATTCAACACGCGTTGACCAACATTATGGTCGTCGTCACGGCTCTTTTGCCTGCAACGAGTAAGAGTTCAATTGCCACCCAAGTCTTGTTATCGTATAGTCGTAATTTGCTTGCGAATTTGAAAAACGTCTGTATGCCAGCATGTGATTCCATTGCTACATCAATAATTTGTAGAAATATTTTACTTGCAACATTTTTATCATTCAATAATTGACTGGGAGCAGGGAATTAAAAAATATTCTTAATAACGTCGTTTTAATTTTAATTTTTATTTTAATCGAATGCCATGATTCTTAAGTACGAACATACATGAATTAAAATGAAGAATTTTGATTTGTATTCCCAAATAAAAATTTCAATAAAAAGATGGGAGTAATAATTATGCCGCTTAACTAAATGCCTTAATAAATAGGCCTCCAATTAAAAATAAAAAAAGAAGGAAATATTTTTTCGCTACTCTGGCAGAAACAGACATCTTTTCTGCTTAGACATGATAGTTGATAGCTATCCAACTGCCGATATGTTGAGCATTGAATTCCAGCTACGGGTACAATTGCCTTTTGGAGAATTTTTATAATTATTCCTTGTACTCCCAACATTTGCTTCTGTACTAAGGAAATTTTGTAATGAAATGGCAATTTTCTACATCCCGAAAAAGTCACTGTGGATTTTGAGGCAGGCGAAGTCATAGATCCATATTTCGTTGAGCACAGCGTTGACTACTGTCAACAATGAGCACTTTAACTACGACAACTTCTTTTGGACTGAATTTAACGAACTGGACACCAACGATATCGAACCTATGTGCCACGCAGCTACTGCCAAATTAAATATTCTTCTCTACCGATTTGAGGGCATGGTTATCGTAAAGGAGACCGTGCGATTAAAGCCCGCTAGACTGTTTTGTGGGGGTTTCTTAAGCCGCAGGTATATGGCGGTAAACGCTGAATATAGTACCCAATATATACTCTCGACTGTGTTATTCAACAAAGGCATCTTAAGCAAATTTCTTTTCCTGCCACAATCCTTTGTAACATAACAGACAGGAAAGCAGAGGAACACAGAAAGCAAACGCAATGAAATTGTCGTATTAAAAGACTTGCACTCAACTCTGCATCTTTTTTCTTTTAAATGTGTTTGTTGTGGCACATATAAAATTCAACATTTTTAATTAATGTTTGACGAAGCGAATGTGCCACATTAAAGTTAAAACCTCAAATAACTTGATACGCATCAATAAATTGAAAGAAAGGAAGTGTGGCAGAATGGTTAAATGACAAAGTACTTGCAACATTTAACGGAAATTGTATTCAAATTGAGTTGCTCTGCAATTAAGAATAACAAAAAGATTGTGTAAACTATTTTATTGTTGTCGTTGTTGTTACTACTGAATGCTGTTTGTTGTTGAATCATTTCGTTGCATTTTCGCCGTTTGTGTGATTCGTGCAACAACAGAAAGAAACCACAGTTTTCAGCCAAAGTAACAAAAAAAAACTATTTACAAAAACACCAACAAGAATAACTATAAACAAAACTATACTACCACCTTAGTAACTTTACAACTTTGTCAGTCACTCAGCCATCCTGCCAGCCAGTGGCTATACAGCCACATTATACAGTTGTTGTTTGTTTTTGCGAATTTTTATTCTATTTTTTTTGGCGTGAATTTCTCTATTTTTGCGAAATTAATTAGAATTTTTGTGTGGTAGCAAGTTGTGTTAACGTACAGTAGATGTTCCCATCACATTTTATTTTCACTCGGCTTCTCTAGCTAGTAAGCAATGGGTGTTTTTGGTTCGACGAAATGTTTGTCCTTACTTTAGTACATTTACTGTGTATTCAACAATATTTTGGCTCCCCGTAATTCTTAATCGTCTGACGTTTTTGAAGTTGTTAGAAAAATATCTATAAACAAAAAACCGTTTCGTCAAAATGTTTCCACAAGGTGACTTGCATTATTTGGTTCACGTAACTACTAAACAGAAGTAATGAAGTATAACAGGAGGATATCGTTTTGACCACATCAGTTGTAAGCTCATATCTGAATTCATGCACTATTATGTTCCGTGTTAATGTAACGTTCTATATTAACTAACCAACCAGCTAAAGGCACCACACCATAAGTGGTCAGCTATCCTCTCCTTACATATTCCCATACTGGTCCCATGGATTTGTATTTGACTTTTCTGATCACCAAGTAGACCGCTTATCGTTAATTGGTCTCGTAGCTGAATATAATCGTAATTCGCAGTCAGTTATGGATTTTAATTCTTCCCAGACTTATCATCCCATACATGCCCGATAAAGGGTTAGATCCCTTAGATGAGCCTCACCAAAATGAAGTTCGAATAAGGGGTCGATTGACTTTCTGACATCTTTCCACGTCTTTGTCCTCAATATTTCTTAACAACTATGATAAATACTTCCATCGGAGATGTATTTTTCGTGTAGAAGGTCAAGGATACTAGTTAGGGAACTGAAACCGCCACAATATATCCTCACAATTTCAAATCATGCTGGCACTTAACATTCTATAGCGGAGAAACAAACTTTTGTTTCAAAGTTCAATAATTCTTTATCCTTTCCGTTACTGTTTTTGAGTCCGTAGAGCTTCTACTGATCAGCTAGAACGATTTATCCGTTTGTGATAAATCTTCACATAAGGTTCTATTTAAACGAGTAAGGCATAAGCAAAAAAATTGGCTAATTGTTGTTGTCCATAACATCCATAGAAATTCGTTATTCTCGTTCTCATATTAACCCTTTTGCGGAAAATTATCTTTCATTCTTCTCGCTGATAGCTACTCAAAATGCTGGCCAATACAGATCTTTTACTTACCGAATGGCATGCCAACTAAATAATTCACTTGACAATCGTGCGATCTAAAAACTCCACTTCTTTGCTGTTGTTCACAATCAGATTGCCTTACCAAGCCCAGCATGTACGTGTATATATCTCACAGTGAATACATAATCGGTCGTAATCATTATCGAACCTTAGCTGTCTGCAAAATATCGTAGTCCTAGAGACTTTCTATCGAAATGTCTAGACCTATATATCCAACTAAAATGTCCGATTTTGGATTTTGATCACGGCCATGTTGTTGAACATATATCTGTAAAATTAGTTGCCATTCACTATGGACGACTACAGGCAACGACGTGTGTTCGATAATGCATCTTCAACGATGACATTCATTTCTAGATAAAAAGGTATGTCAATAAACAAAATAGTTGAATTTGAGTCGATGCCAACCCACATGATATCCAAGAGCTTCTAACACACCCCTAAAACGTCACTGTATGCTGTGGATTTTAAGCTGGAGATCATGCGATTAGGCGCACTCAGACTTTTTCTTGAAGAGATTTTAATGCGGGGTTAAACATTTTTTGTAATCGATAATCAAAAATCTAGAACAACGTTTCGTAGAATTAATGCCTCTTGTTGGCTGGATTTCTTAAGTCGACCATGCCGTCCTTGTGTATTTTGCTTAACAATTTATTTGTCAGTCCCTTGAGTAATAGTCGCTGTGATTCATTACTTGATTGTGCAAATATTTTATAATGAATTCTACTTTCATTTATAAGAGACACAAATTTCAGCAGAAACTATGGCAACTGCAAAACGACTTTACGACACTCTACAGAGCACAACATGCATTTTATGTGTGAGTTTTTAGTTTCGGAATAATATTTTTATGCGGCATTAGCGATCAATTAGACAGAGATTTTCATAAGATTGACCACAGTGCCTGCTGAGTCACATATTTACCGGTATTCATCGAATTTTGTTTTCGTCGTTTTAATTTTGAAACCACTTGTGAAAATGTGTTATGCTTATTAGAAACCAAACAGAGGTTTATTCCTTAAATATAGGAACCCAATTTTTGTTTTTATTTAGTATGTAAAAGTGTAACGAAGACATTAACAGAAGCATCATATGTCTTAATCGTGCATGATGGGTGTAGCGTATGAATTATTCTTTGCTTTTGGAATTTAGTCTTCAATTTTCAGCATTTTAATTGCCATGATTTATCACAAGAAATCTGTTGAAATGTGTTAACAAAACGAATGTTTAATATTTATTGCATGCAATTGGAGGGTTCTAAAAATATTTATAATCATGGTGTGTTTGGTGCAATAACTCATAAATTCTACCAAAATAATTGCCCCCATTTATACCATAAAATACGGTACGCCGTAGCCTCTTTGGTCTCTTTGATTGATGGCTATTGCTTAAACACGTCTAAATGAAATTAAACTAATTTTCCCCACAAGAGATCACATTTAAGTGTCAGCCAATTTCTTGTATCTCTCCTTCTCTATACACGCTCTATTGATGACCTATTTCTATCAATCTTTCAATTACAGCCATCAACTAATAACGCTCATCTGGTCAATACGAAGCATTTAATTACACAGCATCAATCCTATAATCGATTGAAGAGATTGAACCGGAGAAAACTTACAGAAAACCCAGTATTTGTGCTGTTGTAAATTGAAAAAAACTGTCATCAATTAATATCAACAACATGTGCCATGGAGGCTTGTTTGGGTTTACGCCGCAACCAACACAATCTAAGCAAGCAACAGCAAAAGGATTTAAATCTACAAGATCAACAGCAGCAGCAACACACACAATTCCAGCAACAGAAACAACAAACCCAAGCATTTATAACGAATCAAAATTACTTCACGATAGAACAGCAACCACAGAAGCAACGTGATCTGGTAGCACGTGGACATACCACAAATGTTGGGGCACTAAAACCAGAGCTGCAGCAACAACAACAGCAGCAGAACGAGGAAAGTCATTTGTTAGGACAAGAACAACAGCAAAATGTGCAACACAATGCAACACCAACAACTTGTACTACGACACCTCAATATCGAAATACATTGGGGGCAACAACAACAGCTAATATGCAACAACTATCGGTATCGACAACAAATGACAGTGCAGGTGGTGTTTGCAGTGCAGCTCAACAACAGCCACAGTCTCAAACGACTTCATTTCAAAAGAAAACGGTAACGGCAGAGGTTACTCCAACTATGCCCTCCACCGTAAGTCCCACTAACACGCCTGGCATCGTGACCGATGTGAATGTCAAAACATTTCGTAAGATAAACAGGCAAACGCGTCAGGAGCAACAACAACAACAACATCAGTATCAACAACAACAACACCAACATCAAAATCTTTTACACCAGCAACAACAATTAGAAGCTGATTTAGATGCCATCGAAGTGTGTGTGGACCCAGAACCCCATGTCTCTTTTAAGGGTTGTGGTGGTGGTCTGTTAAGGCAAGCCAAGACTTTGGGACGCTTAAATCATCAACATCAACATCATCACAGTATTGAGGATCACCATGGCCAGTGGACAGAGATCACCTCTTTACAATTGTTGCAATTGCAGCAACAGCAACAACACGATTATTCATATGCGTACTATGAACCGGGTGCCGTTATGAAACATACCAACATACCAAATGCTGAACTTATGGCGGGAGAGAGCGAAGAGGAAGATCTTATTTCCCCGCCACCCAATTCCATAAGAGCTCTACTGTTGAAAGGCAAAAAGAACAAATTGTTGGTATCACCAACTACCCGGCAATCATATCAGATAAGACTTACGCAACAACAAAACCATAATATAGCCAGCGCGACAGCCTCAGCTAACTGTAGTAATGTTTCCACACCGGAAAACTTCTACGAGGAAATTTCGGCTTTATCTACATCCTCCTCTTCTAACTCCATAACCAGTCCTCAACAGCTGAGGGCCTCTTCCCATTCGGCTGGTTCTCTGACCCGAACTCTTGTTGAGCAGGAAATGAGAAGAATACAAAATAGACATAATAAGATATTAGGGGAGCTTAATTTGTCCGTAGAGGCGATGCTTATGCCAGAAAGTCCGTCCAGTAGTAGTCCCACGGACAAAGAGCCGCCAATGCCAGCGGTTAGTGTTACCACAGCCTCAGGTCAGCCTTTGCTACTGACTTCTTTATCGGCTGACAACATATGTGATACGGCTCTGGCGGGAGGACCAGCAGATGACTTCATCTCGCCCGTACCCAAAGCGGCAACGGTAAGTGCTGGCATTTTGCAGTCCTCTTGTCTAGCGTCTGATCTAGATAGTGGTTTTAGTGGGTCCAGTGGTGCTAGTTACATAGGTACTCTGCGTCTCCACAAGACCAAAGCCCTTATGAGTTCACGTTCAAATAAACTGTCCACTACAGCAACTACAGCATCTGGCTGCAATGCAGCTGCAAAGAGCCAACAAAGTGCCTTTGCTTATGCCGCACAAAGTTGTCGTTCATGTCAAAGAGGCGACAGTCATAACGCAAATGCAAATGCAACAACATCTGCATCCTCATCATCTGCAATGTTAGCAACAACTTCACCACGCTCTATTAAATATTTACTTCAAATACACCAGAATACAAAACAGCAACGACAACAATTGCATCATCATAGTCTTCATCAGCAACAGGAACATCAGCAGTCACAGCATATTAACGACGACTTGCAAAATTCTTCGGGCTTTTTTATGCGTGCCTCTTGCGGTTGCCGTATTTTAAATTGTTCCAAAATAAGAGCCGCCGAAGATCCCGGTCCCGTCGTTGTAAATGACCAACCCAATGTATCAAAAGCGCGTAGTTTTTGGAATCGAAGAGATTGGCGCAAACTACCCGGCTTTTCAACGTCAAGTTCAAGCATTCACGATGCGGGTTAATTAACTGGTGAGTGTTTTTTTTCTTTGAATCTCTCTTTGATTTTTTAAATTCTTATCAACTGAAGTCATTTTTTATTTATTTGTTATTGTTTTTTTAATACCTCCTTTTTCGTTCTCAATGACGCTGTTGTCCATAAATCATGGCAACAGTTTTAATCCCATTAACCCAATTATTGTTGCCTGTTGCGTGACATAAACAATGTTGCATTTTAGCAATATTTCAGTCGATAGTGCTTGCTATTGTTTTTTCATATTTATATTGACGTCGTATTTACTGTCCATATGTAAGCATCCAATGGATCACTGAAATTGAAATACACACTCAGATAATTAAAATTTAAAATAAAGTTTTTTGTTTCGTTTGTTTAATAAAATTTGTGTGTAATAGATCACCAGACTGACAGAATACATTGTAATTGGGTTTTCGTAGTAAAATAGAAATCCTGCAAGTGTTACCTATAACAAACGGAGTGGAGTCACAGTCAGTAGAGGATTAACATAGACTAGAGCAATGTACAGGGGCAGGGGAAAGAGGCCACCGTATTTCTCTTTTCCCTATCTTAACTATTATGGCAGCAGCTGTTATTCAGGAGACTCAACTATCTGGTAAAACTTTCAAACTTCTTATAAAACACGTCTATACCCGATATACCCAGCTTTATTCAGAATGATAGGACCATAACTAATAAACCCCATTTTTCTCTAATGTAGAACAATTTTCCTAGCATTTATTCATTCCATTCGCTTCGGTCTTGACCAGCACGAGCATGCTTGATTTCCATTGGACTCTATTCAACAGCTTGTTTTTGCAATTATGTATGTGGCCAATTGAATTCCACTCTCTCTTCAAGTTTGAATTTCTATTGATTAGTGTTCAGGATATTAGCAAAGATCTTAATTAAATATTCTTCTATGCTTCAGTATTCTTAATACAGGTTGTAGACATTGGTTTAAAATCGCTTGTTTCTGGTAAACAAAAACGAAAGACTTCAGGGAAGCAATAGTACCTACAGAATTCTGGTCTTTAGTACAGTGACTTTCGAATTCCACCAAAATTTTTAGTATCATTAATTTATTTAATTAAAGAAGAAGATAGAGGGTATGTCTCTGGGCGCCTTGGAATGAAAGACAGCGTGATTCTTAAACCCCCTCCCTGCCACTCGTGTATAAAATAAACACACACAACATAAGTGGTGTGAGAAACTAGGTCGCAATCCTGACTGAAGAGTTGTAACGACCAATTTTGTTTGTATGTATGAAAATTATTATACTTCGTTCCGTATTTAACGAACATCACAATGGGATTATTCCTTGAACTTTCTGGCTGTCGTCCTTAAAATAATATAACTTGGATGGTACCGCATTAATTCGCAATGTATTCAATGCACCTTTTAGTTGATATAAACCGTGTTTCCCTTCAGTGTTTTTTTTATATTTTTTGTTATTTTTCTAGTACCGGTAATGATTTTATTTCCTGCCAAAAACTCTTCCACTCAAATTTAAGCTTTAACGTTAAACTATTTATTGGCATAATAGTCACGCCAATGATGAAAATTTTATTTTAAATTCAAATTCAATTCCGGCTAAAATAAAGAAATATTAAATTCAATTATTCGTATTTGCACTCTAATCTGAAATGAAATACTCTCGCTGGTGTTCGTTGAAAAAATAAATGTTTTCATTCAATATTCCCACTTGCGATTATACCTTCAGCCAGCCACTGAAAAAATGTAAAAAAATCCTCTAAAAATTTAAATCCAATAAATGCCTGCTGTTTAAAGGGTGAGTAATATTTGAATATGTGAAGTCGTCCAAATAAATAATTTATGGTGCATAGTAAATACAAATAGAAATCATATTATCGTTGTTGTTGTTGTATGTTTTATATACAATATGTCGCTCTTTACAATACCCTGAAAATGTAAAAACAATTTCGTTTGAATTCTATTTATTTATGGATTTGTTTGGTAAAATAAATACAGGATTACACATCAGCAATCATCCAGGCAAAGCAGCCACCACAAATATGTTTAGTCGAGCGTATTTACAACCCGGAATAGGAGTTAAAGTTAAATTAGAGCCATCAATTCGAATGAATTGTTTTGGTTAGTCAATAAATCAAACCAGTCAAAGTAACCAGTCAATTAAAATTGATTAAATTTAAAGGAATTCATTTCATTAAAATAATACGCATAGTTTTCCACTATCACTTTTAGGAGCATGTAGCTTTAATGAAAAACATATCAATTGTAATTTGTGTCCACCTCTCAAAAGTATCGCTCATTTCAAAGTGTGTTCTAGTCTTTGACGGCTTCTTTTGCATAGCAGTAGAATAGACCGTCAGTTATTTAAATGTTTCTGTGAACATGTTCGTGACTTCAGCGATTTACTTACTCAACTGTTCATTACAATATTTAAGTTAGGACTACAACCTAGCTTCTCACACTATCCCTGTGGAGTATGTCAATAGTGAAACACTGACCCCTGGATACAGCCGTCCTGGGACTCGGAATACTTTACAACAATGCTGTAATGATAAAAAAGAAAAGGATATCATTGAACGTATGTCTCCTCTGTCTTCTTTATTGACCGCTACTTGGTAATTTGCGGCAAGAGATTCTTGGGCACACAGATTCATTGACAGAAAGGAAATGAAAATATTAGGATGGTTAAGGAATGCCAACACTGGTGTTATTGTTGAATGAGAAATAGGTAGTCTAGTCGCCGTAGTCTAGCAAGTGGTGTGTTGGCTTATTAGGCGTGTGGCCATAGTTCAAACCCCAGGTCAGATATCTCGAACAAAACGGAATATGAAAAAAATATTTCTTCGTGTACTTCCTCTCAGCAGACAGTTTCTCAAAAACCCGTCTTTCGGAGTCGACTTTAAACTGTAGGTCCCGCCACTCAAGTATAAAATGAATATACACAACATAAGTGGTTTGAGAAGCTAGGTCTTAATCTTGACTGGAGGGTTGTAACGACTAATTATGTATGTATGTGTGATAATGAATTATCAATTATCAGAATTATTCCACTGGTTTTGTTCTCTACTTGCAAAAATTATGCAGCAAAAATGGTCACTAGACGTTGAATAATTTATCAGGAATTTATCTGTTTAAACATAAAAATTATGGTTATAAGTGTAGCCATTAGTTAGGGTGCTCCGAGTTATCGGCTTTGACTTGTCTGTATATATTGTTTGACGGAAAACATACTCGATTATTTATTAACACTATTAAAAGTTGTGATAACTTTTTCATTAATTCAATTTAAAACTATTTTCAAAAGCTTTAGTTGTTTGTAATACACAAAATTCCAACTAATTTCGCTGCTGAAATAGCGAAAAAAAATATTATGAGAGGCTCTGGTACGCCTGCAAAAAGAAAAAACGAAATTTAAACCATTAATTAGAAGTTACTTTACATCCACGTATGTATGTATTTTATAACAACCCTGCAGTCAGACTGGGTCTATATGTCTTTTTGTCAACAGCACTAGTTCAAATGTCTCCAATCTTTCAATATAAAAAATACAGAGCCAAAAGATGTGGTGTATATCTAGCGACATTGTCAACAAACAATTAATTGTACACCATACAATTGGGGTATTCACACGGTGTGCTATCAGGTCATATTGTCATAAAATACTAAAGTTTTATGATAGTTTTAAAAAATTGTTGTTGTGCTTCAAACAAAAAAGTCATACAATAATAGTACCTTTTGTGATGTGTTTATAGTTTTGTCATATTTAAACAGTGTAAATCTAAGTCAAAAGGGAAAAAGTCGTCATCGAGCCGTTGATAATATTTAGAAGTTGGCGCCGTTGAATATTGGCAACATTTACGTGAAACATGATATTAACTTCTGCAAAGTTCTACTTCGAGATTAAATACATTTTAATAACTTATTTATAAAATTTGTTAACTTTTATAAAGTTAAATAAAAAAATTGATACATTAATACACTGGCGAGCAAAAATGGATACATAATATCAAAAAATATATAAACTTTATATTTGTACTTTATTTATTAAAATAAAAAAAACAATCCATATGTTAAACATTTATTTAGACTATCCTCTAATTAAAACAAAAACCATTCAGTAATATTATTTCCTTTTCAATATAAAATACAGATTAACATTATTTAGTAGCATTTATCCAATTTTGCTCGTTTCGTTTCAAATGAAAAATTCTGTATTTTGTCCATAATCCTTTATTCTTTATTACTGATTTAATGCGTTTTGGTAAGCTTTCTACCAGTTTTTTGATGGTTTCGCTGTTTATACTTTGCCACTCTGCCTCAATTCTTAGCCACAATTCGTTAAGGTTATTTGGAGGGGTTTCATACTGTGCCAATTTTCGATTTACAATTGCCCACAAATTCTTGATCGGATTTAAATCCGGGCTTTGTGCTCGCAATTTTAATGTCTGAAATTTTTGCTCCTCCAACCTCCACTTTTGTTTCGTCCGACCATATAACTTTTTTCCAATCATCCACAGACCAGATCTCTGCAGATCTCTAAGTGATGGTGACGCACGGGAGCGATTGTTACGAAAAATGAAGTCAGAACTCCGAAAGCAGCAGCAAATGCTATAAATAAGAGTGTGAGTGAAACGTGCATTGCGAAGGATCGGCCTAGTTTCGGCAGTTAAACAGTAAAAACCCGCACTCTCTTAGAAGAACGTCAAAGCTCGTCTGCAGTTTTGCAAGCAGCACAAAGATTGGTCTGTGGATGATTGGAAAAAAGTTATATGGTCGGACGAAACAAAAGTGGAGGTTGGAGGAGCAAGTGGCGAGCACTGTATATAAAAGAAAATTTTGTTTGTATACTTTAGCTGATTGGCGGCACCGAACGTATTTAAAATAACCGCCGTCAGAAATTATTACCGTTTATATTTTTAAATATTTTTTTTCATTATCACCTTGAAAAATATTTATTTAAATATAAACATGTAATTATTTTTTTCTTATTTACTTTAATCAGCCATAATAATGTCCAATATGTATTTTTCGCACAAACCGGCTATTATTTCAGTTTTTTGACTTGTTTTTGGCATTTTTAATTAAAAATATTTGTAATTTTTTATAATTGTATTTTTCTTTCATCAGCTGACTCAAATTTGAAATAGCATACTAACTTATGAGGGTTGCTCACAGCAGTCATATTTTTCGTGTTATTATTTTATGATAATATGACTTTATGACGACCGTGTGAATACCCCAAATATGTATTGACATATAAGCCTTTATTGAAATATACCTATGCTGTTGACATTTATGTTTTTTATGCGTAAAAAATTCTACTGCGTAATAGCTCTCCTCTATTTTCTCAGTGCTATAATTCCGTGGTTTTATTAAAATTTGGAAATTGTTTGTGTAAGCATTAAAAAGGTGATATTATAATATGGAAATTGTTTGTGTAAGCATTAAAAAAAGTGATATTATAATATGACAAAAAGAAATTATAAAAAGCAAATTAAAAAACAAATTGATTTATATAAAAATAGAAAAACAGTTTTGAGTGAAAGAAATGAAACAGTGTCAATGAAGCTATAGGCGAAGGAGAAAATTATAGTGTTGATGAGATCGCTGTGCCAAAATTTATACTTTATTGTCTACCATTAAATTCCAATTTTTTAATAATTACAATTTTGCACACCTGCATTCCAGAAAAATGACCGATCCACCAAGGTAAGTTTTACCAAGCGTTTTAGTGCTAATGATTTGTTTTTCTGCATTTCTTTTTTTTTGTTTGTAGCTAATTCATAATGCGGCTGCTGCCAAGAGGTCTCAAAAAGGTTGTTGAACACAAGTGTTGCTAGATAGATTGGTTTTCCCGAAATTCCATAGTCGACAATATTATTATTATATATAATTTTTTGTTAAATAAACTTATGATTTAAACAATAGTGTACAATTTAATTTATTTGCTTAGATACCGGCTTAAAGGCCCTAATATTAAAAAAAAGTAAAAAAAAAAACTAGTGACAATGTCGCTAGTATGACACCACCTATTTACTATTGATATTGCCTACAGGAAAGTTCCATAAGTTATAGAAATGTACTAGTAAATTCCTGGTTCTAATGTCACCATATAGATCCATGAGAAGTACCTAGTCAATACGAAGTCAATAGTCATAATGTCACTAGGGGATTTTCAATGACACCGACATGTTAAATGTCTATAGCACTAAGCCTTGTACGGGGTATAATTCGACACTAGTACTGTTGACAAAGTCAATAGCGATTCAGCACATTTTTAATATTGACATTTCCTACAGGGAATAAACAAACATAAACCACACATATACACATGCATACACAGCTAATTAATTTAATTTAACAAAATACATACATATGCTTCATTTTGTAAATATTTTTTTCTTTTTGGTTTTTGTAAAATTGGCCTCGAATTTAAAATTGAATTCCATTCATTGGCATTTAAGATTAGGGAAAGAGAGACGAAGAGGAAATATAATTTCACTTTATTTGAATATGGCAACTGCATTATGTTTGTTAGTCACCACTGGCCACATGATGTGGTGGCAGGAATACTTTATTTTCCAAATAATTGCTTTTATAATGTAGCATCATTGTCATTATTATTGACATCATATCTGTATGTAGTGCCAATTGATTGTAATTATTATTGAAATCGTCATTATCATTATAATTATTATGATGAGTAGTAGTAAGTCGTTACCATTTTAAAAGTTAAAAGTTTTTGCTTAATTTTTCATATGATTGTTGTTGTTATTGTTATTATTATTGGTCGATGGTTGTTGATGTCTATTGTAGTACATTTGCTACTCCTCCCTTGGCTCATTGTTTTCCAAAATCTAATTGACAATTCAGCCATATGCTGATGTTTGTATATGAAGTAATGGCTTTTAAACTATTGCTTGACTCGTCATTATTGTATGCAGTTAATTTAATAGAAAATTTACTGCCATAAAATAAATGAAACTCAACTAAACTCGTTAACAAACTTAGTAAAATTAGAGCATTTAAGGGAACCCAATACAATACAACACAAAAATATGAATGAATGTTATGTTTATTACAATTATTATTTAATTTTTAACAATTTGACTAAATAAGCTAATAAAAGGAAGCACATACACAATCAATATTATTATAATATAAGCTAGACACAGTAATAATGTTGTAGAGATTCTGAGCTCATAATGAGGTAATCAATTCTACAGGAACATGCATTGTATGTTTATTTCTTGAGGTTATGATTAATGATTTAATTTTTTAATTTAGAGAAGTAGGTACTATTGTAGGCTCTTTGATTATTAATTTATTCTCCTCGTTCCATTGCAAATGTTTTCCATTGAAATCTATCCGAAGCTTATAGTTTTATTTCCTAAAAAGTCTTTTTCTTTATTCCACTCCAGTTATGACCACCATGTTTGGATTATACTGAATGCTTGCTCCTCCGTGCTAAGCCTGCCGTTTTCCTTAGTAAGAGTCCTAGCCAGATATATGGAACGCTTTCCACACTGGGTTCAGAAAATCAATGGATCTGTCGCCAATTGTCGATGTCGGTATTTAATTCCTTCTTTTTTTGTTTTGATATCACTGGTAACGTCTTAAGCATGGCTTGGTTTATGTGCCGAGCTTAATTGTTTCTGGTGTTGATACACACGAATTTTGTCTTTTTCAAATCCATATTCATAATTTCTCAGTATAGACCAGAAGCGTCTGAATAGAACACATCCGAAATCTTCAATTTTCCATAATTCTGGCTCGGAAATCAGGCTGAATTTAGCCAATGGAATGGGGTATGTTAGCTTTGAGGACCGTTGTGGTTTGTAACGTATTAGCAAGCACCGCCTGTGACTTAAAAACACTAACACTGTGATTTGCCAATGACTAAAATTTCTCAGAAACCGTTCGGTTGCTGTACTGCAGAGAGACGCTAAACTCACGTTATACCTGAATTTGCAAATGTGCTATGTTGTTAGTTCTATTTTGCTATGTCCAGGAGTCCATATGAGGGTAACCGTTGAATGTCAATCCAAACATACTCGAACAATCTTAGGTGTGTACTCTGATACCGGATTTAAACAGCGGCAGTCTTTGTAATCTTGGCACCTGTTCATTCGGTTTGTCCTTTTCAAGTCCATTTCTCTAGTGCACAACATGTTAATTTTGTTCTAAATATTATTTACTGTTTCTTCTGAAACCAACATTGATTTCTTTTGACAAATTTAATGGTTGGCTACTATCTCCATTAATTGTTCGCCAATCAGAGTGAATGAAACAATTTGGAGATTATATAGCCTTTAAACAGGGAGATCATTTATATGTATGAGTTGAGGGCCTATAGTGAAGTAGGAGAATAGTGTTCACTCCACATATTTGGAACCTGTGCAGTATAAATGCACCTCAAAAAGAAACACCTGAAAACCATCAAGTATTAGGCTGGATATTATCCCTATTAGCACCGGACTGGACAACATCCTAATATTTGTCTGGGCAACAGGATTAAGACCGACATTAGAGGAATACCCGATGTAGATTGAGTGCGACATATGCAGTATATGGCATCTCTCCTCTTAACTGATTGGCATTTTTACTGTGTGCAATTCCCATTTCAGAGAAGATCCATATGAATACGCGAATTGCGGATTAATACTATCGACTTATTTTTATAGAGTGTCGCAAATCATTTCGGACATGTGTACACTGCAGTGACTGAATGTTTTCTTAGTTGGTGATGACAGTTTAAAGGGATTTTTGTTTTTGCACTGATTTTCTGCTGCAATTTCTGTTGTTAAATTCATTAAAAATACGAAACTAACTGTCAGCTTGAAGCCAAACGAAAATAAATAATCCCAAAATAAATTACATAATAACGGCCAAACGTACGAACAATAACAATATGAAAAAGAGTCATTGTCCTCTCTAAATTATACCAAAAAACGGGATTTGGATTACAAACTTGGACTGTAGCTAGTAAAGGCGACTACATGTTAAGCATTCCATCATGAGGATTGAATGGAAAAGAAAGGTTCATGAGGAAAACAAACAAAACTGTATTGTTTATAAAATATTGGAACTTATAATGCTTGGTTGCAAGCATATTAATATGTGGCATGTAAGGGTGACGGGATTTTCTACGTCGTTCCTGTAGCCATCCATAAAAATTCAGGCATAAAAACTGTGAAAGAAGAGAAATCTCTATAGGAAACACAATAATTTTGTCCAATCTACGCCATCTATCACTTTGACATGGTGCGGCTGGCTATGGCGGGCGTACCGATTGCAACTGCAACCAATTTCTGCTTGTTTTCTTTTATTTATTTTTTTCGGATTCTGTTGCATTTATTTTTTTTGTGGTTTTATTTATTTGTGTGTGGTTTTATACAAAATGAATGAAAAAAAAACACAAACAAATTCAGAAGCAATAAAGAAACGTCACTTCAAACACAACACATAGTCAGTCATTCAACTTGATTCAGTTTTTTCTTTCGCAAAAAACCAAAAAAAAAAAAAAACAATCACTAACAGGTAAATTCTTCGTAGAATATTATACAACCATTCTGCCACTTACTGTTGCAATAATAATGGAAAAAGACTTAAAAGCTCTCTCATCTGTTGCACGATAATATTTATAAATATCCTGCATAAATATTTCAAATTGCCCGGTTTTTCAAAATAATCCTCTCAACAGGCGTTCCACCCTACAAAATGAAATATAAAAAAATTTCATCGGCGACATCCTTTCAGCGTGTTTCTTGCAAAAACTCTGAAAGTAAATAAATTTGTCATGAAAAAGTGTCTCAAAAATCTGCCGTTCGGAGTCGATTTAAAGTTTAGATCCCGCCTCTCCTGTATGAGATTAACGCAGAAGCTAAGTTGTAATCCTGACTGATGACCAAATATCTTCGAAACCTGAGACATAGGATGGCTATCTTACTAGTACCTAACAGAACCGAAGTAAGCTATGCGTTTTGAGCTTCAAATTTACGTGGGGTTTGTGCATTAATTTTAAAACATCCATCGCCACTCCACAGTACAATTCTAGTCCCGTTAACGAAGTGGAAGCTCCCTTCATGACAAGTATGTCAGCTTTTCCGCTGCCGAGAAATCCAAGATGTACTTGTATACAGCACAGGATTACTTTGTTTTCCTGAGACGGAATATGTCCCTCTAAATCACTGAGCCAATGTGGATAGACTTTATAAGGTAATACTTAACTTGTCAAGAGTGTTTTGTTTATTTTTTCACCCATTTTGTGATTATCAAACTCTTGCATTTTCTAATTGCGTTTTAAGTTGTCAAAGGAATACAATTTTTCTTGTATCTTATTTTGCAATCAAAAAATCGTATTTTTTAGTTGTATTTTAAGTTGATGGTGTGTTATTTTAAAAGTAAATATAAATTCGATACTGATGATGAAATTGATGTTTACATTTAATTACAAAACAATTCAGAAAAAATATATTTGTTGAGTGAAATTTCTTTTTAACTATAATTTAAATTAAATTTCAAATGAGTGAAAACTTAGCTTAAAAAATTATTAAAAAAAAACTTCCAAGAAACTAATAAACGTATTGTAATGGATCCGTTTTTTTATTTGTCGAAGGATGAAAGAAATGAGATGAGAAATGCAGGATAATATGCATACATATGTCAAATGGTATTTGCAACCAATTCTGGGAAGTGCACCGATCGGCCATTTAACCCGATCTGGCATAGTTACAGCCGGGGTACTGTTTTGTTTTAATACTAAATGCTGTGCCAATAGTATAGAATCGACAGGATTCTATTGAAAAAACGGAAGCAATTAGAATGCCTCTCAAACAGGCCTTTCAAAAACATGCAACAGCCTACAGAGTAAGTTCATCTTAAAACTTTTCGTTATAGATTTCTATATACATATGTATGTGTGTTCTAAACAGCATAGATGTGTATTCCTACCTCCTAATGGATCTTATTGAACCCATAAATGATGGCTTTACCAATGCCAATACCGAGACAAATGAACAATTGGAGACGAAAAATGCCCAGCCCGTCCAAGCCGCCAATCTTGTCATAGAGAAAATGCTGAACATTTTTACAGAGGGCCAAACATAGAAAATTGATGTTTCCCGCAGATGGAGTGATATCCGCAATGCCACCTGTTTTCATCTGGACCGAGAGCGTACAATCACTTGTAATAGAAAGGCTTTCCTTCACCTCATTTTAAGGTGATATACCTGAAGGTGGATTCCACCAACTTCAATAGAATTCATGCAGCACACGATAGACATATCGTTAAACCATAAAATATATGCATTTAAATTCTTCGAAATGAAGGGAAGAGAAAACGTACGGGTTTGATTCCTCTACTGACGTCGTCCAGGTAGTTATGGCTAGGGGTTGGGAAAATATTGAAATCAGCCTGTATTTTATAATTTTGATGGAGAAATGCAAAGCTGCTTACGCCAGAATTTCTTGTCGTTGCTGTAGTATGTGATATGATGAATCCAACAAACCATCAGCTGTTTAAAAAAAAGCTGTGTCGGATGCGAGGATACTAAAATATTAACGCCACATCAATTGTTGCCTGTGCTAAATTAAAGTGTAAGAAGAATAAAATTTTATATAAATCTTGGCAGAAATTTTACATATTTTTTTCCTCAGATGCAACAACAACAACAGAAGGACATAACAGCCAATATAACCTATCGCAACCAATCTGTTCTTTTCAGAACTACCACATGATTTCAGAAAAAGTGATAAGGCTTTGTTGGTACAACTCAAACATACACTTGTATTTCGTTAAATTATATAACGAGTTAGAAAACATGACTAAAAAATATTTTAAAATTTGCCTAAACACATCTACAATAAGCAACAACAATAATATTATACACGCGCATTATCCTTGAGGATATTTAACAAATAATAATACAAAGCAAACAAACAGAAAACATTTTCATCTTAATATACACACACACATACAATGTCTATACAGACAGGATATTTGAACTGTATATGATTTAGTTCTTATCTACGCTCTATTATTGTCTTTAGCATAAGATTATGAAACACATACAAATATGCACACATGCAAAAACAGTTTTCGGTTCACATTCATACCAACATGCATGGAAGAACAATGTAATGCAAAGAAAGTTGATGGTAAAGTAAATATGCCACAGTCCTCATCAACTATATAAGAAACATGGAACAAACATGGCTGTACTCACTTTTATGCATGAATAAAAGCATTAAATATTGTATAGCTGTAAGCCAGTCTGACTGCCTCTATGTATATATTATGCCTCATGTAGGAGTTCTAAAGATGTGGTAGAACTGGTGATTTGTTGCCCTTGCAGTGTCTTTATAAATGAAAGGTTGATGTCGAGTTCTTCTACTAATTTTCCTTAGCCTTTTGAAGCGTGTGTTTTTGTATTTTATTTTTTGGTAATAAAAGGGTTTCAAATCACTTCTGAATTCTAATTATGTTTTTTATTTTCAATTTATAAATGTCAGTGGGCGTGACATTTGTACATTCTGTATATTTAGAAATAAATGGCAGGCGAATGCTTTCAGATCTAGATGAGAGAGTTGGCGAAACAAAATTTTCCAACGACTTTTTTTAGCAGCAGCGAGGCCTAGTGTCATATCTCGGCATCAAATGTAACTCAATTACATTTAAGCCCTGTATCGCAACTCACATACATACATATTTGGCCATTACAACCCTTCAGTCAGGATTACGGCCTAGCCTCTCAACACCACTCATGCTGTGTGCGTTAATTTTATACATGAGTGGCGGGACCTACAGTTTAAAGTCGACTCCGAACGACAGATTTTTTGAGAAGCTTTTCATGGCAATTTTTACTCTCAGAGTTTTTGCCAGAAATCTGCTGAGAGGAAGTCGCCGAAGAAATATTTTTTCATATTTCATTTTGATGTCTGACCTGGGATTCGAACTCGGGCCTTTCGTCTAATAAGCCAACACACTACCTACTAGACCACGGCGACTCAGTATGTCGAAAATAGCTCGAAAGCTTGCTGAGAGATGCTATTACTACTTATGTGGCAATAGGCAACTGGTGAGTCAAACAGTATTTTTTATTTGTATTATTATTGTCGTAAAGGAGTGACTTAGTACTGCTACCACACATTCAAATGCACTTCACTTAATTGGGTATCCCTATAACGTCTCCTCCGTGCATATTGCCCTGATAAATATCAAGATGCTGCTCGGTGTCAACAACAATGACAACTCCCTGCCGAGCACCTGATATGCACCCAAGAACACTCATTATTATCATTACAGAGTTTACATGTAGGGTACGAGACAACCTCCATTCTGAATAAATGTACCCGAAGTCTACAGCGTCCTGTCAAAAATTCAAGTATCAAACTGTGTTATTTCTTGATAGCCTACCTTATCCCGTCAGAAGGCCGGTTACCAACCTCAAGATAGTCTGTTTCTTAAGTCAGACCCCTTCTTATTATAATTCACCAAGAGAAGTGTTGATTGCTTCAACTTTAACTTTTCTTTCGTTGAGAATACCTTTCCAAATACCAGCTCCCAAGCTCTTCTGCTTGCTTATTGTTGGGAATTCCTAACTAACCAACCGCTTCAGAGCTATAATCTTAACATAGGGTATTTTTAAGGGCTTCCAATCTTTAAACACTGAAAGTCAAGTCTATGGAAAAAACGAGAAAAGTTAAAAGAAATAAGAATATGAGGAAAATGTAGTAGAAAATGAAAAATGGAAAACAGCTGAAGAATATAAACCAAAGGAAAATAAAGTCATGCATTAATGTATACAAAAACCAACAAAAACAAACGTTAATAAAATATGGAGATTGAAAAAAGTTAAGATATTTTGCAAGGATAACATTTAAATTAAAAAATTGCCAGCCAGCAGTCAACCATAAACGAATGCTTCTTTAGAATCACACTCATACTCTTGCTCTCTTTGCCGCTGTCTTATGCTGGAGAATAAACGCCAACTCAAGCCATTAAAATCAACTGAAACAATATGGTCATACCATATGGCGGTTTGGATGGTCCACAGTTTTTCAGTGCTATTATTAAGGAAAAATATTATTTTTGGTTAGTTTTTTCGTATTTTGCTCATGGATAAAATTGAAGAAAATGTATATTTAAATGCCAGTAAAAAACGTCTGCTGTTGTGTTTTCTTTTTTGTCTTGTAATTGATAAGGATTTCTTATTAAAAAAATTATTCATACATAATTGGCCATTACAACCCTTCGTCAGGATTACGGCCTAGCTTCTCAACACCACTCATGTTGTGTGCGTTAAATTTATACATGAGTGGCGGGACCTACAGTTTAAAGTCGACTCCGAACGACAGATTTTTTGAGAAGCTTTTCATGGCAATTTTTACTCTCAGAGTTTTTGCCAGAAATCTGCTGAGAGGAAGTCGCCGAAGAAATACTTTTTGTATTTTGTTTTTGATGTCTGGCCTGGGATTCGAACTCGGGCCTTTCGTCTAATAAGCCAACACACTACCTACTAGACCACGGCGATAATAAAAAAATTATTATCATTCAAAAATACCATTATAAGACCGCTATACAGAAGGATGTGGACGCAGACAGAACAAAATAAAACGAAAATGAAATAAAAATGTGCAGCACATGCATTTCCTGTTGATTATAAAAAAATTATATCGTCCATTGCTTCCCGGCATCCGGATGCATTGCGTTCACCTACTCGTCCTTCTTTTCATTACCATGGATGCCATTGTACGGATAATTTAAAATCCTTATTTTGTAGATTACATATGAAATAAAATTCCAATAATAATGAAAACTTAAATCTTTCATATCCTTTACTCTTCTTTTTACCGTGTTTTGCCCCCTTTTTCAGTTTTCATTTGTTACATTCTCTTGTTATTATTTCGTTGTTTTTTTTTCTAAAAGCAGCATGTGGGGTATAATGGAGAGTCTCCTTCAATAAATTTCAGATCATAGAGAGCTAAAGACTGGAAAATATTGTGTGGGACACAAGTCTGTTGACTTTTTGCACTATTTTCTGGGGAATTTATTTCGTATTAACTATTTAAGGATTTTCTAATGGTTTGGTCATGGGATATAAAGACTTTTAAAATGATTTTCTTTGACTGGCTAATATTTTGACAGGAATTAGGAAAATTTGTCTTGATTATACACGATGATTGCACTTGAAGTTTAAAAGAAGATTGTTGGGAAATCTTAGGAGGAGACATTAAAGTAGTAACAGTTTGGAGTAACTCATCGAGAAATTCACTACACTGCTAGTAGTTTTTAAAGATTTAAAGTTTCTCACAACCACAAGCTTTGGCACCTGTATCTCCAACATTCGGAGTTCCAATATGACTTCAGCCATAGGCAGACTGTAATGGCTTCATTGAATTTTAAATTTCAACATTTCCGTTATAAGCTGTTTTGGCCTGGAATTTATTTCCTTATGCCATCTAAATCCCGTACTGCACAGTAAAATATGCTCCACATTTTTATCCTCACCCACACTGCGCTGGCATGTAGGGGAACTACCGTGTCTAAAATTGTGCAGGTATTTTTTTTTTGGTGTTTTGCACAACGATAAGTTTAGCGAATCATCACGATCTCCTGTTCGACTCCACTTTTGATGTAAGGCAATGATTAATTTTTCAACTGTGCTATGCTTGCTGTGTACGATAGTTAAAAGTCAGGTAGTTATCTGTCGGATGTCTGCAAGATAGGTTTTCATGTGAAGTAGTTAAAAGCAATATGTGACATATCTTTCTTTGTTGTCCAGTTTTTCAAAAGTTATTTATTTGAGTTTTAAACCTATCTGGCTTTAACACCATATTAGACTAAACTCTTATAAATTATGCATTAATAGCCTGTGTCTTGAATGTCTAGAGATGTATGGCCCTCAAGCAATTGATTCCGGCTTAAGAAGTCTTAGAATGCGGCATTATTTTCTTTTTAATTAATTCCTTTAAAATTAATTTCTTTAATTTGTTCTCTCTGTTTGAAAACACAATTCAAATAAAAAGTTATTAAAAGATTTCGTCTGGTGCTGTATTAACACAATAAAACATAACCCCAAGCCAATCGCAAGCAATTCATTAATTTAAGAACAACAAAAGATTTCTGTCTTAAATGTGGCATTTAAAACACAGCCATAAGGACACAAGTAACAGGAACCAGAAGGATGGAAGGAAAAAATCAAAACAGTTTCTAACACTCAATTTAATTTGGTTGAGCAAATGTTACTGCAATTCTACTACTAAAGAACCAACTAGCAACAATGAGTATCTGTTTGTTATTTGCCTCAGCTAAACTTAAATAGTGCTACTGATAGCTAGTCATTTGTTCCAGGACATAGCCAAGCAAGCAGATAGACAGACAGCCAGCTAGCCAACAATGTATACAAACAAACCAGAATCAGCAGCCCTAAGTGGGGGAAAGTTCAGTGTACGAACAACAAATAAAAACGTGATAGTTCTCCTCGTATTCAAATTCAAATACAAATACATGTACAGTGACATTAACTGCTACAAGTACGACTGTCTCTCCATTCAGTCAAAAAAAATACGTTAAAATCACTGAAAACAAAATCAATGAAAGACCAGGCAGGCGGGCAGACAAATAAATATAACAAGTCTGCTGCTCTAATAATAATAAGAGTCTGACTAAATTACCTGGTGTTTTATTCTCCTAAATTCTGTTTAGCTTAGCCAAACAAAAAGAGAAAAACTCAGCCTCCTAGACTGGCAACGCAAAAAATGTTACAACATTGGAGAGCCTTTAAATGATTGCAATTTTCTTCAACTCCTCATCATCAATGCAATGAAATGCTACAGAAAAACTTAATGCATACTATACTACGAGTATTTACAAATGCTATAATACTACTATTAATACAACTACAGCAACAACAACATACTATTTACGAACATACAACTACTATACTATAATGACTGCCATCAATGGGCTCGTAGTGATGGTATTACTCTTGCAACTGTTTGCGTGTCTTCAAAACGTGCACCCGTTATAGTAATTGGTTAAGGTGAACATAGGCATTTGGAAAATCCGTTACACTGCTAATAAAAACATGTTCATACTATGCTAGGCAGTTATAAATCCCGTTGCACAAAAAGGTCACCAGTAATTAAAAAAAAATTTAACACTAATTTACCAAATATTACTTCCCTCTTTCCCTCTTCCTGTAATATACTTTCTAAATTCCATGACATTCCACCAGTGGGCCATCTCCAGTTTTTAAAGGAATATGGACTTTACGCTTCTTTATACCAATGTAAAGTAATATGTAGTTGAAGATGATAATTTCTTATTGTAACTTCTTTAACTATGTTCTGCTTCGCATGTTGCTTCCTCAGCTATCTCACATATATGTAAGTAATAGGTGGGAGTTGTCCTCACCGAATAGTTGCAAAAGAACTTTTATCTGTTATTTAATACACATGGTCACCTTTTCTTAAACAATATCGTATCACTGACATTTTTATTTCAACTACTCCTCTACACGTATTACGAGAATTTTTCTCGTTATTATTATGCCTGTTTGTTCTTATTTTCACCCTTTTCATTTCAGTACAAATTCCACACTTACAGAAGCTTGAACTTTTATATTTTGTAGAACTGTGTATGATGTATGTGAATGTGTCGTCCTTCCGTCCATATATTCTTTTACGTACAAACATCAGGCAGCTCCATACTCGACCATTATAAGATTACATAGAAGAAGTCAGTAGTTTTTTTTTCAAAGGCGAGAGATTTTTTCTGCCGTGAAATAGCACAACGAAAAAGGAAAAACTTTCCGTAGATTTTTTTGCATTTTTTTAGAAAACAAATAAAAATTTTGTATTCGTTTTTCGTTTACAAATGTTTGTTGGTGGGTAGCTGGCTGTCCAGTATGAATGTGATGGTTGAAATGTCTGGGATGAATGGGAGGTAATAAATGAATTTCCACAAATATAGATGAACTTTGTATAGCATTTTCCTTGTTTTTTATTGTCTGGTTAGGACATTGGTGTAATGGACGAGAATATTACGAAAGAAAATGTTTTTCTCTTTTTTTTCTTTTTGCTCTACAACTACAACTCTATGCGATATCACGTTTATTGGCTTTGCAGCAATAAAAAACGAATTTTGAATTCCCTAAATAAGAACTTTTTAGTGTAAAATATGATGAATTTTTCCGTTGTAGTCGTTGATATACAATATTTTTCTTATTTGCATTTCCCCATCTTCCTAATTTTTTTTTTTTTTCAAATTTATTAAACAAAAATGGTAATTGAGCTACAATAGCAGTTTTTATGATGTTAGGGATACTTAATTGGTCATTACAACTATTTAGTCAGGATTACTTTCTCACACAACTCGTGATGTGAGTTAATTTCATCCACCTGCGTCGGGGACCAACATTTAACGTCGTTCGGAGACATTTTTTCATGACTGTCTTTATCTCAGAGTCTTTGATTGCAGAAACCTGAGAGGAATTTTCCGAAAGAAATTTTATTTTTCATGTTTCGTTTAATTCGAAATGTCTCACATGGGGTATAAATCTCAACTAATATGCCAATAATTAGTCTAATAGTACTGCCTACTAATAGACGGCTACTGAAAACAAAGGCCTCTTTGAAAATTTATTGTATTGACTGTAGCAATTATGAACTTTGTTAAATGAGTTCCACTTTTTCACAAAATGTGGCACCATTTGAACTTCTAATGATATTTGTTGTTAATATTACTCTCTCTAGATGGTTAGGGAATTTCATTGATGGCAGCTCTTGTTGTGTAAAATTCCATATTTCCTATCATGATTACCAAATAAGAAATCAGTTTAAGTGGACGATAACATTGTTAACAGCGATTTGGAAGATCCCAGAAATATTTTGCAATCATCAGCAAAGTATTCGATGCTAAAAAATAATGCCAAGATATTGTAATTAATTATTGTGAAACGGTACTGCCGTAGTATACATAAGGTCATCTTTTATCCTCTTGTCCGGGCGAAGTTTAGGGTGCTATTTGGGGTCAATAACATTATTCTATTCGAAATAATTTCTATTCTGAACAAGTGTTTTGTTAGTCTACAATGTCCAGCCAAAACACCAATTACAAACCTTTGGAGACAATTTAGTAGACTCCCGCATTCTTGATAGCGAAAACGATTTGAGAAAAGAAATGAGGGCATCAGCCATGCACTAGCCGCCTTTTCACGTATTTGTTTAGTTTTGTGAATGAACCGAATAAAGTCACAACATTTCATTGAGGATTTCTTTTTGTATTTTTTTTCTCAGCGCTTTTCTCACATTTTGTTTTTAATTTCGAATATTTTTTTACATCGTTACTCTGAATTGTAAATTTTCATCCCCGGATCTCACGTTGTCCCTTTCTTCTCTCGTCCTTTTATCTCTTACAGTTTTTGATTCCGTATGGAAATGAGATAAAAGGGATGGTTAAAAAAATTGTAGACAAAATGTGTTGTAATATCTCTCTATATTGGCTGTTTGTAAATGTCTGACTAACTGCCTAACTGCCTGATTATATTGAGAATGACTGGAGGAATTTGTTTTTGCTACGACCCTGTCTGTTGCTATGTTTTTCGGGTGTTTTTTTATAACAATTCTTTGAACGTATTTATTTGTTGCATAAGTTTAAAAGGCTTGAGCTGTTTACACTGGTACAAGTAATGTCCAAATATGGTCTCTGAACCGATATAGGGAATATAGGGAAGTATAATGACAAAATGTTTTCCACCTTCTAAAAAGAATCTCTCCCCAAGGGTTGGGGGACTCATCAAAGACAGGGTATTGCGCAGGCGTCATGAGTATTCAGTTTTGGTATTAATTTGGATGATTGGCATAGTAAAAGAAATTTTTGTGGAAAAATTTAGACCCCGTTTTTGTAAAACGAATGATTTTTAACGTTCACACTCAACTATTGTTGGGTTATCCACAAAATATATGCTGCTCTTACAAATGCAGGATATTTATGCAAAATCACTACTTTTCATAGCTTTCAAATAGAGAGTATTGTTCTTAAATATCTTACAACTACTCCCAATACTCTAACCATAGCATCCAAAACTCTGTTATTTATTACCTTATGCAGCGGACTTAAATCTAACAGAGTAGTAGTATACCTTAAGGTCGGGTTGTCCAGTGTTTGAATGTTTACTCATCGTATTTTATACTTTCCTGTACCTTTAATTATTTTTTGAATATGTATTGTTTTAATTGCAGTTTTTTTAAGTTTTTAGTGTTTTTAGGCAAAACGAACGAAAAAGCTTATTAAAGGGCGTCTGAGTATCGTTTATAAATAATTTTTTCCGTTGTTGGTTATTAATTGAATTGCTTATGAAAACATTACAAAAACAATAAAAAGTAAAAACCGAGAATTTCAATTGTTTTTTATAATTGAACCATAAATGTCTGAGAAATGTTTGGTCCTTTTATATTGAAAAGATCACAGGCAACAGAACTCGGTACACTGCACTTTAATTAATAGTTTTCAATGCAGATGACTTTATATTAGCACATCATCATCACACTGTTTCATAATAATAATTCGGCAATTTGCCTTATTTGCCTAGTAATTAATATGGAAACTATTGTAGCACATCAAATTGTATGAATAGTATACTACTGTTGAAAATTTCCTATCATTGCTTAAAAATACAAAACCAGAGATTCCCTACTTGCTGCTGCAGTATATTTCTCCACGTCGTAACCATTAGCAACATTTGTGCACTTGGCAATGTAAATGAAGGACAATGATGATAAATTTTCATAAATATTTGTACAAACAAACACTCACAAATCAAAAATAAAATACAAAACAAATGTAAACAAAAATGTCAATAACATGCTCTATCATGTTCATTTAAATGTATAATTTTTAATAGACTCACTCACGGAGTGAGCGACTACTTTCATTACAAATACTGATGGTCAGTTATACGAGTCATTGTACTGCTCCTTTTCTATGTCTCTTCCTCAATAGGTGATTAATGTTGCTGTGTTTGTATTTATTGTTGGTTTCTAAGTTATTATTTTGTTTTTCATTTTTAGTTTGTTGCCATTGCTATGGTTGTAGTTGTTATTATTATTGTTCCCTATTTTCATTTCAATCCATTCCACACAATTCCATTTTTGTAATTTATACATGGATTAACTTATTGTTGCTGTCGTTGCCTGTGTTTGGGTTGAGTTCTCTTTGTGTCTGACAAATGAACATCACAGTGGTAAAGCACATTTAAAAGCTTTTACAATAATAACACCAAAAACAACAATACAAGTAGGAATCCTTTCCAAATCATAAACTAAATGAGCATTTAAATAAAATTCTATGATAATGATAAAGACAACGAACATGATGATGATAAAGAACTTAATATTGTTCAGACATCCATATGTACATTTTCAACTGAACTAAACACCGGACCTAACTATTGGATATTCAGTAGTTTTTTTTAAGCATTTTCAAAAAAAAAAAGTTATTTGGCGGACCCTTTATCTTGAGGCTAAGTTGACCCGTAGTTCAAAATATGAGACAAAACTTCTGTAGTAGTGTTTTCCTTCCTTGCAAATTTGCAAATTTCTTCTAAAGAGCAGAGGCATTTTCTAAATCATTTATTTCCACTAGTGCTATATTTTTACTCTCAATTGTCAAAACTCTATATCCACATACACAGTACAATACACGTATTTTTACTTGAAAACAAACAGTTACGAATATTTGATTGTGTTTGCACATGCTATTCCATGGTTTTCATGCTCTTCTAGGATCATACAGCTCCATTGTGTGTATTTCTGTCTGTCTGTTGCATTTATCTACTCCTTGCACAAGAGGCTTTACAAGAACAACTACAACAGCAACAATAAGAGTAAATAGCAAAAGAGGAAATAATTTTATGAGGCATGTGATCTGTTTTTAGTGATTATTTGATAATCCACACTTGGAAGTGTAAAAATAAATGTTTTCGGAATTGTTTCTCCTCTTTATTGTCAGTTTTTTTTCTTTTTGTATTTTTTTATATTAAAAAATAGTTGTCCATTTGCCATTATTAATAAGAATTCGAAATGGAAGAGGAATCCACAACCAGTTATTAAATATTGCCAATTGCGAGTTGCCAATATCAAAGGCGATATTGATGATGATTTTTTTGCGGTTTTCATTCTAAAGAAAACATGTTCATTTCATTTAATTATCATGTACCGAACAATACATTATAAATGGAAGCAATTTTTCATTGAATTGAAAACAGATTTCTCTTTTGTTTCTTGTCTTGAAGTGTTCTGTTCTTAGAGTGTTAAAAATATTTCTTGAAATTCCTAGGTTTGCCAGGGCACTACGTGTTTGTTATTGAACTCTAAGGAAGGTTTTTGGAATGCTTTTCTGTGAGAATTAGAGCATAAAAGTGCAGCTGAAATACATTGATTTGTCAATGGCGTATATCCTCAACATATTCCATTGAATTCAACGTAAGAAAGAAGTTTTAGTGGAGTTTGATAAACACGGAAAATATTACCAAAGTTGTTTAAATGCTCAGTAGTTCAGATAAAAACGCTTGTAGCTAACAAAGGCTAATATTTGGTCTAGAATTTGCAAAAAAAAAAAAATCTGGCATATTTTATAATAATTTATGGATACAGTAGTCATCTCAGTTCGTAACAATGAGAGCATTAGTCTATACTTCCTGAAAACATTTTGAATTGCTGCTCAAGTAGTAGCTCCTAAAAAGTTTGAAAGCTTAAGATTGATAAAAATCCATCATTCATCATTTTAACAATTTTTTTCTTGTTGCTTTGATTTCCGTGTCACAAATCACAAATCTTTTGAATCGTTTAAACTGACTCTCGCAAATTGAAATCATAACAGATATATTGATAAGAATAAGTTTTAGTCCCAATTTGAGAAATACAAACGAAACTTCTAGCAAAAGTCATTTCGTTCAATGATAATTTCAAACATTACTTCGTGCACATGTATGTGTTTACCCTCCCCTCCAATGTACTAGTGAACTTCCTTAATATCCTATCTGGCCTTTGATAATTACACTAATTAAACGATTACAACGATTTATTTTAAAATTTTCGTTGTGAAGTACAATTGTTCCGGTTAGAAATGGAATATTATTTCATTCATATGGCTGCCGCGGCTGGCCTCACAGTACCTCATTCGATCGCACTAATTTTTGTGCACTTTTTCGAGTGTACAGGGTCGTATCTCATCAATGCCATCACGAATGTTGACCTTCAAATGCTCAATTGTCTCTGTTTTGTGGGCATAACATTATTCTTTAATAGCGTCCCAATTTCTTCGTGGCCAATTAACATCACCAATTCGGCTAATACATCTGCTATTAAATGTTTCGCGCAAACAAACGATTGCGGCATGAGATGTGTGATGAACAGCGGGTACAAAAGATGGTGCGATAGGTGAATCCTTTGACCGTAATGGTTGTGCCGTCCTCAATGGGGCAATGATGTCCCCGCTCCTCAAGCCGCAACAAACAGTCACTCGTAATGGATACATTGGCTCCTGTAGATCACGTGTGGATTTTCTGAGCCCCAAATACGACAATTTTGCTTATTAACGTACCCACCAATATGAAAATGAGCTTTATCCAAAAAGATGATTTTTTTTGGCAAACCCGAGATCATTGTGGAGTTTCTCGTTAATCCTATGTTGTTCAAGCGTAAATCGATTCATTTCGCTCAGTGGAGATAATATACTGAATTTTTAGACAGAATAGAATGCCATAAGTATTGATATATTCGAAATAATCGATGGTTAAAATATAAACCGATTAATGACCCACCCGATATATTGATTTGAATGTATGTTGCAGTCACAAGGAAAAATTATCATATTAAGACCAGTACCAAGAGAAGTATATTTTGGACGTACGTGAATGTACGAATACATACTCTATTAATAGAAGAGCTACAACTACACTAATCAGAGCTAGGGACCAAAAATCGATTGCTAGATACCCTCTAACTTCTTGGAATGCTAGCCAATATAGATTATGTTTTGAGATCATATACCTGCATACAGTTTAAAACGACCACTGTGACTTGCTTGTTTTGTTTTATTACGCTATAGATACTTCTTTATATATGTATAGTCACTGAAAAAAGTCTACATACACCGTTATATATGCCCAGCTTTTTTATGCACATTCTTTTTTAATTTGATAAAAATCACTGGGAAAAAAGCCTTCATACACCGCTGTAGGTAGACTTTATGCTTTGACTGTACATATGTGTATATGAAATATTGAAAATATTTTGTCAAAATTTGTGTTTGTTTTTATATCTCTTTATAGAGCCACATCAATTTATACAACCAAAGTGGAAGATAACACTCAATCGTGTAGCCGATACATGGCGCTTGAATGACAAATCGTGCCATATGGTGTCTATCGATAGCATATCAACAGCAATTCCTGTGGTACTGAAATTATTGTATCATCCAGTCATATTAATAAAGACAATACCAATGGTTATGCAGAAAATGGTTCATATAGTGGACATCTCATGCCATGGTCATGGACAGTAAATCAGTAAATGGTGACCATTATTATGATACAAACAATAATATGCGATTCTCAACTGCAACAGCAACAGCTACAGCAGCAGCAATTATGCCAGCAACAGCAATAATATGTACCAGCAGCAATGCCAGCAGCAACAAAACGAAGAAGATGATCCGAAGAAGATATTATACCATGGCGTGCAGGATTAAGAAAAACCAACAGTATTCTGAATTTAATTTAAGGCAGGCTTAACATTATCGATAACATTTAAACAAAAAAAGAAAACGTTAAAAACCATAAAATTCAAACTATTTCTGTAACTTTAGCATACAGCCAACGAAAATATTCTTCAGAAGTACAGCACTGTACGTAGACTTTTTTCTTTGACTGTACATCTGAAAGAAGGATATCTTTTTATAATGCATTTGATTGCTTTCTTTAAAGATTTTGCTTATTAAATAGCCGACATACAGTCACAGAAAAAAGTCTACATATAGCGGTTTATGTAGACTTTATTCTTTGACTGTATGTGCATATGAAATTTGAAAATATTTTATCAAACTTTTTTTGTTTTTTATATCTCTTTATAGAGCCACACCAATATATACAAAGTGGAAATTGTATCATACAGTCATATTAATAAATAGAATACCAATGGTTATGCAGAAAATGGTTCATATAATGGGCATCAATCATGCCGTGGACAACGACAGTAAATCAGTAAATGGTTGGTGATAATAATTATCATACAAACAATGATATGAGATGCTCAACAACTGTAACAGCTACAGCAGCAGCAGCATCAGCAATTATGCCAGCAAAAGCAACAATACCTGCAGCAACAAAACGAAGAAAATGATCCGAAGAAGATATTATATCATGGCGTGCAGAATTAAGAAAAACCAACAGTAGACTGAATTTAATTTAAGGCAGGCTTAGCATTATCGAAAATATTTGAACAAAACAAAAAAAAACCTAAATAACACAAAAAATTCAAAACATTTCTGTAACTTTAGTATACAGCCTTAGAAAATAGTCTTCATAAGTACACGACTGTGCGTGTACTTTCTTCTTTAACTGTACATTGAAAGGAGGATATCTTTTTAAAGTGCATTTGATTGCTTTCTTTAAAGATATCGTTTATGAATATACAGTATATAGTCATAGACAAAAGTCTACATACACTCCTAAATGTATACAGTGTAATAATAAAAAATAATTAGTATTTTGTAGCTTTCAAATAATTTCTATGTTATATATTTTTTTTTTATATTCCCTTTTTGTCTTCAAACCTTTGTAATTGCCTTTAAATACGCTAGAAAACCTTTTTCAATTTCATAAAAATCACCAGGAAAAAAAGTCTACTTAGAGTGGTGTATGTAGACTTTTTTCTTTGACTGTAATATCTTTATTTTTATATTTTAAGAGTTTTATATGTATGCGAATGAACACTTGTAAAATTTAACTATTCATAGCCAATGATGTATGGTTAAACAAACTATACATACAGTGGACACCAAAAGTCTAAGTACTCCAATACATTTTAGCAATTTCATGAATTTTAATCAAGAGTTTGTATAAAAAGCAAACTCTTAATAACACCGATTCTGATTATAGTTCCACCACCATCACCATGTTTAACCGTTTCTTGAGATCGAGCTCTTTTTCCTCCATACAGAATGAAGTACATCCGTATGAACTAAAATATATATTTTAACTCGTCTAAAGACACACACATTATTTCAAATTGTCAAAATTTATTGGAGTACAAAGACTTTCCTTGCTCGCCACTGTATATTGTACTAGTAATATTGTTATTTGTTATATACATGTTATTATTTGTTATACAATTAATTTATAATAAATAAATATGAATAAAAAGCTTATAAAAAAAAGAATGCCTTGTTTCACTCATAAATACTGCGTTGACCTAAGTTTATAAAAAAGAAAGAAATTGTTTCACTCATAACTACTCAGCGATCAGCCATTGCCTAATAGATGGCTCTCCATCATACACAACATTAATCAATAAGTTTACTCGCTGTTTTCTTATTGCACTTGCACACCCTGTATATTATGATTTGTGTTCCTTTTATAATGATTATACCAAACAGAGATTATTACCAGGCGATCAGAATAGATAGATGAATGATCACAAAGAAAGGGAAAAAGAGATTTTAAATATTTTTCTATTTGTTCATTGGTCAATCCCAAATAACTGTTTCTAAAAAATGAGTGAGTACCCTACCTTATGCAAAATTCGGAAGTAACTCTGATATAATTTGTAATATAAAAATTTTTCGTGACCATCACTCGAAACAAGTGATCGTAATAGTCTGTCTGATATATAAATAGGTGTCTGATATATTACTCCTAGGGGTTTCCAAGTGCAGAAGTGCGCACCCTGTATGGCTGATGCGCCACTCTTGTAATGACTTTACCAAACAACGATATTTAACAGGCAATCAGAATAGATAAGTGGATGACACAAATAGAGAAAATTTAATTATTTTTCTCCGTGTTCATTGGTCGATCCCAAATAACCGTTTCTAAAACATTTGAGTACCCTATCTTATGCAATATTCGAACCAAACTCCGATATAATTTGTAATATAAAAATTTTTCGTGACCATCACTCGAAACAAGTGATCGTAATAGTCTGTCTGATATATAAATAGGTGTCTGATATACTCCTAGGGGTTTCCAAGTGCAGAAGTGCGCACCCTGTATGGCTGATGCGCCACTCTTGTAATGACTTTACCAAACAACGATTATTACCAGGTGATCAGAATAGATAGATGAATGACCACAAAGGAAGAGATTTTAATTATTTTTCTATTTGTTCATTGGTCGATCCCAAATAACTGTTTCCAAAAAATTTGTGAGTACCCTACCTTATGCAATATTCGCAAGTTAACTCGGATATAATTTGCAATATAAAAATTTTTCGTGACCAGCACTCGAAACAAGTTATCGTAATAGTCGATTAGGTGTAAAATGTATTAAGGATAGGGGTTACCAAGTGCAGATGTGCGCACCCTGTATATCTGCTGAGCCACTTTTATAATGATTTTACCAAACAACGATTATTCCAAGGCGATCAGAATAGATAAATGGATGACACAAAGAGAGAAAGTTTAATTATTTTTCTCCTTATTCATTGGTCGATCCCCAATAACTGTTTCCAAAAAAATCAGTGTACCCTACCTTATGCAATTTTGGCAGCCTTCTCGTTATGTGTCAATAATTGTAAGTCCCTGGCGACTTTTTACAATTTCTTGTCTCCTGTCTCTTTCCTCCTGTGATTTCAAGCGAGATTCATATGAACATAATTTGAAAATACTTGAATGTTTTTCATAAAGCAGGCAGACGTTCAAAAATTTAATGAAAATAGCTCAAAAATATTTCAGTGAGTGAGTGATTTTTCATGTAAAATTTCTTTCGTTCTTTTGAAATAACACAACTGACATATAGGAACAGGAGATAAGAAAATAAAGTAAAGGACATTAGTAGCGTTCCTAATATTGGAAATATCGTTGACTTAAATAAATCGAAACCAAGATGGCGGATGTCAACCTTCAATACAATAATAATAGCAAAACTCGATTTCATCAAGTTGTGTTTTGCTGTTATAAGACCTCGCTTAGAGAAGCAGCCACGGAACGTAACGGAATGGTATGTACGTTTTTACCATATGAACAGCACTGTAAACGCTGACCCAAATTATAATACGGTTCGGTAATCGTCCACGAAACGGAACGGAACGTACGTTCGTTTTTAGCTTATGAAGAAAAATGTAAATGTTGGTACTCGATCTCATTGCTTTTCGTGGGTTCCGTGGACGGTTACACTAACTAACCCGAGCTTATTTGGCGCTTATGGATTGTATAGGAATAACGATTGAGATTTAACAGGCAATCAGAATATTTAAATGAATGACCACAAAACAGAGATTTTAAATATTTTTCTTTTTGTTCATTGGTCGATCCCAAATAACTGTTTCTAAAAAATATATCACATAAAAAATAAAATATATCACATACCCTACCGTACCCAAATTTTTACAAGTTACTTGTTATGCGTTCAGTTACAATTTGTAATTTAAAAAATTGTGTAAACCACCAGCATTCGTTTAATAAACTAGAAATCTCTCGTTTTACAAACATAATTCAAAAATATTTGAGCTTTGAGTGTTTTTCATAAAACAGGAGAAATTAAATTAGAAAGCCAGGCGATAGATAACAGAAGATCGAAAATTTGTATGAGAATAGCTCAAAAACATTTCAGCATAAGTGAGTGGATTTTTCATGAACAGGAGTTAAGATTAAGTAAAGGACAATAGCAGGGTTCTCGTTGACTCAGAAGTGTTGCAACCAAAATAACAGACGGCAACCTTAAATAAAAAAGTAGCAAAACTCTCTCTCTCTTCTTCATTAATCCCAAATAACTGCTTCTAAAAGATGTGCATACCCTACATTATGCAATTTTGAAGGCTATTTGATATGATATCTGTTACCTTTTTGCTGTGACGTAAACAGTCATTGTTTGTAATCACATTATCTATTATTAAGGTGGTATTAATTTAGATATCTATCTACACATGGTGTTCTTCTAAATGTCCTTTTTGGCTTCATATAACAATTGCTGTAAGAAGATTTTAACAGGCAATTAGAATAGTTAAATGAATGACAACAAAGAAAGCGAAAGAGCGATTTTAAATATTTTTCTATTTGTTCATTGGTCGATCCAAAATAACTGTTTCTATAAGATCTGCATACCCTACATTATGCCATTTTTACAGGCGACTTATAATGTTACGCAAGTAAAAAAAAATACCTAAAGCAGCAGTTGCTTAATAAAAAAATATTTGCCAGAGTAGTTCAGAAATTTAGAGTTTTTAGTTCAATTGAAACGGACAGATTATGTTCCCCATACATTTTGTATTATTCCTATACGCCATATATATGCCGCCATAGGCGCAGCGATATGAGTTGAAAAAAAATAAAACGATTTCAATTTTTCACGGGTTATCAGAATCTTTGGTTAGATGATTTCTGCTGACTTTTTCCTGTGAATAAAATATTCATTGTTTATATGCCAGGTTATTTATTATTAAGTGGTTTTCTTTTACACATGATGTTCTTTACATACGTTCATGTCCTTTATACTCGCTACGCTCCTTTTATGATGCTTCATCTAACGCTTGCCTCAGCGAGATTTAACAGGCGATCAGAATACTTGAATGAATGACCACAAAGAGAGAAAGTTGAATTATTTTTCTATTTGTTCATTGGTCGATCCTAAATAACTGTTTCTAAAAAATTATGTGATGTGTACCCTACCGTATGTAGCTTTACAAGATACTTGTTATGCGTTGAGTTACAATTTGTTATAGAAAAAATTGTGTATTTTCAAGATATAAGAAGGATAACCGAACAAATAGGAAAATAACTCATAAATATTTGAGCGAGTGGCATTTCAAATAAATGTAATATGTAATGTAAATGTAATGTCCTAGAGAAACAAAAATTAGACAAAAAGGTACAGAAAGATACTTACATTCCATTAGGTGGTTTCCAACATTGACAAAATCGATAAGTTGTGCTACAAAAATGTTTGACGCACCAAATGACAACAATACCGTGTTATTTGAAACAACGTTAGTGACGAAACGTCTCAAATAAAGAAATTAGATCAAACTTCTTAATATTATGTGTTTGTTAATATTATATGTTTCTGGACTTGTATCGAGTTATCCATTTAGTGGTTTTAAAACCTCGCTTAAGAACAGAGGAGGACGTACAAAGAAAAATTACGTACGAAAATTTTTACAAAAATAGATCAAAAATATTTCAGGAGTTAAAAAGAGAAAGTAAAAGACGTTATTAGCAGGGATCCCAACATCGTTGAATTAAATGCGTTGAAACCGTCAATACAATAATAATAGGAAAACTCTCTCTCATCAAGTAGTGTTTTGCAGTTGAAGTTCGCTTTTATAAAGCTTCTCTTTGCGAAACGTCCACTTACATACACATACGTTTTTAGCATATGATGGGCAATGTAAATGTTTCCCGAAATTACATTACGATTCCATAATCGTACGTTCCGGACCCTAATAGACAGGCAGACGGGCATTTAACGTTTGTTTAAGAATATCGATTGCGATGTAGCAGGCAATCAGAATACTTGAATGAATGACCACAAATTTAAAATTTAAATATTTTTCATCGCTTTCATTGGTCGATACCAAATAACTGTTTCCAAAAATATGTATATACCCTACATTATGCCATTTTACAGGCTACTTATAATGTTACGCCAGTAAACAAAAAACACCTAAAGCAGCAGTTGCTTAATAAAAAAATATTTCCTAGAGTAGCTCAGCAATTTAGAGCTTTTAGTTAAACTGAAGCGGACATTTTATGTTCCCCGTAAATTCTTAATTGTTCCCACATACTAAATATGCTGCCATAGGGGCAGCAATATGTGTTGAAAGAATAAAACGATTTAAAATTTTTCACGGGTTATGAGATCAGATTAGATGATCTCTGTTGACTTTTTCCTGTGACTTATTAATGTTTACCACTGTTATTCTTTTAGATGTCTACACATGATGTCCTTTATATACGTTAACGTCCTTTAGCGCCCTTATTTCGCTGCACTCCTTTTTCGATTCATATAACAATTGCTTCACGAATATTTAACAGGCAATTAGCATAATTAAATGTGACCATAAGGAGCGAGATTTTCAATATTTTTCACTTTCTTGATTGGTCGATCCCAAATAACTGTTTCGATAAAAATATATGTGAGAGTTTAATTATTTTTATTTCTCTTGTTTGGTTCCCATAAAACTGTTTCTAAAAAATATGCATACCCTACATTATGCCATATTTACAGGATATTTGTTATGTTATGCAAGTAAACTAAGATTATCTAAAGCAGCGCTTGTTTAATAAAAAATTATTTCCTTGGTAACTCAGAAATTAAGAATTTAATTGAAACGGCCATATTATATTTCCTATACATTCTATATTATTCATTTACACCTATAAATGCCGTCGTAGGGGCAGCGATATATGTTGAAAAAAATAAAACGATTTAAAATGTTTCACAGGTTATCAGAATCTCTGTTGCCTTTTTCCTGCGACTAAAATATCCATTGTTTGCATGTCATATTATTTATTATTAACCCTTTGCACTCGGTTGTCCCTTCTGACGGGACATGATAGTTTGGTAGCGATTACGGACAATAAAATTTTTCCACCGCAATTTTTTTGAGATATGCTTGTTCTGCTGTAGTTTTCTGTTAAAATGCACACAAAACCTAATCGAAATATGATAAATAAATCAACCATTTTACAAGTCGGAAAAGAACGTGCGAAGTGAGTTCACTACGTACTGTACATTTCTCTGATCCGTTGAGCAAATTGCAGATACAGTGGATTAGACGTCCAAAGCTACAAGGGTGTGGTTCAATGAAGTGTGAAACTTGATGCGATAATAAAGAAATCCGATAACCGATAGAAGAAATGTACAAGATCCCGGTTCGTATTGAAGCGAATAGGAAAAATGTTCGATCTTCTTTTTAAATATGTGTGTGTTCTTCAATGTTCACAAATTCATTTAAAACAAATTTCATTACAACCAGTTTACTTGGTTCTAAAATTATACTGTAGAATATCACGTTTCCAGAATGAACGTTTTCGTTAAAAAGTGGCGTCGAGTTGCTGGAAGGTAACCATCGAAACGGTGCCGAATGCAAAGGGTTAAGGTTTACCAGTAGTTTTCTTTTAGATATATGTATGTACACATGATTTAATACGTTCATGTGCTTTATACTCGCTGCGCTCCTTTTATGAGGCTTCATCTAACGATTGCCTTAAGATTTAACAGGCAATCAGAATAGTTAAAGGAATGAGCACAAAGAGCGAGATTTTAAATATATTTCTCTTTCTTGATCGGTCGATCCCAAATAACTGTTTCTAAAAAAAATGTAATGTGTACACTACCGTATGCAATTTTACAAAATTTTTGTTATGCGTTGATTTATAATTTGTAATTGAAGAAATTTTCTAAACCACAGCATTCGCTTAATGAACATTATCTCATAGAATAGCTCTGCAATGTATAGTTTTTGAATAATTTTGAGCCACCATACTGCTTTCATATACATATTCTAGATTATTGCCCTGTCACCTATGTTTTTTTTAATGTTTTTGTTTGTGATTTCCATATTAACAGAAGAACGTGTGTTTAATCTCTCGTCTTACAAAAACAGGACTTCTGTCAAGATTTTGTTTTTTCTTTGCACCTTATTTTGTTTGATGATTTCAGACGAGATTCATACGAACATAATTCAAAAATATTTGAACAATTGATTGGAGTGTTTTTCGTAGAGCATTTTTCAACATTGCTCAGATCCCTCCTTATATTCGCTGCTCTCCTCTCCTATGCTGTTTCCTATAACAATCGTCTTGCGATGACTTAACAGGCAATCAGAATAATTAAATGAATGACCACAAAGGAAGAGATTTTAAATATTTTTCTATTTGTTCATTGGTTGATCCCAAATAACTGTTTCTAAAAAATGTGCATACCCTACATTATGCAACTTTTACAGGAAAATTACTATGATATATATGTTAACAAATTAAGAAACCTTGTTTAATAAAAAATTATTTCCTGGAGCAACTTACCAATTTAAAGTTTTTAAATAAATTAAAATGATCATATTACGTTCCCTACATTCAATATTATTACCATATACTATGTATGTATGCCGCCGTAGCAGAAGCGATATGTGTTGAAAATAAAACGATTTTTAATTTCTCTAGTTATAAGAATCGTTGGTTAGATGATGATCTCTGTTGATATTTTCCTGTAACTAAAATATCCATTGCTTGTCAGATTATTTATTATGAAAGTTTACCAGCGGTTTTGTTTTAGATGTATGCAGACGTGATGTTCTTTAAATACATACTACGTTCATGTCCTTTACACTCGCTGCGCTCCTTTTTGGCTTCATACGACAATTGCTCTACGAAGATTTACCAGGCAATCAGAATACTTGAATGAATGACCACAAGAGAGAGATTTTAAATATTTTTCGCGTTGTTCATTGGTCGATCCCAAATAACTGTTTCCAAAAATATGTGTGATGTGTACCCTACCGTATGAAATTTTTACAAGATACTTGTTATGCGTTGAGTTACCATTTGTTATAGAAAAAATTGTGTATTTTCAAGATATAAGAAGGATAACCGAACAAATAGGAAAATAACTCATAAATATTTGAGCGAGTGGCATTTCAAATAAATGTAATATCTTGTCCTAGAGAAATAAAAATTAGATAATAAGAGAAAGAAAGATACAGTTACGTGGCTCCCAACATTGATCAAATTATTAAGTTGTGCTACAAAAATATTCGACGCATCAAATGACAACAATACCGTGTTATTTGAAACAACGTTAGTGACGAACTTCTCTAATAAACGTATGCAAGAAATTAGATCAAATTCGTATTCGCAACAGACCTATTTCTATACTTGTATCGGGTTATCCATTTAGTTGTTTTAAAACCTCGCTTAAGAACAGAGGAGGACGTACAAAGGATAGTTCAAAACTCCTCTACTCAAAGTTATGATTCAAACGACAAGGACAAAATGAACAAAAAACTATTGACTAGATCTTAAAGAAGTTTAGGGAGACAGGAAGCATTACATATGTCGTTTGGTCTGCGCATTATCGCAATATCGGATACATATTGCATAAAATTAGTATTAGCTACAGTCTGGCTGCATCCAGTTGAGTTCATCGATTCGATTTAGGTTAGCAGGTAACTTACCGTTCACAGCAAGTTCACTTAGTTGCCTATACGGCCCATTGTATTACCCAGAGTAGAGGTACAATTCGTTAGTGGTGGGTTTGAACACCCTGAACTCCGTATGAAGCCGCAGGTTCCTTTAGTGACATATCTACCACGCCTTGATGTTCAACCGTTCTGTTACTCAAAGACATCAGTCAGACATCTGTTTCGAAGTGCATTGCACTCACAAAAAAGGCGCTGTACCGATTAATCAGGAAATGAATATTCAGAACGAGTATTAAGACATATATTATCAGTTGAGTGAATTAAATCATGATTGCTTTTCAATCAACCATTGCAGTCCTCTGGCTGTATATCGTCCAAGACAATAAAAAGACGTCTAAATCAGAAGAACTTACGTGGGTGGATCAGAAACAAAAAAATATAAAATCTTGTCTAGCATTTGCGAGAGGACAACGCAATAAGCTGACGGCATTTTACAAAAAACATATTTTGGTATATTTGGTTCTGATGGAAAACATCATCAAAATTACGTTTGTGAGTGACCTGAGCACATCCTGAACGTGGCGAACCATCAATAATTCTATGGAGAACAGCTAACACAGAATGTATCGAAAGGAAACTGACACTAACTTAGGGATGGAACCACCTACAGAAGTCATACAAAAAATATGATGGCAGCTTTTCAATAATTCAGGGGATACCCTGTGAAACCCTTTGGTCTCAAGCGAAGTGATAACCTTAGTCAGATAATTTTTTAGTAAAAATTGCATTTTAAAAGTGCTTTGAAAACAATATTTAATGCTAAAGATATATGGATCCATATACATATAATGGGCTGGGGGTTTCGAAATAATCATGTCTATGTGGCACATCCATTTAAGTTGCATGTATTGTGGGTGTGTCAGAGTCTGCAACGTTTGCAAATGGCCTTAAATAACTGTCTACCAAACACTCCACACACACCTGTACTTGCTACAAACATCTACAAATGCAACATTATGTTCAGCATACAATAAGTGCAGCATGAGTAGGTAAGCGAATAGCTCTTATATGAGCATTACTATTGTCGCCATTCAACAGGACTCACACTTAAAATAAAATGCAGGACATACTTCGTATTTGTTGCTGTTTTTGTCGTTGATTTTTTTTTTTTGTTGTTGGTTGTAATAAAGTTATGCTGTTGATGTATGGACGATACAAGAGAGTCAGAGTCAGTGTCAGGTGGTTTGAGTATAAAACTGCATTACTTTCATGGCCAGTTCTTGTTGTAGTTTCTTGTTAATGTAGGGGAAGGAATAATTGTTTCTGTTATTGTTGTTTTTGTTGGCATCTCCTAGATGTCTGAAATTTTCATTTGATGTTGCGTTGCATGTCAAAAAAATTTTGTTTTGTTTAGTCAATACGAAAATGACATGAAAGGAAGACAACACAGCACAGCACAACAAAACAATGTATTTAAAAGTGAAACAAAAATGGGACCCTTTTAGTCCCAACAAAAAAATAAAACAAACCAAAAATTGATGTTTTAATAGCCAGTGATTGCTTAAAGATTGACATTTACGAGTCTTTTAACTGAATGCCGTGCTCAACGACATCATCCTGATCATTCGTCGTTAATGTTGCATGTGTGAAAGCTATAATAAGGATGAGGAAATAGTAGCTATTCTTTGCCTCTCTTTTGAGGCTTTTAAGGTGAAATTAAGAAAGCGGACTATGTTGCATGTGTATGTATGGACAAATGTATGCATGTGTGCATATGCACTTTTAAAGGTAATCAAAGGCAATGAATAGTAAATGAAATAAAATTAACAAGGACATCTTAAATAGCGCATGTAATGAATAGCAGTAGCAACAACAACAATAAATATTTCTTATGTACAAAAGTTCATGCTATTGTACCAATGGTCAGACAGTCATAAAGCCAGTTAGTAGTTTAAAATTGCCGAAATGGTTTTATTGTCAGGGCTGTTCAATGTGAATGATATATTTTTCATTTTCGTAGCAGTTCTTTTGTGGTTGATAGTGGGAAGTGAGGCAGTAATTTGATTTGCATTTAGACTTTTGACTTATGCGAGCCAATGTTCTTAAAAATCTATATTTGTATGGCATTTACAACTACGAATGCAATTAGAATACTCTCTACAAGGACAGTAATTGGATTCAATTAAATTTGAATGTTTATGCAAAAGATGTAGTAAATTGGTAGGTTAAATTGCCAGTTTTTAGGTCCCGTTATAATACCGATAGTACCTATTTTGTCATTCAACTAAAAGTCCTGGCTTGTAATAAGTATATGCTCTATTGAAATCAACTTTGGTTAGACGCAGGCTAAACAGAATCAGTTGGTTTAGACTGGAAGTGCAGGAAAAAGTTGTTGAGAGGTATTCCCAGCGTTCGGAGTATGCAACCATGGCCCAGTGTCTTGTTATAACAAAGTGTTTAGGGATCTAATGACCGCTTTTCTTATTAAATTTGTCACTACAACCCTTTAATCAGGATTACATCGTAGCTTTCCACACAAGCCTTGTTGCGTGTATTAATTTTATACATGAATTGCAGGACCTTCAGTTTAACATCAACTTCGGATAACAGAATTGAGAAACTTTTCATAGCAATTTCTCTCAAAGTTTTGGTCAAAGAACGTTCAGGAGTATTATTTGACCATATTTAGTTGGTTGCGAGATATTCATGATAGGAGCAGAACCGCGGACTCTCGTCTAATGAGCCTACACCCTGCCTACCAGACTATGCCGTTTTCAATCTTCACTACACTGGTTACAATAAATGTTTCTAGAACGAATTGTAAGCACTTTTAGACTTCACTGAGGATAAACTTCTACTCACCATTTCTACTCAGCATTTCCTCAAGGTGCTATTGTGATATTGTAGAAAACGATTACGTTCATAATTGCTAGATGAGCTGCGCCTTCGATATCTTCGTCGTCTTTTGGCAGTCTAGTTTTGCTTTCCCTCTATGCTTCCCCATAGTATAAAGGAATTAATAAGCTTGATTGACTGAGAAACTAGGTCGTAATGCTGGCTAAAGGGTTGTAATGATCCATTATGCAAGTATGTTGACTGAGTTTTACTTACTTTTCGACTTCGCTATTCGGAATTGTGCATTTTCATAACATAGACTCACATTTTAGGTTTATAAAGAGTATCTCCGCTCATTTCATAAGTGGACGCCGTTTAACGTTTTGGTTTATTATGGCAACTTCATCAGCAAAATGTTACGAGTTCATCTTCAGTTACCAGTTACCATGCTATAGCTATGCCATGCTGCAAATGGTCAATTTTAAATACGATTATCCACGTTTATTATCGTGAATTCTCTGAATAAATATAAATTTATTTTTTGTTTCTTTTAAATAAATAAACGACTTCACAATTTCCTTAACACTTAAATTTCCTCTAAAAAATGCGTGAAATACTTGCTTTTAGCCTTTTTGGAACGGACGGCCACTCTGTCTCATTCAAAACATTAAAACGAAAGGCAAACCAACTCTCAAGAGAGTTACAAATGAACGACAAGTAGGAAGGCAAACACGTAAAGGACAAAAGTAGGAAAAAAACAAAAGAAAAAGGAAAAAACAACAACAAACACACACAAAAAAATATACCGGCATATCAACGATAGAAACATAACTGCCCACAAAAGTACATCAGCTGACTAAACGCAACACACACACATATATATTCACATACGCTAATAGAATCGCCAAAAGAGATTAATAAATTGCTAGAGAGCACAAGAGAGAGAGTAAATATTTTACAAAACGAAACATTGGAAATTGAAACACTACTACATACTCTACGTACTATACTTGGACAGCGTGTTACTAACATATGTTTTACGGTGTGGAATATTGCCTACGGAATTTAGTATGTTCATGGAGTAAAGAATTTGAAGAAAACAATTTTTTTAATTCCTATAAAATACACAAAAATACGCGAGTTTCAAAGCAAATTTTGAAATGTTTCATTTTCTTCGAGTTGTTTAAAGACATTCTTATAGTTTTTAGTTTGCACCATTATTTGAACCCTGCACTATACATTGCCTTAACACACGCATATAAATTACAAACTGCTGGTGACTAAAACCTTATGCAGCCCCTACATGTTGCGATTAACTGTATAACTTTATTATTTTGTACAAACAATTCTCGTCAGTTGGTTGAAGATCAAAAAGATCTTCATTTTAATTGAAACGACGCCTAATACGATGCAACAATAACAATTTATAAGTGAATTTGGTTCAAAAATTGAAATACATGAAGCAGATCATCAACCGTTAATGCAACATGTCCTACAACCAATCGCCACGTATTGGGGCACTTTATATTAAAGTGGTACTTTTTGTGCCACACATTCTGGTCCTAAACTATTAACAGTGAAATTATTCAATGCTTTAAGGACTGTAACTAACATGAGCCATTTGAACAACAGTGGTGCCGAGCAATCTGAAGAACTGTTAATAACATCAGCCATTTGAGTAACAGAGGGGACAAGCAACTTCAGGCATGTAACTAACATGAGCCATTTGAACAACAGTGGTGCCGAGCAACCTGAAGAACTGTTAATAACTTCAGCCATTTGAGTAACAGAGGGGACAAGCAACTTCAGGCATGTAATTAACATGAGCCATTTGAACGACAGTGACAATAAGTACCCTTACAAACTGTAAATAACACGATCCATTTGAATAACAGTAGGGGTAAGCAACACACTAAAAGACTTAAGACACACTCACTCAAAGATGTTACCGAATAAGTTTAGTTCATAGATTACCATTTCATAGCACAGTTGTGCTGAGCGAATTCACACACATTGCTTATGCTCTTTTATTTAGTCGTCGCTCAGACTGCGGCGAGTGCACATGTCAGCGGATGCTATGACATTTTTTTTTTGAGGATTACACTCAAAAAATATTTTATGTTAAAAAATGCTTTTATTAAAAAGCTAATGTCTTATATGTTCTTAAAACACATTTTGATTGTTTTAATAGTGAAGTAAATAATTTAGATGTTATGAATAGAGAAATATTTTTTTACAGACATAATGCAATATTTAGGAAAAATTTAAAGGTTGGTTATTGGTAGGAGAGCAAATTTATGGACCAAAATTAGATCCCAACAAATATCTAAAAAGATTATAGATATTTTAAGTTTTAATTATTAAGTCAAAGATGTATAACTTTATGCATGTTGATGAAATGGAAATAAAAATAGCGTATATTACTAACACTTTTCTATGACTGTAAACCCTTGATGCCCATTTCATAGCAGTGCTGTCAGATGTGGCGATTTCTCGCCAAACGTGGCGATTTTTCATTGCCTTTGGCGATCAAAATTTTCAAATGGCGACGTGGCGATTTACAGACTAGTTGGCGCTTTATTTGGCTATTTGCAACAAATTATTTTAATTTTCTTGAAATACTTTTTTACACTTTAATTTAAGAACATAATGTTCTTACATTATACATCTGTGGTATCCCTCATATATTACGTTATTATTACATAGTGAATGGCCCAATTAATGTCAACTAGCAAAATAATTCACATTTATGGGTTATACCAATGTCTGTCATTTCGTACACTTGTAAAACAATACAAAAACAACAAGCTGATTGTTGTTGTTACAAGTACTTTTCTGTCAAAATTAATATTGAAAAATGTTAATTGTGACACCTCTTTAAATGTGCAGTATTGATGCCAAACAAGTGTCAAAATAGTCAGCGGTAAATAGAAAAATTAAGACTTCAAAAGAAAAGAAACACATTTAGGAAAAATAAAAATTAAAGAAATACAGTAAACCCTCCTATAACGCGGTACTCTCAGAACGCGGTTTCCATATAACGCAGAGCCCTCCTATAACGCGGTACTCTTACAAATGTAATGTAAAATTAAAATATTTTTTATTACAGACTTTTATTAGATTTATATTGACTTTATAATACATGAAATAAATAAGTTATAAATGATTTTTTAAACTTTTGGCGATTTTTATTTTGGAAAAAATGAATAATATTTTATTTTGGCGATTTTGCGTACAGCTTTTGGCGATGGAGGTAAAAAAAAATCTGACAACACTGTTAAGTTGTTTCAAATAAATTTCAAAAATTTTTTGTTTTTCGATTTTAATTTCAAACACAATTTCACTTTTCTTGGCAAAAAAAAATTTTCAAAAAATTTTCGATTTTAATTTCGAACACAATTTTCACTTTTCCTAGTTAAAAAATTTCTTTTAGGATTTTTAAAAAATTTTTCGTTTTTCGATTTTAATTTCGGAAGGTTTAGCGTGCACTCTTAACAAAGTTCGAGACTTGACTGCTGTTGTGAGAAAATTTGTTTTCCTACCTTGCATTTGACCAAATCGTAAACCTATCTAGTACGTGTAGGCTTTATAATATTTTGATGGGTTTTCCAAATTATTCCATATTTACTACTTAAATCAATCGCTCCAACACTTACTAATTGCCACTAATTGTTCCTCTAGTTCACTGCATCTTTGCTGTTCCGCCATAAAGGCCCGTCTCATAGTCTCCAGATCACTAACCAATTTTATGATTTCATTATTACTCTCCTGATCGCATGCCATACTCAAATCAAATGCGTTCTCATTGTCCACACCTAGTGTTTTTCACGGGAATTCCCGGGAATTCCACAAATTTTTCAATCCCGAAATCCCGGGAAATTTGTTCGGGAATTCCCGGGAATTATTGTGCATGAAAATTTTTGACTATTTAGCAACATTTAGATATACTTCACTAGGAAGGACAATGTTTGAATCTCTTATATACCGAATTAGAGAAAGAAGAGATATAAAATTGTATACCTTCACAAAATACTTGAAAGATCCTGAAATTTTTAATAAAAATAATAAATTTTTTCCGAATGCTTCAAAACATTAAATTATTTTATATGCAGAACAAATTTGTAACCGCCTTTTTACTGAAAAAATATATAATTAGAAGAAATAGAAAGCAACGATAATGATATTTTAGAAGATAAAAATTTTGAGGACATTTTAAACGATGCAATAAATAACATTATTGAAATATCTACATCAAACACTAATGTACCTACCGGTTCGATAAATAAAAGACTTAAAATTTTTTGGAGAATCTGGTAAGCAAACGGAAAATATAAACAATCTTTTAGAGGCCTTGTTAACTATAAGCCAACATCTGTTGAAAGTGAGAGAGTTTTCTTTCTCGAGGGTCAATATGTTACTAAAATTAGAAACTGACTGACATTTTAAAAGTATTAAATAAATATGTTAATAGATTTATGTTTCATGTATATATTTTTAACTAGTTTTTAAAATACATTGAATTATTTATTTTTTAAAGAACTGTACCTTTTATATGTTTCTATTGTTATTTAGTTTTATGTTTTTGATCTCATTAATATGAATTTAAAATAAAAAATACATACTTAACAAAGTAAATATACGATTTTATGTTCTAGGCGGGAATTCCCGGGATCCCGGGAAATTTCAAAATCAATCCCGGTTTCCCGGGAAATGAATAAGTCCGGGAAATGAAAAACACTATCCACACCACTAATGCCTGTTGAATTGGCATTATGACGTGAACCGGGTGAAGCAAATGCAAAGCTACAATTTTCCGGTGCCGTGGTATTGGCCTCATAAGCGGATTGTGCAGTCGTATCAGCAGGAGAGTCATTATTATCGTTCGATTGTGTTGTTTTCTTTTCAGCGGTTAAACGTTCATTCTTACGTCTTTCGGCTGTAAGGGATTGACGACATTCTTCCAATTGTTTGTTTAACTCTTCGCAGCGTGCCTCCAAAGTTTCGATATCATGGCCAAGCCTGTTGAGAATTAAATTAAATGTTATTATTAAAAGAAAACAATAATTAATTAAAACAAATTTCAAAAAACTTACGTTTTTATATGCTTTTTATCGGCAGTATTTTCAACGAGTAAACGATGATTGGCGCGCTCCAAATCCTCTATGCCGACCTCCAATTGTTCATAGACCTTTAGACGTGAATCATTGACTTCCCTTAATGGCGTTGTATGCTTTTTCAAATACTATTTTTATATACAAACACAGGGGATTCCATCTTAATACGTTTACATTGGTGGTGGTGGTGATGGTGAAGAGGGGGACTGCCAAGGAGGAGTAGCATATTAAATGAATCTTTAGTTTAAACATTTTTTATATTATTGCTGTTATTATTATAGATGGTTGGTTTTTTTAAGATTGAATTTAATGGCGATGATTTTTTTGTCTTTGCTGTTGCTGCTGTTGGTATTGATTATGATGATGCTGTTTGGAGGCATCGGCCCGCCGTAATACCTCCGCATACGACAAATCAAGTTTCTTTAATTTGTGCAAATCTTGTGATACTGTACTTGGCCTATACGGTACACTACGCACTTCCACATCCTGGCTGGCATTCGACGATGTACTACGTCCTCTCAACGAACGATGATAAATAATCGTTGAACTGCCATTCCATTCATATTTGGCACCTGTACGAGAAGCTAAACCTGAACCTTTAACCGTATTGGGCTGTTGTCCAGCCATGGGTGATTCCACATAGGGCCGGACTTCTATACGTTTCTTGCCACTGGCAACAAATATACGCGGCGGTGTTGGCAAAGCCAAAGGCGAGTCGGAGCGATCACTGGAGAAATTGCGATTCTTGCGTCGATTCTTCTTCTTAATGCCCACACTCACGGCCAAATAGTCCAAAGGCTCCCGTTTCAAAGGAGTCAATACACGGCCATTCTCGACAATTTGTTGTTTGCCATTGGGTGCGCTTAGTTGAGCAATAGATTGGGACATTTGCGGTTTATTTTCTTGGTTCTTTTCCGTTTGTTGTTTATCTCCTTCTTCCTTGTTCTCGGCAGCCTTTTTCAGTACAGCAAATATTTCCTTAAACAGTTCCCGGTATTCGGGACGATTGCGGAAGCGTGAATCGATGGGGCTGACATCATCATAAATGCTAAATTTACAGTCTTCACCATCACCAATCGAGCATAAGAAATAGCCGGGTCTTTCATCGGTTTGCGTAAACTTATTGCTGGTCTCATCCGAAAAGCCCGACGAGGAAGTCTCTGCCTCTGAGAATTCAGTAGGTGTGCGGCCGCGATTTTTATCTTGATTTTTGATTTGATTATGTGTTATGTCATTATTCATGCTGTCATTTGATTTTCGTACAATTGAAGAGCGTTGTACCTCCAAGACGGCTTCGTATTTCTCCACCAAATCGCGATAGGGATTGGGACTACCGGGTATATTCAAGTCCAAAGAATCGCGGTGCTGTGGCATAACCTGCAATTTAGGGTCATAATTTCATTAATAGATTAAAATATAAATTTAAAATTCTATATCAGTGATAGTAATCTATGAATAGTGTGAGTGTGTGTGTTAGTAATATGAATAAAAAGATACAAAACGTAACGTAACGTAACGTATCGAACCAAAACGTAAGGCAATGATAATGAATTTGAATTTGACGTAACGATACAATACGTAACTTAATGATAATGAATTTGACGTATAAAACGATTTCAATATCGATCGATAAGGACATTAAAAGTTATGTGGTTGATAGAATGGTAATTAGGCGAGTGCTTTGTTTGTTTGTTGCTTGTGTTTACATATTACAATGCCTGTGATTTATGATAAATTATATATGTATGTATATATGTAGAATGTATGTATTTATGTATGTATGTATATAGGCAACATAAATGCTTATATTAAATTTTTCTTTTCTTAGTTTGGTTTTCTTTTTTAGCTAATGCTATAAGTACGAGTATGTATAGATAAATGTCAGCCACGCATTAAGCCAAAGATCAGGGTTTTAAAATAGAAACAATTTCTCACCTTAATAGACATGCTACTGCGATAGGCGGCTTGTGAATGTTCACTGGCATTATCATCGATACCGCCAGCATGACGTTGGCCACCACCTCCCTCCAAGTCTAATAAACTGCGTTCCTCATCCGCTTCACATTCTTCGGTTGGTGCCAAAGAGGATTGCTCATCATTAACGGTTAAACGATCATCCATTGAACGTAAACAGCGAATACACATTTGGCCTTGTCTGTAATAAAATGAAAATGAATGGAAATTAGAAAAATTGTTTTAATTTTAATGGGAAAAACTATTTTAAGAATCATATTCTTAAGAAGACTTACCGCACTTCATCTAATATAGATAATTCATCATGAATGGATTTCATTTCCTCAGTGGCACTGGTTTGAGCAATACGACTTTGTAACGACTGATTTTCTTGTACTGTAACCAAAGACACAAGAGCAAAGAAATTAATAATTATTCCATATTTACTACTTAAATCAATCGCTCCAACACTTACTAATTGCCACTAATTGTTCCTCTAGTTCACTGCATCTTTTCTGTTCCGCCATAAAGGCCCGTCTCATAGTCTCCAGATCACTAACCAATTTGATGATTTCATTATTAATCTCCTGATCGCATACCATACTCAAATCAAATGTGTTCTCACTTTCCACACCACTAATGCCTGTTGAATTGGCATTGTGACGTGAACCGGGTGAGGCAAAAGCAAAACTACAATTTTCCGGTGCCGTGGTATTGCCCTCATAAGCGGATTGTGCAGTCGTATCAGCAGGGGAGTCATTATTATCCTTCGACGATTGTGTTGTTTTCTTTTCAGCGGTTAAACGTTCATTTTTACGTCTTTCGGCTGCAAGGGTTTGGCGACATTCCTTCAATTGTTTGGTTAACTCTTCGCAGCGTGCCTCCAAAGTTTCGATATCATGGCCAAGCCTGTTGAGAATTAAATTAAATTTTATTATTAAAAGAAAACAAATAATTAATTAAAAAAACTTACGTTTTTATATGCTTTTTATCGGCAGTATTTTCAACAAGTAAACGATGATTGGCACGCTCCAAATCCTCTATGCCGACCTCCAATTGTTCATAGACCTTTAGACGTGAATCATTGACTTCCCTTAATGCCGTTGTATGCTTTTTCAAATACTATTTTTATATACACACACACAGATTTGATATGAAAAGAGATAAAGAAAAGAAGGAAACAAGCAGTGACACCAAATCAAAAATTAAAAAAAAAAAAACTAAAAAAATTGGTAGAAGAAATAAGATTAAGACTTCCTAACAACTACTAAATGCTAAGCAAAATTTCAGTAACCAATGTAAATAATGATGAAATCATGTCATTAGCTAGACTATTTGAATCTAAACCAGACATTTTGCCAAATATTGAAAATGCATGGCGAACGATACTAAAATGGCAAAATAAATGGTTAAATAATAAATAAATGGTTAAATAAATAATACTAATTTTGGTTTGAAAATATTTTTTACTAATTATATAAAATGGTTATAAAATTAAAATAAATATTGGCCCATAATCATAGTCAAACACTAAAGTCGGTTCTTTTTTAAAACATCTTTAATATTTAAACCTGTTACTAACTGTTTCTTAACTATAGTGAAAATTAATAATAGTTTTAAGTTGAATCAGCTTTAAGTGGGTGATTAGTATAATTTTTGAAATCTTGCATACAAACTGGTATAAATACTGTATAAGTGGCATCTCCGCACAGCTGATGCAACAAAAGCGTAGAAAGAATAAACAAAATATAAATTGTTATTTTGAAAAAGTAAGCTTTTTATCGTCTATAGTAGCTGAAAAGTAGACTTTTTAATAAATGATGCTTAAAGTATACTTTTTTGATGACTATGATTATGGCCCATTATGTTTTAGTGCTTTTTTGCCAAAATTACGCGTTTTTTTTAACGAGTTTGGTGCTTTTTGAAAATTTATAGTTGACAACGCTGTTTATTTTCCTTCTGTCTTTCACCCTCCTCATCCAGAAATGATTTTAGTGAGAGCGGGTTGTAATGTTTGGTGAGAGCGGGTCACGATGTTACAACCCGCCATAAGAAATTTTATTTCTACATAATGCGCATTCTTTATATCCATATTCTTTGCTGTCACTCAAAAAGTATACCCCACAAATGCCTTCAGTAGTGTATAGGGAGAGTTTCACATTGGAGCAAACCCTTCTGATTTCAAAATAAAAGAGAAAAAATTAACTCTGAAATATTACATGTGAATTGTGTCGTGACATACTTCTCTTTGATATATAACGGTCAAAGACCTCAAATTTCAATAGTTTATTCTTCTGCCGAAAAGATGGCCAAAAGCTTAAAGCCCTAGCATACACTACAGAGGGCAAACACAAATATTCCAATGTGGTAGTAAGGCCTTCACAGCATATGCCCGAACGGAGGTAATCATCGAAATGTTTCGAACGCAAAGGCGTTATGGTGATATGTGTGAGTGTAGGATGCTGGAACAAGATTTCCAAATATGACCAGGACATATTATCGAATAGATCGAATTGTAGTACTTTTAAATGTTTCAAATGTAAAATATCTTCCGATGATATGTAATATGCATCCATTATTAACTCTTGGAGATTGGGAAAGTTATGCGAGGAACATAATCCTGTTGATTGTGGGTATGGAATACAATTTATTACAAGCCTAACCTTGGAAACATTCTCAAATTTATGTTTCCAATTAAAAAATGTTGCTACAATCTTTAGATCAAATATAACTTCCATAGTAAGAGTTTCCAGGGTATTTGATGTGTAGTTATAATCGGAAATATCCTCTGTTTTATTTGTCATTCGAATAACCTTAAGGGTTAGGTTAGAGGACGTGCACTTGTCAATTAAGACAAGTACAGTACCCGGAGGTCGAATTGACCCATTGTACCAACCTTAAGGGTTAAGGATTCATCAAAATTTCCAGTCTCATACACCCACACCGTTCGAATGTCAAATGCATCAGATTGTTCATACGCGGAAATTCTTTAAACTTGAAACGAATGACAATTCACACAGCTCGGGACATGCATTGTTTATTTGTGTTAGATCGTTGGTGTTTAAAAACATAAATGCCCTTGCCTTCGATGTTATCGTTAATTTTGTTAAATTTTTGAAACGTCTTGAATCTTCTATTAAACGTATATTCGCGGATTGTAGGCAAGGCAGTACTCCAATTCTTAGATTTTCAATATTATATACACAATCTGTGCTGTTGTTAATGTTTGCTTTGTTATCGTTGCTATCGCATATGTCTATACCGATACTGAGGGTCTTCAGATGGGTTCCAAGCGGTAAAGTCCATGTCTATAATTTCCAATTTATTGAGAGCTCTCATTTCACCAAAAACATTTGCGCGTATATTCGATTCTTTTTTAGATTTCGTAAATCTTTTCAGACTCAAACTTTCCAAATTTAAACAATTTTCAGTCACTTGTTTTAGGTGAGTGTCGTCCACAAAAGTACCGCGTATTGATAATTCTGCTAGATTGTGATATTTTAATGAAATTACATTCTCTAAACAGTGGATATATTTCAATTCTAATTTGTTGATGTACATTGAAGAATGATGTAAAATTATATGAATTTCTTCAGGTGTTAGTAAGCATTCTGGTATGACATCATCTACTGTATTATACCGCAGAAGCAAAATATGTGGATACTTTTCCTCGACATAAAAATTTTTACAGTTCAAACGCCATACTCCATGGACTATAGCATATGCGAATTGTGGACAGATTTTTATCAATTTCAAATGTTCCTTGAAGTCGAGATAATGAAATATCAACTGTAATACATCACAGTTGTTAATAATTTTCTCAGAACTTTCCATACTTGTTTATATATTAAATTATTTTATTTTATATTATTTTTTCTTTAATAATTCGATTTTAATAAAACTTTGTTGCTTATAGCGAGCTGACCGCAAAATAATACTTCGGAATAATTTTATTGTTATCACACAAAACCACAAATCCAATATATTGGGGTATGTAGGTACAATACGTACGGGGATTACGACAAATATTTTTGTTGTGGATTAGTGAGTAAGAGAGAGAAAATAAGTTGAGAGTTTACAGTCATAGAAAAGTGTTAATAATACACCCTATTTTGATTTTCATTTCGACATCTCTGACTTAACCGTTTGACTGCTACGCGGCGCATAAGCGCTGCGTTCATTTGTTACGAAAATCTTTTTATAATTTTAAATTTTCAAAGAAAAAAATAATTTAATGTTTATTTTTCTTATTCACATTCACAATTAATATTGTTTCTTTATAATACGAAAAGAATTATTAAAATTGATTGACATTTGTCTAAATTAGAGTGTTTTATTTGACAATATCGAACGTTCTCACCAGAATCGCTTAGCAGTCAAACGGTTAATAATTACGGAATGTTTTTTTTTTAGATATTTGCTGAGAACTAATTTTGGTTCATAAATTTCATCTCTTACCAAAATTACCAATCTTTTAATTTTTACAAAATATATTAAAACAATCAAAATGTGTTTTAAGAACATATAAGAAATTGGATTTTAATAAAAGCGTTTTTTAACACAAAATATTTTTTTGAGTGTAAATACAATAAAATTTTTTATAGCACCCATAGACATGTGTACTTGTCGCAGTCTGACGAACAACTGCATAAAATAGCAAATGGATTCTCTCTGTACAATTCTGCTATGAAATGGTAACCACACGACCAGCGTTGCCTGCAACATTTAAAAAAACTTTTCGTTTTCTACAAAAGTACCAAAATGTTTAAAGCAGAGCCCGGCAACACTTGCTATTGGTCAGTTGTTGCGAGAGCGGAAAATAAGAAAAGAGAAAAATGTATACTCTTACATCAGCGTTGTCCACTATAAATTTTCAAAAAGCACCAAACTCGTTAAAAAAAACGCGTAATTTTGATTAAAAAAAAACACTAAAACATAATATTTATTTTATTTTTATAAACCATTTTATATAATTAGTAAAAAAAATTTTCAAACCAAAATTAGTATTATTTATTTAACCATTTATTTATTATTTAACCATTTATTTTGCCATTTTAGTATCGTTCGCCATGCATTTTCAATATTTTAATAAATGATGCTTAAAGTATACTTTTTTGATGACTATGATTATGGCCCATTATGATTTAGTGCTTTTTTGCCAAAATTACGCGTTTTTTTTAACGAGTTTGGTGCTTTTTGAAAATTTATAGTTGACAACGCTGTTTATTTTCCTTCTGTCTTCCACCCTCCTCATCCAGAAATGATTTTAGTGAGAGCGGGTTGTAATGTTTGGTGAGAGCGGGTCACGATGTTACAACCCGCCATAAGAAATTTTATTTCTACATAATGCGCATTCTTTATATCCATATTCTTTGCTGTCACTCAAAAAGTATACCCCACAAATGCCTTCAGTAGTGTATAGGGAGAGTATCACATTGGAGCAAACCCTTCTGATTTCAAAATAAAAGAGAAAAAATTAACTCTGAAATATTACATGTGAATTGTGTCGTAACATACTTCTCTTTGATATATAACGGTCAAAGACCTCCAATTTCAATAGTTTATTCTTCTGCCGAAAAGATGGCCAACAGCTTAAAGCCCTAGCATACACTACAGAGGGCAAACACAAATATTCCAATGTGGTAGTAAGGCCTTCACAGCATATGCCCGAACGGAGGTAATCATCGAAATGTTTCGAACGCAAAGGCGTTATGGTGATATGTATGAGTGTAGGATGCTGGAACAAGATTTCCAAATATGACCAGGACATATTATCGAATAGATCGAATTGTAGTACTTTTAAATGTTTCAAATGTAAAATATCTTCCGATGATATGTAATATGCATCCATTATTAACTCTTGGAGATTGGGAAAGTTATGCGAGGAACATAATCCTGTTGATTGTGGGTAGGGAATACAATTTATTACAAGCCTAACCTTGGAAACATTCTCAAATTTATGTTTCCAAATAAAAAATGTTGCTACAATCTTTAGATCAAATATAACTTCCATAGTAAGAGTTTCCAGGGTATTTGATGTGTAGTTATAATCGGAAATATCCTCTGTTTTATTTGTCATTCGAATAACCTTAAGGGTTAAGGATTCATCAAAATTTCCAGTCTCATACACCCACACCGTTCGAATGTCAAATGCATCAGATTGTTCATACGCGGAAATTCTTTAAACTTGAAACGAATGACAATTCACACAGCTCGGGACATGCATTGTTTATTTGTGTTAGATCGTTGCTGTTTAAAAACATAAATGCCCTTGCCTTCGATGTTATCGTTAATTTTGTTAAATTTTTGAAACGTCTTGAATCTTCTATAAAATGTATATTCGCGGATTGTAGGCAGGGCAGTACTCCAATTCTTAGATTTTCAATATTATATACACAATCTGTGCTGTTGTTAATGTTTGCTTTGTTATCGTTGCTATCGCATATGTCTATACCGATACTGAGGGTCTTCAGATGGGCGAGACAAAACAACTGCTGTACATCGAAATAGTTCCAAGCGGTAAAGTCCATGTCTATAATTTCCAATTTATTGAGAGCTGTCATTTCACCAAAAACATTTGCGCGTATATTCGATTCTTTTTTAGATTTCGTAAATCTTTTCAGACTCAAACTTTCCAAATTTAAACAATTTTCAGTCACTTGTTTTAGGTGAGTGTCGTCCACAAAAGTACCGCGTATTGATAATTCTGTTAGATTGTGATATTTTAATGAAATTACATTCTCTAAACAGTGGATATATTTCAATTCTAATTTGTTGATGTACATTGAAGAATGATGCAAAATTATATGAATTTCTTCAGGTGTTAGTAAGCATTCTGGTATGACATCATCTACTGTATTATACCGCAGAAGCAAAATATGTGGATACTTTTCCTCGACATAAAATTTTTTTACAGTTCAAACGCCATACTCCATGGACTATAGCATATGCGAATTGTGGACAGATTTTTATCAATTTCAAATGTTCCTTGAAGTCGAGATAATGAAATATCAACTGTAATACATCACAGTTGTTAATAATTTTCTCAGAACTTTCCATACTTGTTTATATATTAAATTATTTTATTTTATATTATTTTTTCTTTAATAATTCGATTTTAATAAAACTTTGTTGCTTATAGCGAGCTGACCGCAAAATAATACTTCGGAATAATTTTATTGTTATCACACAAAACCACAAATCCAATATATTGGGGTATGTAGGTACAATACGTACGGGGATTACAACAAATATTTTTGTTGTGGATTAGTGAGTAAGAGAGAGAAAATAAGTTGAGAGTTTACAGTCATAGAAAATTGTTAATAATACACCCTATTTTGATTTTCATTTCGACATCTCTGACTTAACCGTTTGACTGCTACGCGGCGCATAAGCGCTGCGTTCATTTGTTACGAAAATCTTTTTATAATTTTAAATTTTCAAAGAAAAAAATAATTTAATGTTTATTTTTCTTATTCACATTCACAATTAATATTGTTTCTTTATAATACGAAAAGAATTATTAAAATTGATTGACATTTGTCTAAATTAGAGTGTTTTATTTGACAATATCGAACGTTCTCACCAGAATCGCTTAGCAGTCAAACGGTTAATAATTACGGAATGTTTTTTTTTTACATATTTGCTGAGAACTAATTTTGGTTCATAAATTTCATCTCTTACCAAAATTACCAATCTTTTAATTTTTACAAAATATATTAAAACAATCAAAATGTGTTTTAAGAACATATAAGAAATTGGATTTTAATAAAAGCGTTTTTTAACACAAAATATTTTTTTGAGTGTAAATACAATAAAATTTTTTATAGCACCCATAGACATGTGTACTTGTCGCAGTCTGACGAACAACTGCATAAAATAGCAAATGGATTCTCTCTGTACAATTCTGCTATGAAATGGTAACCACTCGACCAGCGTTGCCTGCAACATTTAAAAAAACTTTTCGTTTTCTACAAAAGTACCAAAATGTTTAAAGCAGAGCCCGGCAACACTTGCTATTGGTCAGTTGTTGCGAGAGCGAAAAATAAGAAAAGAGAAAAATGTATACTCTTACATCAGCGTTGTCAACTATAAATTTTCAAAAAGCACCAAACTCGTTAAAAAAAAACGCGTAATTTTGATAAAAAAAAAGCACTAAAACATAATATTTATTTTATTTTTATAACCATTTTATATAATTAGTAAAAAAAATTTATTTAACCATTTATTTATTATTTAACCATTTATTTTGCCATTTTAGTATCGTTCGCCATGCATTTTCAATATTTGTCAAAATGTCTGGTTTAGATTCAAATTCTCTAGCTAAAGACATGATTTCATCTTTTGTATGGGATAAAATATTATTTACATTGATTACTGAAATTTTGCTTAGCATTTCGTAGTTTTTAGGAAGTCTTAATCTTATTTCTTCTACCAATTTTTTTAGTTTGTTTTTATTTTTAATTTTTGATTTGGTGTCACTGACATGAAAAGAAAAGCACTAAAAAAAGCACTAGGCACTAACTCGAAAATTTTCCGCGTCGAAAGTTTTAAAAAGCACTAAAAACAGTGCTAAAAGCACTGAGTTGACAACGCTGTTGTCTGTGGCTGTATGTATGGTGTTTGTAAGCAGAAATTTATTGAATTTAAAAATGAAATTAAAAATGTTCTAAAACTGAACTATTTCATGTTACCCATGAAACCCATTGGGTAAGTTAATGTAATTTGAAAAACTGAAGTCTATTTGTGTTAAACTTCATTTTTTTACAGTATCGTTGGCATTTATATAGTTCTTAGGAACATATTTCTTTTTTTTCATCTACAAATTAAATAAAATAAAGGAAAACTGTTCTAATCTCATGTATATCCTGATTTTGTTTCAATTTTGGTTTTTACATACGATTTTTGAATTCTGAAATTGTATTCAGTTAAGATTTATTAAAATTGCATTCTATATAACTCATCTATTTTTGTTCTATTTTTCCTTTTTTTTTTTCTAAATTTATATAAACCTATATATTTTTGTTAAATTTTATTTAATTAGCAAAATTTTTGAATTTTATGACTTTATGTGGTCTAGTAGGCGGTGTGTGTTGGGTTATTAGACGTGAAGCCTCGATTCAAGGCCCAGGTCAGACATCAAAACGAAAATATGAAACAAATATTTCTTCGGTGACTTCCTCTATCAGCAGATTTCTGGCAAAAACTATGAGAGTAACTAAAATTGCTATGAAAAGTTGCTCAAAAATCTGTCGTCTAACTACTCTACATCAGAGGTTAGCAATGAGTATGTATTCAAAAATATTGAGTAGAATCACTCGAATCATTTATAAATATTTTTCTAAAGTTATAAATCTCAATGAGTAGGCTGGCTTATGAATCAAACATATTACGAATGGTATGAGTTTGATGTCACCATTGTGTGCATACTCATTGCAACCTATACTTATCAATCAATGTTGTAGTGAGTGTGAATGAAATAGAGTATGTAGTTAAATTTCAATATTGTTAACTCACTTATACGAGTATTTCAAATTTTATGAGTGCTCTACATCTGTAGACCTACACCTAGCGAAAGCAAAACTTTTATATCTTCTACTTTATTTTATTTTTCACACCGTCAATATTAATATTATGCTTTGAACTAATTTAGATGAAAGTTTTTATTTTTTTTTTTATATTTTGGTGTGGCATTTAAATAAATTTTAATTATTTTATGCCTGATTGCTGGCGTTAAAGAAAATTGCATAGAATTGCATAGAAATTTGGGTGTTCTTTTTATGATAATTTCCCCCAATTTTTTTTGGGGGAAATTATTAAAAATGTCTTAAAAATTAAAAAAAATGTTTTCCTTAAAAGATTTAAGTTTTCAAAACCACCGTGGTAAAGTTTTCAATATCCATTTGCAAGTTTTGAAAATTCACGTTAATATTCATTGTTTTTATTAAAAAAATTGCACTTTTCTTAGTTAAAAAATTCGTTTTAAGTTGTTTCAAATAAATTTCAAAAATTTTTCGTTTTTCGATTTTAATTTCGAACACAATTCCACTTTTCTTAGCAAAAAAAATTTTTCAAAATTTTTCGATTATAATTTCGAAAAAAATTTCACTTTTCAAAGTTTAAAAATTTCGTTTAAGACTTTTCTAAAAATTTTCGTTTTTACTTCGAAAAAAAAAATTCACTTTTCTTAGTTAAAAAAATTCGTTTTAAGTTGTTTCAAATAAATTTCAAAAATTTTTCGCTTTTCGATTTTAATTTCGAACACAATTTCACTTTTCTTAGCAAAAAAAATTTTTCAAAAAATTTTCGATTTTAATTTCGAACACAATTTTCACTTTTCTTAGTTAAAAAATTTCGTTTAGGAAATGGAAATTTATGTCATTGCAAACAAACCAATCAAGTAGAACCAATGGAACAAAAACCTCTAAAATACGCTTAAAATGCAACCAATTGAACTGCTTTGGTAAAAGTTGAATTTGAATTTGACAGCAGTTGGTATATGGGGGTTTTGTAACGGTGATCTACAAATGCATTGAACTCTAACGATCATTAATTGATCTTGGCGCCACTAATTTCAAAGGCACAAACGAAATCTAAATATCACTCAAGTATGCAATGCTAATGAAGTAATTCCGTAAATGAGAAGGTGTATGTGAATATTTACCACAATTTCTTGTTCCTGCTCTTCTATGGTGTGTTCCAGTTCCTTATTACGTTCCAACAATGTTTTGCCCAATTCGGCAGCTAATTGAAGATCTGTAATGAAACAATTTTTTTTGGGGGAAATTATAAAAAAAGTCTTAAAAATTAAAAAAAATGTTTTCCTTAAAAGATTTAAGTTTTCAAAACTTACGTTCATCTACCGTGGTAAAGTTTTCAATATCCATTTGCAAGTTTTGAAAATTCACGTTAATATTCATTGTTTCTATTAAACAAATTTCACTTTTCTTAGCAAAAAAAATTTTTCAAAATTTTTCGATTATAATTTCGAAAAAAATTTCACTTTTCAAAGTTTAAAAATTTCGTTTAAGATTTTTCTAAAAATGTTCGTTTTTACTTCGAAAAAAAAAAATCCACTTTTCTTAGTTAAAAAAAAATTCGCTTTAAGTTGTTTCAAATAAATTTCAAAAATTCTTCGTTTTTCGATTTTAATTTCGAACACAATTTCACTTTTCTTAGCAAAAAAAATTTTTCAACAAATTTTCGATTTTAATTTCGAACACAATTTTCACTTTTCTTAGTTAAAAAATTTCGTTTAAGATTTTTCAAAAAAATTTTGTTTTTCGATTTTAATTTCGGAAGTTTTAGCGTGCGCTCTTAACAAAGTTCGAGACTTGACTGCTGTTGTGAGAAAATTTGTTTTCCTACCTTACATTTGACCAAATCGAAAACATATCTAGTACCTGTAGGCTTTATAATATTTTGATGGGTTTTCCACATAATTAGGTACCTGCAGGTTATAACTTTACCTAAACGACCCTCTAACAGTCACTGTATGAGTCACGAATACTTTACTAACGACTGAAACAGGTAGCAGAGGTTAGATTAGCCAAATTTTTAGAATTTTTCTGTTTCAAATAATAATTGTTTTATTAATCTTTTGGGAAATTCCCAGTTTATTAAAGCAATTTTCCGGAATCACGCTTTAAAGCCAGTACAGTTTGCCCGTATTATACGTCAAGTGTAGTGCATGGATTGCTATGTTTAGGTACTTATGTTGTATACATATTAAATTTCTTTTGAAGACCTGTTTGCATATGATTTATACTAGTAATGTCCTTAGCATAGGCAATAAATTGTTTATACAGCAGTTTTGATTTAGCTGCCTTTTATTTACGTGCGCATTGCCTTTACCTGCACAAACATTTTGTTTCGTGCCTTTGTTTCTACAAATTCTATACAAAATTCTTTTTTAAGTGCACTTTTTATACCTGCACATTTAATATATGTGCCTTATATTTTTTTGAACTTTAAAGCTTTTTTCATAGCAAAAATTAAAGTTAGCTGCGTCGAACAAAAAAAAAATCTTTGTAAAATTAAAAAAAAAACGAAAATCTCAATTAATTTTGTCGTTAAAAAACTCCAAGATCTGATAGCAAATTGTTATCATTGAATCTCAGTTGTTTAGTTTGCTGACAGTCTTTCGGCATTGTTGTCGGGTGCTGAGCTTTGAGAGAGTAATTTGTAATTATTCCATGCCTGTTCAATTAGGCAGCTAAAAACATTTAATTTAGCTGCAGTTTTGGCTTGTCTGCACAAAAACTCTTGCAAAAGTTAGTTGTGCAGGTAAGTCAAAACTACTGTACTTCAACAGACAGCGTGGCGACACGTGCGTATGTATGCCTAATAAAGATGAAGATTTCTTCATAATCGTTTTCGAATTCTAAAAATTAAGAGGCTTTAATTGCCCCCAAAGTAAGAATTTATGATGCGCTCTAACTTCAACATTTCTAGGCAACGACAGACGGCAACTCTATCAATCTAGAAACTGCTGTAATAGGTGAATAATCTGCTTAATTTTTTTAAAGATACAGCTATGGACATTAAATTAGCACAAAACTTCGACATAAAGACAATCATATTTTTTATAGTATTTTAGGTCTATTCATAAAATATGTAAATATAGGAACTTAAAATACATATTCTTCTTTATAAAAAAACAAAAATTTTGACGAAACTGCCAGTCGTTTGCTCGTTAAGACCTGCAACGTATCAAACGCCAGATTTTAGCTGGACAGTAAAATAGCACAAATTAAAATTTCTGGAATAAAAATGATGTGCTTTAATAAATAGTAAAAATATTAATGTTTTCAGCTTATTTGATTAATATTTAGTAGAGTAGCGTCTATTTTCAAGCGACGCGTGGCATCTACGGAACAATGTTCTTTGGGAATCGAGTACCAAGCGTCCCGTATTCCAATGCACAAATCGTCAAAATTTTTGTACTTTTGTTAAGCAATTGTACATTTTACATCGTTCCAGGTGTTTTCAATCGAGTTTATATCAAAACTTTGCGCCGGCCAGTCTAAAACGGGAATGTGCTCTTCATAAAATCAATCCTTTGCCTGCTTAGATGTGTATTTGGAGCCACTATCTTGCATAAATATGAATAAAACTGGCATGTATTTAAAAGCTTATGGTTCTATTTTGTTCTTTATATTGTCCAAATACTGATAACAGCCCATTTTTTCATTAATTTTTACAATGGGACATACACCGTGCCTTGATAACACTCCCCGCACCATTGTGTTTCCGCGAACATGCGTTATGGTCCTTTGAGAATAACGTGGATTGAATGTCTGACATTTTGGCCAATGAAAAACCACTCTACCATCTGGTCCCATACGATTTACCTCTGGTCCATCACTTTAAAGAATTTTTTTCTAGAATGGGAGGTCTTTATCCTTTTGGATGCGAGCAAACGTTAAACGCTTGACGAAATTTTTCTTTTGGTAGAAGTGGCTTCTTTCTGCAAGTGCGTCCAAGGAACTTTCATTGATTAAGACATCGCCGTATGAGGCTATCCGACAAATTTAACCAAAATTGGAAGTTAATTTCCTTCAAAATATCGCGCGACGACATGAAAGGCTTCTTCTTTGACTTTCGGACAATAGCACGGTCCACGACTTCGGTTGCTTCTTGACGCGTGGCTTTCGAATTTCAGCCAACTTTTCCCATCATGCCGCAAGTTAACGATAATGCGCTTCTCCTCTGGAGAGCAATCTTTTCCACGTACCATTTTTTTCCAAAAATTACTTTAAATGCCACAAAATTAAAAGAATATACCGTAAGAATAAAAATACTCGAACAAAACTTGTACCTAAAACACTTTTAGGCACGTTGTGCTAATTTACTGTCCAGCTCGAATTTAGGTACCGATACAAATTAGCAATCAAAACAAAAAATATATACAATAATGGTAATATTTTTTGTCAAACAACAGCTAGATGTCATCGTGCAACATTGCAGACCAAAAGAATTGGCCTAATTACGATATTAATGAGAAAAAAATCACAATCAAACTAATTTAATTTAATGTCCATGGCTGTAGTTTAATGAAGCAAAAACAAAGAAGAAATTTAATAGGTGGGGGAGCTGCATTGTGCCTTAAGAGTGTGTACACAACAACGAAAATTGTCTAAGGACTAAGGGCTTCTCTGTGGAAGAGATAAGCTAGACACTCTGTTTATACTTCAACAGACAGCGTGACAACACTTGTGTCACTCAACATAACATTTCTTATTTTTTATATAATTGAATATTATTAATTTGCACATCTGGTAACCCTTCTGGTTGCTAGACAGAATATAACTTGAGGATTCACATGTTTATTAATTTTTAATTGGTAACGACAATATTGTTCTTGTTTGGCAGAGTCAGTCTGTTGAGAATAGAGGTACATAAAAGATCATTGAAGTAAACACTCATTTTATATTAAACGACAGTCTCCCACTCGACCATCCAAATGACACTTGCGTATAACTAATAAGAGATGGAAATTTGTTTATAATGGTTTTCGAATTCTAAATATAAAGACAATTTAATTGCTTCTCCCAAATAAAAATTTATGAAGCCCTCTAACTTACCCAAAAAAAGAAGAAACTTTGTACAAAGGCCACCTCTTAAACCGAGTAGGATTTAGTGAGTAATTTGTCCCCAACATTTATACAAAGACTGTTATTTTTCGGCAACGGGAGATGGCAACTCTATCAACCTAGAAACTCCTGTAATAGGTGAATTATCTGCTAAGTTTGTTTAAAGTTTGTTTAGTGAAGCTGAAACAAAGAAGAAACTTAAAAGGTGGGGAAGCTGCTTTGTACTTTAAACGAGAAAAAAAAACTGTAAAAGCTAGGATTACAAAAATTTTGTGTGAATAACTAGAATGTGATGTTAGGTAATTGGCTTTAAAGGGATTAAATTTTAATAGATTTTAAATAATTTAAATGATTGCGTACAATGGGTCAATTCGACCTCCGGTTACTGTACTTGTCTTAATTGACAAGTACACGTCCTCTAACCTAACCTAACCTATCCTTTATGATAAGAAGAGAATTTTCATCACTCTAAGCTTAATGAGGCTTAACGACTCTTTTCTTAAAACTATGCAAATAAATTCAGTGTCTAGGTGTAATGCACATATTTACAGTAGACAAAGCTGCCCTTAGATCTGTAGAGAATGTGTAGATAACATAGAAGATTGTCCAAAAATTCCGGGCTTCTCTGAGGGGAGATAAACTAAATATTCTACGTTTACTTTCATGTAGTTTCCAATACATGGAGACATAGAGGCTGACAGCACAACTGACTAACTTGCGAAAACTGTTACAATTCAAACCAATTTCAACATGGCATTAGTATTTGTCTCTTGAGAAGCCATAGACTTCACTTAATCACGAAGTTAAAAAGTCGGGCGAAAGAAATCACGCAGTCTTAAACAGTAAAGTTACCACAGATAGACTTGGCAATGTAGGTGTGGCGGTGTAGAGGCACCGAGTGTGTAGGCTATTTCTGGCTACTATAATTTTGATAATGATGTTTTCAACAGTACATTTTCTTTTGTGAACGTAACTCAGTGTGAAGTCTTGTCTAGTATATTGTCGATTAAATCAAATGCAGTTGGTGTAGATGGAATGGATCCAAGGTTTTTGAAGATTCTTATCCCACAACTCCTTCCTTTTATAACCTTTATCTTCAACGAAATCTTTACTACCAATTACTATCCCAAAATCTGGAAATTAGCTAAGGTTATACCTATTCCTAAAACGAATTCTAATTTTAGGCCAATAGCAATATTGCCATTTCTATCGAAAGCTTTTGAAAGATTAATGCATAGTCAAGTTACACGGTTTGTTGAGGTAGAGAATATGCTTACTGATCGACAATCTGGCTTTAGGAAAAATAACAGCTGCATTACTGCCTTGGTGGATGTTGCTGAGGACATAAGGCAGCAGGTGGACTGTATTAACGTCACTTTTTTAGTTCTTTTGGATCATTCCAGAGCGTTTGATACCGTTGACCACAACGTTTTGAGTCTTAAGCTTAAATACATGTTTCGATTTTCATCAACTGCAACGGATCTCATACGCTCATATCTAGTTGGTAGATATCAATTTGTTCAAACTCCTACCACAAGGTCTAGATGTTTACCATTGAGTCGTGGTGTTCCACAGGGCGCAATCTTAGGTCCATTGCTTTTTTCATTGTACGTGAATGATCTTCAGGGCAAACTTCGCCACTGTAAGGTCAGATTATATGCTGATGATGTTCAGCTTTACATGAGCTGTAAAAACACTGCTGTCGCTGAGTGTGTGAGAACCTTAAACGAGGAATTAGACGTTGTGTACAAATGGGCTACAGCTAATGGTTTACAAATCAATCCAAATAAATCGAAAAGTTTAATTACTAAGAAGAGATTATTGAGTCTCACTTATAACCCTGTTTTGATTTTGAACAATCAACCTATAGATACTGTACGCTCTGCCAAAAATCTTGGTATATATATGTTAACGACACCCTAACTTGGTCCAATCACATTGATATAGCTTGTGGTCGAACGTTCTCAATGCTAAGAAATCTCTGGCAAACTCATCACTGTACTCCTATGAGAATTAGAATGCTCCTTGCTAAAACATACTTAATACCTACTTTGCTGTATGGCTGTGAACTATTTGCTAGTTGTGATAGTGAAAGTAAGAGGAACCTCAATGTGGCCTTTAATAATATTGTTCGATATGTGTATGACCTGCGGAGGTATGACCATGTTTCCTCCTAAGTCACCTTTCTATATGGTATGAATTTTGATAATTATTTGAGGGTCCGTATTTTACATTTCATGCATAAAATTATATATACACGTCAACCTGAACATCTTTATAATCGCTTACGCTTTTCTACACTTGATAGGGGTAAAAGAATTCTTACTTTTGAACGTCGTTCATTGATTTCTAAATATCATTTTTTCATTAATGCCATCAGTCTCTGGAACGCAGTTCCGTATAGATTACAGATCATTGGTAACGCACGTCAATTTAGGAGATATATTGTATGTCATCTTTCACATTGAGGGTTAATATATATAAATTGTACTTTATTAAATTTATATTATTGTATTTATTTATTTTTTGTATTTTATTGTTGTTTAATGTTTGTGATAATTTTGACTACATATATTAAAATGAACGCTGCAAGATTGTAAATTATTTACTTTTTAACTATTATGACTATTATTAATTTTATGTATTTTTATTGTGGAATTTTTGGACTTTAGTGTTATAATTCAATTAACTAATATACATACATACATATATTTTTTTTCTCTTCTTTTTTTTTAAATGATCTGATCATAATCTCTTATTTCGAATTAAATTTAAGATTGTAATTCTCTATCTAAAATTAATTTTAAATTTAATATTGTATCTACAGATCGCTCAGTTTCATACTTTATATAAAACTTAAGTTTTGTGTATGAGACATCTGAAATAAATGAAATGAAAATGAAAAAAGAGGACTTTTTTGAGACAAATCTGTATAGAATTTACATTAAGAACCTCATAGAAGACGGAACCGCATACCCTCCGTTAGGCCTACGTATCCATGTTAGGCCCTTTGAAATTAGTGAAAAAACTCTGTCTAGTTAAAGGTGATTTAGGTTAAATCAGAATGGCTGAGATCTGATGCCAGCTAGGAATTATCAGCAGGAATTATTACCACCATGCTTTTAATAGGACTCTAGTGAGCTAAGCTTAAGACAGCTGTTAATCTAATATTTTATTGGAACTAGAATCTGGTGCCAGCTACGAATTATCAGCTTGCAGTACAAAAGTCCCAGTAGAATTAGTACCATGGCCTTTGATAGGGCTCTAGTGGGCTTTGCTTAAGGCAGCTGTTAATCCAACCTTTTATTGGATAATGAAACTTTTCGTTTAAAGCTGAATTGCATACTTTAAGAGGGAAAAATTATAAAATTTATTTCGTAGAATTGTTATTTAATGCCTCAATGTATGCTAGAGATTTTTAAATAAAACATATCATTTAACCCTAATCATACTGACATAAAAATGTAAAGAAATCTTACTGACATGAACCTCTAAGGCTCATATATAAAAACTACGGGGATTTTCTTACGAAAAACGTTTCAACATATTTAAAAAAAAAAGTTCCACTTTTTAACTGGTGTAGTCGGATCAGAGGTCAGCAATGAATCGTTTTTTCGCTACTCAGAAACACTCATGAAATATTGAAATTTAACTAAGTGCTCTGATTCATTCATAATCACTACAACGTTGATTTATAAGTCTAGGTTGCAATGAGTATGTGTACAACGTTTACACCAAACTCATACCATTCGCGATATGTTTGATTCATAAGCCAGCCTACTCGTTAAGATTCATAACTTTAGAAAAATACATATAATAAATGATTCGATTGGCTCGAATAAGTATGAATGCATATAAGTATTAGAAATTATGAGTATAAATCGATTCTACTCATCTTTTTGAATACTCATTGCTGATCTCTGATTCGAATATACGAAACACTTAATTTGTAATTTAATAATAAAAAATTAAGTTAAGGCCTGCTTACGATATTGAAAATAAGATAAGAAGTTAAACATGCCCACATTTGCTGCGCCTTACATTTAGGTGTCGGAAAGGGTAAAAAAAATTAAGGAAATAAAAATTATACTTATAAAATATACTTACATTGAAATGTTATTAAATAAAACAATATTAAATTTTAAATATATTTTTTTTTGTTTATAATAATTCAATATTTGTTTTTATAGTTTCATTTTATTTTTATTTTTTTTTGAGTACATACTGATACTAATAATCATTATGTGGTAGTTTTTTTTTAATTTTTTATTCCTTATATTTTTTTTAAATTTTTTTATTATGTATTTAATTATTAATCTTAAATTGAAATCAAGTAAAAATTGTTTTTCTTTTATCTTTATGCTATAAGATAAAACATTTTTCTTTGTGAAAATCCCTTTTTCATTTTTGTTCAATACATTTTAACCGTCAGTATATAGTTAATACAGTCAAAAGGATAAGAAAAAATATTAAATTTTTAAGGGAAAGTAAGTAATTTAAATAAAATTTGTTTTTAAAATTTATAGTATATTAGAATTAATATTATTATTGTTATTTTTATTTATATTTATTTATTTATTGTAATTATAAGAGTTTTAAAGTTGCCTATAGGTATTGAATTTAAAAAATGTTTTTTTTTTTTTTGGGAAAAAAATTTTTATACTCAAAGGTTTTTAAATTTAAAGCAATTTAAATAAGAATGACTAAAAAAATATTTTTAAAGAAATTCTTGTTGTTTTCCAACTCATGCTATTTACAGAAATAAAAAATTAAATTAAGAAAATTTTTAAAATTCATTTAAAAACAAATTTAAATCTCAATTCAAATTTAAATATTGAAATGTTTTCCTTAGTTTTTCTTGTTCTTATTTTTTTTTTTTTTTGTTTTCTAATATTTAAAAAATATTTAATGCAGATTGTGCGCTAAGCCCACAATTATTAAAAATAAAAATTTTTGCTTAAAATTAAAAAAAAGTTGCCCTCGTTTTTGTTCATAATTTTTATATTTTTTTTCTAGCAAAAGGAATTTTTTTTAAATAATTGAACTTAAAATTTGTATTTAAAAACAATATTTTTTTTATTTTTTATTAAAAAAAAAACAAACTAACTAAACAGACACAGAAAGATTTTAGTTTTTTTAAATTAAGCTTAAGGTTTAAAAGGAAGCAAACAAAGTAATGTGATTAATTAAGCTTCAATGGCAGACAATATTTCAATTGCTAATCAAGGTTAACCGTTCAATATTAGTAAACATTATATTTTAAGGTCGAGATGGTGGGTTCTAAAGGGGGGATATACTTCACTTTAAAAATGGGGATTCCATTTTAATACGTTTACATTGGTGGTGGTGAAGAGGGGACGACCAAGGAGGAGTAGCGTATTTTGAAATTTAAATCAGTTTTTAGTTTAAACATTTTTTATATTATTGTTGTTATTATTGTAGTTGTTTTTTTTAAGATTTAATTTAATGGCGATGATTTTTTCGTCTTTGCTGTTGCTGCTGTTGGTATTGATTATGATGATGCTGTTTACAGGCATCGGCCCGCCGTAATACCTCCGCATACGACAAATCAAGTTTCTTTAATTTGTGCAAATCTTGCGATACAGTACTTGGCCTATACGGTACACTACACACTTCCACATCCTGGCTAGCATTCGATGATGTACTACGTCCTCTCAATGAACGATTATAAATAATCATTGAACTGCCATTCCATTCATATTTGGCACCTGTACGAGAACCTGAACCTGAACCTTTCGCCAAGTTGGGTGTATTATACATCAATTCAGGCTGCTGTCCAGCCATGGGTGATTCCACATAGGGTCGGACTTCTTTGCGTTTCTTGCCACTGGCAACAAATATACGAGGCGGTGTTGGCAGAGCCAAAGGCGATTCAGAGCGATCACTAGAGAAATTACGATTCTTGCGGCGATTCTTCTTCTTAATGCCCACACCCACAGCCAAATAGTCCAAAGGCTCCCGTTTTAAAGGAGTCAATACACGGCCATTCTCTACAATTTGTTGTTTGCCATTGGGTGTGCTTAGTTGAGCAATTGATTGAGCCATGGGCGGTTTATTTTCTTGGTTCTTTTCGATAATGTGCTTTTTGGCCGTCTTACGTTCTAATTTCGTTATACACTCGGACATGGCAAAGGATTGTTCGCTGATAGCCGATGAGATAACACTTTGAGCATCATCGGCAAAATCGACAGGCAACTCTTCATTGGCAGGTGTAACGGGTGGCACTTTTTGCTGTGCCACGACAGCCCCATTGGGATGTGTATCATCAAGCAGAGGCAGCTTATCGCCTTCTTCCTTGTTCTCGGCAGCCTTTTTCAACACAGCAAATATTTCCTTAAACAGTTCCCGGTATTCGGGACGATTGCGGAAGCGTGAATCGATGGGGCTGACATCATCATAAATGCTAAATTTACAGTCTTCACCATCACCAATCGAGCATAAGAAATAGCCGGGTCTTTCATCGGTTTGCGTAAACTTATTGCTGGTCTCATCCGAATAGCCCGACGAGGAGGTCTCCGCCTCTGAGAATTCAGTAGGTGTGCGGCCGCGATTTTTATCTTGATTTTTGGTTTGATTCTGTGTTATATCATTATTCATGCTGTCATTACAGGAGCTGGCATTATCGCCATTAATATTGTTGGCAGCTGACTGGAACATAAGTTTCTGTGAGGGACAAAATTCACCCGACGATTGAAACTCCTCGGCCAAAGACATGCCCGTGCCATCATTGTTATTACCAACTGAGTCTTCCATGACATTATGATTTGATTTGCGCACAATTGAAGAGCGTTGTACCTCCAATAGGGCTTCGTATTTCTCCACCAAATCGCGATAGGGATTGGGACTACCGGGTATATTCAAGTCCAAAGAATCGGGATGCTGTGGCATAACCTGCAATTTAGGGGCATAATTTCAAATACAAAAATTTAGAGATGATTTGTTATGACAGAGAGAGAGAGAGAGTGTGAGAGAGTGTAGAGTAGAGCGGCAAATATGGCATGGTGGTATATGGTAAAAACTAAAAAATATTTTCTTTTTAAAACTACTTTTCTAAGGCAAAGAGGGTGTATAAAAAAATATAATTTTTATATAAAAAAAATTCTGTTTATAAAGCTTAGGGTTGTTGTGGTTAAAGTATAGAATTATTTTTAATTAATTAATTAATTATAATACAATACAAACTTGGTTTTAAAATCATGCCTTCTTGCTTGTTTTAACAAAAAAAAAATAAAATAAAATTAAAATCATTCACTCCATTAAATTCAAAGAAAATTTATTTTAATTTTTTTTTAATTTATAGAAAAAACTTATAAAAGAGAACAACTTAAATATCACACAAAAAACCGTTATTCAAAATATAGAAGAAAAAAAAAATAGTTTTAACAAAATTTTATTCTTTTTTTTCTGTTTGTTAAACAAATTAAATACAACAATATTAACAAAACAAACACAATAATTAATAAATAAATAAAAAAAAATAAAACAATTACAGGCAAAAAAAACGTTTTAAAGAAAAATCATTAAGACGCTGGAAGAAAGTAATGGATAACGGTTAAAGGATTCGGGAGTATATGTGTGTGTAAAAAAGAGTGAATGAAGAATGATGGTAATGAGTAAAGAAATGAATGAATGATTGAATGTATTAATATTATTGTGATCAAATCAAAATCAATAAAATAAAGATTAAAATATAAATTGAAAATTCTATATTAGTGATAGTAATCTATGATCTATGTGATCTCAAGAAATGATCTCGATTGTAAAGTGTTTGAAGGAAAAGGATTTGTTGGCAAGATGTTTGGTCTTAATGTTTTTTCTTTTCATAGAATTTTTTTCTTTCTTTCTTTCTTTTTTTTTAACTTAATTAATTAAAACTAAATAATATTTAAAGTTATATACGATATATACTAAATATATATGTATGTAAAGTATGTATATACTAAAAAAAATAAATAAATTATCCACACAAAACACACTGTTATTTTAAAATCTAAGTTATTAGTCTAATGTATTGTATTTTTTTTTTGTAAAAAAGTCTTGGCACATTTAAAATGTTATAAAAAACATTACTTTTGTAATTTTTTTTGTTACTTTATACAGGGTCTTTCAAGTTTGAGTGCTTTTATAGCTTGGTCCATGTAACGAAAGCATACATATATTTGATAAATCTTTCAGATAATACATGGAACATGCTTTAATATCAACAACTGGGTAAGCGAGTTAAGTATGTAATAAAAAGAGGCAAAAGAAAGTTTCTGACAGAATATGAGAATAACATGAGAAATCTAATCTAGACTTCGGATTGTTTGACTTGTTATTAGCAAGAATGTGACAAAAGCCAAGCAGTTTGAGATCGCAATAAAAAAAATAATCGGGACTGGGATTCCATGAAGCCAAATTGAAATCTTTTTTTTTTTTTTTGTGTTAGCTAAACTATACAGATCCCTAGTATAAAAAATTGATATCGATTATGCCCCATGTATTCAAAATTTGGATGATTTGGCGAAAGAATCGCGAAGAGTTAGTTCTAATCAACACTTAAGACAAATCATTTAAATTTTCTGTCTACTATTACCAGCAGAAAACTGTGCGAAAACTGCAGTTAGGGGATATGGATACATACTACGCTAGGAAATATGATACTAAGTCCTACCTTTCAACTCGTACAGTAGTGGGGACCTAAATAAATCGGCCTACGCTATTAACAATGAGGCTTTTAGGAATGGTTATGCATCAATTCACAAACGTAAGTAGAATATATCGACGCCTCCGTTCTATAACATTCTAAGTCGAAAAAGTGTGTTTTGAGTTATGAGCTCTCAAAGTTTTCACGCTACATATGACTATATGTGTATTCTAAGTAGATTTTTCCTTATAACTTCGGAACGGATCGGCGCATCTTAACCAAATTTTGGCAGTATTTTAGTTAGAAAACGTAGAATTTAAAAATTCAAGAACATTAAAAACGTTCTAAGTACACTTAGAACGTTATAGAATGGAGGCGTCGATATATGAGGTACGTGTATACAGAATAAGATAACCATCAGGGAATGTAATTGCCATCGACTGGAAATGTCAAAGTCAAAAACGTGTTGATTGACTCGTAATCATACCAAGAAGATAGCTGGAGAAGGATATCAGATTACCAATATGTGTTTGGAATGGAATCAAAATAATGGCTGGTGATAGGAATATTTGCAAAAAAATTTCCAATAGTTCTAGAATTAGAACTTTCAGAAAAAGAAATCTTAAGGACATAGTGTAACAACTACATCAGATACCGGTAAAGTATGGAAAGTTAAAATTTGAAGTTAAATGTCATGGAAATGTTTTACAGGAAGCAATATTTGTAATCATTGTACATCCTTTTAGATACGTTAAATTTATATTTCAAACAAAACACTCTTACTTGTAAGACCCTGTAAAATGTCTTTTTTTTTTAGAAAGTAAAATATAAATAGTAAAAACAAAAAAATTTGTAAAATTTGTTGTGACCCTGTTACGATATTAAATAAAGGCATTCTCGTTAGTTTTTGCAAAAACAAAAACCGCGAAAAAATACGATTACAATTTTTTAAATGGAATGTTTGTTAATTTTGGATTAGAAACACGAGTATTAAAAAGTAACTGGGATAAGTACAAACAAAATTTGAACAAAAAAAATTTTAATTCTTTTAGAAGAAATGTAAAAAAGAACAACAAAATGCACTGGGTTTTTAGTATGTGTCATTAGAGAGAGTAACGAATAAAAACAAAAGTTAATGAAAAAATATTGTTATGGAAATTGTGTCAAAAGAGCAATGAAAAATCTTCATCGTCTGGTATGGAACTAATCATACGGCTTATAACTATGGCCGGCCATTGCAGCATTTTCGCCACCCAAGACATTAAACTGAAACGTTTAACGGTTTTCTGCCAAAGATCTAATAAAACCATATCCAATGATATGGGCATTTGTTCATGCAGGTACTTTGTGTTGATATTTGAACAAATCGGACAAGTCGTCGTTGTCGACGTAGTAGTATTGGTAGTGGTATTGGTAGTCGTTATATGCTTTTTACCCTAATAAAAATCAAAATCAATAAAGAATAATAAAAAAAAAGAAAAAACAAAAATAATAAGAAATTCAACAGGAAAATAAGAGAGAGAGAGAGAGACAGACAAACAAATTCATTGTGATTTTTTTTTGTCATTTGTAAGGATAATGATTTCAGTGAAGGGTTTTAGAAAAAATTAGAAAGGAAACATTAATTAAAGAGCAGTAGTAGTGGTGGTGGTGATAAAAGTGATGGGTGGGTTGGTTGGTAAACGACAAACAGTGTGTGGATAAATTTTTGTTTTCTTTTTTTTTTCTTTGTTTGTTTTAACAAATAATGGTTAAGACAATTACATTCGTTATATGATTAACAATTAAAAGGGTTAACAATATCAACAACAACAACAATAATAACATTATAATACAATACAACACAACACACTTTGCTATAAAACTATATACAAACACTAATACATACAAATAAATGAGAACACCATGAAATAAACATTACGTAACGTAACGATACAAAACGTAAGGCAATGATAATGAATTTGAATTTAACGTGACGATACAAAACGTAACGTAATGATAATGAATTTGAATTTGACGTATAAAACGAATTCAATACCGATCGTTAAGGACATTAGAAGTTACGTGATTGATAGATTGGTGGTTGGATGAGTGCTTTTTTTGTTTGTTGCTTGTGTTTACAATTACAATGCCAATGGTTTTTAAGATAAATTATGTATGTATGTATATATGTATGTAGTATGTATGGATGTATGTATATAGGCAACATAAATGCTTTTGTTTTTTTATTAAGTTTTCGTTTTCTTAGTTTGGTTTTTGCTAATTCTATAAGTACGAGTATGTATAGATAAATGTCAGCCACGCATTAAGCCAAAGATCAGGGTTTTAAAATAGAAACAATTTCTCACCTTAATAGACATGCTACTGCGATAGGCGGCTTGTGAATGTTCACTGGCATTATCATCAGCATGACGTTGGCCACCACCTCCCTCCAAGTCTAATAAACTGCGTTCCTCATCCTCTTCACATTCTTCGGTTGGTGCCAAAGAGGATTGCTCATCATTAACGGTTAAACGATCATCCATTGAACGTAAACAGCGACTACACATTTGGCCTTGCCTGTAATAAAAAGCAACAAAAAACAAAATGAAAGGAAATTAGAAAAATTGTTTTAATATTAATGGAAAACTATAATAAGAATATGTTTGTAAGACTTACCGCACTTCATCTAATATAGATAATTCATCATGCATGGACTTCATTTCCTCATTGGCACTGGTTTGAGCAATACGACTTTGTAACGACTGATTTTCTTGTACTGTAAACAAAGGCGCAAGAGTAAAGAAATTAATAACGTTTCCATATTGAATATTTAAACCTAATTCGACACTTACTAATTGCCACTAATTGTTCCTCTAGTTCACTGCATCTTTGCTGTTCCGCCATAAAGGCCCGTCTCATAGTCTCCAGATCACTAACCAATTTTATGATTTCATTATTACTCTCCTGATCGCATACCATACTCAAATCAAATGCGTTCTCATTGTCCACACCACTAATGCCCGTTGAATTGGCATTGTGACGTGAACCGGGTGAGGCAAAAGCAAAACTACAATTTTCCGGTGCCTCATAGGCTGATTGTGCAGTAAGATTAGCAGGGGAGTCATTATTATCCTTCGACGATTGTGTTGTTTTCAATTTAAACGAATTGCTTTCATTGCCAGCCGACTTATTCTTTTCAGCGGTTAAACGTTCATTCTTACGTCTCTCGGCTGTAAGGGATTGACGACATTCTTCCAATTGTTTAGTTAACTCTTCGCAGCGTGCCTCCAAAGTTTCAATATTATGGCCAAGCCTGTTGCAAGAAACAAATTGTTTTTAATTATTAAAAGAAAACAAATAATTAATTTAAAAAAACTTACGTTTTTATATGCTTTTTATCGGCAGTATTTTCAACAAGTAAACGATGATTGGCACGCTCCAAATCCTGTATGCCAACCTCCAATTGTTCATAGACCTTTAGACGTGAATCATTGACTTCCCTTAATGCCGTTGTATGCTTTTTCAAATACTATTTTTATATACACACACACAGATTTGATATGAAAAGAGATAAAGAAAAGAAGGAAACAAGTGTTTTAGAAAGAAAATATTTTCGAAATTTTAATGTTAAAATAGTTTCAGCATGATTGCTCACGTGAACAAAAAAGAAAATAAAAAAATTAGAAATTCTTGATATTTATACACACTTTTAAATGCAAATAGGTCACTTGCAAATCTATTTTTTGCTTCTTTGTTTCAACATAAATAGCAGATAAGAGAAAGAAATTCCCCTAAAACTCATCTATCTTTTCCTGTATTGCATTTTAGTAAGAGATACTTTGATAAGTATAAAATAAATAAAAATGCTATTTATGCTATTATATATTTACATATATGCTATTTGTTAAATAAATAATCAAAACTACTCTACAACTGATCTATTTCTCATCTATTGCATTTTTAAAAATATTTAAAACGCACCAGATTTCAATATTAAAACATGCACTTTAAACGAACCTACTAAACAGTTCGCTAAAACTGATCTATTTTTGGTCTATTAATACATTTTATTACGATAGTTCGCTAAAAGTAATCTATTTTTGATCTATTATTGTATTTTATTCTGCTATTTTGTAATGTCAAAGTTTGACAGTCAAAATATTTCAGATTTAATAATAAAAATTATTATTAAGCACATTAAATATGCACTAAAACAGTTCTATTTCTGATCTAAAATATAGTATAAATGTATAAATGATTCACAGACAAAAAATTCTTTCGATTTGTACAGTAACTGATCTATTTTTCAATACTATTGCAAATACACATACGATTGATAGGCAGGAAATGTTCATATTAAACAATAATATTCAACATAACCTAATAAAATGTTAACATAACCTAAAAACTGATCTACAATTTGATCTATAACGCACACAGAGAAAAATTCATACAGCAATATTCGTTCAAAATAAATAAAAAATGCTATAAAACTCATCTATTTCTTCTTTCTTTTTTTAGCTTTTGAATATATAAAGCTAAAAACTAATCTACTCTCTCTTTTCTATTACATATAAATTAGAAATGCTTTAATGTACAGTCAATGAAAAAAGTCTACATACACCGCTTGCTATACGTAGACCTTTTTCCCGGTGATTCAGATTTTTATCAAATCAAAAAAGTTTTTATAGCATTATTTATGGCAATTACAATTAGGAAAGTTTGAAGACAAATTGGAATATAAAAAATATAATCTAAAAACTATTACAAAAAAAAAAATTAGCTGGCAAAAAATCTATACACGCCTTTGTATGTAGACTTTTATCTGTGGCTGTATGTATGGTGTTTGTAAGCAGAAAGTTATTGAAATTAAAAATGAAATTAAAAATGTTCTAAAACTGAACTATTTCATGTTATTTGAAACCCATTAGGTAAAGGTAATGTAATTTGAAAAACTGAAGTCTATTTGTGTTAAACTTCATTTTTTTACAGTATCGTTGGCATTTATATAGTTCTTAGGAACATATTTCTTTTTTTTTTTAATCTACAAATTAAATAAAATCAAGGAAAACTGTTAAATATCAATAATGTTGACTCACTTATATTTAAAATTTTATGAGTGCTCTACATCTCTGCTCTACATCTAGTGAAAGCAAAACTTTTATTTCTTTTATTTTATTTTCGACACTGTCATTAATATTATGCTCTAAACTAATTTAGATCAACTTCTTCAATGCTGTTTGCACGAGTATATTTTGGTGTGGCATTTAAATAAATTTTAATTATTTTATGCTTGATTGCTGACGGGCGGGCATATTGAAGAAAATTGCATAGGATTGCATTTGGATTTGGGTGTTCTTTATGCTTTCCAAGATATGCTATGGAAATTTATGCCACTGCAAATAAACCAATCAAGTAGAACCAATGGAACAAAAACCCCTGAAATACGCTTAAAATGCAACCAATTGAACTGCTTTGGTAAAAGTTGAATTTGAATTTTACAGCAGTTAGTATATGGGGGTTTTTGTAACGGTGATCTACAAATGCATTGAACTCTAACGATCATTAATTGATCTTGGCGCCATTTCATTTCAAAAACACATTAGACAAATAACAAACGAAATCTAAATATTACTCAAGTATGCAATGCTAATGAAGCAACTCAATAAATGGGAAGGTGTATGTGAATACTTACCACAATTTCTTGTTCCTGCTCTTCTAAGGTGTTTTTGTGATCCTTTAATAAAGTTTCCAGTTCCTTATTACGTTCCAACAATGTTTTGCCCAATTCGGCAGCCAATTGAAGATCTGTAATGAAAAAAATTTGTTTGGAAAAATTATTAAAAATCTTTTAAAATCAAAAAAACAAAAAAAAAATGTTTTCCTTAAAAGATTTAAGTTTTCAAAACTTAAGTTCATCTACCGTGGTAAAGTTTTCAATTTCCATTTGCAAATTTTGAAAATTCACGTTAATATTCATTGTTTCTATTAAAAAATGTTCACTTTTCTCAGTTAAAATACTTCGTTTACGCTTTTCAAATAAATTTCAAAAATTTTTCGTTTTTCGATTTTAATTTCGAAAAAAATTTCACTTAGCAAAAAAACATGGTGAAATAATTTATAAAGGTGTGAGCGATTCTACAACAAACCAAAAACAACAGGCAAATTTGTTGTTTCTCTTGCTGGCTGAGATTGTCAAAATCACCTGATTGAAAATTCACCATGAAAGCAAATAAAAAAAAAAAAATACATAAAAACAAACAAATTGATTTTTAAACGAAATATTCATTTTTATGAATTAAAAATTATGAAAACAATAATAAAACTGTATTTTGCAAGGATATCATCGGGGTCTTTGTAATTATGTGTTCTGAATAGCCGCAAGATTTCAAATTTGTTATGGTAGAAATATTACAATTTTATTGTACGATCGATTATGTGTGGATGTTTAAACTTAAATTTTACGATTAATAAAACTTCAGATCATTTGCTCATCACTGATGTCGAATTCTTCATTTAAAGGTTCATAAAGATTTGTTTTTTGCGTCCGTTCGCTGATATTAATTTTTTGAATTTTAATTAATTTCAATCATGGTGAAATAATTTAATTTTAATTTCACCATGATTTCAATTTAAAAATTTAAATTGTCAAAATGTAAACGTAAACAAACAATAATTTGACAATCTCTACCTCTATACAACAACATAATCACCTGACGACGTAACCACACCTGATAAGTAATTTCACCATGGTTCTTCAATTGCATGTATTATTGCTTTAAAGACTTAAAAAGGCTACAAAACTACATTTTGGCAGTGACTGTAGTTTCAATTTAAAGTCGCTAAGACAGACCATTAACTCAATGAGTTGTTGTCATGTAGTCAATGAGCTACCTGCTGTCACATCCAACATGTGTGTTCGTCAGTGCTTAGCAACATTTTAAGCGTAATTGGAATAATTTACATTCTGCTGAATTGTCACAGGTACGTGAATACAACTAAGGGGCCATAAAAATATATAATAATTGTCAAAAGCGCTGTCAAAACCTTGCTATAGGTATCTACACAACAGGTACCTTTACGGGTGCTGTAAGCATTTATAGGAAATATTTAAATGGAACTCATATTTTCTTCTGGCAAGTAATGGATGTACTTTGTATTCACATTATTTTATTTTTATTTTATTTTTATTTTATTTTGTTTATTAATCTATTATTAATTATTGCAAATAATTTTCATCAGCGATAAATTCCTTAAATAAACGATTAAAAATGGCCACACAGCCAATGAACTCATAAATGTTTCATAATTTCATAATTTTTACAAAATTATAAAGAAATTTAATTTATTAAATGAGAAATTAATTCATTTCCGTTTAATATAAAAGAAAAAACAAATTTCACATACATTATGTTCTCAACACGCATCTCCATTTAGACCCTAAATTATATCTTAGGTGGAACGAATGTATGGATTGCATGATTCAATTTAATTTATGAATCAAAAATTTTAAAATTTTTCTCATGTTTTACTATCTTGTGAGATTTTTGTTTTAGAATTTCAAACAAAATTCTCATTGTTTAAATTCATTAAATTCATGAAATTCATCAAATACAAGAATGTATTGCAAGAGAGAAAAAAACTCACGTTACATGGGGGGTTAATGTCTAGGAATACATGTAAATTTCCATTCTGCCATATATTTAAATACTCGTAGTAATTATTAAATAATGGGTTATCCATTTAGGGGTTTCAAAAAAAATATTTCTTATCTAAAGTATCATTTAAAAAGGTATCAGCGATGGCTAGTTTAATAAGAAAAGCAGGATTCAAACTCAGTTTAAAAATGGGGGTTCAAATGTGGGGACTTATGGATTATTATGCGGTGATTGTGGTCCTCATACTATTGTGCAAAGAATTGACAAGATTTTAGAGAAAGACTGGAAACGTTCTAGATGTGGTCAGGAATTTGTATCTTTGCAATATTCTCCCTAACCGGAATATTACTTCTGTTCGTGACAGTATGCCGAACAATTCGAATTTGTCGCTTCCAAGGGGTTCTCAACAATCGTTCCTGTCTTACAGCACATTATAATGTATTTTTTATTCGGATTTGCATTACCATCGCTATAAGGTCCAAATCAAGTAACAATTCTCAGCACCTTAGATGTAATGATTGGGTGTTGGACAAACAGGTTTCCAATGCTGAATTTTTGCAACAAAATTTGTATCAGCAATGCAACCCAATTCTCCCTCGGTGGTTAAATTACTATGGTGAAGAGTTGCCTTAGTACTGCCACCATACGGTGTATTGTGCTTCTCTCATACTTTATAGGATATCCCTATAATGTCTCGTCCAAGTCTACTGCCATAACAAACCTCAGCATGTTACTCGGTGCCCAGAATGTCAATTCCCTATTCAGTACCTGATATGCGACCCAGCTCTTTCCTTCTGCGATTAATGCACAAATACCTCAAAGGTTTAAAAAATGTGCTCCGATCCCTCATCTACTCAGTGGTTACACGTCAACACGTGAAACTATAACTCATATGAGCCTCAGAGAATTCAGAAGTGATTGTGGAAAAGCCATTTGCATTCGAAGAAAGTGTGTGATTCATATGTATCAACGAAAATGTGTCTGAAAGAATCTTTACCATTAATTTGAAGCGCTATGGTCGTATGATAACCATGTTTTCTAGGCCTGAAATTGTAGATGGTAGGGGTTTCAACCAGTAGGTTTCACGAGTCATTCAAATCAACCAATTTGGATTTCTTGCATGAGTAGTTTTGATGATTTCAATTGGCCACCACCAAGTTCATGACATTTGACGCCGTTAGGCTTTCTTTGTCGAGCTATATCAAAGCTTATTTCTAAGAGATTAATTCGATGGCCGAAAACCAACATTTGTCAAGATATCATTGAGAAATGTCGGAAAAAGTTGTCGAAAATTATTATAAAAGAATTGCCTGTCGTAACCAATCCTCAGGCGATCATCTCAATAACATACATATTTTGTATGTAATGACAAGACCCAACCGATATAAGGCACCTACACGTTGCGATTGGTTGTACAACTAGGTTGTAAAACTTAATTGTAAAACTTGATTGTTCAACTTAATTGTAAAACTTGGTTGTACAACTTAATTGTAAAACTTGGTTGTACAACTTAATTGTAGAACTTGGTTGTCCAACTTAATTGTAAAACTTGGTTGTACAACTTGGTTGCACAACTTAATTGTAACATTGGCGAGCTGGTTGGCCAACGATTGATTGTCGGTGGGTTGAAGATCAATAAATTTTGATTGTCATTCAATCGATAACCATTACGTTGTTACAAGAATAATTTACAAGTAAAGAAGTTGATTGATTGAAAAATCGAAACGTGATGTCAAGGGAACAAGCAATTTGTGTATTCAACTATGTGATACAGAGATCAGCAAGGAATGGTTTTTTCGCTACTCATAAACACTCATGAAATTTTGAATACAAGTGTGAGTCAACAATGTTGAAATTTAACTATGTACTCTGCTTCATTCATACTCACTACGACGTTGATTTATAAGTACAGGTTGCAATGATGGGTATGCGTACAATGTTGACATCAGGCAATCACTTTTGAGCCAGTAAAATGGATAACCCGTTATTCATTTTTAATTTATTTTTAAGAATCACACCCACACACACACACAATATAAATGCATACCGTGTGGTAGCGGATTAGAATTCTACCACAGTGGTTCCCTGCTTGTCGTAAAAGGCGACTAAATGGGAGGGCAGAGGTAGAGGGTGCAGATGAAAAGTCTGGCATATACCCAATGACACTGATGCTTTAAAGCGAAACAATGCCGCTCAAAGTGTTGAACTACCGTGGTAACACGATAGCACCGTGGGAATCATGCATGCTTCTAACGGATGTGACGATCGGAGCCTAGTCGTATAGGCATCAGAATTGATACCAGTAAGATTCTGATTATGGTATACTGGACTACACTGCAATATTTTGATTTGATGACATGGGCTGGCGGATGGGGTATTCTGTTACCAATATGGGCTGGAGTGACATCTGGTCCAGACGGCTTTCAGGCTAATGCACCATCCGTCTCCGTCCCGTTAAAACCTGGCAAGCCTTGGGGAACGATCTTGGACTCGTCCCGTTGAGTTGGGGTGTAGGGGCAGTTAAGAATCTCTTCTGTTTAGCTCCCGGTCTGGCTCTGAACACAAGCTCTCATGAGGACTTGTGTCAACCCTCGCATGGCCTCCCTGCATTGCAAAGATAACCATGGGACCACAATAAGGGTAACTACACAACGAATCCAAGATAACGGCTCCAAGTTGGGACCCAACAGAATGGAATTTAACACAAAAAACAACAATCTAAGTAATTTTACAGGCGCTACTTCTCCAGCCGGCACCGAAGGTGCAAAGGAGACCCAGCAGGACAGCCCTTTCCTGAACCCTTTCCGGAGGGCTTCGAGGCTGCTCCACTCACCACCGCTGAAGCAGAATGGCGAGCGATCGCACTCGTCACCACCGGAACTGCAGAGGAACAAAGTTCCTGAAAAAGAGGTGGATGAATTCACCAAACTAGGCGATAGAATTTCCGAACTCGTGGAGATGATGGGCGGAGGAAGAAGGTCCATACACCAAGCAATGCGTGATTTAGTGGCCTCTATATCGTCACTTTACCAACAAGCCGCTAAGGATAAAGTAGCGGAACAAGAGAAAAAGATCAGAACCAATGATAGGAGCACTCAGACGATCCTACAACAGCAGACACCTTGTGGTCCGAAGAGGCAGAGAGAAGAATTGGAGAAACTAAGGGGAACACCATCAAAGAAGACCAGGACAATCCGTCCTCGTGGACAAGTCAAGCCTGCCGCTGAGGCTAGAAGTAGCGACTCGGCAGGGAGACCAGCAACGGCTTCGAACCAGACTGTGGTAGTGCCTGCAGCGACAGAGAAAGACACTCAGGAGCAAAATGAGTGGATCTTGAAAACTAGGAAGCGCAGAAAACCTCCAAGACCGGATGCAGTTATTATAAAGCCAACTGAGAAGCTATCCTTTGCGGACATCCTAAGGAAGGTAAGAAACGCCCCGGAACTTAAATCAGTCGGGGAGGATGTTCAGCTCGTGAAGAAGACACAAAAGGGCGAAATCCTTTTGGAATTTAGAAGATCAGCCGAGGTGGCTACGGAGACGCACCGTGCTAAGCTGAAGAACTTACTGGCAGAAGAGATAGAGGTCAGAACGATAACAGAGGAGGCCACTTTCGAATTGAGATACCTGGACGAGGTTACAACTGAGGAGGAAATAATCGCCGCATGGAAGGACCAAATCGGCGAAATACAACCGTCGGCTCTCAAGACGATCAGAAGCGTTCCAGGAGGCACTAGGACGGCGATAATTGCAATCCCCACGAAGATGGCATGCAGGGCCGAGGAAGTTGGCAAACTGCGTGTAGGGTGGACAGTTTGCCGTTTGTTGAGGAAGCTGACCCCAAGGAGATGTTACAAGTGCTTAGATTTCGGGCATGTAGCTGGAAAGTGTCGCAGCAATAGCGACTGGTCCAAACACTGCTTCAAGTGCGGTTCGCAGGGTCACCTTGCCAAGGCTTGTGGGCGTGACCCCCACTGCCTTCTCTGTAGAGGCGATCCAGATGCGGACGCGAAACATATCACCGGAGGACATAAGTGCGCACACTATCTGGCGGCACGACGGAAGTTAACAGGCGCGGGTAAATGAGAGTTCTGCAGTTGAACTTGAACCATTGCGAAGCGGCGCAGGAGCTGCTTAAGCAGACTGTACGGGAGCAGAGAATAGACTTGTCAATACTGAGCGAGCACTACAGAACATCTGGAAACCAACGTTGGATAACCAGCAAATGCAACAAGGCTTCGATATGGTCCTGTGGTAAATTCCCAGTGGGAAATGTCGACGACAGGTGGGAGAGCTTTGTGAAATGCACCGTTAATGGGGTACATTTCTTCAGCTGTTATCTTCCCCCTAGCCTTTCAATAGAAGACTTTAGACGCAGAATAGATGACATCGTTAAGGAAGCAAGGAACGTGAGACCTGTGGTAATTGCCGGGGATTTCAATGCTTGGGCTGTTGAATGGGGCTCGGCGTGCACTAACACAAGAGGAGAATGCTTACTCGACGCATTTGCAACGTTGGAGGTTGTGTTACTTAATAGTGGTGACAAGGATACATTCTCGAGGAATGGACGCTGCTCAAAAATTGACCTGACATTTGTCAGCGACTCCCTGGCGTCCTCATCTACCTGGTCGGTGTCTGACATCTACACACATAGTGATCACCAGGCAATCATTTTCGAAATTCGGGAACGCTCTACGGGACACAACGTTCCTGCCGCACCGCCGAACCCTCTTTGGAAGGACTCCACCTTTGACAGGGAAACCTTCGTCCTCGCATTGGAGGACATTCGGTTATTCGGGAACGCGAATGACAAGGCGACGGGACTTATGCGCTCCATAACGGAGGCTTGCAACGTTTCTATGGCAAGGAGGCGCCATATGTCTGGAAAGAAACACGTCTACTGGTGGAACGCGGATATAGCGGATCTAAGGCGTAAATGTAATCGCGCACGGCGGCTATTCCAAAGGGCCAGAGGCCGTGATGATTTTGCTGAACTACGGGAAATGTATAGAAGGTGTAGGGCCAGCCTTAATGGGGCCATTGCATACAGCAAGAGAAGATGCTACAAGGAAATGTGCGCCGATGTGGACGAGAATCCCTGGGGAACTGGATATAAGGTGGTGATGAGAAAGCTGAACTGCTTCCGACCACCAGCAACGACGTGTGCTCTTGAGCTGCAATCAATCGTCAGGAGCCTTTTTCCGCAGAAGGCCGAGATTACGTACTCCGTGCGAGACATGAGGTCTCCAGAGGAAATCACCGAAGTCAGCAGCCAGGAATTTGAGGCGGCCTGCAAGGAGATGAAACTAAATAAGGCACCGGGGATTGACGGGATCCCAAACATCGCTCTTAAAGCAGCCATTGAGAGTAATACTGAGTTGTTTAGGCAAGTTTTTAATGCTTGTATCCAGGAGAGAACGTTCCCTAGGATATGGAAAAGGCAGAGGCTGGTTCTCATTCCGAAGGGTAACAACGCACAGGATGCCTCGGGATACCGCCCGCTCTGTATGATAGACACAGCCGGGAAACTTTTGGAGAGGATAATCTGTAGGAGACTAGAAGCATTTCTAGGGGGAGAAGGCCTGTCGGATCGCCAATTTGGCTTCCGGAAAGCACGTTCCACTTTGGATGCAATAGAAACAGTAGTGACAGTGGCAAAGGACGCCATCAGCGGTGAGCGTTGGCTGGAGGGCGATAAGGAGTATTGCGCTATCATCACCTTGGACGTCAAGAATGCATTCAACTCTGCGGATTGGGATGCCACGTTAGCTGCCCTGGATGAAAAGGGCGTACCGAACTACTTAGTGGAACTAATTAAGGACTATTTTAAGGATAGAGTACTCATATACGACACGAACGACGGCAGAAAGTCATACGCGGTGACTGCGGGCGTCCCACAGGGTTCCGTCCTGGGCCCTATATTGTGGAACGTCATGTATGACGGTGTACTGAGGCTTAGACTCCCTAGAGGTGCACAGATCATTGGATTTGCGGACGATATTGCCCTGGTGATAAGAGGAAAACATCTAGACGAATTGGTGAGAACGTGTAACACTGCGGTGGGCACGGTCAGAAGCTGGATAACAGAAAAAGGTCTCAAACTTGCTGACCACAAAACAGATGTCCTACTTGTAAGCAGTAGAAAGAGGATTGAATTTATTACCATAACGGTGGGTGACCAGCGCATAACATCAAAGCAGGCGATTAAATACTTGGGAGTGATGATTGATAACAGGCTCACGTTTAAGGAACACTTGACGTACATCGGTGAGAAATGTGCGGCGACGACATGTGCACTTTCCCGATTAATGCCTAACCTAGGAGGCCCGAAACAGGAGAGAAGACGGCTACTGATGAAGGTAGTGACATCGGTCGCCATATATGCAGCCCCTATATGGGCCGAGGCTATGGATAGGAGGACCTATAGAGCAGGAATTGAAACGGCCCACAGGAGGTCAGCTCTCAGGGTAATCTCCGCCTTCCGGACGGTGTCTACTGATGCAGCACTAGTGATAGCGGGAATGATGCCCCTGAAACTAGTAGTAGACGTAGAGAAGAGGAAACAGGATGCAAGGAGGGGGACGAATCTTTTAAACCCCGTGCAAATAGTTGACGATGCCATGGATAGATGGCAACAAGACTGGTCCAATTCCAGCAAAGGAAGATGGACCTACAGACTCATCCCAAGTATAGGCGAATGGACCAAAAGGAAACACGGCCAGGTGAACTTCCACCTGACACAGTTGCTAACGGGCCACGGATGTTATAGAGCATATCTCTATAAGTATGGACACGACGTAGATGAAGCATGCCCAGAATGCCGTAATGAGAAGGAGACGGCGGAGCATGTTTTCTTTACCTGCCCGCGGTACGACGATCAACGAATTTGCCTGGTGAGGACATTAGGATCCCAGGTAACACCCGATAATGTGGTTAGGCTAATGCTAACCTCAAGTGATAACTGGAACGCAGTATGTGTTTTCGCGAGGAGGGTTTTGAAGCGGCAAAGATTGGCTGAGAGAGCAAGATCAGCAGAATCAGAAGGCAGCACTCGCTGAATCTCCACCCCCCCGAAGTAATACTTGATTGTGGTCCCGGGGGGGGCAAATGGTTGAAAGTGTGACGAACGAGGTTGGGTTTAGTACGCAGGCGCTTAGCAAGCCGAGAGTAAGTCTTGCGGCGAATCGTGCACATTGGTAGGCCGGGCTACCAATGTCTTTTGAAGATTCCCAACCTTTAGCTCGTAAAGCTATAAAAAAAAAAAAAAAAACAATATAAATGCAAGAGAATTGCAATTATGGCATCATGTAAAAATTAATTTGAAAACGTGTAGCGTTTAGAAAAAAAAACTCGGCAGCAACAATAATGAATTAAAGATTAACCTTTGCTTAGTAATAATTTGAAATCGCTGTGAAACTAGCAATATTATTATCATTTTTTTTTTGCAATTTATTTATACAAATTATTAGTTGTTGTGTGAAATAAATAAATTTATTTTTTGTTTGTTTGGAATTAAACAATAAAGAAAATTTATTTGGAAAATTGAAATTTTTTGCGTTTATTAGTAACGCCAATGGACTTTTTAAAATGAATTTTTTTTAAGAAGTTCTTCATATATTCTCTGTTAGATTTCATCTTAATTGCAAATGACTTCAATTAACTGCGGCTATTAATTCTCTTTACATAGCTTCGTAATGACCGGAAATCTTAATTGCGTTACTTAATCAATTTGTTCGATGACTGTATAATTTGTTACGAATTCTTCTTAAACGTTTAGAAGTAAATTACAATTATTTATAGCCAGTCTATTAATTAATTATAGTCAGTCTACTATTGTAAGAAGAATAGCGATTACAATCAACATTTTCCATCAATTTATTAAATTATAAAGGAGATCAGCTTCTGTGTTTTACAGGAAGGTAAATTAAGTGCTAGCGCAAATGTTAATATGGACTTACGATGCGGTACTGCATTCTTTCCAAATGCTGTTCAACATCATACGAGGAGTTGCAATGCATACTGCAAAGGCTACATGTTCCCACTTATGCGGACAATATCTGCTTGCTTGCTTACTTCCAACTACATATGATGATATGGCCGTTGCTACTCTGTCGATTGTTAAAGCAGTACAGCGTTAACATGCAACACATAAATGTCGACCGTTTAAACTAAGTAACACTTGTCTGGAAAGTAGACTAACCTACCCTTATTGAGGTTGTTTAATCTTTTATGCATAGACTGTGAATTACTAAATTGTAGCAAAGGTTTGTTCAATTTTATAGCACATGGTATGATACTGTGTTGTATTGGTTTAAATGCTTGGCTACAAACCCAATCTATCCTAGGTAAGAACGACAAATGTTCATCAAGGATTATGAATTCAACTCCCTAGAAAAATAATCCTTCCACGAAGATTTCTGACTCCTGCAGGGATAACGTCAACAGCGAACATTGTAAACAGGCATTAGGCAATGCCACTCCTAGAGAAAGAGTGGCTTTCAATCATCCCACATCAATCACTCATCAATCATCACAGAGGACATTGTTTATAGGCGAAGAAATGTTAAGATGAGGGGGAGAAGCTATATGGCTATGTGAATGTTACTAGAGAATGCGTGGTGTACAATCACATTACATCAATCACTTATCAATCATCACAGAGGATACTGTTTCTAAACGAAGAAATATTAAGATGAGGGGGGAGAAGCTATGTGACGACCCAATGTTTCAAAAGAAAGCGTAGATTTCAATAAAACCACATCAATCACTCATCAATCATCACAGAGGACATTTTTTCTAGGCGAAGAAATGTTAAGACGAGGGCTGAGAAGTTATGTGACAACGCAATGTTTCCAAAGAAAGCGTGGATTTCAATTATACCGCATCAATCACTCATCAATCATCACAGAGGACATTGTTTCTAGGCTAAGAAATATTAAGATAATAATAGTGAAAAAGCATAAAAAACAATAAACGAAATTCCTCTTCAATTTAATTTCCTTTGAAAATAAGTAATCTCACTTTCAGTCTGCCTAGCATGGTGTATAACTTATGGAAGAACGTGAATTCCCTAACGTTGCAGCATTTGAAAATCAATATCCATCAAATTATCGCCCGATTTGCAATAAATAATGTTCAAAAAATTGTTTAAAATGATCGACTGGTGCAAACCAATCCAGAGACGGACATTTAAATATGATTGGACTGCATACGTAATGCCAAATGGCATCACAATAAAATAAAAGTTAAATCGCTTTATTTAACTACAATTAGTAGAGGTTGTACTTAGTAGCAGTCGCAGTAGTCTAGTAGTCTTGTTAGACATGAGACTACGGTTCAAATCCCTCCCTCCAGGTCAGACAACTCCAACAAAACGAAATAAAAAAAATATTTTATTTACTCTCAGAGTTTATGTCAGAAATCAACTGAGAGGAAGGCGCTGAATGAAATTTTTTTTCCAATATTGGTTTTGTTAAAGGGGTTTGAACCAGAGATCAGCAATGAATCGTTTTTTTGCTACTCATAAGCACTCATGAAATTTTGAGTCAACAATATCGAAATTTAACTATGTTTTCTGATTCCTTCATACTCACTACAACGTTAATTTATAAGTACAGGTTACAGCAATGAGTATGCGTACAACGTTGACATCAAACTCATACCATTTGAAATATGTTTGATTCACAAGCGCGTGACTCGAATCATTCATAAAAATTTACACTCTTAGTTGTTGTTGCATTTGCAACAAAAGAAAAAAGACACATAAGCAAAAAAGTTAGAGCAGCAAGCAGAGTAAACACACAACTTTTTAGTGAGTATTTTAGTATTCGTAAGCGATTCATACTTATTTTGTGCTGCGTGCATATGTTGAGTTATGGATAGTCTAAATCAACATCATCATACAGGTTGTCACATATTACAATAAGTATGAATGCGTATAAGTATCAGAAATTATGGGTATGATTCGATTCTACTCATCTTTTTGAATACTCTCAGCAGATTTCTGGCAAAAACTCTGAGAGTAAATAAACCTGCCATGAAAAAGTGTCTCAAAAATCTGTTGTTCGGTGTAGACTTTAAACTGTAGGTCCTGCCACTCACGTATTAAATTAACACAAACAACATGAGTGGTGGTGAGAAGCTAGGCTATAATCCTGACTGAAGGACTGTAATGGCCAATTATGTATGTGTGTGTATGACTGTCAAATATTTTTTTTCGAAAGCCAAAGTGTTAAAAAATCTAAATATTCGCTATAACATATAATCTAATAGTATGATCAATTGCAGTTAGAGCGGGCCACCGAAGGTAAGCGCTGGCGTGAATGTGTTAAGATCAATTAAGTTTTCGACATAATTAAAAATGTTACGCTTTATATGCAGCAAGACATTGTATTACAGTACAGCTTGCAACAAAATTCAAACAAGAAGAAAGAAAAACAATTGAAAAAATAATAAATCATTTAACATTTCATCGACATGTACCTCTCCACACATTTGTTGTTAATCAAGCAAACATCTCTGCAACTTATGTCACAAGTAGGTGACAGACAGTGTTTCTTTCTGTATTTATTTTCATTTAATTTTGTTTATAAATGTATAATATAATGAATGTCTCTCTGTCTGTCTGTCTGTCTGTCTATTTAACACTTTGCTTGTTTGCTTTTCTTGATTATTTTTTAATAACATCATTAACTGATTACATTAGTAAGTAAGCAACAATCAATAATTCCCTACTCTGAATGAGTGACTGACTGTTGATTGCTTGTTGTGTCACTATCTCTCTCTCTCTCCCTTTCTGACTTCAGATTTTTTGTTTCTTTTTTCAACAATTATTTGTTATTTTACACATTAATTGTCAATCATGTTGTCATGTTCGTTGTCTTTCTTTCACTTACCAAAATTAATTGTTTAAATTCGAAATAAACATCCAAGACAACAACACTACTACTGTCTATTAACTGTGCGAAGTATATTAAATCATTATTATTTTGCTTTTAAAATGTAAATTTTGTATTAATTTTGGTTTTAATTTTATTTAAATAAATAGAAATCTTGTCGGAGTTTTGTAATTTTGCAACACACACAGTAGTAGTGCTACCTACCTACCATTTGATGGCATTTTGCTCGACTTTAATGAAGTTTTACAAATGCTTGTTAATCATTTAATTTCATTTCATTCCGTTTAATTTAATTTAATTCGATTTGATTTGTGTTTTTATTTTAATAACCAAGCAGTGCTAATTGAAAATGAAATGAAATATTTTTGAAATTAATTTTCCTCGCAATTTGTCTTATTGTAATAAATTCATTCATTTCACGATTAAATCTTTTAAACAATACTTGCTTATGGTGGTTATTTATTTTAAAAAATATTCGAAATATTCAAATGTAGGAATTAAAAAATTCGTTAATTGCGGCAGTTAAAAATTAGTACACGTATAATAAAAATACCATAGGATTGGATTTTTATGAGCACAGTTCAATCTACTGCCAAATCAATCAAAATTAATATCCAATGAATTAAAAAATTTTTTGGTGAATAAAAAATTACATTGAAAAAGAGTAACTAAGTCTCTAGGCAGTAACAGCACTAGGCTTCAAGATAATGAACTCAAAGACAGCAAATAGTTACCGTAAATTGGTGGGATGTTCATATCAGAGATCAGAAATGAATCATTGTTTCGCTACTCATAAGTACTCATGGAATTGTGAATATAAGTGAGTCTATAATATTGAAATTTAACTACGTACTCTGATTCATTCATACTCACTACAACATTAACTTATAAGTACAGGTTGCAATGAGTATAAGTACAACGTTGACATCAAACTCATACCATTCGAAATATGTTTGATTCATAAGCTTACTCATTTAGATTCATAACTTTAGAAAAATACTTATAATACTTATGTATAAATGATTCGATTGACTCGAATCATTCTTCAACATTTACAGTCTTAGTTGCTGTTCCATTTACAGACACATAAGCAAAAAAGACAAAGCAGCAATCAGAGCAAACACACAACCTTCTAGTAAATATTTTAGTGTTCGTACGTGAATCATACTTATTTTGTGATTCGTGCATGTATGTATATATGTTGAGTTATGGAGAGTCGAAATCAACAACATCATACGTTTTGGTGTGTATGAATATGATGAGAACTTCAAACTTTGAAAATGAGTAAAGGTTCCATGATATTAAAGTAAGTATGAATGCGTATAAGTATCAAAAATTATCAGTATGATTCGATTCTACTCATCTTTTTGAGTACTCATAGTTGGCCTCTGGTTCATATTAAGTGAGTACCGGGACATAACGACATTCCAGATATCTGCAGAGCGAGTGAACTGAATAGACATGTAGCACAACCATCGAAGTCTACGATGAATTCTCTACCGAAGGACCTGCATGCTTAAAATTGAAAATGCAGTTAAGAATTGAATTGTCGCCGTAGTAGATTATTAGTCCTGAGTCCACGGTTCAAACCCGAGATCAGACATCTCGATCGAAAAATGAAAAATATTTCTTCCGTGATTTCCACCTCAGAGAGTTTTTGCCAAAAACCGGCTGAGAGTAAATAAATATTGCCATGAAAAGTTTTTCAATAAAATCTGTCGACTCCGAATGAGTCGACTTTAAACCGTAGGTCCCCACCATTTATGGATAACATTAACACACCCAATGTAAGTGGTGTGGGAAACTAGGTCTATAATCCTGACTGAAGGCTTGCAATGATAAATTATGTATGTTTGCATGTTATGGATTGCTTTAATGCCAGATAAGTGGCTATAGATATGGGTGAAATGCCAAGGGAAATATGGAAAATCTGGACGCATGCAAAGTCTACTTAAACTGCAAAGGAGCACGTGGAGCAATGTGGCTATCGAAGTCATTACTGTGCATTGTATTATGGGCAGTCATGCAAGAATCATTTGTTTTGGAAATAACTTCTGTAAGGGCTGTAGGGATAGGGAACAGAAGGAATCTGTCATTTACCTATTTGGCACATGCTCAATAATAAGGATTTACAAGAACTATCAATGATAGACAAACAGAATATCAGTAGTCGCCCTCGTCTAGTAGGCAGCTTATTAGAGGTGAAGTCACGGTTCAAACCCAAGGGTCAAACATCTTCAACAAAACGAAATTAGAACAAGTATTTCTTCGGTGATCTTCTTTCAGTAGATTACTGGCAAAAACTCGGAGAGTAAATAAAATTGCTAAGAAAAGTTTTTCAAAAAATTCTGTCATTCGGAATCGACTTTAAACTGTAGCCACTCATATGTAAATTTGATACACACTGTATAAGTGGTATGAGAAGTTAGATCGTAATCCTGACTGAAGGGTTGTAATGACCAATTATGTATGAAGGAGATAGAGTCTAAAATAAATGCCTATTTTAAGAAACTGGAAGCACTGTTCACTAAGGGAATAAAGCTAGAAAAAGTGCTTCACTTTAGCAGAAGATTTTTAATTTTATTGATTTTCATTTTTATGCTTTTGAATAGTACCTGCAGTACTAATTGTGGTGCTGTAAGTTCAATTATTGCGTAAGTTTTCTTTTTGAACACATTATCTAACTAATTCTCCACGTGATATCAATTTCTTTACAAAAAAAAAAGTTCCATCCTTAGTGAATGGATGGACTTCTAAACAAAACTAATTGAACAAAGTGTTGTTTTTTTTTTTTTTTTGTGGGAAATCCTAATAAATTTGATTATGATTAAGCTGTTGTTTTTAACATCTTTAATAATAAATGAGCGCGAGAAGTACATAATTGATGCATGGCCCGCATGTGGTCTTAATGCAAATAGCGCCAAACCATATACATATGTATGTACTCGTATGTACATACGTCTTGGAAAAAAACAGATTCAAAATTTTCATGACTTTCGAAAACAATAAAACACTTTCAATTCATATTTTATGACAACAATATGCGTTTGTTGTTGATTAAAGAAAGAAAAAAAAAAAAAAGAAGTATCTTCACAACACATATGCTTGCATGTATGTATGTTGCTGAAGCAGCAACATTGAAAATAATGTTGTATTGTTTCAAGTGAAGAAAATCCTTTTCCTTTCATTTTCAGTTTCATTTTCATTTTCCATAAGACAAAGTGTTATCATTTTTATGCGTTTCCTTGAATTATTTTCCATTTTTTTTTTTCGTTTCTTTTTTGTTTGTTTTGGCAGAGTTTTTCCAAAACACTTAACATTTACAAGATTTTCGTTTTTTTTTCTTTCTCCAGCTTCTTTCTCCTGCCACCAAAATGTAAATGAATACAAAATATTTTCATTTATTTTTCCTATTTCCATGTGTAATTTGCAAAAAAAGTTGTTGGTGACTTTCACTTTCATAATAAAAAAAAAGGCAAATAAAATACGAATTTTTCCAAAAAATCCCAAACAGCAACAGAAAATAACGCAATCTGTTATAAAATAGCAGACACTCTCTTTTCTACACATATTTAAGTGGGGACAAGCCGTATGCAACAATATTTTATAATTGAAACATTATTGTCGCATCATCATCATCGTCTACCAGTGTTGAAAATCTCAGTACTTTAGTACTTTTTTCAGTATTTTTCCATTTCAAAAATACCGCAGTCCCAAGCCAGGCTTTCAGTACCTTTCTATTATTAAATATTTTATGTCTTAGGCTTTTAAATTCTATTAATGCATTAGCAGCGGGTTGCTAAAGCAAGAATTAGCCTTTAGCCCCGATTAGCCAAACGTACACGAAACAAATATTTCCCTTTTTAGAATACGAAAAGCAATGAGAACACTTGCCGAACCGTAATGTAATTTATTTAAGCATTAACGTTACTCTTCATGTGCAACGAAACGAAAGTATGTTCCATAACGTTCCGTCGATGTTTGACTAAATGGGACTAAATGTTTTATTACGTTCAGAATCAACATGTTATTGTTTTGCATGTAAGGAACACGTAAGGGGTGATTTTTTTAGCTATTATCTTTTTGGCAACACTGGTTTAAACAGCTCACGCACGTTTCGTGTTTTGTTTCACTGTCAAACATCTTCAGTTTGGTCTATAATTTAACCATGAATCGTCTTACAAACGAACAACGCTTGCAAATCATTGAATTTTATTATTAAAATGCTTGCTCTGTTAAGAAAGTTCATCGCGCGCTTCTTCCATTTTATGGTCAGTTTTATCGACCCACTGAAGCGGTCGATTTTGGAGTGAAGATCAGCCAGAAGCATTGCAAAAGCTACCAATGCATCCAGAAAATGTCACAGTTTGGTGCGGTTCTTGGGCTGGTGGCATCATTGGACCGTACTTCTTCAAAGATGTTGCGAATCGTAACGTAACTGTAAATGGTGAGCGCTACCGTGAGATGATATCCAACTTTTTTTTTGCCCAAAATGCAAGAGCTTGACTTGCATGACATGTGGTTTCAACAAGACGGTGCCACATGCCACACAGCACGCGTAACAATGGACTTATTGAGAGGCGAGTTCGGTAAACATTTTATTTCACGTTCGGTACCGGCCAATTGGCCGCCTAGATCGTGCGATTTAACGCCTTTAGACTATTTTTTGTGGGGCTATGTTAAAGCTCATATCAATACAGACAAGCCCACTTCAATTGACGCATTGGACGACAACATTGAAGCATTTATTCGTGAGATACTGGCCGAAATGTTGGAAAGAGTATGCCAAAATTGGACTAAGCGGATAGACCATTTGAGGCGCAGTCGCGGTCAACATTTGCATGAAACAATCTTCAAACATTAAATTATATGGACCGTACTATCGATTCAAATAAAGATTTCATGCATTTTTCTGAATTTTATGTGTTTTTTTTTAATTTTCCTATAGCTCTTAAAAAATCACCCTTTACAACTCGTTAGTTTTTTTTTGTTCCGTAACGTACGTGTATTAAATATAAATAAATAAATATGTAGTCTAGTAGATGAGCCCACGGTTCAAACCCTATATCAGACTTTTCCAAAATTTCGGCAAACTCATTCTAGCAAAAACTCTGGGAAAAAATAGGAAATTGCTATGAAAAAGTTTCTCAAAAATCTTGCGTTCGAATTCGACTTTCAACTCTGTGGGTTCCACCACTCATGTATGACAAATTAACACACACACAAAATAAGTGGCGTGAGAAGCTACGTCATAATCTTGATTGAAGGGTTGTAATGACACATACATACATACATAATTGGCCATTACAACCCTTCAGTCAATTCTGTGTGGCACTGTTTACAACTTGATGTAAACAACAACAATTGCTTTTCTTTGTTATTCCTCCGTTTTATACCCTTTGCATAAACAATAACAATTACTGGACAATTATTCGACAGATCTTTGTAATGGAAAACTCACTTCAAACGCACTGCGTCTTCACACAAGACTGACTGAACTTCACTAACTCAGTCGCCTGCTTTGTCTTGCCTTTTATATGGCAAAGTAAACATACATACATACATAATTGGCCATTACAACTCTTCAGTCAGGATTACAGCCTAGCTTCCCTCACCACTCATGTTGTGTGCCTTAATTTTATACATGAGTGGCGGAACCTACAGTTTAACGTAGACTCCGAACGACAGATATTTGAGAAACTTTTTCATGGCAGTTTTTTTTACTCTCAGAGTTTTTGCCAGAAATCTGCTGAGAGGGAGTCGCCGAAGAAATATTTTTTTGTTTCATATTTCGATTTGATGTCTGGCCTGGGACTCGAACCCGGGCTTTACGTCTAATAAGCGAACACACTACCTACTAGACTACGGCGAGTACATAATGATGTATGTATGTATTTTTTTTTTACAAAAGTACCATTTGATGCTCTGAAAAATACTCTTTCAGTTATAGTTGAATACCATTTTAAAATTTAAATTTTGCAACACTGTCGTCTGCCAAACCAAATAATAATGCAACTAACGGTTGCAAAAGTAGCAAAAAAAAGGATCCTCAAATTCGTATAAAAATTGTTTTTTTTTAATTTTTAATGTCATCATCTCTTACATATTCAACCAGCAACTTGTTATTGTTTTATGTTTACTGTAGGCTTTCACACACAGCAGTAGCTGTGCAAACGCACTGCTGGTTGTTGCAGTAAATTACGCATAAATTTTCAACAAAATACAGTCGCCGCTTTAAAACCTAACATTTGGTCGTTTGCTGTTTGTTTTCAAATTAAACTGCGACTGTAGTTGTTTTTATTTGTACGACCGCAGACAATTGATTCAATTGATTGGCGTACAATTAATCTTGGCCTGAACATTAAAATTTGCACGCGTGGCAGTAATAGTCCCCCCATCAAACGTCTTAAAAGACGGCACACAATACAACGCAACACCATACTTTTTACAACTAAATTAGTCGTACGAACATCTGGATGACCGTTACGAAAAAAACTGAGGGTTTCAAACCACCATTACAACAATACAAAACAAGTGTCATTATCAATGGAAAGCACAAAACACAATGGCAACAATTTATAGCCCAGCTTAGTTCGCTACCAATTACAACATGCTGTGGCAATTATTGTTCAAACAAACTACAAGTGCAGCCCGACTGATCAGCTTAGAGTTGAGTAGAACAGAGCACAGCAAAGCAGCAATGGACAGCAGTTTAGAGAGCATAAGTCTACGTGCTGTTTTCAATTGTATTTGAAATTATTAAAAAATACTCCGATCAACAACAAGTGCTTCAGTTCAATTGAGTGAGGCCTTTACATTGAAATTCTAAGAATTTGAAAATTGTTTTACAACTAAAATTACTCTTAAATAATGTCATTAAAAAACAAATATAATGACAGATTATAGGTTGTCGATGTCGATGTGGCATGCGGCATTAACAACGTAATGCTGCTGTTTTTATACAGCCACTCTCTGTATAATTATGTTGTTAATAAATATACAGAAATTTTCAATGGTTATCTATTTGAAATACTGTTTCATTGAAAGTTTTCATTAATTTTTCTTAATTAATCCATAAATTTTTTTATTTGGAAATAAAAAAAAAAGTAAGAAAGAACAAAATCATACTTGACTACATATGTAACACCCTACGATTGGAAAAAATTTTATTAGAAAATTATAATTGAGTACAATTATAATTGAGTACCTTAATTGTACAATTACTTACTTAATTAGTCTTTACAACTCTTTAGTCAGGATTACAACCTTGTGTGGGGCCCTCACCCACTAAATTCCCCCCTAGTCTCGTGGACTCGTTTTGCGTGTGTTAATTTTATACATGAGTGGCGGGTCCTACAGTTCAAAGCCTACTCCGAATGACAAATTTTTGAGAAATTTTTTCATGGCATTTTTATTTGCTCTTAGAAGTCGCCGAAGAAATATTTTTTTTTATTTCGTTTTTTTGGAGATGTCTGACCTGGCGTTTGAACCGTGGCTTCATGTCTAATAATCCAACACACTAACTACTAGAATAAAGCTACTACTACTATATATGTATAGTCTCTACTAAGTGCCGAAGCCTACTAACTTGCCGAAGAAATATTTGTTTCTTATTTCCTTTCGTTTGAGATGTCTGAGCTGAGTTTTGAGCCAAGGGCTCGCATCTAATAAGCCCTTGACAGGGCTACAGATACTTGCAAAATCACTAGAGATGGTACACTACATCGATTTTATCAAAAAATGTGCGATGTCTGGGGAAGATAAAAGATGAAAAAGTCACCAGATATCATAGCGAGTCAAGCCAGATCATGTCAATCTGCACGCCGATGTACACTTCCTCTGGTGCAACTAGAGCAATCCCATCTATAAGTGCCGCTAAAATACATCCAGTGAATCAAAAGAGTCGAATAACGCTCGAAATATGCAATGTAAAGGCATAGTGATTGAAGTGGTTGAATGCAAATCCCAGTAATACTGGAACTGGATTCCGTTCATTATAGTTCTCTCGAAATTTCAAAAGCTACATAGTCTATCCAAAAACGTTTTACCTCCCAAAAAAGACCAAAGAAGATCATATTTACAATACCGTTAAAAAAGGCAAGATAAAGCAACCTCTTACTTTTATTTTATAGACCTAGGCAGTCGTTTTTAATCCCTTAACTATGAGGTGGTGTCACTCAGTGAAAACCCCAGCGCAGGACAACTGAATACAATTTTTTCATGCTGATAAGACTTCCTTAACACTTTATCCTAAGTACAGACCGAAATTAAATTATGGTACTTAATTGTACAATTATAATTATAATTGAGTACCTTAACTGTATAATAATCTGTATTTTTTTTCGGTCTCGCAACAACAGCAAGTTCTAGAAGTTGCCAAGTCAGATATAAATTCAGATACAGTTGGAGGAGTTCTAAGACCAAAATAAATTAAGAAAGTTAATTAAGACCATGGTTCAAACCTCAGATCAGACATCTCTTAGAAAACGGTAAAAATTCTGAGTAAATAAAATTGTCATGAAAAGTTTTTCAAAAAATCTTTCGTTCGGTGTCGACTTTAAACGGTAAGTCCCGCCATTCATGTATAAAATGAATACACACAACATAAGTGGTGTGAGAAGCTAGGTCGTAACTCTGACTAAAGGGTTGTAATGGCCAATTATGTATGTACATATGTATTTGTATCTTTGTGGGAGCTGCCAGACCGAAAATAAATTGAGGCAATTAATTGTATCTTACTTACCAGACTTGTTGATCTGGCAACTCCTACTTACTTACTGCTGATTTGTTATTGAAATTCTGTTCTTGTTTATATTTCATGATCTTTCTGTGGAGTTTTTTTTTTATTGATTTTTGTTTGTGCCGATATTGTTGTTGTGTTGATTTGTTATTGTAATATGTACTTTGTTTTCGAATTTTTTTATGGCTTTTCTGGAATAAACATTTAATGATTATTCCGCCAACGCAACAATATATTGACCCAAAGATAAGAAAAATCCGTAGGTAATGAGAGTCTGTACTTCAAATAAATTCTTAATTTTTTTTAACCAATAAAAAAAACTACAAAGTTTATAAAGCAAAAAATTCCTTTTCCATTCGTTTAGATCTTTAAACCCGTTTTAAGAAAATTCCATTATTTTATGTATAAATTACAGCAGTTTTACAAAATTAGACGAATAATTTTTATGTTATAATGGGAATATAAAATAATATTTATTACCAGCAAGCAAGCATTATAAAAATTTTCTTAAAGTTGCCAAATGTACGTACGTAATTACCAGATGTTGTTAAATCAGTGTACATGTCATGTTTCTTATTATTTATGAGGGAACAACAACTGATTTTCTTAAAAACAAAAACAATAATTTTGAGAAAAAACCATGAAAATCTCTATAATATGTAATGGGAAAAAAAGGAAATATTATACAATGAGAGACAATTTGTTTAACAAAAATGCAGTTTGTTAAGGCGAAAATAACAGAGAAAAAACAGAAACAATCAAGTCAAGATAAATGCAAACTGAATGAGGGAAACAGTACTTACAACTGTAATCAGCAGGCAATTATAATTTGCATACGTATGTAGTTTTTTCTCTCAACTAATTTGCAACCAAAACTACAACTGCAACTGGGTTGTAGTATATGGTTTGAGGGGGTTCGTTCTATTGTTGGTTTTCGTTTCCTTTTTTATTACAGCAAATAATTAACAAAAAACGAAAAAAAAAACTTTTTTTTTCAAAAACAGAAGTAGAAAAATAATTTATAACTTTGGCTTAAAGCAACAACCCACGCATTATTAACGCCAAAGATAAAAAACAAAACAAAAACTGAGTTTGTAGAAAAATATTTAAAAAAAAACTTGTATTTTATTTGGTTTTTAAGTCTTGGCCAACTTTAGCTTGAAATGAGATGGAAAACAATGCTTAAATGCTTTGTAAGACATACACGCAAGCGTAGCAACAATTAAGAAGCAAGTAAACGGCATATAAACTCAATGGAATCTTTGCTAACGGGTGATTTTTTTAAAACGTTTGGATTTTGAAAATTTAAGGAAAACACTAGACATACTTGAAGTCGCCGTGTTCTAGTAGGTAGTGTGTTGGCTTATTAGACAAAAGGCCCGAGTTCGAATCCCAGGTCAGACATCAAAATGAAATATGAAAAAAAAAAATATTTCTTCGGCAACTTCCTCTCAGCAGATTTCTGGCAAAAACTCTGAGAGTAAAAATTGCCATGAAAAAGCTTCCCAAACAATCTGTCGTTCGGAGTCGACTTTAAATTGTAGGTCCCGCCACTCATGTATAAAATTAACGCACACAACATGAGTGGTGTTGAGAAGCTAGGCCGTAATCCTGACTGAAGGGTTGTAATGGCCAATTATGTATGTATGTATGTAGTAGACATACTTATTATAGAAGAAAATTTAATGCCTACCAGTTACTTGCTTACTTAAATAGTGTTTACAACCCTTTAGTCAGGTTTACGATCCAACTTCGAACATCACCCATGTTGTGGTTGTTAATTTCATCCATGAGTGGCGGGTCTTACAGTTTAAAGTCGATACCGAACGACAGATTTTTTTGAGAAACTTTTCATGACAATTTAATTTTGCTCTCACAGTTCTTGCCAGAAGACTGCTGAGAGCATTTTGTTTAAGATGTTTGAGCTGGGATTTGCACCAGTATATGTTGCTTGAACTTTGTCACATTTTCTCTAGCATTTCCACCGATTTCGAACCAATACTAGTTGTAATCTTGGCGTTCAAGGCTGGAACTATCTCTGTACACGATAGACTTCATGTATACATACATAATGGGCCATTACAACCCTTCAGTCAGGATTAGAGCCTAGCTTCTCACACCACTCATGTTCTGTGCTTTAATTTTATACATGAGTGGCGGGACCTACAGTTTAACGTCCACTCCGATCGACAGATTTTTGAGAAACTTTTTTCATGGCAGGTTTATTTACTCTCAGGGTGGTTTTTGCCAGAAATCTGCTGAGAGGAAGTTGTCGAAGGAATATTTTTTCATATTTCGATTTTGTTTCAGATAATTCAGCTGAATTTTATCATATTTTTTCTAACATATCCACTGATATCGGACCAATACTAGTTGTAATCGTGGTGTTCAGGGTTGCAAATATCTCCGTGTACTACAGACTTCATGTATACCTAAACTAAATATTTTTGTGGAGTCAATTTGCATGATCTTGACGGTAAAAGTGTTGCAAACCGTGAATTTATTTGCTCACCAAACTCGCCTCTTAATAAGTTCATTATATCGTGTAAAGTGTGTCTTATTGAGACCACAGGCCAACCAAACCGGATTCTTTCAGAAGATCGTACACAAAAGTCAATAAATACAGAACGATACCGTGCTTCACTGACATTAAATTTACAATTTCCAACGTTCTTGAAGAGAAATGTTCGAATAATGAGGCCGTCCCATAAGTCCAGCCATGTAGTGCAATTTACAGAGAGCATTGGCAATTCTAGAGATGTCTCTGGCATGTTATTCCCATCAAATTCGATAATTCTGTTGTTGATGTGCCCATTGAATCAAAAAAGAGCTTCTTACACGAATTTTGATAATAAAATTCAAAGATTTCTAAGCGTTATTCATTTGTTTGATAATACAATTCCATGAATTGCAAACATTTTCTTCGTTCGTTAGTCTATTCCTGATAAAATAAAAATCTTACTAAGCACTTTTCGCTTTGCTACATGCCACGAATCATTTTTAATACTAGAAAAAATGTACACTGAAAAATCAAACAGCATAAAAAAATCACCCTTTACTTACAAATCGTACATTAATAATAATGTACGCGTGTACATCAAAAGTAATAGGAATACGAGATCATTAATTATTTTCTATTGAAATTCAAAGATAAAATAAGAAAAATACCCACAGTTATTGGCAACAAATTTGTAAATTGTTGTTAAATGAGCATAATGAAACGGTTTTATTAACTGCGGTTATTTTTCTTTATTTTCGAGACTTTACAGTCGAACAAAAAAAAATTATAAAAACTCATGATCATTTGAGTTTTTTTAATTCAGTTGTAGGTAAAGTGACTATCAGTTGGCTGGCACGCTACGTTCAAAACAATATATTTATTGCTGTATTGATACCTTATCGATTGGTTAGTTTTACCCGAAATCGCGCTGACTCCGAACGACAGAGTTTTGAAAAACTTTTCATGGCCATTTTATTCATCTACCAGGTTTGACGTTTTAGTCCAGATTACAATCCAGCTCCTCTCACAACAATCCGTGTTGTGTATGATATTTTTATTCATGAGTGGCGGGATCCACTGTTTAATGCCAACTTCAAAGACCAGATTTTTGAGAAACTTTTCATGGCAATTTTAGTTACACACACCCACACACAATTGGTCATTACAACCCTACAGTGGTTGGCATGATTTGGCGCGAGAAGAAATGCCTAGCGACCGACATGGAAAACCGAACGGGCCATTAAAAGGAGCAAGAAACTATCCTTTCAGCGGATATACCAGAAGGCTGACGTCAATCCTTTTGGGACGGCGTACCGAGCCGTCTGCAAGAGAATCGGAGCTCGAGAACAGCCTAAACTAGGTTGTCCAGTTTTGCTATGGGAGATTATTAATACATAATACGAAATCCGTTAAACGGGTTGTTATGGCCAATTAAGTAAGTAAGTAAGATTATTAATACATTATTCCCACGGGACACAGCCTCTCACGATGGGAGAACAGTTTAAAGGGAAGATGGACATTTCACCTTGTCCCTGTGTAACTCTTTGAATTGAGAACAAACATTGCGAGCTGAACTACTACGTGACCCAGTTCCTAACTGGTCATGGATGTTTCAGGAAGTACCTGCACAGATTTGGTCATGATACTTCCCCTATATGTATGCACAAACTGTGTAGATGAGTAGGAGGATGCGGAGCATATTCTAACATGCTACCCCAGATTTAGATGGCCCGAGGGAAATGAGTTTTTGACCAACTCGGCTTATGGAAAAGGTATTGAATTCTAAGATTGTATGGAGCGATTCCAGCCAGAAAGTGGCTTAAGTAATGCTGGAACTCCAAAGGTTGGAGGATCGAAGGCGAAATTTGAGTTAAGGTGATAAAACTTTAAAGCTAACCAGCCCTCCGCGAAGCAATACCTTACGGCATTCCCGCGGAGGGAGAGTGGTTGAAGTGTGTAAGGGGTGAGTTTAGTATGTAGGCACCAGTGATGGTGAATCGTGAACTATTTTGTTGGAAGAAAAGGGTCTTTCGAAAATTCCCACCTCCGGACCAAGACAAATTATTACAACCCAATACCAATGACAATCAGGATTACAACCTAGCTCCTCACTGCGCTTATGCTGGATGTCTTAATTTTATACATGAGTGGCGGGACCTACAGTTTAAAGTCGACGCCGAACGACAGATTTTTTTTGAGAAACTTTTCATAGCAATTTTCTGACAAAACTCTGAGAGGACGTAGTCGAAAGAAATATTTTTTCACATTTCGTGTTCGAGGTGTCCGAATTTTGAATCACTGGCTCTTGAGTCAAACTTTAATGCGAAAAGCTGTGGCTCCCTAGAGAGTAAGATCAATAAATTTTCTTAGTACTACACCCAATACAACAATCGAGGTTGTGTTAGAGGTTCTAGACAACGATAAGCGACAACCCAGTCATTCTAGAATCTCCAACAGTAGACTAATAACCTGCTTAGCTGCAAAAACTTGGTTAATAAAACTGAAACGAAGCACATGAGGAGAACCACTGTCTTAAAGCTTAAGGGTGATGCTTCAAGGATTGAAACAGAAACGCTGTGGCTCCCTAGAGAGGGTGATCAACAAATTTTCTTAGTACTACACCCAATACAACAATCGAGGTGTTAGAGGTTCTAGACAACGATAAGCGGCAACCCTGCCATTCTAGAATCTCCAACAGTAGATTAATTATCTGCTTAGCTGCAAAATAAAACTGAAACAAAGCACAAAAGAATAAACACTGTCGTAAAACTTGAGGGTGATGCCTAAAGTTCCGAAAAAAGAAATAAAAAAGATCTCCTGTTGACCCATATCTCTGTAACCAAAGGAGAATGTGGCTTATGGCTCCTCTAAGAATTTCTTTTAAGGCGCTCAAAGTCGTCGTCGTTATTATAATTCTAATGAATACAAATGACTCTATCAGCGTTCCCGAGGGTATGCAAAAAAAACTGTTGTTGTTGTCCAAAACAGTAAATGTCATAATAACTGCAGCAGCTGTTATTATTTATGATGCCGGTAGTGCAAATGCAGTTATGGTAACTTTGGCGCTTTGTTCAACCAACGCACTCATTTTCATTCATTTTCACATCCATCCATTGCAGTTTTTCCTATACGTTACGTCTGTTGCATTTAAATACTTGACTTTAACAAGGCAAAACTGTGTGTGTGTGTGCCTGTGTTTTATTATGGACTTCTGTTACAGCAGTTTTAAGATATTTTTTTACTGAAAAAAAAATAAAAACTTCCTACCAAAAACAAAAAAATAAAAATTTAAAGAGTGATTATGCGCACAAATGTCCATCAAAATTTATGATGTAATAAATTCAAATGAAAATTTTTGTTAAAGTGGCGGCCCCCAAATGTTTATATTCAGCTGCTCATTAAGGCGTTAAGGAGTTAAGGAGTTAAGCAAAAGCGCGGTTTAAAATATTTTTTTAATTTATGACAACAACAGCAGAGCTTTAAATGTTTTAAGAAATGTGTGTGCTTAAGTGTTACTGTAGGCGCAACTAATGATCCATTTACAGTTATGAGTATTAAAAGGACTATTAAAGCCAATTTGGAACCAACGGTCATTAAGGTCAGACATTTGTGTTTACGTACACGGATTAGGCAGCATGTGTTCTAATCATGCTAATGCCAGATAAATTGATAAACAGGGACGTGGTAAAATTAGAGATCAGAAATGAATCGTTTTTTCTCTACTCATAAGCACTCATGAAATTTCAAAAATATAAGTGAGTCGACGATGTTGAACTTTAACTATGTACTCTGATTCATTCATACTCACTACAACGTTGATTTATAAGTATAGGTTGCAATGAGTATGCATACAACATTGACATCAAACTCATACCATTCGAAATATGTTGGATTCATAGGCTTACTCATTTAGATTCATAACTTTAGAAAAATACTTATAAATGATTCGAGTGATTCAAATGATTCATCAAAATTTACAATCTTAGTTGTTGTTGTATTTACAACAAAAAAGGCACAAACACCCCACCTTCTAGTAAGTATTTTAGTGTTCGTACACGATTCATACTTATTTTGTGATTCGTGCATATATGTTGAGTTATGGAGAATCGAAATCAACATCATCATACATGTTGTTAAGTACGAATATGATGAGCACTTCAAACTTTGACTATGAGAAGTATGAGTATGATATTAAAATACATAAGTATTGTTATGATTTTACCTGTTTAAAAACGTTTAAAATATGAATTTGTTGACTGCGAACAAAATAAAAACAAATATATGTTTAGTTTCAATTAAACTGTTTATTGTTCGCACTAATTTTGATGTGCCACCATTTACAACTTGACGAATACAACAGTAATTACTTGTTCGCTATACTTCTTTGCATACAACGCGGATCTTTACCAAGGCGAACCTCAAACCACAACTGTTCTCTTCATACGGAACGCGTCTTCACACAAGAAGACTGACTGAATTCTTAATGCCCGTTGCGCCTGCTTTGTCTTGCCTTTTTATATGCTCACGTAAGCAGTCTGATGAAGGTTCTCGAAATCGAATGTTCGTGTGTTTGCCTTCTAGAGATTTCTATCGCTATTTCATTGCTGTTTGTGTATTTTGTTCACATTGCTGACTGTTGCTTTCTTGCTTACTTGTCTATCCCCTTTTTTTTATACTGATGTTGTTGGTTTACTTGTAACAAGTTCGTTGTATTTGTTTGTGTAGCTTTTGCTCATTTTAATGTTAAAGGATATTATAAAGGGTGTTTTTTTATAGAGGTATAGAACTTTAAGTTGGCATTACTTTTCAGGATGGCGACCGATTTAACAGCTGTCAAGTGACATATTCTCAGTTTGGTTTGGCAATTCATCGCTGTACGGTGCGTACAGAAGAAGCTATTGCTGCTGTAGAGCGTAGCATTGAGGAAGAACGTTACAGTCAATGGTGATCGGTATAGAGCCATGATTACTAACTTTTTCATTCCTGAATTGAATAACCATGATGTCCAGGAGATGTGGTTTCAACAAGACGGCGCAACATGTCACACAGCTCGTGCCACAATAGATTTATTGAAAGGCACATATGGTGAGCGCCTAATTTCACGTTTTGGACCTGTGAATTGGCCTCCAAGATCTTGTGATTTAACACTGCTAGACTACTTTCTATGGGGCTATGTAAAGTCATTGGTCTATGCGGTAAAGCCACAAACGCTTGACCATTTGGAAGACAACATTCGCCGTGTTATTGCAGATATACGGCCACAAATGTTGGAAAAACTCATCGAAAATTGGACGTCCAGATTGGAATACATTCGCGCCAGCCGTGGCGGTCATATGCCAGAAATCATATTTAAAATGTAATGCCACAAGATTATCTTTCGGATAAATAAAATTCATGTCAATCGAATAATCCATCGTTGTTTTATTGCAACTTAAAGTTCTATACCTCTATAAAAAAACACCCTATATTTGTTTGTATAGCTTTTGCTCATTTTAATGTTAAACGATATTGCACCGTTTCCATTTTCGTAACAGTATTAGAAATTATGAGTATGATTGGATCTATTCATCTTTTTGAATACTCATTGCTGATCTCTGGTATGTATGTATGTATTGTTTCGCTACACTGTGCACCTAGGCTTTAGCTTATAAGAGTTTACTGTTAAAGCTGTTAAATTTGAGTAACAAAACTCAAATAAGCTTCGGACTTAAATGTGACTCGTATTTACTCATTTAAGCGGGTGTTTGACAGCACCCACGATAATTTCACAAAATTTAAAATTTTAATGAAGAGAATTAAAAAAATAGGAAGAACTGCAAAAGATTTTAACTCTGTTGTGTTTAATTTTTATGCCAGAAAGCGTATGTAATTGTTGAAATTATTTAAGACAGTTTATTAAACGTCTTAAATTAATTGTTAAACGCATTTTAAATTTAAAAAAATAATGAGATTTATATGAGTCAGCCAAAGGCCAATCATTGATTATATTGAATAATAAAAAAAAAATAATATTTGTTGGCACTGAATTTTGAAAGTGAAATTTGGTGGAGATGTGACTGAAAAAAAAATAATTTCGCCAATTGAGTAGGTTGCTGATGATGGGATGGATTTAAAAACTTTATTTTTTTTAAAAAGTTTATACCAAAAAAAATATGCCAATTTAATAAAAACAAACAAACGAATAAACAAATAAAGAAAAAAAAAAAAGAAAGAAAGAGACACCTTAAAACGCATTAATTAATGGAGTGATAGTGATGGTGATGGTGGTCGTGGTAAATGGAATTTCTGGCAAAACGAAATGGGGTTACTTTAAGCACACGTATTGGCAAAATGTTTTGTAACAATTTTGTGCTTCTTTTTTTAAAAAACTTTATTTGTTATTAAATTGATTTGAATAATTTTTATGAATTTTGATTTTTTTGTTTTTTTACAAAAATTTCTGGAAGTATATTACCCCACACATTTGCTAAAACCATATAAAAACGAATTGATTATGAGTCGAGAGTTTAGTCGATTTTACAACGCAGTGTAAGCAAAATGATTTTAAAAAAATATTTCCTATTTGGCATCATCGTTTGCCTGGCCCTAGTAAAAGTGAAAAGTGAAACCACAGAGCCCACAGTGGACTTACACGATAATAAGGAAGTTACAACAGAAAGTGTTAATGTTAGTGTTACTACAGAGCCTGTCATAGAAATGGATGAAGAGAATCCGGGCAATAATGCAGAGCCTATGAAAGTTATGTCATTAAATTTAAATGATGAAGATAAAGTCATGCTGCAGAATCTAAATGGCATCATAGAAAAGCTACCAGAAGAAACCGAAGCCGATCGGGAACAAACAAAAAAGCAAAGTTCACGCCAAGCCAAGGCCATAAAAGATGAACATTTTAAAGCAGCCGCCGAAGCCTTAACAGATGATGAGATTACTGAAATCATAAAATCCATATCATTTCCCAATGACGAAGACATAAAAGAAGATAGTGAGGCTTTAAAGGCGGCCTCAGAAAGTGAAGTTGAGCCGCGAACGGGTAGAGCTTTAAGAACGCATGGCTATTATGTGATTGCCTTTACACCCATACAGGAGGGAGGAGAGGAACAGGTGGAAGTGGAACAACAAAAGCTAGGCAAGCTACCCTATACCAGACTGCACATCTTGCCAGCCGAACGTTCGGTAGATGGTGATGCCTTTGAGAATCCACGTTTCATAAGTAAAAGATCATGGAATAAATATATACGTCGTATAATGCGTCAAATACGTAAGGGCACACGTAAGGTACAACGTAAAACCAAAGTGAAAAGTCTCAAAGAGGAGCCTACCACCGTCGAGAATTTCCTGAAGCGTATGTATACAATTGCTCAGGGAAAGAATGCAACGAAGCAACAACAAGAAACTAAAAAGAAAACTTCTTGGCTTGTATGGTAATAAGCTTAGCTTATAGTTTAGTTTATTAAGTTAGTTTTTCTAGTATTTATTTATAAAAGAAAAGAAGTAAAGAAAAAAATTTCAAATAAAAAAAACGCGATAAAATTTATGTTCAGAAGACATTTTTTCTCAAGTGATGTTGTGTTGTGTTATTTTATTTTTATTAAATAAATTATTTTAATTAACTTTCTCTTCCGACTTATGAAAACAAAAAAAGAAACAAAAAAGCGAATGAAATGAGTTAAAAATGTATGTATGTTTTGTATATAAAAAAATTCTTGAAAACCAGTTGACAAAATGTATTTTTATGTTTTAGCCAAATTTGCCTTGGCTTATACATACATACATGGCATACCGCTCCAACAGGCGAGATAAGCGTTATACTAAACGCATAGCACAAGTGTTTTTCCCTAAGAGCATCAGCATCATCATGCATGCATGCATGTACATAAAACACATTCCATAGCAGTAGTGATGACCATCTTCCTCAAAGTCATCATGCTTGCACAGTGGTAATGTATGATTTGAAAATGGCTATTAAAAACTTTTATTTCTATACACATAGTTTTAATAGAAATTGTATTTTATACTCATCGGCTTTCTCCGCTGCTCATATCAGAGATCAGCATTGAGTATTCAAAAAGATGAGTAGAACCGAATTATACTCAACACTCACAACTCAACAAAAATGTATTAGGCGTGAGCCAACAAGATGATCTAGGTTAGGTTAGGTTAGAGGACGTGTACTTGTCAACTGTGACAAGTACAGTAACGTCCTAGCTTCTCACACCACTCGTGTTGTGTGCGTTAATTTTATACATGAGTAGCTTGACCTACAGTTTAAAGTCGCCTCCGAACGGCAGATTTTTGAGAAGCTTTTCATGGCAATTTTTACTCTCAGAGTTTTTGCTAGAAATCTGCTGAGAGGAAGTCGCCGAAGAAATATTTTCATATTTTCGTTTTAATGTCTGACCTGGGATTCGAACTCGGGCCTTTCGTCTAATAAGCCGACACACTACCTACTAGACCACGGCGACTTCAGTCAAATATTTGGCCGTAGTCCTATACAAAGTTGACAGTAGTAGAGGGAAAACAAGAGTCTCACTGGATTCTAAATGATTGCAATTTCTACTCATTTTATAATTTCTTTTAGCCTTTTGCTTGCATTCACTCTGGGCTTCGAGAGTATTTAAGTCTATTGTGTTACAGTACATATCGCTTCCTGAGTTCTAGCAATAGCAATCATTCTTAGGGCATAATTAATTTCCAATTTAAGCTAGCATAATATCCGAGACAGCAACCTGGTAATTGTCCCGTCTAGGTCACCAGCCGGGCGATGCAGGATGGTAAAAGAGAAATTGAAAAATATAATTTTATTGGCCGTTGCTAGCTAGGCCTTTAGCTTTAGGACTAGCTTTTCTTTGAATACTACATAATGACGAACTTTTTTAAGTTTTTTAGTTTAGTCGACATGTTCTCAACTCCCATTAAAAATTCATGTCCAATCTCCACTTTAATGTAGTTCACATCAGAGGCAAACAATCCGCTGATTGTCTTAGCTATATCATCAATGACTTTATAAGGTTCCAGTATATAAAAATAGATTAACGTCCAAGAACTGATAAATGTATTCACTGTCAGTACGAATATCATACAGATATTAACGAGGAGTCAACGGTTCGAATCCGAAAGATGACAAATGATATTTCGAAATTTTAAAATTAAGAGCTTCATTTCCAATGATTTATGACATAAAGAAATGAATGAAGGCAGTCAGACAACTGAGTGCCTGTCTTATTCAGCCTATTAATGAATGGATAGTCATCAATGTCTGTATGTCTCTGTGTCTAGGCTAGTATGTTTAACATTTCCCAATTGTAATGCATGTCATATTGACGCCCTTCAAAAACTTCAGAGCTGCCTAACTGATCCGTAGGGATCTGAATAACCGTATCATAAACTACGGTTTATGGTTTACATGCCCGTCTTGAAAGAATCTACAAGCATGACTCAGTTTTAGAGAATACTTTCTAGTATTTTGAGGTAAAATTTATCTGCAACTACATTTTTTGACCTTCTTACAGCACCAGTTGACTTCGAACGACAATTTTTTTTGAGAAGCTTTTCGTGGCAATGTAGTCGCCGTAGTCTAATAGGTAGTGTGTTCGCTTATTAGACATAAAGCCCGGGTTCGAGCCCCAGGCCAGATATCAAAACGAAATATGAAAAAAAATATTTCTTCGGCGACTTCCTCTCAGTAGAGACTTTTCGATACAAAGCCATCATTAAATATCTCGCTCCGATTAGTTTCAAGTTCCTTTGTTCAATATGAAGAGAGAAGGAAGCCATTGCAATAATAAAAGAAGAACCAGATAATATCAGAAGTATTTGCTTTAAAATCCTCCGATTCATAGCCTTCTAAACAGGTAGTTACTACTTTAAAGTGCTAAAAATGTTAGGTTAGGTTATAGGGCGTATTCGAAGGTCAAGTTAACCCATTGTAAAAACGTCCTTAAAAGGATAATAGAGGGGTTAGGAAAAAAGGAGAGGAAGTGGGAAAGAGAGAATAAGAAAGCGGCGAAATTACACAGAAAAAATGCTAACGTTCGCAAGCAATTAAACCACTGTGTGTCTGCTAAATAATGTTAAAATCTTTAGTTTGAGCCAGAAATTGATGTATGTATGTTGCTAAATGGCAACATAAAGCCTGTTAGAGCCTGAATCTCCAAAAGCAACTTTCTCGCAACGCAGTTTTAGTTTTGGCAAAAATTTTTCTACACATTGAGTGTCTTCTTAAAAACAACAACGAAAAAAATCTAAAGGAAGTTAGCCTTGTCTGTTATTTCTTTCTTACAAGATTAGCCAGTAAAAGAAGAAAAAAAGCACACACCTACGGTCAGTCTTAAGCATAAAGTTGTTGTTTTTATCTAAGCAAACATGGAGTGCTTGCTAAACAGAAACTTTCCTCTTCATTATTAACGTAATAAAAATGATGATGACGATGATGACGAACATCATCATGTTTGGTTTGGTAGAAAATTCTTACAGCAGGTTGGAAAGTAAATGAGGGCTTGTAGCAGCCGCTTATGCAGCAACACATGCAACATGTGAATTCATGTTCAAATTAAGCGTTACTTACATTAATTTTTTCTTGTTTGATTAGATTTGTTGTGCCAGGCGCAGCGCAATTGAGTTGAGTTGAGTTTCTAGGCAAATATTTCTATGAATTTATGTTTATGGCCCCGCCGGGAAACAAATAAAAACTGAAAATATTTTAATTGTGCATGTCGACTGCAGCAGTCTTAAAGCACAAACACAAAGCTGCTGCTGCTGACTACGGATTGCTACTGCTGCTGTGTTTAAAAGAAATTTATGGCCTAAGAAAAGTGATAGAATTTCATAAAATATGATGGAATTTTTAATTGTTAAGATAAAATCTAGTCTTAGCGCTAGAAAACGAAAAGAGAAGAAAAAAAAAACAAAAGGAGAAACGTTTTAATGATAACTTATTACCAAAGGCTATGATCCCTTAATTATAAACAATTTTTCCAAATGATTTTGGAATTTTATCCCATTGGATGAGGAAAAAAAAATCACTTAATTATGTATTACTATGTTCAGATATGCATTTTTATTGAGCCAATATTCGGTTTATTGAGTACAATATTTAAGTGTTCAAACATAACAATATATATACTGTTCAGCTGCTTATTCAATATTCATTTGACAGCTGGTTGTTTCAACAACATTGTTTTTATTTTGTCTTGTTTTTTTTAATTGTCGTTGTTGACATTTGAGTTGTCAAATATCAACAGAAAGTGTTCGGATAATTGTAATATGCGCACTGTACATATACTTATGACAGTGCTGCACCTTAAGTTTTACTCAATATTATAACAATTTGCGTATATTTATTGCGCAATAATTAATTGAAACTTTATATGAAATATTGAGCTAAATAATGACATTTATTGCGATTTACGCAATAAAGGATTGCCACTTTATTGCATCTAAGTAATGCAGAGAGTGTGTAAGATTTATTTAAATCCAACAATTTCTTAAAAGCCATTTAAAAAGTGCCCATAAACATTTTGATTTCTGTTGTTCATGGTTAATTAAGTAGCCATCGTATTAAAATTAGTTGCGTTAAGTAATACAATTTTAAATGCTCTATGTTACGTCACATTAGACTTTCTTCTTTGAATCGAAAATAATTACCAGAGACTTTGGAGTTCAATAAGTGTTTATAGAGGTCGTTTTTTAGCTGTGGCAGTTCATCGTAAATGCTTTAAAATTAATAATTTAAAACGGGGAAGCATGATGTGCAAGTAAACAAAAAAATTTTAGATTTTTTGTTCGTTCAGCTGCGGGTAGATGACCACTGATCACGCAAGACAATAAATAGAAAAAATATCTCCCGCAATACATTGGTTAATCTAGCACAAATGGATGTTCTCTAAGACACCATTATTGCTTAGAATTATAAGATCCCACATTTCATAGCAAGTTGCCTTAGGCTTATTAGGCGTGTTTAGGCTTCGGTCAGACATCTCCAACAAAATGAAAAATGTAAACAATATTTCATAGGCAACTTCCTCTCAGCAGACTTCTGGCAAAAACTCTCTGCGAGCAAATAAAAATTGCCATGAAAAACTTTCTCAAAAATCAGTCGACTTCAAAATGTAGGTCTCACCACTGATGTATAAAATTAACACACACAGCTTAAGTGGTATGAGAAGCTAGGTCGTAATCCTAACTGAAGGGTTATAATGCCAATTATGTATGTACTATATATATATGTATGTACTTGCCATTAATACAGCTGTTGGTGAAAGAAATCTGAACAACATTATGCTATTATGGCTTACATTGTTTTTCTTCTCTTCATCCCTTCTTCTTATTGTGTCTATTTCTGATTTGTTCACTGTTTAAATGATATTTTTCTGTCTAAGCTAAGCTAAGATTAGCCGTAGCAAGTTCTAGAAACAACGTACTTTGCAAGCATGTGCAGAGTTGTGTGATGAAGAACATTTTGTTGATTAAGTCCAGGTGACTTTTTTGACTTTTCTACGATGTTCGCTGCAGTTGAAATCCTCATTAGGAGACCAGGAGTAGAGGCTTCGTGGGGTAATTGAGGTAAAATTGAAAAAACCCGTTAAATTTTTCAAAAAATAATAAAAAAAAAAACGCAAATAGGTAAAGACGTGCCATTGTCTAAAGCATGGGTGCAGAGGAAGCTAATCTTGAAACACATATTTGAGAGAAAAACTCTGCATAAGGTTTACAGATAAAATCTGCGTCTAAGGCGGATATCGACATCACGTGCTTCGTGAGCTGCATAAGTTGTATGCGGACTTAAATATGATAAAACTTAAAGTCATATGTTGCAGGAGAAATTAAACAGCAGGAGTAGCTATTGTGCAGATAAGCAAATATAAACATAAGGTTTAGGAGTGCTTAATAAATTGAAGAAGATGCGAAGTCAAAGCGCATATCATATCTTATGCTTGCTCTATGACTCAATGGTTTTGTGGCAAATGGTCACCTAAGCACGTACGGTGTAATAGGGTGTTAAAAAATAAAATAATAATTTAATTCGAATCACAAAGTTAGGCCCCACAAATCTATAATAAGGTTCCCTTTACCGAGCAAAAAACTAGAGACGGAACGTTCGAACTGTTTTGTTATGGTTGCACGAAAATCAAGTAATCACGCATCTCTGAGAAATTTTCAGGAACAAAATCAATTTTTGAGATTAAAAATTAGTAGGAAACGCGGATTTAAATAATGCGTCGGCTATTTGTGCCGATCTTGTAAATTTAATGAACCGCCAAAGCCAAGTTATAAAAATAAAGGAAATTTCGATCAAATAAAATAAATTTTGTTTTTAAAATTAAGAAATGTTTCTTAATTTCTTCCAGACTATTCCATATATTTAAAAAAAATGTATTTTCTTCCACGAAGAAAGCAGGACAGAATTGTTACTATTTTGGAACCGCTTTTAGAGCCAATTTGAATGTTTTTAGATGCATAAAATACAAGCTGTTGAAACTTTTTTCCCGCACTGTATTTACACTTTACTTACGCTTAATTTCCGTACATTTCTTTTATGAAAAATTGATTTAAAGCACGGTTTAAAAACCCTTCAAAACAGTCCAAACACTGCCAAGCATACGAAACTTACCTGTAAGAAAGAGAGATAAGAAAAGAAAAATTATTAATAACTGCGATCGATAAGAAAGAAAGAAAGGAAGGAAAAATAAAAACCAAATTATTTGAAAATGATAATATAAAATAAAAATTAATGTTGAACTTAAGTGCAACATGCAGTGTAAACACCTTGCAACAAAATAACCGAAATGGAGATGAAAAAAAAAAAAAAATAAATCTTCTTGCGGCAAGTCTTAAAACACAGTTGACCTAAATTTGAAATTCCAATTGAAAAGAAATACAATACAAAACTACAGACATACATACATATATAACAGACGTATAGACAGACATTAAATTACAATTTCCCATAAGCCAAAATAAAATGAAAAAAATTATAAAGACTTACTTACTAACCTTTTGAAGACCCCCAGTTTAAAAAAGCCAATAACTAAGCCAAGCGAACCAACAAACGACTGCCTGAATGAATGAAATTAAAAGCATTGAAACTGCAACAAAAACAACAGAAACAACGCCTATAAAAATAAATTAAATGGACGCGAGGGGTTTTCTGTGTTAAAAACTTAAATTAACAAAAAAAAAACGAAGGAAAAAACCTACAAACTAAATTACAACAACAATAAAGATCAGCACCTAAAGGCCAATGGCATAAAATCGTTATTATTGTCGATCGAATACAGTATTGTACGTTTGGCCATACCGACGTCCATCCATAGAAAGCTTTGCAACATGACACGCACTCAATTGTTTTTTTTTTTTGTTCATTAATGTCAACAGAAAATAAATATTTTTTTGTTGGATTTTCTTGTGTATTATTTTTGCTGTTGTGCTGTCTATTTAAATGTTAAAATCTTGTACTACCCACGTGTAGAAATGCAATAAAAATGAACAGAAAAACTGCATGCGGAACCTAAAACTGTTCAAATAAATAACCCGAGTACACTGACTGACTGACTGCCTGCCTGCATATACTTATTGTTTACAGAGAGAAACACTGGATACCCTGATTAATGTTGCATTGCAACTCAAACAAAAAAGTTTAGAAAAACACGTTAAAAGCTACAATTTGTTTTAACAGTTTTTTAAAAAAACACAGAAAAAAATTAAAAAAAAAAACAAAAAAACAAGGATTATTAAGCCAAGAGAAGTAATAAAAATTCCTCTAAAAAGTACCCAGAAAAATTAAAAAAAAAACGGCTAAAGGAATTCAGTTCCACTTACAGAAAAAGACAAGTTAAACAAGTGGACCGGTGTCTATAAGGTTAAGTTAGACTTTACGATACCCTATGATAAATCGTTTAAAATAATCCCAAGCAGTATGGGATTTTCTTAAAAATCTGTCGTTCGGAGTTGACTTTAAACTGTAGGTCCCCGCACTTATGTATAAACATAAGTGGTGTAAGAAACTAGGTCTATAATCCTAACTGAAGCGTTGTAATGACCAATTACGTTATGTATGTATGGCATTTAAGTATATTCAATACAGTTTGGAATAAAGCTCCTAAATGCCTGACTAATGCACTGAAACGAAAAGTGTACCAAACACAAAGTAGGCGTGGCATTTTTATTAAAACGTAACGCACATACATATGTATTAAAAAGAAGTCGCTGCGGAGTCTAGTAGGCTAATTACACAGGAGGCCAGGTTTCAAACTCCAGGTCGGTCATCTCCAATAAAACGAAAATATGGAAAAAATATTTCTTTCGGCGCCTTCCTCTCAGCAGATTTATGGCAAAAACTCAGAGAGTAAATAAATTTATCATGAAAAGTTTCTCAAAAATCTATCATTCGTGTATGGTATGATGCATATCTTGGTGTCATATGCAGAAAAATTCGCGCGCAACTTTAAAATCACTAATCTCAGGAACTTAATTATAAAGTAACCCACGTTATAGCATCAATAAGGAACCCCTAGTATGGCAATTGAAGCATCGTACTTCAATATATTTTTGACCCGGTGTTGTCTTCTCATACTAGACAAAGTTAGGGGATAAGACGCTCTTGTGTAATGGACAAAATTTGAAATAAAAGAATCAATTCCACTAAACCCTTAGCAAAACATTATTGACCATTATACTTGCCTGCTTGACCTAATCAGTTCTCTTTAACTACAACCATATTCGCTTAACGTAGTCGTATGTCTTCATTTGCTTCTGAAGTTGATCAATTCTGTTACAATTTCCAAACAATTATTCGGTCTTTGCGGTTTTTATATATAATACGAGTGGAACCCATATTTCGAAGTCGACTTTAAACTGTAGGTCTCGCTACTCATTTATAAAATTAACACACACAACATATGTGGTGTGAGAAACTAGGTAGTAATCCTGACTGTATGTATCAGGGATCTGTAATGCATCGTTTTTTCGCTACTCATAAGCGCTCATGATATTTTGAGTATGAGTGAGTCAAAAGTATTGAAATTTAACTATGTATTCTGATTCATTCATACTTACTACAACGTGGATTTATAGAAGTACAGGTTGCAATGAGTATGCGTACAACGTTGACATCAAACTCATACCATTCGAAATATGTTTGATTCATAAGACTACTCATTTAGATTCATAACTTTAGAAAAATACTTATAAATGATTCGAATGACTCGACTTGAATCATTCATCAAAATTTACAGTCTTAGTTGTTGTTGTATTTACAACAAAAAAAGAAAGACACATAAGCAAACAAGACAAAGACAGCAAGCAAAGCAAACACACAACTTTCTTGTGAGTATTGTAGTGTTCGTACGCGAATCATATTTATTTTGTGACTCGTGTATATGTTGAGTTATATAGAGTCGAAATCAACAACATCATACGTGTATGAATATGAGTACGTACTTTAAATTTCGAATATGAGTAGAGATTTTCTATGATATTGGCACCCTAGAAGGAAACACAATTTCGTACGAGTTATCTCGTACTCACTAAACCTGCCATTTTTGTGTAGCTACGAATAAAATCGTGTTATATCAGTGCTAGTATCGATAAATGGCTTCTGAGAAAAGAACAAAAAGTCAAGACAGTTGGCTTACGTGGCCAGTTTTCTGAAAATTGCTGTGGCAGTTAACGTGTTAAAATAAGATTGAATGCGTATAAGTATCAGAAATTATGAGTATGATTCTATTCTACTCATTTTTTTGAATACTTATTGCTGATCTCTGGTATGTATGCATGGAACCCATACATCAAACTTCACTTTCAAACTAGCCTTATGCAAGCGGTTTGATACCAATTCTTTAATTTCTTACATCTTTTTGGATCTGAACAAGCGAAACAAAGCTTACGAAGTGATCGGTTTCGTAGAATTTCATTGTTTTGTGGACTTTAGAATAATCGTTGAATAGAGTAGCGTATTGAAACTGTTGCAGCTGTAGAAAAATCACCAGCGACATTTTTATGCTGCAACAACAAGTCTGAGTATATTGGCTATGAGACACATTTTTTTATTTTATCAAAGCAATGAGTCCATAAGTCTCCTGCTTTGATCTGTTGTGGTGGTAGTGACCAATCAGTTTTAAAGTGTTTTTTTTTGTTGTTTTTGTTGTTGTTTTTCAAAATTTCTAGAGCAAATTTGTTAAGCTGGTTAATTTCTATTTGTAAGTTTTGTTTGCTGTTTTCTACTGAGTTTTTTTTATCTTCCTTCTATCCTATAATGAAGACAAGACAAGCCCCAGGAGTGTTTAAAATTTTGCTACATTTTCTCAATAAAATCTCGGAAAAAAACTTGATTAAATAAAAACAAAAACTGAAGGAAAAAGTATATAACAAATGAACCCATGGCTTATACAGTTGAACTATAAAGGAAATCTTTCAGCAATGACGTGAAAATATGCACTAGGAACACAAAAACTAGCCACAAAAAATAACACCACCTGAGAGACCTTAAGTACTATATAGACAGACTGATTGATGAAGGCGATGTGCACAACGTGCAATGTGCAACAAACAATTGCAACAACTTGCCATGATTATTGTTACTTTAATAATCATTTTGAAAGTGTAGTTTTATTAGGACACAAACAAGAGCTCATAACCAAATCAAACCAAAGCCAAAGCCCAAAAACGGTTATAGGTTGCTCCAATCAACTAGGAAGTGGTATGCAAGCCACATGAAACATTTGCCTGGCTGGCTGGCTGGCTGACTGCCTCAATGGATGGATGGAATCAAATAAATACTCAAATAATAATGGCAAGACAATATCAATGGATTTGCAAAGATATTTCGTTAATTTGCCATGATTTTTTTTGTTTCATTTGAGTATCATAAAGGGTTTGAAGCTATGGGTTAAATTAAAAATGAATGTTGTTTTCATTTTTCGTTTTGTTGTTGTCTCCAGGCGCCTCTTATCTTGTTAGGGAAACAAGAAAAATGACTTTGAAAATTTATGGTCTTCAAGACACAACACAACACATTTCAATGGAAAGATAAGTTTCAAATATTTTTTTCCTCTTTTTTCTAATTTTCTTTTGTCAATTTCATGTCATTAGAGTCCATTTAAAAGGCATTTTTAAAGTTTAATTGGCATAATAAAATAATGCAAGACATAATAAAATTACAATAATAGTTCACGGAGGGGAAGGGTTTGAGTTGTGCAACAGGGAGTCAGGATATGAAATTTTGTTTATTTTAAGATCCTTCACCTCCGGAAGAGTAAAACTAAAATATCAGCAGCAAATATCACATGAAGGTCTTCCTCAATGGCTAAGTTTCTGTAAACAATTCAATAAACCTGTACTTTCGACTAAAATCGTTGTTTCTAGATAACGAAGATGGCAACTCTACTATTCTAGAACAAGCTAATTTGGTAAAAAAAACTTGATTGACGAACCTAAACCAAGGTAAAACAGATAATATAGTTCATAGGAACGCTTGACTTAAAAAGCAGAGATTTTACCATTTATTATTAAACATTAAACAGTAAAAGTTTATTTAGAATATTCGATATCATCATCAGCTAGGCTCTAGTCTCATCTTTCTAATACAATATGCCATATTCAGCGGAACAAAACATCGAAATATTTTTTGGAGACCAAAAACGCATCAGGTCATCAATGAGCTAAAGTAACGTTATACATCAATGGAAGCAATTGGAAAAATTTACAAGGATTTGGAAGATCCCTAGGGTTTGCTGCCTAAGTATTTGTAATACCAACGATCTTGAAACTTTTTTTATACTCTGATGCCTCCATTATCTTCAAATATGTTTTAGCTGCCCAGGGTTATGTTGGACTTCGGTGTAAAAATTATAACTTCTGAACTACATAAACTATGTACACCACTTTGAAGAGAATGGAACATATTTCGGAAAGGCTTCGATGAGTATTCGACGCACGTTAAATGTCGAAAAGATTGGGTTCGTTCGAAGCACCTCGATGATTACTACCAGAAATAGGAGTGAGTGGAAAAAGAATTCTTTCTTGTCAGACATACATACATAATTGGCCATTACAACCCTTCAGTCAATTGTTCAGAATGAGCTTCGGATTATTCGGCACACTTTCACGAACAAAAGGGGGACAGAGCGTATATTGCAGTGATGCATATACCTGACCACATCTGAAACGTTTCCAATGTCTTCACATATATACATAATTGGCCATTACAACCCTTCAGTCAGGATTACGGCCTAGCATCTCACACCACTCCCGTTGTGGGCCTTAATTTTATACTTGAGTGGCTGGACCTACAGTTTAAAGTCGACTCGGAACGACAGATGTTTGAGAAACTTTTCATGGCAATTTTATTTACTCTCAGAGTTTTTGCCAGAAACCTGCTAAGAGGAAAACACCGAAGAAATATTTTCTCATATTTTCGTTTTGATATCGGACCTGGGGTTTAAACCGAGGCCTCATGTCTAATAAGCCAACACACTATCTACTAGACTACGGCGACTATTGTTGATTGCTGCCAGAAAAACGAGTGGGGAAGGAATTCTTTTTTGTTAGACACTAGAGGCACAACATGCAACACTCTACACTGAAATGCCGTAAAATGAGTCTGTATGAATCCGACTAAATTTAGTCTGGAAGCCCTTTTCGCACAAGTTCGCTCTAGATGTCATGCAGGTTATTGAAGTCACAAACCATATATGAGATGGTTTGTATCACTGCTAATTTAGCAATCAGAGATCAGCAATGAATCGTTTTTTCGCTACTCATAAGTACTCATGAAATTTTGAATATGTGTGAGTCAACAATATTGAAATTTAACTATGTACTCTGATTCATTCGTACTCACTATAACGTTGATTTATAAGTACAGGTTGCAATGAGTTTGCGTACAACGTTGACATCAAACTCATACAATTCGAAATATGTTTGATTCGTAAGCCTACTAATTTAGATTTATAACTTTAGAAAAATACTTATAATACTTATAAATGATGGGAGTGACTCGAATCATTCATCAATATTTACAGCCTTAGTTGTTGTTGCATTTACAACAAAAGAAAAAAGACGCATAAGCAAAAAAGGCAGATTAGCAAGCAGAGCAACCACACAACCTTCTAGTCAATATTGTAGTCATTGCACGCGATTCATACTTATTTTGTGCTTCGTGTATATGTTGTTGAAGTCGCTGTTGTCGACTAGGTAGTGTGTTAGCTTAATCCCGACTGAAGGGTTGTAATGACCAATTATGTATGTATATGCTGAGTTATGGGGAGTCGAAAACAAACAACATCATGCGTATTGTTAAGTATGATTACGATGAGTACTTCAAACTTTGAATATGAGTATAAGTATTAATGCGTATAAGTATCAGAAATTATGAGTCGGATTCCATTCTACTCATCTTTTTGAATACTCATTGCTGATCTCTGGTAGCGATTCACCCTTATGACCCATTATAAATTTTTACATTTTTTTGTCAATCATTTTCTCTTCCATATATTGAAGAAATTCAAGTTTTTAGAATTTCAATATTTTCATTTAACCACCAAAAACCAAAAGGTGCAACAAGCAGTCGTCAAAACTTAACCGAAATAACTTTATTTTAGCTACGAACTCATTCCATATAGTTGCTAACACACTAATCCACTGTATATGGTTGTAGAAACCAGTTCAAAGCAGGTGTCATATCAATATTTCATTCGAACAATAACGGATAATAAACAAGAACCAACACTAGCACTATATGTATATGCACATGAGAGAGTATAATTCATTACTTAGTTATTCAAAAAAGACCACAACAACACCTAAATGAAAACCTTTTGGAAACACAATAAATCTCATAATAAAAGCAGGGGCAGGGGCAAGTTGTTCACAAAAGTTTCTTTTAAGCCAAACACAATGAGAAGGAATTCTTTGTATAGAGACTTGCAAGTATTAATCTGTACAAAATATTTCAGACATATTTCGCCTTTTTATGAGAAACAAATAAATTTTAATTCCGACAACAACAGCGACACCAAGAAGAAAAACTAAACCCAGCAGGAAATAAAATATCAGGTTTTTGTTTTTATAAAGAAACTGCACCTACCTACCTACCGATACATCATAAATTTATTGTGAGACCAGGCTTTTGTTCTTTTATTTTGTCCAAAATGTATGCTCAACTCGTATGTATGGAGAGAATCATTTTTCATCAATAATATGTATGATGTACGTACTACGTACATACATTCATACGAGTACAATATTTTAATTGGTACACTTGAGAAGGAAAAAAGAAACAAAAAATTGATGGAAAAAAAGTGAAATTCTTTACGACATCATTTCTCTCCTTATAAGTTTGAAATTGCAAGTCAAACACACTCACGGACAGAATGACAGACAGTTGGACTGCCATGGAAAAGAAAATCATAAAAGAGTTTAAAGAGTTTTTGTTTTTTTTTTTATTTCTTCTACTTTCGCATGATTCAAGTCGTAATTGCATGTTATCCGTATGGATAATGATGATATCACTCACTCACTCAGTCACTCACTCACTTGTAACCAAAAAAAGAAGGTTGTCTCTATGCATGTGGATTCATCTTAAGCACATGTACTACTTGTTCAAATATGTATACGAGGGTTTGCAAGAAAATTTGATAACCCTTTAATAGAGAACATCTTTAAGGGCTATTATTACAACTTGCCATTAAAGTTAGGTTTAGTTAAAGGCAGCTTTAGCTAAAGTGAACTTTAAAGTCACCTTTAAATTATTTTTGTTATTATAACCTTATAATAAAATTAAGTTAACTGTTTTCAAAAATATGGCAGTGCCGGAGCAATGTCGATAAAGCTGCTCAATGAAACAATTTTTTTTAAATGCAGTGGCAACGAAGGGCCTCTTTTTTGTTGTTGTGTTTCCTCATTTTGTTTACATTTGAAGTTGCCATATTGGAAATAATATATAATATGGCAAGTTCTAACATAAACTTAACTTTAAAAGTTAAAGGTAGGATGATCCTCCCTTTAGCTTAATGCTCACTTCTACCTTATTGGCTACTCATAATAATTAGAAAGACGTAATAATGGCCCTAAAAGTTTTAGGCTGAAAGTAGAAAAAGCAATTACTCTCATCAATTAATAAAAACAAGGACAAAATGCTTGTGAAGGAAATTTTAAGCTATCCCTGAACCCATTTCCAATTCCAAGCATTCATCGATGGACCAAGATGCTGATGGCAGAGCTGTCGTTAAATTATTAGAGAGTATCTTCATTATACTTCAAATATTGTCCAGAAATGCCGCAGGAGTCCGGAAAGATAGCAAATCAAAGCTTATTTTAAATGGGGTTCCGGACATTCGGGCAATCGGGCCTTTAGGAGGTGAATTTCTTTCAAACGCGGGGTGTCCTGGTAGTCTAGTGGGTAGTGTGCTAGACTATTAAAGTGAGGGTCGTGGGTTCGATTCCCACCAGAAACTCTGGTCTGTGACACTACACAGATCATATGGTCAAGTTACTCCGCTCGTATATAATTAGAATGTACATAATTTGTAATTGTATTGTAATTAATAAATAAACAAATAAATCTTTCAAAAGCTTTGAATTATGTGAACATCTCACCTTAATGTCGCTTTATTGCTTTCCACTTAAACATCAATCCTTCCTTACGAGAGAGCGGAATATGGCTTACTGAAGTGGCCGTAGTCTAGTGGGTAGTGTGTTGGCTTATTAACCGTGGTTCAAACCCTAGGTCACGCAACTCCAACAAAACGAAATATGAAAAAAAAAAATGATAGGCGACTTCCTCCCAGCAAATATCTGGCAAAAGCTCTGAGTGTAAAAAAATTGCCATGAAAAATTTATCGTTCAGCGTCGACTTTAAACTGTAGGTCCCGCCACGCACGTATAAAAGTAACGCATGCAACATAAGTGGTGTGAGAAGCTAGGTCGTTATGCTGACTGAAGGATTGTAAAAACCAATTATGTATGTATGTGTGTTTAATACAATTCTTACATAGTTTGTTCAAAAATGCCGATTGACTCCGGAAAAATAGCGAGCCAATGCTTACCCTAAATAGAGTTTCGAACGTTCGGACAGGCGGACCTTTAGAAGCGCTTGTTACAAATTAAATGTAAACAATAATTGACGAATTTCTTTAAAAGGCTATGAATTATTAGGAGAACTAGCCTTCACTTCGCTTCATTGCTTTTTGCTGCTATCCACTGTGGGTATTAATCTGATTTATTTGTGAGAGAGCAGAAAAGGGATGGGATTACTACTGTTCCTTTGCGGCTTCCAATAAGTCGGGTAACATTGTGTGATTGTCTTAGCCTTCATTGGTTTCCGCTGCTGTCCACTGTGGGCATTAATCAGCCTTCTTTATGAGAGAGCAGAAAAGGGATGGGATTACTACTGTGCCTTTGCGACTTCCAATAATTCAGGTAACATTGTGTGATTGTCTTCTAAATGTATGAATAATCCAGCGGCATTAACATACGTACATACATACATACATAATTGGTCAATACAATTTTTGTGGGCGTTACCATGATGTGGGCGTTAATTTTCTCAATAAATGGCGGGACATACAGCTTAAAGCCGACTACGAAAGACAGATTTTTTTGAGAAACCTTTCATGGCAATTTTATTTACTCTCTTGGAAATCTGAGAGGAAGTTAGCCAAAGAAATATTTTTTCTAATTTCGTTTTGTTGGAGATGTGTGACCTGGGGGTTTGAACCAACGCTTTACGTCTAATAAGCCAAAACACTACCTACTAGACCACGGCGACTTCAAGTGTAATTTAAGTCTTTTTAATTCATTCGAAAGGGACTAGGGGCAAACCCTTTGCTACAGCATAAGATTAAATACAGCGCCTCATATAAAATATATGAAGAAATATGTTCATGAACATTTGTATTTTACCCATGTCACGTACATTATTGTTCCATGTTTCGCAACCGGCTTGATTTAAAGTTGTGGTTAAAGATTGCAAATTTCTCACACAAAGTGAAGAGCGATAAGAAATACAAATGAATCCCAGAGCAGCCTTGACCAATGTATGCCACATTTTGTGTTACATTTTGCATAATTCACATCAAAAACTTTCACAACAACCCTCGTTTTTTTTCTTTTCTGATAATATTTATTTGTTTTAGCGCTGTGACATGCATGATTCATTTAAAATTTAATTTCTTTTCTTTTTAACATTTTTATGTACCTTTTTTTGTTGTTGTTGCAATAAATATACATTTTTTTTTGGAAAGATTTACAAACATTTTGAAGACAGGAAAGTGGAATTATAATAACGATGATGAGATGAATATTTTATGATAAAGTAATCATCATTTACTCTAGACGGGCATCATCATTTAATACGTACAACAGGTTATTTTGTTCATAACGATTAACAGAGAAATTGGGGTACCCTAAATAAAATTCCAAAAAAAAAAAATAAAAATTAAATAAAAACAATAAAAAAATCAATTAAAAGAGATGTACAATGCTCTACGGCATTACGTGTGATTGCGTTTGGCAATGCAGTACAAAATTAATCATTTAGTGAGGAATGGAATGATGAATTAATATTTGGACTGACAAAAATCCGCTTGAAACGCTAAAATCACACAATAATGTTACAAGATGTGTAACCATTAAAACAATTATTATTGGCAACAACAAGAAATGATGACAACATTAATTTCGACGCAGTCTAGTAGGTAGATGTCTTCAAAAAACACAACATGCCTCTCCAGATTTCTGGCAAAAACTGCCATTGGGATAAGAACAATACCCAAAGGTCCAAATGACCCATTGTAATGCGTTCTGGAGGAGAGAGAAAGAGAGAGAGAGGATAGTAAATTAGAGAAGGAGGTAAGGTAAGAAAGGGAGGATAAGGAGACGTAGATAAACTGACCACAACATATAAGAGAGCGTGACTATAAACTTGAAGCCCTAGCACTTCCCAACCTATGTATGTATGAGCCTTAACGTTAGCTCTCGACAAACAATCGAAGAAGCCTCTACTCAGGGTCTTCAAACTCAACCTACTAAGGACTGGACAGTTGCAGAAGAGCTGTTAGATAGTTTCCTTAGGAGTAGTAGTTTTAGGAGCAGGTACTGTGGTATTTTCTAGGTTAAGATAGGTACTATACTATGATTAGGACAGTGGATTATAAAAATGTTATCGAAAATCAGTTTATAGTATTGGAGAGAGTTGCTCATTATACACGAGCATAAACCCCACTCGTAGCGAAGTGAATTCAGATGTACACATTAGTATATCTATCGATTTTGTGACCACGTATCATTTACCCGAAGAAATAAATTTTGACGTGATAGCATAGTTCTGAGTCGAAAAAACCCACAATCTATTGACGAAAGACTCAATAGATTATTAACCCACCCGAGTATTAGACTTGATGCGCATGGGATCAAAACTAACCGTGATAGACTAATAATACTTTGTCAGACACAATATTTCAATGGGGAATATTATAGTCCGAAAAAATCAAATTTACTCACCCTTAATAATCACCCAACGAAGGCGACCAAACTATCTAAAGAGGTCCAATACAATAGCCTTTCTCTGTTCCCAGACAGCAGACAGTGAAGTCTTTGCAAACCCTAAAAGGGCATGATGCGTAAAACCAAATCATTAATCAACTACCCCCACCGCATGGGTTAGCAGAATTTATGAATTCTGTTCGTAAACAATGGCATGGCATGTGGTAAATTATGTGCTGATATCAGCTTTCTTCACTTTTTTACGATTCCATGACTGTTCTCCAGCTGGGCCGCTGATTTCTTCACAGTTGACTCAACATATGCCATCTATGAAGGCAAATGTCTGACATTAATATTTTCAAACGTTAATGACCGAAAAAAATGAATACAACCTAGCTTCTCACACCACTTATGTTACGTGCGTTAATTTTTTATACATGACTGGCGGGACCTACAGTCGACTCTGAACGACAAATGTTTTTGAGAAACTTTTCATGGCAAATTTTTTCTTTAGTCTCAGAGTTTTTGCCAGAAACCTGCTGAGAGAGAAAGTCGCCGAAGAAATATTTGTTTCATATTTCATTTCATTGGAGATGTCCGACCTAGGGTTTGAACCGTGGCCTCACGTCTAATAAGCCAACATACTACTAGACTCCGCTACGTGCTTGGCATAAGCAAATTCGACAGTCCGTAAACCAGTGTGCATACACTTAAACTAAAAGTTATTATGAAAACGATCGATGTAGGGCACATGTATGAGAAACAAAATTTTGGTGATTCAAATTGGTTTAAAGCTGATTAGTTTAATATGCAAATCATTTTAATATTTTCGAATGTTTTTGAATTTGTTGTCTGAGACAGGTTTGGCAAAATCTATGAAGTTTTTCTTTATCTATTTTGGGGCCTTTTTATGGGCAATTAAAAAAAATTTTTGAATATCATTATCATGCATGCATTAACAGACTAAGAGATTTCAAACCGCACCCCTAGATTAGGTCAAGTTAAAATGTTGATTTTTTTTGTTTTTGTTTTAATATGTGTGATACACTTTTATTTATTAACAAACAAAAAAAAAAAAAACAACAAGAAACTTGTCATGATTTGTCAATAATTTTTAGAAAATAAAAATCAAATTCAAAATAAAATAAAATAAAAAGCAAATAAAACCAAATAAAAATAAAAAAAAATATTTCTTTAAATAACGTGCACATACTACCACTTGACATTCAGACGAGACAAAATGGCACATTTTCAGCACGAATGCAATTTTGGTTTGTTTTTTGTGCAATTTAACGAAAAAAATATACGAGTAATAAATTTAATTATAAAAAAGCAACAACAATAACAAAAAATATTTAATAAACTAAATCATGGGAAAATAAATGATATTTTTTTGGAAATTTAAAAGGTCAACATGGTATCTCTACCATACGTCTATAAAAAAATTCATAATTTAATTTTTCTAAAATTTCTGTTTTTAGGTTTTCGATTTAAATATTAAAAATTGCAAAAAAGTTATGAGAAGTTTAGAAAAAATAATTACGAAAAGAAGAAATTTGATTAAACTTCATAGGTAATGTCTTGAAGTGGTTAATGCGCTTGACTACAAACCTAAGCTATCTAGATTCAAATCTAGATACAGAAAAGTTTCGAGACTTCAAACCTTCTCCATCTAGGCAGCATTATAACTCGTTATTTAACAAATATCAAAGGAAGGCCGGCCGGGCGGCATCAAGTCTTGAGAAAATCACAAATTATTTGAGCAAATTTTTTCACCAAAGTACTCAAACTCAATACGATATTACCGAGGAGTATTCTTTCCCACTGTAGCAGCCATGGTCTAGTAGGTAGTGTGTTCGCTAATTAGACGTAAAGCCCTGATTCGAGCCCCAGACCAGACATGAAAGTAGATAAACCTGCTATGAAAAAGTTTCTCAAAATCTGTCGTTCGAAGTCGACGTTAAACTGTAGGTCCCGCCACTCAAGTATAAAAAGTTAAGACACACAACGTGAGTGGTGCGAGAAGCTAGGCCGTAATCCTGACTGAAGGGTTGTAATGGCCAATTATGTATGTATGTACAATTAAAGTTAGATGGCAACCCTTATATCCTATAACCTGTTATGGTATGGTAATGTATGGTGAGTAAGATTGAATAACTTTACTTACTTGATAGACCATTAAAGCCCTTTAACCAGGATAAGAATTTTTTTACTTACACCACCCATGTAAAGTGCGTTAGTTTTATATGTACATGAGTAGCAGAACCCACAGTGCCATATCGGCTCCGAAGAAAATTGCAAATTTTTCTTGAAAATTGTATTCTCCCTAACAGCTTTCCCCAAAAGATTGCTGGGAGTCGGTCAACTTTAGAACATTCTTTTTCTTAGAGATGCCAGTGCTGAGGTTTGCACTCAGAAGCTCTCTCGTAGTAAGCCGAACACTATTAGACCACTACAACAAGTATTGATAACTTTACTATCACGAAATGTGCAATAAATGAACTTCACCTTGAGAATTTGTTAGTTTTTCCATACTACGGCTTTTCAAATCACGTCTTAGCCGTAAAGTAAAGCCGTTAGTGAAGATTTGTCAACGTTTCTAAGATGAAGGATGTAAATAGATTTAAATTTAAAATTCACAGACATTCATTCTCTTTATGATTCCTCATTCTATTTTTCTAGTTTTAAAACTAAGCAATAGATGAGTAGCAGGACTTCGGTTAAGTGATACTCGTATTAAAAAAAATTATTTGGATTTAAATGCATCTGCGGAAGTCGCCGTAGTCTAGTAGATGTGAGGCCACGGCTCAAACCCAAGTCACTCATCTCCACGAAAGATGAAAAAAATGTTTCTTCGGCGACTTCCTCTCACCAGATTTCTAGCAAAAGCTCTGAGAGTAAAATAAATTTGCCATGAAAAGTTTCTCAAAAATATCTGTCGTTCGTTGTCGACTTTAAACTGTAGGTCCCTTCCCCACTCATGTATAAAATTAACGCCAACAACATAAGTGATGTAAGAAGCTAGGTCTTAATCCCAGCTGAAGGGTTGTATTGACCAATTATGTATAAATATGAAAGGAAGGTTGAGCAATACTACAACTCAACACAATTTTACAGACGGCATTATTTCGAATTAGAGATATGTGGCAACCCTTTTATTCTAGGACATGTTAATGAGGCACAGAGAGGCAGGCGTTGTATTGTTACACTGTGTGTTTAACACAAAACCTAACTGGCGGACTTGAGTGTAATAGATCTCGGACTGAAAGTTTTCTTTCCAACGATCACATCGTTTCGGCAACTATTTAATGTATACCCTATAAAGGTGAATGTATTGCAAGCTCTGGCATTATGAAATTTATTAACTTAGATTTCCGGAATAACCCATATCCTTTATGGGACCATGATTAAGTAACTATTGGAAGGGTTTACTAAGTTTTTAATTATTCAAGCTATCTTTTGTTTTCTTGAGAAGAAATATACGCCTTAAAAATGATGCCAAATATAGAATAAGAACTCTACGTGAACTCCTAGTATATTAGGGCTTTTAGTTGTTTGATCAGTACTTTCAAACAAAGCCCACTTGCTCTTAAATTTCGTCCCAGGATATACTAACCCAGTATTGAAAAGAGAACTTGTCTCATTGGAAACAAATTTCAAATATAATTGATAAGCGGGCTCTGAGAGAATGAAAACAGAGAGGGTTCCATCACAATTGCTTAAAGTTCTTAAAAGTGAAATCACTAGAACACAATCAATTTTCTGAACTTGTTTCCCTACTTGTGCGAATTATTATCAATGCGTAATCGAATGTAGACCTGCGAATCAGGCGGCGTACTGGCAACTGCACATGCCGAAACTGCTAAGAGAAAGAGAATGAGGCAATTGTATATAATTTTTTCGTGTTTTATACCCGTAAATAGCTATCAGAGCATTGGATTCTAGTGTTATAAACTCCAAGATGGTGTACAACTGTCGCAGATGTCTCAATGAGGTGGCGAACGGACATGATGTTTGCATTACATTTGTGCCGGGACATAAGGATATTCCCAGCAACTGCAGAGCGGATGAACTGGCCAGAAGGGGCACGACCATCGAACTCTCTGATGAATTCTCTACATTGGGGATCCCTTCGGGTACCTGCAAGCTTATAATTGACAAAGCAATCGTAGATCTTTTCAACAGTAGTTGGGCAGCTTCGGGCAAGTGCAGAACGGCGCAAAAAATCTGGCGAAGGCTGGATAAAAGGCGCACGGCGACTCTGCTTAAACTCCAAAGAACAAAGAAGTGGGCTCAGCACTGTTATCGCGGTTCTTACGGGGCGTTGTATTACAGGAACATATGCGAGACGTATTAGTCTTGGACACTTTGCAAATGATTTCTGCAGAAGCTGTGGGGATGGGGAGGAAGATGAGACTATTTTTCACTTACTGTGCACATGCCCGGCACTTGGCCGGAAGAGAAAGAGGCACCTGAGTACATACTACATGGAGGATCTAGATGAACTGGCATACATGCCTGGATATTGGCAGTCTGAGTCGCCTCATTGGAAGGAATAGGAGAGAATGTGAAACTGTGGCATCACAATGGGCCCTGTGTGCGGCCTAAGTTTGTCCGCTCATGACACCATCGAGGGGAGAGCCACTTCTATCTACCTACCCATACCCGGAAACAATGGCAGCTGGAGTATGTTGGTATTTCGAATGTGACCTTGAATAGCCTTCCAAATTATGCATTTCAATACATATGAGCACCATTAAAACAGAATTTTTATGGGTGATCAAAAAGAACCCAAAAATTTTTCTATTAAAGCTTTTATACTCATCGAATAACTTCAAAAGCAATTTCAATTTACTTTAAATAAATGTCGTTGCTGTCAGCAATGCTGTCATTGTCCGATATTTAACTACGAATTTCTCATTTTATGATAATCAGCATTAAACGACTGCTTAAATGCTGTTCATTAGCTGACATTAAATGCTTGAAGAGAAAAAAAAATATGACTTTAAATATCTTATTTCACTAGGAGCCATGGCATTTTGGGAAATCATTTTAACGATCCAATCTGCTCTGCTATGCTCTGCTGCTAAGGCCAGTGTTAACATACATACATACATATAATGTTACAATTTTCTTTTTCTTTTCATATATTTTGCCATTCAATTTGTTTTTGCTGTTTATGAGGTGTTTCGACTCACTTTGTTGGTTTTTTTGTTTGTGTTCCCAGTAGAAAACATTTTTCATTTCACTTTCTAGGTGTCGTTGTTGCAGCCTTTTTTTCTTCGACTTTTTTCAAAACGATTGGTTGGTTTGTTTGTTTTGCTTTTTTTTTGTTGTTGTTGAAATACAATGAAAAGCAAACCATAATATTTGTTTTAATTTCATTTTGTTAGTGCCTCTTTTGGTGGCATGCAACATGTAAACATACAGAAGAAAAAGCGACATAAAATGCATACATGTTTTCTATTCAGTGCATTGTGTGCATACGTCAGCATAGTTGCATGCTGGCAATATTTATTGATGATGATGATGATGATGATTTTGTTGTAAGTTTTAGGCTTTTTAACAGACAATGCTGAACAAGTACAAGAAGATAGACAGTACACGACCTTTATTAGAGCTATACTAACTAACTAACTAACTAATTAATATTGTTAAGAAACATCTAGATAGTGGTGTTTTCCTTTTACATCGTTAACATTAAAATTATAAACAAAAATCTACAAAAACAAAACAATGAACTTGTTTACAAATTATCGCAGTGCGTAATATAACAACAAACACCAGCATAAAAAATGGTAAACAAGTAAACAAAAGTACAACAAACACCAGCATAAAAAATGGTAAACAAGTAAACAAAAATACAACAACAAACACTACAAGTATAAGTGTAAACAAAATACACAAACAACCATAGTGAAACAACGATGTTTACATTTATAGAGATATCGAGAAGGCGAAGTCACGAACATTCGCCTTCAAGAACTATCATTAGACTGTTTATCCTGCCATAAAAAAAGATAAAGCAAAGCAGGCAAGTAAGATAGTAAAAGTTCAGTCAGCCTAGTATGAGACGCGTTGGAAGAGAGTAATCGTGGTTAGAAGATCTCCGTTACAAAGAACTGTCGAATAATTGTCTACTAATTGTTATTGAAGTCGCCGTAGTCTAGCAGGTAGTGTATTAGTTTATAAGACGAAAAGCCCGGGTTCGAGCCTCAGGCCAGACATCAAAATGAAATTTAAAAAAAGAAATATTTCGTCGTCGAGTTTCTCTCAGCAGATTTCTGGCAAAAACTCTGAGAGTAAATAAAGCTACCAAGAAAAAGTTTCTCAAAATCTGTCGTTCGAATCCGACATTAATCTGTAAGTCCCGCCACTCAAGTATAAAATTAAGGCACACAACATGAGTGGTATGAGAAGCTAGGCCGTAACCTGACTGAAGGGTTGTAATGGCCAATTATCTATGTATGTATGTATGTAACTGTTATTGTTAATGCAAATGGTGTAAACAGAGGAATAACAATGAAAAGCAATTGTTGTTGTTTACATCAAGTTGTGAACAGTGGCACACAGAATTTCAGTTACAACTAAACACAAATTTATTTTTATTTTATTTGCAATCTACGAGCTCATATTTTAAAAGTTTTTAAAAGACAAAAACGTAACAATATTGAAGAGAAGTTATGGCACACATTTTAATTAATGTTAGGCTCTCTACTTCTTGTTCATACTCCTTTGACTAATTTCAATGAAGTCTAGTTCTAGTTCGAGACGGGAAACCCTAATATAAAAATACTATATGCGGCGCATGAGCTGTGTCCATTCCGTAGACTCGTTTTTAGAAAAAAACTCAGTGTAAGTAGGCGTGCCATGAAATAATCTGTCGTTCGGAGCCGACTTTAAACTGTAGGTCCTTGCGCTTATGAATACAATTAACACACAGAACATATGTGGTGTGAGAAACTACGTCTTAATCCTGAATGAAGAGTTGTAATGACCAATTATGTGTTTAAGTTAGCTGTCTTTCCCGATTGATCGTATAAAAAAGATGTGTTAGCGTGTCTAAACAATTTGTGAAAAAAAAGTATGGCCACCTGATCGCCTTTGTCTAGTAGGTAGTGCTTTGAGAGCAAATAGTTAAAATGAAAAAGTTTCTGAAATCTGTCACTCGGATTCGACATTGAACTGTAGGTTCCGTCCCTCATAGATAAAATTAAGGCACACAACATTGGTGAATAATTCAATTTACTTGGTGTTAGTCTCCACTGTTAACGATATGATTAAAGTGTTTAGTATTGATAGTAAAAATAAATGAAAAAATAGTACCAAATAATTATAAAACGTACCCTTTTTCCTAACGCTAAATTTATGATAATATTATGCAATTAAAAAAAATCTTCGTATTTCTTTTAACATAATCTCTTAATAAGAGTCTCAGAGTTCCAGGGAAATGTTTTCGAAATCTTTTAAAAACTATTGTACACGTTAAACACGTTTTCCCTTTTCTCCCTTAAGCAACATCAATGGCTGGCTGACTGTGTCATTTGCTTTGGAAATATTTGCTTGAAACCACACAAGCTTTTTAATAAACTTACGACACTTGCTTGCTCTGCTAACGCAAAGTAAATGCCATATGTGGGTTTAAATAATGATGATAGAAAATAAAAATAAAATAAAGAGAAGCGAAACAATTTAAAATTTAATTAAAATAACAAATATTTATAAATAATAAAACAGCGACCGCATGAAATGTACAATTTAATTAAAAATGCATATGTTTCGTTAGTTACATGCAGAGATTTCTTGTATTTTCTTGGATTATCGATTTTCTGGTATTTTATTTCTTTACAACACATGGAATCATGGATCATGGCTGAATATTTATCTTCATTTGTGTACTACTCAGCGTAGTACCACGAATTAAATGGAATTTTAATAAAGTTGTTAATTTTGTTTTTTCTTCAAATAATATGCACAATCACATTTTTTAAAAGAAAAAGAAATCTAACACTAAAATGTGAATTAAAGAAAGTGTAACATATTAATAAAAATTTTAATTGATTTAATGAATAATTTTAATTAATTGGGGGATTATATTTTAATCGCCAATATTTTTGTAAAATTATTCCATTTTAATTAACTGTATCATTAGAATTTCAATTTAGTAGTTGTTATTTAATTAATTCAATGAATAATTTAATTAACCATAGAATCACATAAAAAAAAAGTGATTAAAAACATAATTTGAAAAAAAAGAAACTAAAAAATTCAAAGAATTGTTTACATTTTTAATGACAGAATTAAATTCCTATTGAAATTATTCAATTGTTAATATAAATCATTAGAATTGATTCATTAAATCATTAGAATTTTAATTTAGAAATTATTTCATTGATTTAATGAATATTTTTAATTGCTTAGAAGACAATATTAAAAAAAAAAAACTTTGAGAACAAGCTTAGATTTCACTATTGCTAACAGGAGGCCTTACATTTTCAATAAGCAATTAAGTAGCATAAATTCCATGCTTCCAAGCAATAATAGCCTAAGTCGACTTAGGTCAATTTAAGTTATGTTATGCTATCATATCCCACTAACAAAACTTAATATTTTTGCGTAAAATCCCCATTTCTCTAGCAATGTCGTAATAAATAAGCGACTGAATATAACAAATAAGACTTTCATTATCGTTTTTAATCCTAGGCTTACCAGCATATTTATCTTTAATTGTGCAATAAATTATTTTCTCAAAGTTTTCAGAGGCACTTTTGTATAGAAAAACTGTAATTTCTCGAAAGTGTTATTTATGGCTTATACGGTGTTCAGATATGCACCTTTATTGAGTAAATCACAATAAACGCCATTATTGAACTCAATATTTCATATAACGTTTCAATTATTGAATAAGCTAAAAATGCAACACTGTCATAAGTGTGTTTAGTGAGCATATTACAATTAACCGAACATTTTCTGCTGATATTACAACTCATATGCCAACAAAGACAAAAGCATCGACAAAACAAAATAAAAACAATGTTGTTGAAACAACCAGCTGTTTTGTTTACCAGGTGCCAAATGAATATTGCATAAGCAGCTGAACTGCGTATATAATTATGTCTGAACACTTAAAATATTGTACTAAATTAACCGAATATTGACTCAATAAAAATACATATTTGAACATAATATTAGGCTATCATTGCTTAGGACCACATCACTAATGCCGTACAAGTTGTTTATACGTCTCGTGGTTCTCTATTGCACGAAAATACGGAGCTGTGCTCTACCATCCGATACAACATTTAACTGTTTGAGCATACTTTGTCATTACAACCTTTCAGTCAGGACTTCTACCCAGCTTCTCACACCACTTATGTATGTTGAGCGTGTTAATTTTCTTCTTTTTATACATGACCGGCGGGACCTACATTTAAAAGTCGACTCCAAACTACAGATTTTTGAAAAAAATTTTCCTGCAAATTTTACTTAATCTCAGGTTTTTGCCAAAATCTGCTGAGTAATCTATTTCGGTTTATTGGAGATATTTGAACTGGAGTTTGAACAGTGGCCTCATGTCTAATACTACTTACTGGAATACGTGGTCGTTATCCAGCATATCAAATATATGAATCAAACATATTTCGAATGGTATGAGTATGATGTAAACGTTGTAGCCAGCGTTGCCATTTGCCAAGTTTTCCCTTTTTTTCCAAGTTTTTTAGGATGCGAAAAAGTTTTCATTAAATTTGTTTTCTAACAAAACAAGTTTTTTCGACAAAATTAATTTTAAATTTTTTTCAATAAATTTAATGATAATAACACGCAATAATTATATTTTTAAAGGAAATATTATGTATTTTATTAGTCCTGGGCAAAAGTAGCAAAAAACACCAATAGAGGGTACCGGTCTCCCGTGTTTTCTTTAAACATTTTGGAACTTTTGTAGAAAAAAAGTTTTTTTTTGGTAAAAAAAAGTTTTTTCCCCAGAAATAAAAAGTTTTTTTCAAAAAAATTCTGGCAACGCTGGTTGTAGCATACTTATTACAACCTGTACTTATAAATCAACGTTGTAGTGAGTGTGAATGAATCAGAGTATATAGTTAAATTTCAATTTTGTTGACTCATTCATTCACGAAATTACATGAGTACTTATGATTAGCGAAGAAACGATTCATTACAGATCTCTATTCTGTACATATTGATTATTAGTGTGAGAACAGAATAGGATAGTAACTACAGGACAAAATGTGTACTCCACTATGTCCTGTAGTTACTATCCTATTCTGTTCTCACACTAATAATCCATATGTGCACTCCACTATGCCCTAAGTGACACTAACAAACCAATATCTCAGATAGGACGCACAATGAAAGACTAGATTATTGCACTATCAAACATGTTATTCTTCAAATATCAATTTTTTCAATTTGATTGATTATTGACAGTGTAGGGTATTGCCTGCAATCATCATTGTTTTCGATACTTTTTTGCAATTTTCTTTAAACAAAAAAACACATTAATCCAGACTGAATATCAAAAAACGAGAGGAGTTTTTCATTCATTTCTGTTTAACGATTTAATAAACTGTAGGCGTTTTTGATAAAAAACACAACACGATGAATATTGAAAATGTGAGATGAAGAAAAGTGAAGATTTTCTTACCATTGTCAGTCAGTTACAGTGTACATGCATATACAAGTATCGCGAGAATAATTAACATTTCATTTGAATTTGTTAACGTTTTTGTTCCTCATACAATAACAACAACAACAACAACAACAACAATAAAAAAAATAAAAGCGAAAATAGCCATCATAATTTGTCAAAAAAAAAAAGAAGAAGAAGAAGAAAAAACAAGAGAGCCTGTAATGAAAAACACAATTAATATGCGAGAGTAGTATGCTTTACATTTGAAACGGTTTTTTTTTTGCCGGCATCACATTTGTATTGCCATTGTTGTTGTGGTGGTTGATGGAATTGTGCTGTGTCAACATAAATGAATGAAAGGAATGGTATGGAACGGAATGAATGAATGAGTGAAGGTATAAATGCATGAACGTTTGAGTGACTAGTGCAACTAAGACCTTGACACATGTGGCAAATGCAAAAAAAAAGCAAATCATTTTGAAGTACTTGTTGGCAAAAGTGAAAACTTACAATGTTTTTCTTATGACGATAGACGGACGGACAATATTTCTCATGGCAGTTTTTCATACATGATTTTTTTTTTTTGTTTTTTTGTTTTTTTTCTTGCAGGGAATAAATATATCATACTGCAATTACATGTGAAATATAATATTTTTCTGTTCATGTTCATTATGAAAAAAAAATCCTCCAGAAAAAAAAAATTGTTTTGCTTACAAGAAATGTCGGAAATATTTCATGTCACTCCACAATGTCTTTTAAAAAATATTTTCGAAATACTTGTTTAATAAAATTTATAAATTGTCTGGGAATATTGTAAGACAGAGAAAATAATTGTTGAATGGCTAATTATTGTAATAATAATTTCAAATATTCCATAAATTATTTGATTGTAATCCATTTAAAAAAATCATAAGAAATCAATCAAGGAAATCTTAGCAAAAGGGAGAAAATTATTGTGAATTCAGTGGAGCATGGATAAAATGGGTAAAATGCCGGGAACTTACTATCTTGTGAAGCATGACTAAATGCTCTCAGAAATTACAGTTATGCTGGAGGAACAAAATTATCAGCCGCATACAGTTCATCAGTTCCAAAAGGTGCCTTAGCACTAAATACTCGAATTATTTATGAGGTGAGCTACGGGCACCACTCAACCTTATAATGGGCAATTTGTTTTGACAACATATCTGCCAGAGTTTCAGTTAAAAATCGAGGTACCAGAATCGACTGTGATCAGCCAATAATGAGTTCACTTTAAAATTGTTCGATCAGATGCCTAGTTTGGTGGGAATCCCTTCGTAGGACAACTAATTCGAACCTAATGCAGCGACTGAAGAGATCTGCCTGTATTATCATTAGTAGTACCTTACGTCGGCACTGTTGATAATTTTGGGCCTCTTTCCTCTTGACATTTTCTGTAGGAGAGTGGCTGCTAAGATAAGAAAACGTCTGTGGGCGACTGGACAATGGCATGATTCCGATATTGGCCACGTAAAGATACTAAGGAAAGTTGGAGCTGTCGGGAGCAGTGACTAAATGACAATGCGGCACGACTTCACGAGGAGATTGAAGACATCAGTCTAGAAGGGTGGTGTGACCCAACCGGTAAAGGACTCCGTACAAATCTACACCGACGTTTCGAAACTGAACGAAGCTGTTGGCAGTAGAGTTTTTTCAGAATCGGTTGGAATAGCCCAGCCCATAAGACTGCCAGACCATACAAATCTACACCGACAGTTCGAAACTGAACGGAGCTGTTGGCAGTAGAATTTTTTCGGAAACAGTTGGAATAGCCCAGTCCATAAGACTGCCAGACCACTGTAGCGTCTTTCAGGCGGATGTGGGGGCAATAAAGGCTGCGGCGAGAATTATTGGAAACGGAAGGGTCTCCAAGCGGAGCGTCACCATACTTTCTGATAGCCGCCTAACGTGATGAACTCCAAGACGATGTACGGCTGTCGCAGCTATCTCGATGATATCCATATCGTATGGGTACCGGGGCACAGTGGTATTCTGGGTAACTGTAGAGCTGATAAATTTGAAAGGCGGGGCACGACCATGAATTCTCCACTCTGGGCATCCCTATGAGGACCTGTAGGCTCATAATTGATAATGCGATCGTCGATTTTGTCAACGAAAGTTTGGGCGGCCTCGGACATGGGTAGAAAGACACGAAAAATCTGGCCAAGGTTGGATGAGAGGGGTACCGGAGCACTGTGGTATTCCGGGTAACTGTAGAGCTGATAAACTTGCTTGGCGGGGTACGACCATCGAACTAGCCGATGAATTCTCGACTGTGGTCATTCCAATGAGGATCTGTAGGCTCATAATTGATAATGCGATCGTTGATTCTGTCAACGACAGGTGAGCGGCCTTGGACACGGGTAGAACGGTTCGAAAAATCTGGCTAAGGCTGGATGAGGGGTGCCTAATGGGTCTACTTAAACTCTAAAGAAGCGAGCTTAGTGTGGTTATCGGTGTCATTACGGGGCATTGCATTATGAGTACGCATGCGAGGCGCATTGGTCTTGGACACATTGCTAACGATTTCTGCAGAAGCTACACAGCTGAGGAAGAAGAGGAGACTATCCTTCACCTTCTGGGTACATGCCCGGCTCTTTGCTCAAAAGAGAAAGAAGTACTTGGGTGCTTACTAACATTGGATGATCTGAAGGAACTGACAGGGATTGACATTGGCAGGTTAAGTCGCTTAATCAGGAGCTTCAAATAGTTTTGAGATTAGGGGATAACCGAGAACTGTAGTAACACAATGAGCCAAATGCGGCCTAAGTGTGTCTATTCTCCTGGATGGGCAGCCTACCTACCTAAAGTTCTTCGATTACCATAACCGGCAGGCCCATTATTCCACCCTGAAGACGAAGTATTATATAACTCAAGACTATTATGACAGTAGAGCAGGGCAATGCTGACAAATCTCATATACAATCGTATGTAGTAATCAAAGCTAAACCCCCTACAATGTATGCTAAACTGAAATTTATTTGAATTTTTTAAAATCAGATTTCTTCATGGAATATCTTTTTATTTCGGAAGATATGATACTCATACTTATGCCAATTTGATGTACACATTTAATGAATGATGGCAAACGTACTGCAATAAAATGTCATTCAATTATTAATTCAACTAAAGGCACATATGGTGGTAGTGCTAAGTCTTCATGCCGTGATTTGCAACATATCCGCTCGCTGTTGCTTTTTTAAAACAACTGAGGAAGATACTAAAAGCTATATTGGTATGATGTATGTGTATGAACACCATGAGTGGTGGTGGTGGAGTGTCTTCATCAGTTTAGTGCTGCTTTAGTTTCTCGGATGAGATGAAAATTTTAAATGCAGCCCATCAATCAAAGAAAAAAAATCATAAAAAAAGAAGAGATTTTGTTTAAAATTTTAGAGCAAAACTAATACGGTCGAGAAAAAGGAAATAAACTTGAATAATTTATTTATTTTTTAATGCCTTTTTTGGTGGAGGAGGCGAGGGGTTGGAGGGACTTTTATGAATTTTCATTTTTCGGTTTCGGTTTTTCTGGTGAATAAAATTATTTGTTTCTATTTATTGTTTGTCTTAGGCAAGCAATACTCATCATTATTATTATTATTGCTATGATGGTGATGATGATGATGATGATGATTTTATTTAAACAACAATTTTCCATTTTTCACTAAATTATTGTATAATACTTGTGTACAACAACAATTTTTGGAGATTGCATCTTGCTTGTGAACAATATTTATTTCGCTTTTCCATTTGTTGGATGGATTTTAAAATTTTTTTTTTCGATTTTTATGATGATTTCAGTCGAATCTGCATAAAATTAAAAAATCTAAAGAAATCAACGATACATTTTTTAATAGGTAAACTACTACTAGAGATTGCTATTAATTTGTTGGTTTTGGTTTTGTTTTTCTTTCGTTCATTGATTCATTTTTTTTCTGGTTTTTTTAGTAGAGCATTGAACCGAATAAATTAAACTTCGTTGTGGAGATTTTTCGGTTGTGTTGTGATTTCTTTCCAAAATTTATTCATTCAGTCTGGTTGTTTATTGTTTTTTGTCAAAAGATATTCAAACAAAAATATGGGAAGCAAAAAAAAAAAGGGGAAGTTAAGCTAAATAATCATAAACAGTAGTCGGTCGGCTTGCAGCTTCTATTGTGGCCGTATCTTAATGTGTGTATTTAAGTGGTAACCTGTCCTAAGATCTAGAAAATGTTTGAAGCCTATGAGTAGCGTATCCAACATGTATGTTGAAACAATGAAAAATAACAACAGCTTCTGCTATGATCTAGAAAGTGTGTTTGGAGCCCAGGCCTACTATGTTCCAGCATCTATTGAAACAATTTCTTTTTATTTTATATTTTAAATCTTTTGAACCATAAAAGTGTGAAAGTTGAATAATTATTTAAAATGCATCGAAAATTCAACGGCATTTTATGACATTTTCAAGCCTTTAATACAGCATACATATGCATATTAGGTAACCATTGTTTCGAAGATTACAAGGTAAAAGCCGACATTACAAAACCACATTAAAACTATCTTTATCGACAATTTACAGCCTCATAAAAATTTTATATTTTCATCTGAAAAAAGTAAACAAACCAGATTGTTGTTGAATGCTTCAGTATAAGCAGAGCAATAAGCAGCCTTGAAAGCTGTGTTAGATAGGCGAAAGGGAGAAAAGTATGACAAAAGATTCATTAGAAGGCATCATGATGTGATAAATTCAAAAATCCCTACTTAATTGTTCCTTGGACTAAAGTAGTAGACTCTCTTCGCAACGAAACTGACTAATTAACGTGAATGGAAAAAGTTGATGGCTTTTGAGATCAGAACCATTCTGTGGTGTACAGAGGGGTCAAAGACACATAATGGAAGGAAGGGGGTATTCGATTCTATAGTAAAATCAAACAATGTGCTTAATTCAAATTGAATAGAAACCATAGAGGACAGGGCATATAAGCATTTTGCACTGGGGGCTATCTGCACATCTAGGCAGGATCTTAGGTCATATAGAACTTTCTCGCAATTAGCAAACAGATGAGCTGCAAGGAGGAGAACTTCTACGCCTCTGATAGACTCAAAACCTATCTGGGGCATGGAAATATAAGTTTCCTGTCATTCGGAATCGACGTTTATCTGAAGGTGTCGCCATTTATACACTCGAAATAGACGGACGCTAGACCATAATCCTGACGAAAGGATTATAATAGAGAATGATAAAGACAGTATGTGTGTGAAGATAAATTCAAATTTAACTAGCAAAGACAAAAACCAAAAATTTTAACAGAGCTAATGTTAGAATTAACAGAGAAATGTTAAGTCGTTAACAGAAAATACGAAAAATAGCCAAGGATATCAGGGACTTGCTGCAGATATCTGACTATATACAAATTGTAGCCTAAGGTGTCCCTAATAAAACCCAATAAGTGGTATATCCCAAATAATTTTGGAATTGGAGATATTGGACTTCAAATATTCGCTATGTTAACAAGGTCTGGGTAGGATGTCGGATGATGAATATTGCCCAAAAATTGGGTTTGATCTATAAAAGGTTTTCACCTCCAATACAAAAAAGTAAACTGCATTGAATCAAAAGAATTGTATGTCGTACTATCATTAATAGCGTTCATTATTATCCGTATGCTGTCGGCAAGCTCTAAAGCATTCGTACATTTACAAAAATAGAGTTGAACTTTCGGTTGCATGTAGGATTTTAGTGGAAGTGAAGTTAAAACGGAAAACTTTTGAAGGTAAAGTAAACACTTATATTCATTCCATAAGACGATACAACATTATAATTCAGTATGGTAATGCAGTACGAAGACGGTATAAATGCTACGTTGATTAAATGGACCTATAGAGGTACAAGTGTCAGGGTAGCGATGCACGCTGAAAGCGGCACACACAAACGCCGAATTGAACGGTTGGTTCAAAAGATCCGAACGGTACATACCAGTAAGGCAGTACATATTGTTACGAAAATGAAAAATCTAGGTACTGGTGTTTTGCTTTTACATCGCTTAATATTAAAATTATAAACAAAAGCTACAAAAACAAAGCAATGCAGTAAACAAACCTGTTCACAAATTATCGTACTGATTAATATAACAACAAACACCAGCATAAAAAGATGGTAAACATGTAAACAGAAATACAACAACAACCCTACAAGAATAAATGTAAATAACGATGTTTACATTTAAACAACGATGTTTACATTTATAGAGATTTCGAGAAGGCGAAATCATGAATATTCGCCTTCAAGAATATTCATCAGACTGTTTATCCTGCCATATAAAAGGCAAGACAAAACAGGCGACCGGAGTTAGTGAAGTTTAGTTAGACTTGTGTAAAATCGCGGTGCGTTTGAATAGAGTAATCATGGTTTAAAGATCTCCGTTAAAAAGATCTGTCGAATAATTGTCTAGTAATTGTTATTATTTATGCAAAGTGTATAAACAGAGGAATAACAAAGAAATACAATTGTTGTTGTTTACATCAAGTTGTGAACAGTGCAACACAGAATTTTATGAATAATAAAGAAGTTTAATTAAAACAAAACACAAATTTATTTTTATTTTATATGCAATCTAAGAGCTCATATTTTAAACGTTTTTAAAAGGTAAAAACGTAACAATGTGACAACACAGTGTCAACTGCTTAAGATCCTGTATGCCACTAGTGTATCTCAAACTCTAATCTTCCAAATTAAAATTTTTTTTGTTCCATATTTACATCCAGGAACTCTTCCCCACTTCCTTAGACACATAAATAATAACTGTTATAAAAAATCTGTTATATAACTATTCAATAACGGTTTAATTTCTTATAGATTTATTGTTTATTTATAATTTTTATTATCAAAATTTTATTTCGCGATTATAATTGTAATCGTTTTTAACGGTGATGGAAGTAGTATTCATAAAAAGCAAAAATTTATTGCTTTTTAATAGTTTCCTTGAACATTTCATTACTTTTCCTCTACGCATTCATTCGTTCAATTCATTCATTCAGTCAGTTATCTAACAAATAAATGCTTATTGGAATTAAAGGAGGAAAAAATGCATGCAGCAGCAGCAGCAGCAGCGCAGCAAAACAAAAAAAAATTGTTTTTAAATTGTTTTCTTAATTACCAACTAATTTCTGCTGCAACAATTAACACTCTTTAGCCAATTGGTTTCCTTATTAAAAGTGACACTTTTTTATTTAATAGATAAACGCACACACACGCACAGAAGGAAAGGCTGTGTGATACGACGCATGCAGTTTCATATTAAGGATGTCAGCTACAATAGACACGACTGACTGACTGTCAATTTTAGCCTGGGAGACTGACTGGGAGAAAAAACTTTTCATTTCATTTTGTGGCAATATTTTCTTGATTATTTTATTTGTGTGGGGAATTTTGTGAATCTGAGTACAAATGAAAATGTAATAAATTATACACGAGGGTTGTTTGTGAAGATTAAAATGAAAAACTATTAAATTTAGTCTTTCGCCCGAACTAATCATTACTCAATAGTTCATCGATTGCGCATCAATATATATTACTTGCAAAAGTATCGATAACTTGGTCATTAGGTTCAACTTGTTTTATACTTTCAAGGATATAAAAAATTGTGTTACCTGCATGTGTTTACAGTTTTCATAGATCGTATTTAGAACTTACCTGAAAAGAAAAAGAAAAAAATTAATTATTTAAGCCCCTTTAATATTTATAAGAACAAAATAATAATTATAAGAAGAAAAATAGAAAACATATTTAATGCTCCAATATTTTAAGAGGAAAAGTTAAGCAAGAGGGACCACAAGCTTGGCTTGTTATTTGATAGGAGATTGCGTGTAAGATAGATGCATATTAAGCCCTACTGTATTATCGACTTGGTTCGTAAAGTCTATGCCGTTGCTCTACTCTGTTAGAGCTGCATGGTTTCCAGTCTCAAACCCGTAAGTGGAGAAAGTCGTTGAGACTGGCATATATTGCGAGGACGCGAGCTGCTATGATAAAATCACTTAAATTGTATTAGATGATCGTTAGCTGATGGTGCGTGGGATAGTTGGAAGGAGAAGCATTTGAAAAACTTTTTCACATCGTTTGCAATGCAATTATTTAAAGGTTAGACACAGTAGTTGTCAGTTTTACTTACAATAGAATAAAAGTAGTGCCGTCAAAGTAGAGGTCTGCCTAGATTGATAGAATCGTGTTGAACGCAGGGGAATGCAGCTACGTCACGCGGTGTTTTTTATTTAATTTCGAAACATATTTACCAGCAGATTTAGGATTAGAATTGGCAAACTAACCAAGTATGCCTACATTCTGAAACGCTAATCATCTAATATTTTGTTTAAAACTCAAATGGATCTAAACACCTTAAGGAGGATCAGTTAGCTGATTTTCGAACCAACTTGGAGTGTCTTTTTAAGGATAATAGGAATACATTTCCTTAAAAAAAGCCGAATAAAGGAACGCTTTAAACATTTTGCCTACCTAGTCAGGATTACAACCTATCTTTTCACATCACTCATGTAGTGTGGTTTAATTTCATACATGAGAGGCGAGAGCTACAGTTTCATGCCAATTTTATTTTATTTTTAGAGTTTATGCTAGGAAAAAAATTTTCTTTTCAGATTTCGTTTTGTTCAAGATGTCTAAGTCGGGCTTTGAAACACGAGCTTTCGTCTAATGAGTCAACACGCTATCAACTAGACTACACAATTTCACTTTGCCTTCCCTGATTTCAATAAACTCTACCAGAAAATATTTTTAATCGGGCGACTTTGTGCTTGTGATTCTTGATGGCTTGAGAGAGCACATACATACACACTTAATGGTTAGTAACTAGAAGTTTAGCAACTCGCTCAAGCCATGTTGAGCACAATGAAACTCAACGAGGCCCATTTCCATCTCTGCGAAGACGTAATTGAGTAGAATTATCGGCTGGCTTTACAATGCTAGTCACAACGGCTGTCTCAACTAGACAGATTGGAACTGAAGACCATGATGCTTCAACAGAATAGAGCAACGACTCATACTTTATGAACTGCAACTAACTTAACCAACCTTCCAACTTAAACTTCTTGTTGCTAACCTTTAAGTGCGTACGTGACAGAAATTAAAGTTGATAACCATTAATTAAGTAGCTACTGACAGCATTTTGTCAACAAACATCTTCACATCTTTCCAACGCCTCCGTAAGCACCACCGATTGATGTCCATTGTATTTCGGTCTAGCTGCTAGGTTACCTAATACTGTCTGCTCTTTTCAAGAGAATATTGTAAAGTATTTTATCAAAAATTCTATGTAAACATTACCGATTGACGCCTAATGGAGCAACACATCACCTAATCGGTATTTTCCGCTGCTTTGCGACATTTTAAGCTCCAGATACAGTATTCTTTGGAGAATGGGTGCTCAGGGGTTGTACACAGCCCCGACAGCATCTTCTGTTGTCTTATACTCATCTAAGCAAGTAGTTAAAAGTCGCCAAATGTTATCTAACGACAGGGAAACCTATGCATTTACACGCTTTAACAACACCATTGACGAATTACTACGCAAAGAAATCTAAACAATTAATCCACAATCTTATACTATGTTCAGACATGCACTTTAATTGCGTAACTCGTAATAAACGCCATTATTGAGCTCAATATTTCATATAAAGTTTCAATTAATAATTGCGCAATAAATACGCAAATTGTAAAACTTAAAATACAGCACAGTCATAAGAGTGTTTAGTGAGCATATTAAAATTAACCGAACACACTTTGAGTCGTCCAATATCAACAACGACAAAAAAAATGTTATGGAAACAATCAGCTGTCAAATGAATATTGAATAAGCAGCTGAACTGCTTATATTATTAAGTCTGAACACGAAAAAAAATATTGTACTCAATTAGCCGAATATTGACTCAATAAAAGTGCATACCTGAACATAGTATTAGGGAGTATAGTGATTATATTTTATATATGTATGTATGTTTGCTATACATATGTCAAAATCGTACTGACATTTACTCTGCCATTAACAAAAAAATTATTGCATCTTCCATAAGATAAATGACTTATAGCCCGCCCCACCCCGGTGTATGTTCATACAGAAAATGTAACAAAAATTTTTTTTTGTTTATTAATGTTGATTAAATTATATCATTAAGCTTAGAAAAAAAGAAACCAATTAAATTGTTTTAATTTTTATTGTTTATACTCCTTATAAAACTGACCGACCGAGCGTACCTTTTTCCAACAACATTTAGGGAGGATGTATATATTGGGTCATTATTTATGTCGACATTTTCATTTCGACATCAAAGAAAATAATGATTTGATTTTCTTTTTCCTATTCATAACCACCCATTATTTGTCCATTGGCCATTGGGTCATTTATCATCTTTTTTTCTGATTATTATGTAAGAAATATTCTGTTTTACCTTCTATTACAGCAATAATGTTAAGTAAGCAGCCATTCATAATGTTTAATGTTAAAAACCTCATGGGGGAAAATGTAGAAGATTTATTAGAAATTTTATGGTCAATGAACTTCGCGAATGGCCCGCTGGTGATCTAAACAACAACATGAAAACATATTCAAAGTAATACCCACCATAAATGTATCAGCAGCGTATGTAAGTGGCGGCCACAAACACGATATTTTAAAGTCTTTACCTGTGTGTTGAACATCATTTTTGATTTTTTTCTCTATTTTTTCTTAAAATTTAAAAAAAAAATTAAAAAAAAATTTTTTTTTTATCAAAGTTTTTCTCGTTTTTTTTGGTAGGAAATTAGTCGTTTTTAGTTTGTTTATGGCACGCGTGTACTACGTAAAGCGAGTTAATTACAGTAAATGTTTAAAACAACTACAAGCGAAATAATAAATTATAAAAAAAAAATTTTAAATTAAATAAAATACAAAAAGTTTTGAACTAAAAACCAGCGAAGCTTTAAAATTCGATTTAACATGTTAGACCAGTTAAAACGTAAACAAAAATAAAGGCGTTTCAAGATATGTTTATACAAATAGTATGACAAACGTCAAGTCACAATAAATAACCCACGGTTTATAAAATTGTAATAAAAAGGAGGCTTTCCTAGGCACGCAACACACAATGAAAGCGTTAAGCGACACGACGATAATTAATATGAATGGGAATGAAGTGGAAACTATATACTCTGTTGACCTTTGAAATACACACAGAGTTGCATTAGAGTCTGTAGTGATGCATTTGATCAATTCATACAAGCCGTTGTATCGTTATATTGACGAATATACAACAGTGTATGCTTGTTGTTGATAATTTTCATGTAAAAATCCGATACACTTATACACATTTTTTTCATATGTTTTTAAAAGTTATTATGTGTATTAAAAAATGTGTATATGTTTTCATGAGTTTTTAAAAAGTTGTATTATGAAGAAGAAGACATTTGGAATACGGAAGCTTAGCATTGAGCGTTCAAAAACAATCATGTGTATTCAATACAACATACACGATACAAAGTCGTGTGAATAGAGTCTGTAGTGATATATTTATTCCTGTTGGTTGGTGTTAGCAACGTAAGACCATTGGAAAAAATTTTAAAACAATTCTATCAGCAGTTATTTGCTTTATTTTAGGAAAATAGAAATCATCCTCAGTTTACCATTTCTATGTCTACAATTGTCTTTTAATGGCTCTTTGACCTTAAAGATTTCAATATGTTATTACAATCTTCTCCCTGTGTGGCCTATCCATGTGAGTGTCCGTGTGCGGATTTGATTTTTCAAATTAGTTTAGAACCAGAACGTCGTATGGTATCTGGCGAAGATAATGGTTAACAATAATTTGACCCGAATAGTTAATATACTCAGCAGCATGGTGCCATAACGCAAAGCAATATGACCTCAAAATTGCTATTTAAACATTCCGATCCTCGAAAGGAATGAGATTTGGGTGGAACTCCAAATATATGTTTGCCAAGTATTTGGGTTCTAAACTTGATGTCGTGCGAGACACCATATGTTTTTGAAATGTTAAAGTCGAATGTGTGAAAGTGAATGACTCTATGCCTTCAAGGAACCCATTGATCTTCGAAGCGGCCGTGAATCCATACTATAATGCTGTACAAGAATGATGTAAACGACCGTCTTAAAAGTGGTATTTGACTCTTGTGTGGTATTAGACTCTAGAGAAAAACAGTGCTCAACCAAATCGAGGGAGAAATGTTAGGTTTGTGGCGGACCCTTTCTGACAAGGGCTAGGTACTAGTATAATACCACATTTAATATCAAACCCTGAAGTCATACATTCTCTAAAAAAGTCAACCAAACTGCGGAATAAATCTTGCTATTGCCGCAATCTTTTTATTAGAGAGACCAAGGACCTAGAGGGGGAAGTCACCAAGCAGCCACGTCCAAGATATGACCATATACGCTTAAAGCATTTAGGTTGTAAAGGCAATACAGAGTTGTTGCCTTGATTATATCGATCATCGCAGGCTGCCGGAGATCCTGACTTATTCAGTGAATTCTTATACAGGCATCTTTCTCTGTTTGCTTCTAAAGCAGATTAGTGGTGACACATTCCACATTGTTTTTTACATCACACCACTCTTCAAAAGAAAAGTTATGACGCTTTAGACTTTGTTTCCTGTATGAGCACTGTGCCCATTGTAACTCCAACGGACATCAAGCCAATTCTCCTTTTGTAAAGTCTAGTTAGAAAAGATAAGCACTTGTAATCATATAGGAGGCGAATTTATTGCAATTAGCCAATTTTGTATGCGGTTCGTAACTGCGATTCACATCAAAAAAGAGAAAAAAACCGCACTAATCAGGTAATCTATCCACATATCTGGAGGCCTAGTATCTGTATTATACTATGTTCACACATGCACTCTTATTGCGTATATCGCAATAAACGCCATTATTGAGCTTAATATATCATATAAAGTTTCAATTAATTATTACGCAATAAATACGCAAATTGTTATAATATTGAGTAAAACTTAAAATACAGCACTGTCATAAGTACGTTCAATGAGCATATCACAGTTTTCCGAACACTTTCTGTTGATATTTGACAACTCAAATGTCAACAACGACAAACAAAAAAACAACAACCAGCTGCTTTGTCAACACTTCTTGCTATCTGAACACTTAAAATATTGTACTCAAATAATCGAATATTGGCTCAATAAAAGTGCATGTCTGAACATAGTGTTAGTTAGTCCATCAGGGACTATACTTCCTTATTGCCTCATGGGACCAGTGAGCCACCTTTTTATTAAGCAGCATCCTCCAATAAGCATTGACGATTCATGGTGAAATGGCAAACTTTATTGAACATTTTTGGTATTGTCACATGTCACGAATATTTTTCTTTCTATACGTTTAATATGTTTCAAATTGAAAAACCAAAGAGGCAACCATATCAACTGTAAAAGAAGTTATATTATGAAGTAATGAAGTTATATTATAAGAAATAAAAAATTTATGAGATCCATAAAAATTATCGCCAAATTGGATTTTATTGTGTTTTTCAAGTTGAATGAATGTTGAGCATTAAAATGAAGCAACAACAATTAAAAGCGAGTGATTGTAATAAAATTTCCATTAAATCATAATAATAGATTTTCATTAACACTTGTCAACTGTCACCGGTGAAGCGAATGTCATTTCGATTGTTTACAGATTTACAGGTTTTTTTAATGGAAATTTTATATTCCGATTTGCATGTGAAAAGAAAAAAACAATGCAATAATGATGCTTTGGCGATAGCAATAATCGTAGCGATAAAATTGTAATAATAATGCAATAATAAAACGAGAATTATGTGAATGGTTGTAATGAAAAACAACAACAACAACAAATTATAGTTGTTATAAATGGCAAATGATATGATTACGAAAATAAAAACATCGTTTAACACACAAACACATACGACGAACTTGTTACAAGTAAACCAACAACAACGGTATGAAAGAGAAGAGGTGATAGACAAGTAAGCGAATGCAACAACAACCAATGACAACAAAATACACAAACAACAATGAAGTCGCAATAGAGTTCTCGAGAGAACGAAAACTCGAACATTTCACTTCAAGAACGTTCATCAGATTGATTGCGTGCGTTAAGACAAGACAAGCAACGAGTAGTAATAATTCAGTCAAGCTTGTCTGAAGATGCGTTGCATGCGAAGTAAGCAGTCGTGGTTTGAAGATCACTGTTATGGAGATCTATCGAAGAGTTGTTAGTGTTTAGCTTAACAAGCAATTATTGTTGGAGTTGTAACAGTGGCACATAAAAGTAGTGCGAACAATAAAGAGTTTAATTGAAACTAAACACCTACAGATTTATTTTTACATTGTTTGCAATCAACGAACTCATATTCTAAACGTTTTTAAAAAGGTAAACACATAACAATATGAAGTCGCCGTGGTCTAGTAGGTAGTGTGTTGGCTTATTAGACTAAACGCCCGAGTTCGAATCACAGGTCAGACATCAAAACGAAAATATGAAAATATTTCTTCGGCGACTTCCTCTCAGCAGATTTCTGGCAAAAACTCTGAGAGTAAAAATTGCCATGAAAAGGTTCTCAAAAAATCTGTCGTTCGGAATCGACTTTAAACTGTAGGTCCCGCCACTCATGTATAAAATTAACTCACACAACATGAGTGGTGTTGAGAAGCTAGGCCGTAATACTGACTGAAGGGTTGTAATGGCCAATTATGTACTTATGTATGTAAACACATAATAATATGATAGTTGATCGAGCAGAGTTAGTTGACCATCAATTTATCATTTTTAAAGAAACGAAATAAACGTCAAATTAAAGCCGAAAGGTACATACTATATATGAAAAAAAATAAAAACCATGGCATTAATTATGATGAGCATGTTTATATATTTTTTTCTAAGATTCGTTAATTGAATGGACATGTATGATATGAAGAGCATGTCATTCAACATGTTTTATTAGGCATGAAATTATTAAAAAAAATTTCAAATTTTGTATGATTTTTTAACAAACGACAGCAGCCTTAAAATAATTCAAGGTCAGTTCGTGACGTTATAAATAGGCCCTAAAACATATTTAAAGAAAAGCAAACAAAATTTTAAATGTTTATTAAATAAAAAAGAAATTAAATTGTATTGCATGCTAGCTTTTTAGCCAGTCGGCCGGCCTGTCGGTTGTATTCATTTAAGCAATTAAATTTGATTTCAATTCACAAAAAACGAGCACTTGGCTTTAACTTGTTTAATTTTTGTGGTTTTTTTAGTATCATTTTATTTGTTTATATATTTTTTTTAATTGTTATAATTTATGGTTTATGAAATTCAATACAAATCATTGATAATTTTTTTTTTTTAAATATATTTTACCAATTACCAGTTATTTTTCCTTCGTTTCCCATAATTTCCGTCAAACTAAAGCAGATCAATCAATGTGTCAAAATTAGTTAAAGGCTTAAAATGTACATATGTATTTCAAAGCAAACCAATATATGCTCTCTGCATATCATTTAATCCGATAAGTCTCATAAAACGTAGGGATTTTAATTGAAATGAGTCTCTTTTTGAATAAACGAGTTCGTTAAATAGTCAATGGAAAATCGCAAATAAATGATAATCATTTAAGCAATTAATAGCAAAAATATTTGAGGCTTTTGCTTTGGTTTGATTTGATTTAAATTTCCAAAAATATATATATATATTGAATACATACCAGAGATCACCAATGAATCGTTTTTTCGCTACTCATAAGCACTCATGAAATTTTGAATATAAGTGAGTCAACAATATCGAAATTAAACTACATACTCTGATTCATTCATACTCACTACAATATTGATTTTGCAATAAGTATGAGCGCAATATTGACATCAAACTCATACCATTCGAAATATGTTTGATTCATACGCCTACTTAATCAGATTCATAAATTTAGAAAAATACTTATAATACTTGTAAATGATTCGAGTGATTCGAATGATTCATATTTATTTTGTGATTGTTGTATATGTTGAGTTAGGGAAAGTCGAAATCAACAACATTATACGAGCATGAATATGATGAGTACTTCAAACTTTGAATATGAGTAGAGGTTCCATGATATAAAAATAAGTATGAATGCGTATAAGCATCAGAAATTATGAGTATGATTCGATTCTACTTTTTTTAAATACTCATTGCTGATCTCTGATACATACGGTTTGCCTTTGTTTTGGATCACTGGTAAATTTGTTCTTCTAACTTTTTGTAAATCATGACGAATGGTGACAATACACACTACTTATGTTGTGTGTATGAATTTTGTACATGAGTGCCGATGGGACCTACAGTTTAAAGTCAACTCCGATTGACAGATATTTGAGAAACTTTTTATTGCCAGAAATCTGCTGAGTTGAGAAGTTGCCGAAGAAATATTTTTTTCATATTTTGTTTTGATCGAAATGTCTGACTTGGGGTTTGAACCGAGGCCACGCATCTAGTAAACCAACACATTACCTACTAGACTACGACGGCTATGGTGACAACAATGGTGTCTGAAATGTTGCCTTCCAATGATTCAAGTGTTACTGGTTTGTCGAAATAAACAAATGACTTAACTTAATCCCATAACAACAATGAGGCCGTCAACGTGTAAAGCGCACCAAATATACGTAACATAATTGGTCAGTACAACCCTTCAGTTAGGATTACGACCTAGTTTCTCACACTACTTATGTTGTTTATACATGAGTCGCGGGACCTACAGTTTAAAGTCAATTCCGAACGACAGATTTTTGAGAAACTTTTCATGGCAATTTTATTTTACTCTCAGAGTGTTTTGCCAGAAATCTGCTGAGAGAGGAAGTCGCCAAAGAAAGATTTTTTCATATTTTCGTTTTGATATCTGACCTGGGGTTTGAACCGCTACTAGACAATGACTTCTTCAAAAGCAACATCAACATTCTCTTCGGTAGTCAGTTTTCTTTGTCTTGTGGATATTGAAAGCGCTTAATGACTGCACGTATTGCTTTGTCAGTAAGTTGATCATAAGACGGACGAGCTGACCTGTGAATAATTTTTTTTTTATAAATTTTCATAATTTTGAAGCTTTGTTATGTCATTAATCGATTCACGATAGCTTGCCAAACCTTGTAGAATCGAAATATGAACAGATTTTGCCACACTCAGATAGTCCTCAAGCAGCTAAAAAACTCGCAATATAAGATTATGATATTACCAGTACAAGCAAATGTATCTGTCCTTAGCACTTTCGAGGGAGAAATGCCATGTAGTGTATATTTAAAATGCATATCTGAGTTGGCGACTAACCCAGGCTTCAAACGAATCATGAGATCTGTGAGTTTGGATGTTATTAGACATCTAAAATTGCAACGTACATACATATGTAGTAGGAGTGGGCATCACTACACGACTTGCATATGAGTGAGAGGAGTGCTCTGGCAAAGAAGGTGAAATCGCAAAGGGCAAAGACCGAAACTCCAAAGGAAAGATGAGTTTGAGAAAAAGTTTTCAAATGTTTGATGTAACCGTGAAAGCTTTAAATATGACCACAGAAATTTTACTACAGAGAAAAAAATATTACCACATGCAAAGACAAGAACCCTAATACATTTCAAATAAGATTTCTTCGGGAAATAACGGGTGATTTTTAGCTATTATCTTTTTGGCAACACTGGTTTAAACAGGTCATGCACGTTTCGTGTTTTGTTTCACTGTCAAACATCTTCAGTTTGGTCTATAATTTAACCATGAATCATCTTACAAACGAACAACGCTTGCAAATCATTAAATGTTATTATCAAAATGCGTGCTCTGTTAAGAAAGTCAGTTTAATCGACCGACTGAAGCGGTCGATTTTGGACTGAAGATCAGCCAGAAGCATTGCAAAAGCTACCAATGCATCCAGAAAAAGTCACAGTTTGGTGCGGTTTATGGGCTGGTGGCATCATTTGACCGTACTTCTTTAAAGATGCTGCGAATCGTAACGTAACTGTGAATGGTGAGCGCTACCGTGAGATGATATTCAACTTTTTTTGCCCAAAATGCAAGAGCTTGACTTGCATGACATGTGGTTTCAACAAGACGGTGCCACATGCCACACAGCAAGCGTAACAATGGAGTTATTGAAAGGCGAGTTCGGTGAACATTTTATTTCACGTTCGGGACCGGTCAATTGGCCGCCTAGATCGTGCGAATTAACGCCTTTAGTCTATTTTTTGTAGGGCTATGTTAAAGCTTCAATTGACGCATTGGAAGACAACGTTGAAGCATTTATTCGTGAGATACCGGCCGAAATGTTGAGAGTATGCCAAAATTGGACTAAGCGGATGGACCATTTGAGGCGCAGTCGCGGTCAACATTTGCATGAAATAATCTTCAAACATTAAATTATATGGACCGTACTATCGATTCAAATAAAGATTTCATGCATTTTTCTGAATTTTATGTGTTTTTTTTTAATTTTCCTATAGCTTAAAAAATCACCCCTTATATTCAGATTCTACCTCTCAATTTGAAGTGTATAATTTGTATTAATTTCGACTATGAAATTAATTTCACGGTGCTAACAAGCAACAGAAAAATAACAATAAAAAAAGAAAACAAAAAAATTAAATTATTTTAACAACGTTTTCTATTTTTAAATTAAACAAAAAAAAACAACAAATTAAGACATTTTTATGCAAATTCAAGACACACATTTTAAAAAGTGTTGTTTAGTGTGTGTGTGTAAGAATTCATTTGTTCATAAATATTAACAACAACCTGTTAATCATTGACTTGTTTCATTCGTAGCAAATAATTTGAATTGGACATGGTCTTAATAATACGTATGTATTGTATTAATGCTGGCTGGCTGGTAACACAGATTTGTTGTTGGTATTGGTTATTCATTAATATGTTGCCAAATAAACAACAGAACGACGGACAGACGATATGTTAAAATAAGTGTATTGGCTTGGCATAACTGGTAATGATATTAATGTTGTTGCAGTTGTTGTTGTTGGTATTATTTTATTTAGGTTAAGATACCGCTGTGTGCCGTTTTTTCTCCACTGTTCTGTTCTGCTGTTCACATGTGAAATTTATTCTCTTTTTTTTTAATTTTTTTTTTTCATTTTTTTTTTAAGTTTTTGCACGGTTATCGAAAAGGTGTTTGTTTACATGGCAAAATGTTCTTCATTTTTTATTTTATTTTGTTTATAAAACATTATTTTTTTTTTCCAAAATCAATATTTTCTTTCTCTCATGTCATCAAATCTAACTGACAGTGTGTGGCTCGCAATGTTAACATTCCAAACACGTTGCAATAATAAGCAAAAAAATTCTTTTTTTCTATGAGTATAACACATACAAATTTTTGTATGAGTCATGTTTAATATTTTCTTTAAAAATAAAAATATTTGCGGTTTTAAGCAGTAAAAAAACATTAGCAAGACAGTTTGCATCAAAAAAAAAAAAAGAATTTTTTTTGCCTTCAAAAAATGTGTTTTTTTTGTTCTTTTGTGAGAAGCTGTTTCCATCTAAATAAACCAAAAGAGGTTATATTTGTGTATGACCTGTTGTTCTCTTTATAAAATTACTAAAGAATAAAAATTCATACATATGTATGTACATACTTAAACATTTATGGCAAGAAAGGGGCTGTAACCTAGCCATGAACCTTTGTGGCCATGTTTCAGAAATTTTAATGGAAACATAATAGTTTATGTAACCCACAAAGTTAAAAGAGTTTTTATGAAGCTATTGTAAACTTAGATAATAATTTTGTACTTAAAAATGAAAAGAATAAATGAAAATAAAGAATACTTAACAGTGTAGCAGATTTCTGGCAATGAAATTCTGAGGGCCATTATTACAACTTGCCGTTAACTAGATAGAGGATTTTAATGGGCATATAAATTATTTTTCGTTATTAGAAGTGAACTTTTAAAGTTAAGTTTATGTTAGAACATGCCATATTATATAGTATTTTCAATATAAGCAAAATGAGCAAATACAACAACAAATAAGGAGCCCGTCGTTGCCACTGCGTTTAAAAAAAAAAAACTTATTTAATTGAGCAGTGTTATCGACATTCCTCCGACACTGTCATATTTTTGAAAAAGTTAACTTTATTTTATCATAAGGTTATAATAACGAAAAGAAGTTAAAGGTGACTTTAAAGTTCACTTTAGCTAAAGTTACCTTTAACTAAGCCCAACTTAAACGGCAAATTTTAATAATAGCACTGAGAGTAAAATAAAGTTGTCACTAAAAGTTTCTCGAAAAAAATCTGTCTTTCGGAGTCGACTTTAAACAGTAGGTCTCGACATTCGTGTACATGGACTTTGAACCGTGGTGTCACTTCTAATAAGCCAACACATTACCTACTAGACTACGGCGGTTTCAAATATGGTACATCAGATACAAAATCGAAGGAAGTATGTTGCATTTTAGATAGGCGTCTATCAGCTAGAGCAGAAGAATGGTACTGGAAGTGTTATATATTTCTCCATAGCTGTGGAGGTAGTCGTAATACCCTTTGTCCTATTAATTCTCATTAAAAAATTCGCATTTATACTATTTTAACAAATGAATGCAGTCTAGTAGGTAGTGTGTTGGCTTATTGGACGTGAGGCCACGGTTCACCAAAATGAAATGAATCTCAGTAGAAAACTCTGAGAGTAAAATAAAATTGCCATATAAAGTTTCTCAAAAAAATCTACCGTTCTGGGTCGACTTTACACTGTAGTTCCCGCCACTTACGGATAAAATTAACGCACACACAACATAAGTGTTGTGAGAAGCTAATCCTAACTGAAGGGTTGTAATAACCAATTATGTAGGTATGTATGTATATGTTACCCCTAAATAAAAGTCTATTTCTCTGTAGTGCAACAAACTCCAATGATTGATTAGGGCAGCAAGATGTTATAATACGAGTTGATTTCGCAATTTCTCTTCATTAATTTCCTAGAGATTCTAATGAATTTGATAACAATCCGAATCTTCACCCAATTCTAAGTATCTTATATAATTTTCCCTACAAGTTTAATGACATTATCATGTTGGAAGCAAATCAATTCATAGAAGAAAAAACTACGGCAATAACAACCAGAGATCAGCAAAGAATCGTTTTTTTGCTACTCGTAAGTACTCATGAAATTTTGTATATAATTGAGTAAACAATATTGAAATTTAGCTATGTACTCTGATTCATTCGTACTTACTACAACATTGTTTTATAAGTACAGGTTACAATGAGTATGCGTACAACATTGACATCAAACTCATACCTTTCGAAATATGTTGGATTCATAGGCTTACTCATTTCGATTCATAACTTTCGAAAAATACTTATAATACTTATAAATGATCACGAGTGATTCGAATCATTCATCAAAATTTACGGTCTTATTAGGCATTTACAACAAAAGAAAAAAGACAGAGCAGCAAGCAGAGCAAACACACAATCTTCTAGTGAGTATTTTAGTGTTCATACGCGAATCATACTTATTTTGTGATTCTTGTGCATATGTTGAGTTATGGAGAGTCGAATTCAACAACATCATGCGTATTTTTAAGTATGAGTACCATGAGTACTTCAAACTTTAAATATGAGTAGAGGTTCCATGATATTAAAATAAGTATGAATGCGTATAAGCATCAGAAATTATGAGTATGATTCGAATCTACTCATCTTTTTGAATACGGATTGGTGATCTCTGGTGTATATGTTGAGTTATGGAGAGTCGAAATCAACAACATCATATGTGTTGTTAAGTATGAATATGATGAGTACTTCAAATTTTGAATATGAGTAGTATGCGTATTATATTAAAATAAGTATGAATGCGTATAAGTATCAGAAATTATGAGTATGATAAGATTCTACTCATGTTTTTGAATACTCATTGCTGATGTCTGATAACAACCTAACTATAACCCTGACTTACTATACTACAACTGATTGCAATGCTTCTCATATTCTATTCCTATTAATTTCTTTGCTTCACATTACAAATTTAAAACGTTAATAATTCTATTCTTACGTAATTAAACAAACAACAACAACAATAAATCGTTTACAATATTAAACACTTTAAAGTGGTCGTAATTAGTAGTTGAATAAGGAGTCGTAATGGAAAATAAATTTAGAAAATTAAAACACACACACACATAGAGAGACCTGTAAGTGAGTGAGTTCAAGTGCAAAGTTCACTAATTGATCATTAAGAACGATTTTATTTTTTATTTTTTTCTTTCGTTCGTTTTTTCATTCGTTTTTTATTTGAATTTTGAATTTTGTTTTCTACAGACGTTAAAAACATCTTTTAATGACACGTTAATAACGATGAACAGGTTGTTTTTGTTGTTGTTGTTGTTACTGTTTGCTTTAAATGTTTTTTAGCAACTACAACAACAACACTAAACAGACCATTTGTATGCATGAATGAATGACTAAATGAATGGAAGAAATAAAAAAACGCAAAACAAAATAAATACTTTGAAGGTATCAATGTTGCTGCTGGTAAAACGGTTAAATTTGGAAGGCAAAAAGAACAACCAAAAGAGTCATAATAAAGATTAATTATCAATACACGTATTGATGAATTACAACAACAGCAGCAGAAATAAACACAACCAAACGAGAAAATTGAGGTTAATTTTAATGATCAAATCATCGGTTAAAGCAGCAGCAACAGCAACAACGCTCATGTTTCTGGGGCGTTTAACTACATTAATCGTGTATTTGGTTAAAGATGCCAACTTGTTTTTTTCTTTTTGTTTTTCTTTTTAATCAAGCCAAAATGATTTGGCATAAAATTAATAAAAAAAAAATATGTTCTTGGCAAACAAAAACACTGAAACTGAATACTTTCATAAAACAATTAATTTCTGCTGTTATTTGTCCTTAAAAACACAAACAAAATTGCAAACAATGTTTTTTTTCGCTACTCATGAAATTTTGAATATAATAAGTGAGTCAACAATATTGAAATTTAACTATGCACTCTGATTCATTCATACTCACTACACCATTGATTGATAAGTACAGGTTGCAATGAGCATGGCATTAAACTCATACCAATTCGAAATATATTTGATTCATAAGCCTGCTCATTTAGATTAATAAATTTAGAATTTATGAGTATTATAAGGGTACTCATAAATTCTAGTCACTCGAATCATTCATCAAAATTTACAGTCTTAGTTGTTGTTACACTTACAAAAAAAAAGAAGAAAGAAGCAGACAAAGACGGCAAGCAAAGCAAACACATAACCTTCTAGTGAGTATTGTAGTGTTCGTATGCGAGTCATACTTATTTTGTGGTTCTTGTAAATGTTGAGTAAATGAAAGTCGAAATCAACAACATCATACGTGTTATTAAGTATGAGTACGATGAGTACTTCAAACTTTGAATATGAGTAAAGGTTCCATGATATTAAAATAAGTATGAGTACAATGAGTACTATAAACTTTGAATATGAGTATGATATTAAAATAAGTATGAATGCGTATAAGTATCAGAAATTATGAGCATGATTCGAATCTACTCATCTTTTCGAATACTCATTGCTGATCTCTGGTATGAACATGGCAAAGCTACATCACAATTGTTTGCTGAGTTGTAATAATTTGTAACGTCACTGAGTTCGGAGACTGCTCGACCTCCATAAGCACATTCTGTAATCGAAGTAAAGTAAATTAAAAGAAAAAATAGCCAAAGATTGAGACAGAATATCGTGCTGGATGTAGATTTATGTGGCGTTTAAGACATGCTCAGTTAATCGGTTCTTGCATCTAGTAACTCACCAGCTAGACGCCGCTATTCCTACTTTTCGCTCTTCTGATTGAAAAGACTGCAACTTTTAGTCAAATGCAAAGTTCAATCGTTTCAATGAAGAAGAAGAAAAGATCTAAGGCTCTCCAAAATCCTCCAAATGTAACACGTTTTCAATCAACATGCAATTCTGCATCAACAGTTCTTTTTCCAAGCTTCTTAAGAGCTGTTTACGAGAAAGGTTCTTATAATTGACTTTTTCTTATAAAACACTATCAAGATCATGCATGCCACAAGATAGCGTGATTTAGAGCTTGGGCACAAAGCCGAGCAATTCATGTTTAAATTTGTGGTTATCTTAGGTTAGGTGACGGTCCCTCTTTAAAGCACGAGGTCAGGTCACACAGGCCCCTTGTGATACCACAATTAATATCCAACCCGGAGGTATTGTGTAGGAAATCTACACATCTCTATATTGGAGAGTTCAGTCAAGGATGACAGAAATGGATGAGAGGATAAGAACTTCAGCCTTTTCGTGACAAAAGCTTTGCACTGACATACGACGTGAAATACAGTAATTTTTTCCATCCCAAACTCACAGTTTCCGCAGAAGCTATATCGCCATATCTTTCATAAGACACTGGCATGTGAGATTCACAATTGTGCTATGAACAGCAATGCGATTTAAGAACGAAAGACAACAAGTTCTCTTCCTATTCATACAAATCCAACTGAGTCTAGAAACATTGCACGTAACCTCGTTCCAATGGAATTAAGGTTCCCTAGTCTGACTTAGGTTTAGGAAAATAGGAAGGAGTAGTGTTTGTGGACCTGTCATCACGATAAGGAACAATTGAAAATCAAACGTCCTACCTCAAGATGCGAACGGCAAGGAAAACGAGTTGCTGCTAGGTGACTATAAAATGGCCAGTGTTATACCTTCACCATTAGACAGTCTACAGCAATCGTCCCCAAGAAGCCCGCATCATAAGGTAAACAACGCCGGTTACAAACGACTCGCGAAAGGACTGGTTAGATTTTCCAAGTTTTCAAAAAACTTGGGTTTCAAAAGAAGCAAAAACATGACTGATCATTTCATTGGCAATGCAATGTCCAACGATATCCCTATGCCCCAGAACCTTTGAATGAACTTTAAAAATTTGCATAAGAAATCCTCGGCACTCATTAACGAGAACAAACGTCGAGATGACGTTTGTAAGGTCTTAATTCCAACTTGGCTGACCGATTAGATTAATAGATCTTAAGGAAAATTCTAACGCGCAATAAGCATTCCGCCGCTTTCAAAATGGTTATGATCTCCGTATTAAAAAAAAGGTTATTAAGGGTTCCATATGAAAACTTCGGATCTTCAGCCCAGAAGTGCTAAGATGAAATTCTAAAATCAAATGTCATACTCATACTCATATTTCCAAAGAACCACATAATCAACCTGAATGTGTCTCTATCTTTCTAGAATTGCAGGTTATCAATAGTCCACGTAAAGTCAAGATTTTACTGCATTGAGCCTTACTACCGCTAGCTGTCGTTCACTATACAATGTGGGGTGAAGACGAAAAAATGTTCATCATAATGTTTAAAATTTGGAAACTAAAACATCCCCTTCAAATATTTCATTAAGGAATTGCCAAGGTCCTCCTGAGAAATTAATATCATTGTCAGACATCACCACCTCTTAAGAAAGACTAGGACACAATCAGTAAAGTTCCCCACCACTATACCAAATACTTATGTATATGCTCGTAGAGGGTGTTTATTCTAGACACACTGTAATTTTAGAACCCGCTAGACCCAAGCATATTATGAAAATGGAAGCACATGATTTAGGTTTAGATTAAGACTTACTAACTAAAGAATTCTTATGAAAAATACGCTTAAAAGGTAAACTGTTTATGATGTAGGGTATCTTCATGGTCGTTTTGTGACAAGGACAACTTTCTTGTTTTTCTAACAGCAATTGCTGTGTTATAAAATTAAAAAAGTGAACAGCACATATTTATTTACCACCCGCTAGAGACAGCAACAGCAGCAGCAGCAGCGGCAGTCGTCAGTCAGTCAGGTGGCCTTTCCTGTTGTTACGCTTAACAATCGATTGTAAAATTATTGAATTTGTTTTTGTTTTTTTTATTGCAAAATACTACACAATAATCATGATACTCGGGTTTTTGTTGCTTTCTATATTATTTTCGATGATTATGGCCTAAAATATAATTTCACAACAATAAAGATTAGATTTTATTTTCGATTCGATTTCAAATGCCAATGTTGTTGCCTTTTCATATTTTTTTTATATTTTTTTTAATTTATTTTTTATTAACAAATCAATCAATAACAACAAACAAACGAACAAACAACACAATAGCAAAGGTACTTATTCAAATGGTTGATGGTGGTGCAATGGTCATGGATTTGCTTGCCATTTCTGCGATTATTTTCTTTTGAATTATTTGATCTCTGCTTACAGATAAACAGAGGGAGAAAAAATTCAACAAATTATAGCTAAAATTTCTATGATTATTATTATGAAATAATAAATTGAGATAACTTTGAACTCAGCAGTTGTATTACAAGATTACATACATACATATTTTCAGGAAATTATACATCAAAAATCCATTCATTCATTGTAATACTCTGTGTAATATCCTGTGGCCTTAAGGTTGTAACATTTTAATTGGCAACATGGAACATGGTATTACAAATCAATCAAAAAGTGTATGTGTGTGTATGTATGTGTCTCTGTATTGCTCCTTCAATTGCAAATAATTTTCAAATTTATTTACCATACTTTTGTGCAGATCGCAAACAGGGATCAGCAATGAATCGTTTTTTCGCTACTCATAAGCAATCATGAAATTTTAAATATAAGTGAGTCAACAATATTGAAATTTAACTATGTACTCTGATTCACTCCTACTCACCACAAGTTGATTTATAAGTACAGGTTGCAATGAGTATGGGTACAACATTGACATCAAACTCATACCATTCGAAATATGTTTGATTCATAAGCCTACTCATTTAGATTCATAACTTTAGAAAAAAACTTATAAATGATTCGAGTGGCTCGAATCATTCATCAACATTTACAGTCTGAGTTGTTGTTTCATTTACAACAAAAGAAAAAGGACACATAAGAAGAAGGCAGAGCAGCAAGCAGAGCAAACACACAACCTTTTTTAGAGTATTTTAGTGTTTGTAAGCGAATCATGCTTATTTTGTGATTCCTGCATATATGTTGAGTTATGGAGAGTCGATATCAACAACATCATACGTGTTGTTAAGTATGAATATGATGAGTACTTCAAACTTTCAATATGTGTATAAGTGTCATGATATTAAAATAAGTATGAATGCGTATAAGTATCAGAAATTATGAGTATGATTCGATTCTACTCATTTTTTTGAATACTCATTGCTGATCTCTGATAGTAAATAAAAATATTTTTAAATAAGATGGTCAGTCATGATGTTGGATGCAACATGATGGATGGATGGAAATACTTTAACCCTTTCACGAAAACAGGGTTGGATTTTTGTTTGATTAGATTATAGGCATATACATACGATACATGGGAAATTTGAATGCAAACTAATTGAAATGTTTAAGGAGCGAAACTCTATCGCCTCGTATACAGGCTAAAGCTAAAGCTTTTCTATTAAGATAGTTGCGATACACTAAATCGAGATGGAAACCATGTTGTTTTCTGACTCATAACTACGAAGCTAAACATTGTGTATCTCATTCGCATCATTCCAATATGATTAGCAAGCTTTTTGTGCGATTGAAGAATTTTAAAATGTTTGTTTTTCACTTCAAGACGGTCTGAATAGTTCGGCCACCTGTCGCCGACAGAAAATGATTTTTTTATCTCGTTGCACATATAACTTCGTAGTGGATCATGCAAGTGAGTTTCTATTCAAATTTCAAGCACATATGCACTACTTTCTCTTCTGCTGCTTACCACATCCACAGCAAATTGACCGAGTTATACCGGCCACTTAAAACAAAAACTCGGAAATCCTAAGTCTTAAAAAAATTGGCAATAGTAATGGAAAAACAGTGGTAAACGTATGTGGATTTGTTATCAATCCCAGATATTTGAAAATATGTTGATAAAAATTATGGAGAGGTCTTACGAAAGTCTTCAGCCCAATACATGTCCACAGAGAACGTTATTGCTAAGCAATGATAGATGGGCTTGCTATTATCCTGGGACCTGCTACAGATAATTTGAATTACACCAATACCCCGATTTGCGTCGCTTCAGTTTGCGTCGCTTCGAAGTTGCGTCTTTTTTTAAGTTTCTGGAATTTCAATGTTGCGTCGTTTTTGTTTCAGTTTGCGTCGCATGGCTTCGAAGTTGCGTCGTAAATGCTTCGATTTGCGTCGTTGATATGTAAATGTTTTTACAAAGCTAAAGCAGAAAAAGGGGATTTCCCGTTTAGTAGAAAGCAAATTTGCAGGTGTGCGTTGTTTTACATGTTAAGCGTAGTTATTAGTTTCGAATTATATGTCGTGGAGTGAAGTTCAGTCTGAAAGTTGAAATTGAAAATTCTGCTTCAGTTTGCGTCGTTTCGGTTTGCGTCTCATTTTTTCAGTCCCAATTAGCGACGCAAACCGGGGTATTGGTGTAATGACTGCAACAAAGCAAAGACAATAATAAGAAAACGCAGAAGATTCTGCCCTCAAACGAAGAATGCCAAAAAACTATAATAATATGGAGAATGAATCCAGTTCGTAGTACGTCATTATCTACACAATATCTCACCAGGATGCTCCCAGTGTCCCAACGTCCCAGTGCTCCCAGTAAAGTCGAACTTGTTGTTTTCAAATTCCCGGAATTTGACGAACAAAGCATGGAAATAAAGGCCGTGATCAGCAACATTCTGAAGTTGGACAATACAATGGTAATGATTTTATTGTTCGAGAAAAACTAATACAAGTTGTAAATGTACTGATTACAACAGAAGAAATCTTCATGGTCATTACGCCTATACAACAAGTGTGGGAAAGAGGCTAACCATTCCATGAAGTAATTTCGTTGACTGTGATGCCGGAAATCAATTCTGTTGAAGTTGATATACTCAGTGACATATTAGTCCCGGCCGATAAATGCCGCAGTAAATAGATATCGATAAAATGCACTATTAATCAAAAGTCGGGATATTATTCACTGTAAAAGACGAATTTTACTTAAGAATATTTTCTCGAAAGCCGAATAAGTCAATACAAGTATTGGAGTGAAACAATCGATAACAAGCTATTGAAGAACAACGGGGTAGCATAATAAGGCAACACAATTACATATAATATAAACTGAAAAAGTGGCAAGCCTTTGTCAACTGAATTATTTTCTGCTAGATTTTAATCAAATAGTGTAGTAAATTCAATACGTCTATTGCGTTCTCACCAAAGAAGTTTGCATGAACATGCGTTCAAAGTAGAGCACACGACAAAAATTAATTATCACTTATAAATTGTAGATCCTTCATTTCCTTTTCCCCACACAACAAAACTGATAGAATTCTTTGATTTTACAATCTGCCATAAATTGCCAAGCACTATAGCAAATTCCATTTAATTGTTATCACTGAACTAATTTCCATTCCATTACATTATTACGAGGAAATTATTTTTAATGAAAATTTAAAACAGCTACAGCCTGTGACTGCCTGCCTGCCATAAGAAAAACCACAATGACTTCGATTAGTTTTTTTCTTTTCTTTTCTTAAGCTTTTTTATAATTTAATTAAGAAAAAAAGAAAAAATTGTTTCTTATATCATAAGAAATTGTTGTAATCGATAGCAATACAAATACAAATTGTGTACACTGCTATTATCATTTGAATACCGTTAAATGTATACGAATAATAGCAATCTATTGCACCTTAAGCTATTAAATTTCAAATGGAAATTCTAATATAATATTGGTATGTCTGTCTAGCGAGGCTTGATACGATACGATTCGATAGGAAATTATTAAACAAATATCCAAGCCAAGCTAAGTCGATTATTGACTGTCAGACAGGCAGACAGACGGATTGTAATGGTTCATTTGCCTTTTTGTGGTTGCCACATTGACACACACATACATAATATATCTTATGATATAAGCTTCAAAACACCTTAAACCCACCACTTGTATGCAGAGAGCTCTTTTGCAGGTATCAAGTAACGAATATGTCTGCCAGTGAGCAAGTACAGCCTGTACTGCCTAAACTGCCTCTGTATTATCAAAATGGAAATGGAACTGTAACTGTAATTGTTTTCTAATGAAATTGTCTTGCACAGTTGATAATATTGACCCAGTTTTAGGTTTATAAGAGGAGTGAGTACACACTGTGTGGTGTACACTAAGTGTCTCGATTATAATTTCTATTTATGTAGCCAGTATTGTTGCTGCTGTTGTTGTTGTTGTTGTTGTTAGTTGGCCCATATAAAATTATTGAAGATGCCTCTATTGAATTACAATTTTTTTTGTAGGCCTTTACCCGCAATTATTTCACAGAGATAATCGTCTGTGGGTTTTCATATTCATTTAGCTTGTGGGCAGGCAGGGGTATAAGGTGTATACGTATACATACTTACGTAATGTGTTCTCACCCAAGTGAATGTGTATCAAAAAAGTGTATAATTGTCGATATTTTTATTCAATTACACTTTAGACTCTCGGCTGACTGTATGGTAGGTAAGCCTGGCTTTTGATATGGTTTTTTGGTTACACTAACATGCTTTGACTGACTTTAACGTCGTCTCTATGTCTTCTTTCATTTCTTTAATTTCCATTAAAATTATTTCAAATTGTTTAAACAAATAAAAAAAACTATTTTTTTTATTGTTTAATTTGTTACACTATTAAAGCAAATAAATCGTCTATTATTTGTTAAGCATTTGAACACAAAGCGCTGTTTGAACACAAAGCAACAACAGCCGACCACAATACAAAATGATTTATAAACTCAAACTCACATCAAAACTGATAATACCAAGCAATGATAAGAGGTGATAATGAAGTGTATAAAATTTTGTTTTCTTTTGTTGTTATTGTAATCTTGTGAATTAATAGATTACATGCCATTAAAGCGAAAGAAAGTTGGAACTGAAAGATTTCATTAATAAAATTGAAAAACCCTTTTACGATTTGTAAAACCATACCGTAATTTCGCTCGTATAATTCTATGGAATTTTTGTTTTTTTTTTTGATTTATGAATTTAACTGGAAAAATAACAATAAAAACTTAATTTGTTTCTCTTCATTTTAAATCCGATCTTCAGAGTTCCATTCACAATGTCAGCTAATTCAATATTTTATTTTATTTGTGTAAAAGAGAGTGGGCATTTGACGTCATAGATTAAAGCAACTGCAATAACACTTGAACACGATATTTAATCGTGGTAATTTGCAGAATCTTCGAAAAAATTTCTAAAATTCTTTAAGTAAAATGTTAAGGGTTTTATTCTAGGGGTATAGACCAGAGTATATTCAAAAAGCTGAGTAGAATCGAATCATACTCATAATTTCTGAAACTTATACGCATTCATACTTATTTTAATATCATGGAACCTCCTCTACTCATATTCAAAGTTTGAAGTACTCATCATATTCATACTTAACAACACGTATGATGTTGTTGATATCGACTCTCCATAACTCAACATATATGCAGGAATCACAAAATAAGTATGATTCGCTTACGAACACTAAAATACTCACTGGAAGGGTGTGTATTTGCTCTGCTTGCTGCTCTGCCTTTTTTGCTTATGTGTCTGTTTAATATTTTTGTAAATGCAAAAACAACTACGACTGTTAAATTTGATGAATGATTTGAGTCACTCGAATAACTTTATAAGTCTTATAACTATTTTTCTAAAGTTATGAATCTAAATGAGTAGGATTATGCATCAAACATATTTCGAATTGTATGAGTTTGATGTCAACGTTCATTGCAACCTGTACTTATAAATCAACGTTGTAGTGAGTATGAACGAATCAGAGTACATAGTTAAAATTCAATATTGTTGACTCATTATTTTCAAAATTTCATGAGTGCTTATGAGTAGCGAAAAAACGATTCATTGCTGATCTCTGATTTGGCCACAAAAATAAAATTTTGATCAATAGACTATCTAAGCTTCTATCCAATTATTTTAAAAAGTAGAACAACATTCTGATGAAGAGTTAGGTTATCTAAGACTCAAACCCAATTATTTCAAAAAGTAGCAAAATTTTCTAGTGAACAGTTAGGTTAGCTTTGTCCTTACGCACGTTGAGTTATTTCAAAATTATGGAAAATATACTGCAACAAGTATTTCTGTTTCGATTGTGTTAGAATTCACCGTAGTCTTGTAGATAGCGAGTTGTTTTATTAGACGTGAGGCCGTACTTCAAACCACATATGAGCCATCTCGAATAAAATTAACACGTTCACGCCGGCGCGTACCACCGGTGGCCCGCACTAGACTGCCTCATCGGGCGGCGTGTACCACCGGTGTCCCGCACTTAAGCATGCTATTAGAACACACGTAATACTACATATTTAGATCTTTAACAGTTCGACTGTCGAAAAAAAATACCTGAGAGTCACGCTGTTCTATTTCACCGTAAAAATTCAAAAGATTTAATGAGGATGGGACGAATTCCCGAAAAAATACACCAAACTTTAAACGATACCATTGTATTGTTACTAAACAGCTACCGTCCGATAGAGCGAACCATGAATTTAAGTGCCGGCGTGAACGTGTTAAAAAAAAATATTTTTTTTTCGACAAGTTCCTCCCAGCAGTCTTCTAGCAAAAACTCTTAGAATAAATAAAATTGACATGAAAAATTATTCTATAAATCTATTGTTCAGAGTCAACTTTAAACTGTAGGTCCCGCCACTCTTGGATACAACTAATACACACACATGGGTGGTGTGAGAAGCTAGGTCGTAATTCTGACTAAAGGGTGAAAGTCGCCGAAAGATATACCTTTTTTTTATATTTTGTTTGTCCATCTGAACTGGAGTTTGAACCATAGGCTCTTGTCTAATAAAACAACACATTGCCTACTAAATTACGGTGACTTCAATAACGCTAGAATACGATATTTAATCGTTGCAATTTACAGAAACTTCGAAAAAATTTCTAAAATTCTTTCAATAAAATGTAAAAGGGCTTTATTCTCTGGGGTATAGACTATGTTATTGTCTTCTTAAAGTTTTTAAAATGGAATAGTGGGTCAGTAAGCCCCCTTTTTTCACAAAACATTAATTATGGCTTTAGCAGAGGACTAACAAAGCGAGAGTTTTTAGGCATCCTGTAAAAGAGTGAAATACAGAACCCATTTATTATGTCTCCACCTACTGGTCCAGACATCCGCCAGTCCTTCGCTTCTCCGTTCACTATACACTTCTATCTCCGAGATCATAAAAGATAAATGCATGTAATTATCACAAATTGGTAGCCTTAGCAAAGTATAGAACAACTGCATGGAAATTCTTACTTGTATATTGTGAGCTTCTAAACCATACATAACACAATTGCTCATTACAACCCAACAGCCAGGATTACAACCTAACTTCTGACACCACTTATGTTGTGTAAGTGCGTGTGTTAATTTTATACATGAGTGGCGGGACCTACAGTTTAAAGTCGACTTCCGAACGACAGATTTTCTTGAGAAACTATTTCATGGCAATTTTGTATTTACTCTCAGAGATTTTATGCCAGTAATCCGCATGAGCGGAAGTCGCCTAAGAAATATTTTTTTCGAATTTCATGATGTTGGAGATGTCTGACCCGGAATTTGAACCGTGGCCTCATGTCTAATAAGCTAATACACTACCTGCTAGACTGCGGCGGCTTCTAAACCAATGTGAGTTCAATTTCAATTGCTTTGGCACACCCTTTAGTCACAAGATTTAGCTGCCTTGAATTATAAAGGGTAGGCCATCTATTGGTTTAAATTTGAACTATCGATTATTTTGAATCTAGGAATACCTTGTCATTCTATTCTATCAAAAAATTCGGTATGTTATCTTCACGGAACTGATGGACTGATTTACGATTCAGCCACGTTGGGATTTATTGGGCCAACGAGAAACTGCACCGTGATGTGGTGATGGCAAAAAATATCATCTTTTCGGATGAAGCTCATCTTCATCTTAGTGGGTATGTTAATAAGCAAAATTACCGCATTTGGGGCTCAGAAAACCCACACGTGGTCTTACAGAAACCAATGCAACCATTACGAGTGACTGTTTGGTGCGGCTTGTGCAGCGGAGGCATCATTGGCCCATATTTCTTTGAAAAGCAGAACGACGCAACCATAGCGGTCAATGGAAACACCTATCGCATCATGATAACCTAATGTTTTTTTAACCGCTTTTCATGGTATTGATGTGAACGATGTTTGCTTTCAATAGAATGGTCCAAATTGCCATACAACTCATGTCACAATCGATATATTGCGTCAAACGTTTGACGTAGAGCTTGCAATTGATGGTAGTAATGCTGGGAAAAGTGTATCAAACTAAATCAATATTGTGGCAAGAAATACACACAAAAACTTTTCAACACTTGTTACGCATTCTTAGGTCCAGTACCACAAGAATTGCTCTGGGTAGAGTCTTCTTTAGTAATTCTATAGCTTAAAGCAAGCAAAATCGCTAGCTAACATTTCCATAAAGATAAAAAGTCACCTTCCTTTTAGAAAAAAAGTTGTACAAATGAAGTTAAATTTTTTTGAGCCGTTGAACAAGAATTCTTAACTTTCAAAGTCCAAACTTTTAAAGTCTAAAGTCCAAAATGGTTAATGTATTTAAAGAAAAGGTTTTGATATTAAAAATAATATGTTAAGGAATATTAAAATTCCCGATTTTATTATTTTTTATTAGTATTAAACCACAATGAGCCATAATGAGCCATATTTTTGTTTAATCTTAAACATAATCTAATCGCCAATTTGTTTCCGGCAGTTAATTTAAGCCAATTTGCTATTGTTATTTTATAATTTGATGATATTTTTGAAATACATTTAATGGAAAATATGTTTCAGTTTCAATTTGTTAAATTAATTGAAAACTTTTATTCAATTTAATTTGGTTATACTCAACATATGTAATTTGTATTCTCTTTATGCTTATGGTGTAAAGCCTTGAAAAATCATTTCAGAAAGAAATAGAAGAAGTAATAATAAATGAATGAATGATAAGAAAGAATAACAAATTATTACTCATCTTTTTTTAAGTGGATTTTCTTTGAACCTTAAACAAATTTTTGGTAACACACTTGCAAAGAGGAAGTTAAGATAACCATATAAATACAAAGAATAGAAAAAAACTAAGCTTAAAATAGAACTCCAAAAATAAATAAATGGGCAGGGCTTTTAGAAGTTAAAAGCATGGGAACGAAGAAAAAAAATGTGAAAGTTTTTTTCTCTTAAGCGGCATTCTTTTTAAGAACCCCTCCAAGAAAATATTTAAATTCTTATGAGTTTAATGTACGTTTAACGAGTGTAGAATTATTAATTTGAAAAATGATGATTTGTTACCTTGTGGTCCCTTTAAACATTCCAATTCGATGGTATAATCCCAACAATCCAGACTGTTCAATTTCGAAAGTGATGGTAAACCATTTGACAAATGCTGGTAGCCATTGGCGGTCATAAGGGAAGGTGGTACGCGTTTACAATAGGCACCACCATTGGTACCGACTTCCCAAGGACGCCGTAAATCATTTGGCAGTGAGGCATCCACTTGATCACAACATGACTCCATGTCCTCTTCATTAATAATGCCAAAGACATCGGCCACTGTCGAATGGCCATTCGTATTGTGTTTGTAATCGGGGCAGGTGGTGGCAGTGTTATTGTGTTGGAGGTTAGCATTCTGTGTGTGATGATGGCCATTAATTGTGGTACTGGCACCTGTCGGCAATGATGGTGAACCACGTTCATTCACTTTCGCTGTAACTGCCACATTTGGCGTTGACGCTTGTTGCTGACAATTATTATTGTTGTTGTTGTTGTTGCTGGTGTTGCCATTATTTAAGTTTGTGTTGTTGTTGTTGTTGTTATTAAGACTTTGGCTAGTTTTATTAATGTTGCTGTTGCAGCTGTTATGTCCATTTATAATTCTGATATCGTTACTGCTATTTATGGCCACAGTACTCTTAGCCAGATATGCCAACGAACAAAATGGTTTCGATGGCTTTTTCGTTGATTGTGTATCACTCATGTTTAATTAATTTTTTTTCTTTCTTTCTTCTTTATACTTTTGATCTACACTGTAACTTTAGATTTTTCACAAGCAAACATATTCTTTTTTTTTTTGTCACAAAATTCTTTTCAATTGAAATTTCCTGAAAATTTTTTAAAAGAATTTATTTTAATTGTGCTCTCACTCAACATATAACAAAATTTTTTGGGGCGGTTTCTGGGGTTTAATTTAATTTTTAAAGAAAAAAATTCCTTTTTTAGTTTAAACTTATAATTCTCAATTAGTTTATAATTTTTTTTTATTATATTAAAAATTTGGTTTGTTATTTTCTTATTCAATTCTTTTTAAAGTTTAGGATTTTTTGTTTATTGTAATAATTCTCATTTAGTTAACGAAATTTATTTTCATTTCTTTAATAATTTTTCTTGGTTTTTTTTGATGAAATAATTTTCTTTTCAATTAAATTAATAATTTGATTTGTTATTTAAAAATATAAAAAATAATTTTTTTTTATTTGTTTTCTTATTCAATTTAGCTTTGTTTTTAAATTCTTTTTAGAGTTTAGGGTTTTTTGTTTATTGTAATAATTCTCATTTAGTTAACGAAAATTTTTTTCCTTTCTTTAATAATTTTTCTTGGTTTTTTTTTTGATGAAATAATTTTCTTTTTCAATTAAATTATTAATTTGACTTGTTATTTAAAAATATAAAAACCCTTTAATTGCTTTTAAATTCTTATTAAAGTTTAGGGTTTTTTGTTTATCGTAATAATTCTCAAACAAACAAAACTTATTTTTTTTATTCTTTTAATAATTTTTCTTGTTTTTTTATTAGATTATTTATTTATAATTTATTTAGGGATTTTCTTTTATTTTTTAAATAATTTTTTAATAAATTTTTAATTTTTTTTTAAATTTTTTTCAACATAAAAAAAAAATTTTTTTTTGAATTTTTAATTTTTATTTATTATTGTTAATTTGATTACTTTTCCTCACTTTTAATTCTTATACAGTACTTCAAACATTTTTCATTTTAACAATTTTTTAATATTTTTTTTAATTTTTTTCAACTTAAAAAAAATTTTTTTTTTGGAATTCTTAATTTTTTATTGTTTGATTTGATTTTCCTTCTCTTTTTTAATTCTTCTACAGTATTTCAAAAATTCAAACAGTTTTATTTAACAAAAAAAAAATATTTTTTTTCCGAATTTTTTTTTATGTTTCCAACCGCCAAGGGTTCTTTCACTTTTTGAACTTTTTCAAACCGTTTTTTCGTTTTTTCTTTTCCAAAATTTCTGTTTTCCATATTTTTATTATAATTCTTCTTTATGGCTCATTATGTTTGGATTTTTCATTGCTTTGTTTAGTTCAGATGATTTCCTTATTTTGTTCTCTTTACTAGGTGCACGTACGTACATATGTATATATTCTTGTACTTTTATTGTAACAATAATTAAGCAAATAACACCAATAACAAAAAACAAAAAAATACTTTCTAGTCCAGGCACGAATATATAGTTCGATAACTAGAACCTGTACCAGTGCCGCATGCCAGCCAGCTTTTTATCATCCAGCTTTTTCAAATTATAGTTTGATTGTGATGATGATGATGGTCTTGTATAATTTATACAATAGTTGTCTTACAACCTGGCCAATAAAACAGTACAAAATAGCCAAGCAACCAGCTACAGCAGCACAAGCTAAAACTGCATAAGTTAGTTAGGTATGTTGCTGGCAACTGAGAACCAGTATGTGGTTCGTTTACAATTATTTTTCTTATAAAAAAAAAAATATTGTTGTTGTTGCTGTTGTAGTCTTTAAGAATAAGTCAATGCACTGAATTTGCCTTGAAAATCAACAGAATCACGACCGTCGGTGGTAGTAGCTCTAGCTCTGACAATAGCGATAGAGATACTAGACAAATACACATCAGGCTGCAAGTCAACAATAATCGATAGCGTTCTTGTTATATGTGTATTGTTGTAAATTTTTTTTCTTTTGCCTTGGCTATTATCAAACAACAAACCAGTCTCAAGAATCTTTAACTTTAACTTGAAGTCATCAGTTCTTTTCAAAAAAAAATCGAAAAAATTCTTTTCAAATGTCGCACAGGCGCTTTGGAATGTTGAAAGACATTTCTGTTGTAGGCTGAGTCACACACAATACATCAGTAGTTTATGCTTAAAGCCCCTCTTTTCTTTTCCCTTCTTTCTTTTGTTACTTTTTCTATTTCATTTACAAACCCAAAACCAGAATTATTAAGTATTTTTGCTTCCTCGTTTTTTTTTGGTTTCTTCTATTCTTATATCACTTTTTATCTGTTTTAAAATCTTTTTTTTTCTTCTTCTTCTTTTCTTCTTCTCAAACAAATCTTTACACAGTCATTCATGCAGCAAAAGCAGCAGCATCAGCATCCAGCAATTGCGTTTGAGCAGTCAACGTTAACACAAGAAACACAAACCAAAAAACCCCAAATAGTTTCGAAACCCCCAATCACATCACAAAAAAAAGATCATTCATTCAACAAATACAAACAAACAAAACAAAAAAACGCAACAAAAACAAAAAGAATACCCAACACGAAACCGCAATTCCACAAAAACAGAATCTCTCAGTATTTTTATTTTTGTTGTTTTTTTCTTTTTTTATTGCTTTAACATAAGCCCCAAAACTAACATATCACAACACGTCTGTGTGTAGCGCGTTCGTTCAGTTACACATCCAAAAACCGACTAAATTCATTCAATTCATAAGTACCAGACCAGCCAGCCAACCAACTTCAGCAAAGCAACTCGATTAGATAGGCCCCCAAAGTCATCTATCTATACTCACACACTACCAACACACACAACGTACGTGTTTGTCTTTTGTTTTTGTTTCTTCTTTTTAAATTCAACCGACAATTATTGTTGTTGAGTTGTTGGTTGTTGAGCAGCTCTAACGAATGCCACGTTATTCAACGAGTGAGTAGTAGTACTGTTGGCGAAGATACTTGTAGAGAACCCCTCTATCCAAATGCAGCAGCAACTTAAAGAAACTACACACATACATGGCAAAAAAAAAACTAAGTAAAGAGTAATCAACCGTGTAGCTTAATGGAATCCACACAAAAATTAAAATGCAAAACGTGCCGAAAGAGAGTGAGAGAGAGAGAGAGAGCGTTAATGTAAACAATACATAATCAATATAAAATTTTGCAGGTAGATAGAACGAACAGCTGAAATTAGAATGTGAACGACAAAGCGGCAATATGAGGTAATAATTGAGAACATTTTTATATGAACTAAGGGAGGAGAAGCTTTTAAATATAAAAGTGTTCCTGATATTTGTTTTTTATCAATTGTTGTTCCTTATAACACACTTCCACTTCTTTTTAATACTTTCTTTGCTTTATTTCAGTTCCATTAATCAAATGATTACTACTAAGCAGGCGACTTGTCTGCCTTAGTAGATTCTCAAATCATTTGTCATCTGTCGTTGTATACAACATGATTGATAGAACGTGTATGTATGATTGAGCCCTACTCTATCTCCCATTTCCTCGTACTCTGTCTTTCTGTAATGTACTTCGTTCAAGTTATCCATTCCGTAGGGGTCAAGTGCTATAGAGCTTTCTGTATGAACAATTTTGAAGGCGTCCGAAGCATTTAAATTTTTTAAATTTGAAAAACTTGTTGAATATTTATTTGCCTACTCCGACGTTTGAACTGGGATTGCATGCATTTGTAGATCTTGGAGTATTGGGTATTTTCAAGCATTTATTGCTCGACCACGGCTTCATGAGCATTAAGAACTACACTCAAGTGTCATGCTTGCAATGCTTACCGCCATCCTCCAGATGATATTGCCGATTAAACATCATTTCTTCTTCACTTAATGTGCTTTAGTATGGGTTTCTCCAGGGTTCTAGAAAACTCTGCTTCTGTTAGTGACTCAATGAGCCATATGTTGATGAAAATCTATAGTTCTTGAGCTATTATATTCGTCACTAGCCATGGTTCAATTTCGTATAACTGGATAAAATTTTACACTGGCGTTGACTAATATAATCTTAATCTGTAATCCTATGATAACAATTCTCCAGATGCGCACTCGCTTTGTAGAGCCTATAGTTTGGCTTTATTTATGCGCCACCTTTTCAGTCACTATTCAGCCTAAAAAGCGCCTTTGCTTACAATATTTATTCTCATGGCTTCAATTGTCCTGATAGATATTTATCTGAAGTATTTACAGTGAACGTCAAAAGAAACTGTACACCATGGATAAAATTCTAACAATCACCAAACTCAACTTTTACCACTTAAGGAGAGAGAGTACCAGAAAATATTTGACAATATTTCAACTTTTTTTTTTCAATTTTAAAAACTGGCAATGAAACAATTTTAAAATAAAATGTATATATTTTTTTAATATACAGTTACTTTTGACGCTCACTGAATTTTGTTTTGCGAATAGATTTCGTTCACGCTATCATCCAGCATGATAATGTGCAAGTCAGCCTTGTTTTATCCTAGCATTGGTTTGACGACCAGCTACATTAGTTTAGTAGACAGTGTGTTGGCTTATTAGACATGAGGCAGCGGTTCAAACCCCCAGATGGAACATCTCGAAAAAACGACAAAATTTCAGAGTAAATAAAATTGCCATGTAAAGTTTCTCAAAAAATCTGTCGTTCGGAGTCGACTTTAAACTCAAAACACCACCATTTATGGAAAAAATTAACACACACAACATGAGTGGTGTGACAAAAAAAAAAACACCAGTATCTAGATTTTTCATTTTCGCAATATGGATTCAAAAAAGTTGAAAGTTATGTATTAAAAACAACAAATTGCTACGTTGTTCTCTATACACCTTCCAACAATCGTTATCTTCAGACCCTAAGATACAGAATCAAAGAAATTGTCAGTGCTATGGCGGCCCTAATTCCTCTGAAATCTATTTCATTAAAAATTTCGAAACTTGAATCTTATTGCCAATCAAATGAGATGAATAGTGAAAGATGCATTCATTATTAGAATTGTATATGCAAAGCAGTTGTCTGTCTTATCATATGATGATTAGTTTGGAACGAATCAGAATTGTATTCGACACAAGCTAACAAAGCTCACAAACTATTGATAACAGCACTCAACAGCATTCATTATACTTTAATAGTCTCTAAATACAGCTTAAAAGCTAAACATTATCTTCAACACAACTGCAGCTTTATGCATTAAATCGGTATCCCCCAAATGACAAAATCTCTGATAAAGGCTGAACTGAATGAAACCAAGTCTTTTAATATGATTTTAACCTCTTGAAGCCTAGAAGCCCAGCTAGTATGATAAGAAGAACACCATTTGATCGTTACTTTTGTGCTCCCCTTTAAACACATTTTCGATACTCTTTTAAACTCTCTCCTGTAGAGCTGCTCAAAAGTGTGTGTGTCTTATCAGTTTGATTCTTGTTTTTGTTTTTGTTCTCTGTCTCTTAAACACCTTTAAGTCAGTCTGTTGTATTAGATGGCCTATTCGTTGTGTCTTAAAGCTGTTCTCTTAGGTTCCACTTGGGTCTTACTCGCTAGTGTTGCGGGAGTTTTTTTTTTAAGCGAGCAGAGCAATTCAGTGAGCAATTTACTTTTAACAACAACAGTAATAAACAACTCCAATAACAACAACAACAAGAAAAAACGTCAGCATCATCAGCGTTATTATTGCATTGAGATTTTTCTCACACTTCTTTTTTGTTTTATTGTGTTTGTTTTTATTGTTATTATGCTGTTATTTGTTGTTATTATTGTTGTTGTTATATTTGTCTTAATAGTTGCGTTATTAAAGAATGTTTTGTTTTGAAAAATGTTTTTTTTAACCAACAAGCAGCTGAGTTTGTTGTTTTACGATCATTAAAATTATGATTATCGTTGTTGTTGTTGTTGCTGCTGTTATAATTCTTTTATTGCTGCTGTTGTTGTTTTGCTAATGTTTCTATTAAGAGCAAAGTGGAGTTTGTTTTTTTTTTCCTTTTCTTTTTATAAATATTTGTTTTTGCTGTTGTAATATTAGAAAGAAGAATAATTTTTATTTGTACACCCTACACCATCACTGGCAATGATGGTTCGTATTTTGGTTTGTGTTGAGAGTTGTAACAACATAAGTACACAGTTCTACACGCGTACATTACATAATAATCGTTTTCTTAGTAAATGCATACAATAATGGAGGGAAAAAATTGTTAAATATCAGGCATAAAGAAGAGTAATTTGCCATGAAAAAGCATAGGTTGCGCCAATGAATTTGACAGCAATGAATGGCAAGTTAAATTTGGTACTCAGTGTCAGTCACTGGTGACTACCATAGCCCAATTGGAGTATTCCAGTGTCAGTCACTGGTGACTGACAAGGCGGTCAATGTGTTAATGCACAGTATTAAAAAGATGAATAGAATCGAATCATACTCATAATTTCTGATACTTATACGCATTCATACTTATTTTAATATCATGGAACCTCTATTCATATTCAAAGTTTGAAGTACTCATCATATTCATACTTAACAACATGTATGATGATGTTGATTTCGACTCTCCTTTACTCAACATACATATATGCACGGATTACAAAATAAGTATGAATCGAGTACGAACACTAAAATACTTACTAGAAGGTGGTGTGTTTACGATGCTTGCTGCTCTGTCTTTTTTGCTTATGTGTATGTGTCTTATTTCTTTAGTTGTAAATGCAACAACAACTAAGACTGTAAATTTTGATGAATTATTCGTATCATTCACTCAAATCATTTATGAGTATTATAAGTATTTTTCTAAAGTTATGAACCTAAATGTGTAGGCTTATGAATCAAACATCTTTCGAATGGTATGAGTTCGATTTCAATGTTGTACGCATACTCATTGCAACCTTGACTTATAAATCAACGGTGTAGTGAGTATGAATGAATCAAAGTACAGAGTTAAATTTCAATATTATTGACTCACTCACTTATATTAAAAATTTCATGAGTACTTATAAGTATCGAAAGAACGATTCATTGCTGATCTCTGATGCACACAATATAGATGGTCTTAGAAACTCAGCCATAATAGGCAATAATGCAATAATGTTTGAGTGTGTAACGTCAAAAACAATATTTTGTCCGGAAGAAAGTTTCAAATATTGAGTCCATCAGTTTTAGAACAATTCATTTGTATGAAGGTGTAGCAGTTTTGCAAATCCATTGATGGCTTTAAAATTAAGCTGTATTATGCTAAAAAAAAACTATATGAAGGCTTTGCAATTGGTTGATTCAGAATTGTTTCAGAAAACCTTTTAAGTGGTTATTAGCCAAGAAGAAAATCGCTGTTGTTTAATGTTTTTATTCTATTAAGGCTAAAATTTAAGCCCGACTACTAAAGCTGTGCAAAGGAGTTCCAATTTTAATTTCGTCGATTCCATTGCGTTAATTCTGTTTTATTCTATTGTTCAAGTTCTTTAAAACCAAATAAAAATCGATAAAGCTGACACGCGGTAATGGTAAACAATATGCGAATAAGATGAGGTAAAAGTTTCGATTTCAGTGGGTGAATTACTATCATGACATTAATGATGTTTCATGATCACGGGTAAAATTAATTTTTTAAGCCGAAAATGTTTAGATTTTCGAAGCATTCAAATCTCAGACGGTTGTCACTGTACATAGAAGTTCCTAGAAGTGCTAGCACCGACTATGTTCTACTAGAAATGGACTACAACATTGGCATCTTCTTGGAGTCATTAAAAGGTTAAAATATAATAATAATCAGAATAAACCACCAAACTCTTCTAATTCATTACATCAATTGATTGTTCCATTGGTGTTTTTATGATTTATTTTTGTTTTCATCTGTTTCATCTTTTTCTTTTATTCCAGCAATTTGTGACTTCCAACGTCACAAGCTGGTACCGTCTACCACTCCCAAGCGACCAGCATTATAAACAGCATCGAAATTATGTTTGTTTCATCAAGTCGACATGTGGTCACATATAGCGATAGTGAATCCACATAGGACTGTTGAAGCTTGATTGACAAATGTGTATGCATGTGTCACATTACACAATAAAATTTATGAATAATGGATTACGATTTAGCCAATTTGGTGAAGTAGAAATAGAATAATCTCCGGCATAGTTTGAAGACGCCGTGGTCTAGAATGTAGTATGTTGGCTGATTAGACGTGAGGCCTCGTTTCAAACTCCAGGTCAGACGTCAAAACGAAAATATGAAACAAATATTTCTTCGGCGACTTCCTATCAGCCAATTTCTGGCAAAAACTCTGACAATAAATAAAAATTGCCATGAAAAGTTGCTCAAAAATCTATCATTCGGAGTCGACTTTTTAACTGTAGTTTCCGCCACTCGTGCATAAAATTAACACACACAATACAAGTGGTGTAGAGAAGCTAGTCCGTAATCCTGACTGAAGGGTTGTAATGACCAACTATGTATGTATGTATGTATGTATGTAAGTATAAGTAAGAGCTATTTTGCAATATTATTACCCCGTATCGAATATAATATGAGAGCAAAAAAAAAAAAAAAAGAACAAGTACATCTCGTTTAATCAATAAAACTTTGAAAAGTCCTATAAAATATTAACAAAAAATTTCATAAAATCCATTAGCATTTAGGGTATCATATCTGCCTGCTTATACTAACTTTCTTATTTGTTTATCATACGTTTGTATATCGTATTATTTACATTACGCTATTGTTCTACGTGTTGGGTAGTGTAGAGTAGAGTAAAGTCATATTGAAATCATAGTCAATGTAAATATTTATTATTTTAATGAATGGTTTCGTATTTTTTTATTTGTTTTTTATTTTTAGTTTTCCTTTGCAATTTTTCTTTTTCTTCTTTTTTACGTTCTTCTTTAAATAAACATTCTATGAGATTGCGTTGCAATTTAAGATAAAAGAAGATGTTTATCTTTGAGTGAGTACCTTGAAACGATAGTCTATAATTACAAATGCTGCAATGCCTAGCTTAGGAATACTGATTCATTCATTTGCTTAAAAAATATTTCTGTTTTAAGAATATAAATTCAAAAAGGTTTACTAAACAATTCTTTGAGGAGCATGTTACTCTAATAATTGTAGGTTTTAAGTAATTAGGAAATAACTTTTGAGTTAAGATTTCAGAGACGTAGAAGTAAAGTAATTAAAAAAGAATTGTATTCGTTTGGAAAGACAGTACAGATGGCAGGTATTAAGAAATAGACTGACTTTTCGCCGATTTAATGGTGCAGCATTAATCGATTTGACAGAAAAGTTTTGAATTTTTTTCAAAGTACACTGAGCCGGTACCATTATTTCTTTACATCACTGTAAGAAAACGAAAAAAGTACTCAACGAATTTACCACTCAATATGTCATGAGACATGGCAATATGAAATTCGACATGCATTTAGTCAAACATATGATGACATGTCTCGTCGTTTAGCCGCATTAGCCAAAGCCCCACCTTCAAGAAAGCGCTGGCAAGACAAGTTTGACTAATGGCATGGCCGTTCATGGCTTAAAGTAGACATTAAAAGTTTAAAACTTTCCCAGAATATAAACAAAAAAAAAAACAAGAGCTTCTATTCAAAGTAAGCTACGTACGTAAAAGTATTTCCTTGAACAACTACTTCATACGCTGTCAATCAATTCGTATATGATTTTTAAGGTTTCTTTACTAAGCGTACGCTCTTTGTAAAGTATCCCGGCGGTTACTCATTCACTTTTTCCAATTTAAAAGGCCATTTACGAAACGACTTCCTAATTAAATTAAGCAGCCAATAAAATGCCAATACGATGAAATTTTTAAAACTCGAACTCATACTTCATAATGAACTGAACTGAACTGAACTACACTCCTGCCACCTAAGAACCTCATAGCGTATGAACCAATGAAATGGACAAAAAGAAAAAGAAATGAATACCAATGCATAACTTTCAATTACAAAGAATTCTAAAGAAAAAGAAAAGTTACACGTAAAAATAAAAACGAAAAAGTTTTAATTGCAAACGACAAATCCGACTTGTTTTACATCCTACAACACAAACTATCAGGCACATAGATAGTCCCTTTAGCCTGAAGTCAAGCAAACTATAAACAGTAGAACAACAACAACAAATTACGTTCATAAGCTAAAAGTTAAAAGAGAAAAAATCGGCAAGAATCTGGTCAAAATGGCTAGACGAGCATCATAGAAACTTAACGCCAAATGTAGGAGTCCCTAGATAGGTTAGCTGTGAAGATTAAATAGAGATTAAGAAGTCTCCCATCGCCATATTGGACAACCCATTGTCTGGGTTATGATTGCGAGCAGGGAAAATTGGGCCTCAGTGGCGAAATACGTGGAACGCATCCTAAGACTGAAGAAGATGGATCTTGAGGCTGCAAAACATGTAGGCATGCCGGCATAGATGATACTGACACACATGTCAAACGAAATTCGACACTTAGATTTCTCCTCAACTTTCGACACGCAATCCGGACGCGGATATGAGTACGCAGGGGCCAAAAGGTCAAAAAGATTCCACTCCGAAGTAATACCACCGTAGGTTCGGAGTGGACACAACGAGTCCACGAGACGAGGGGGGATTTAGTCGGTGAGACCCACACACTCGGAGGATGTAGCGACTTCCTCTATGGTGCTGCTAGGTACATTTACCCCTCCTCGGCGGCAAAAAAAAAAAAATTGGACAGCAATCAAAATTTTATTGTGTTATTCGTTATATAGTCAGACATCTCCAATGAATACGAAATTTTAATTTTTCTTCGGCGTTTCACCGTAGTATAGTAGGTAGCTTATTAAACATGAGACCTCCGTTCAAAACCCAGGGTAGACATCTCCAATCGAAATACGGTAAAAATATTTCTTCGGTGACTTTCTCACACAGATTTCTGACAAAAACTGTGAGTGAAAATAAAATTTGCTTTCTTGCGATCTTAATTAAACTGTACGTCCCACCACTCATGTATAAAATTAGCACACACAACATAAGTGGTGTAAGAAGCTAGGTCGTAATCCAGACCGAAGGGTTGTAGTGACCGATTATGTATGTATACAGGTTATGATATCGTCGATATCTTGGTTATATAAAAAGCATTAGCCGTGATGCTGATATTTTAAAATAACTTTTAAAAACATTTCAAATTTGAGGTTGTAGATTGCGAATAAAATAAAAATAAAGTTGTGTTTAGTCTTAAATAAAATTCTTTATTATTTGCACAATTCTGCGTACCACTGTTCACAACTTTATGTAAACAACAACAATTGCTTAGTTTGTTATTCCTCTGTTTACACCCTTTGCATAAACATTAGCAATTACAAGACAATTGTTCGATAGATCTTTGTAACAGAGATTCACGATTACTCTCTTCAAACACACCGCGTCTTCACACAAGACTGACTGACTGCTTTGCCTTGCCTTTTATAGGTCAGAGTAAACAGTCTGATGAATGTTCTTGAAGGCGCGTAGGGTATTCAAATGACAAAACTAGACACTCAAAAGGTAGAAAGAGTATTACCTTTAACAAGCAATACAAAGGAAAATTGCTTATAAAACTACAAATAACAACGAAAATATTTTTGCGTATAGAATTGTAAATTATGTGACTGCAAAATAGTGACTGCAATACATGGTAAAAAAACGTAAAAAAATTCCTTTTTATTAATAAAGTAAGGTGTGCAACAACATTAGCAACAGCAACAACAACAATGACAACAACAATCTTAGCTAGTAACAACATTACAACAAAAAATATGCAAGCATGTATGGAATGTTTGTAAAGTTACCAGAGAGAGGTAAAACCAAGTCCCAGACATTCATGTGTGAGTAACTTTTTTCCCTCCCTTAGACTTGCATTGATGGCAACAACGACAACAACCACAATAAGCATGGTAGCCATGGTACTCCGCTGTATTGTAGTTTGCTTAGCACATTTTTCGACACTCATACTCATGGGTAAACACTTGAAACCTTTTTTTTGTTGCATTTCGTTACGGTGAAAAGAATGTGTTTGAATTTGCGTTGGCGTACAGCAGAGAGCAGAAAAAGAGCAGTTTTTTAGTTTAAGTTTCTATTGATGATTGTAAAAACTTGATGACTAATTCAGAATAAATTCTGGAAATGCCAGTCTCTTACAATTTTCAAGGTATTTTCAGTCGAGTAAGTTTACCTAAAGCAACAAATTTAACCCATATGCTCTTATCGCCCCATTTTTAAAACGATAACATATTGATCAGCTGTGTGGTATACCATATAGATCCCAATAAATACAAAAAATCCATGTTTTTACGAGAAAAAAAGTTGGGCACATACCGGGTTAAAAAAACTGGTGAGGTTAAGGACTCCTGTGAGTCAACGTACCGCTTGGTATCTTCAAATGCCAGCCTCTTGCAGTCTTCAAAGTATTTTCAGCCGAGAAAGTGCAAATAAAGTGCCAATCATTGGAAGAGTGGTCAACAAATTTAAAGAAATTTAAAGTGAGATTATGGAATCTTGTGAGTCAACGTTGCTGCTGTAAGGAAGAGTGTCGTTCTTAGCAACTGCGAATTCCGCGAAGCACTATGCCGCTTATTTTGACAAGACTCTACCTTCATGCGCATAAAATTCAGCTTGCACGGGACTTCCAGCAGACCATATAAAGCTCCAGCAATTCGTCCGATGTTTATGAATGTGAGATGAAGGGCAAATGACGTCACTGTCATGTGTTCGAAAAAAGTAATCTTCTCGGATGAAAAGCATTTCCAACTGAAAGGCTCTCAATGAAGACACAAAATTAGCGGAAACTGAGGCTCAGAAAATACTCATGGAATCCATGAGAAACATGTGCATCCAAAGCGAGCCATTGTCTACCACTGATTTGTATCAGATGGTGCCAGTGGTGCCTAACATTTTTGAAGATGATGCCAAAGTTACAGTGATTGAGAATAGCATTGGTTGCAGAAGCATTATAACGAAGTTCTTGTGGCGTAAACTAGACGCCATGCATCTGAACATCATGTGCTTTAAGCAAGATGGCTCTACCTGGACCTATCGCGCTTGCAACAATCAATTTATTATAACAACGATTTCGAGAACAAATTGTCTTAAGAAATTCTAAAGACAACTGGCCACCAAGATCATACATACATGCATACTTACATAATTAGTCGTTACAACCCCCCTTCAGCCAGTATTACCATTTCTTCTTCGCTCACAAGTTATATTGCGTGTTCTAATTTTATATATGAGTGGCGGGACTTACAGTTTAAAGTCGACACCGAACACCGAGCAACTTTTCATGGCAATTTTACTTTATTCTCGAGAGTTTTTGCCAGAAATCTGCTGCGAGGCAGTTGCAGAAGAAATATTTTCTTCATATTTCCAGATCTCTAATCTGAGATTTGAGCAGTGGACTCGCGTATAAGCCAACACGCTACCTACTACACTATGACGATTTCAAACAGCTTGAACACTGTGTTTCTTATGCTGAATAACGACTACGGCATGGAAGATCTCAAACAGTTATATGTTGTTACGGATGGAGAAATCATCGTAAATTTGCACAGTTTCGTACTTTCGTGCCATAGAGAATAACAAGGCGTATAAGCAACTTGTACAACATTTTGTTGTAAGTGATTTGTTGGAGATGTTTGACCTGGAGTTTGAAGCGCGGCATCATTTCTAATAAGCCAATACACTACCTTCTAGACTACATACATACATAATTGGCCATTACAACCCTTCAGTCAGAATTACGGCCTAGCTTCTCACCCTACTTCTACTGGACTACGTTTTTGAAATAATAGACAGAATTATTTCCTCCTGTCTAAGACTCCGAATAGTCAACTCTCAGAATCTTTACTTGAGATCTGCTGAGAGGAAGTCGCCGAAGAAATATTTTTTTTTTTATATTTCGTTTTGTTGGAGATGTCTGACATGGGGTTTGAAGCGAACATACTACCTACTAGACTAGGGCGACTTCACCAAGATCATGCTTTATAAAGTCGTGTGATTTTTTCCTTCGGAGTTCTTGGGTTTACATCACTAAACCAGAAGCGATGGTCGAGCTCAAATACGAGATCCAATGTATCATTGGTGAGGAAAGTGTATAAAAGGACAAATTGCATTTTTACTGAGACACAGTTTAAGTACATACAGTGAGCGCCATAAGTGAGTCAACATCCACTATAATTTTAAATTTTCTATTATGTTCTTAAGTATAAAAAAAAGGTCCTTTGTCATGAATTGTTGTTTTTGTTTTAACATTTTATAAGTAATAAATATGTAAACGTTTTTATTTTTGGAAATTTATTCGACTATTCTCATTTACTTTTCTCGCTATCCTAAGAAAATTAATTATTTCAGTGGTGTTTACTCACTTTTGGCGCTCACTGTATATAACTGCTCTTTACAACCCCTTAGTTAGGATTAAGGCCACACCACTGATGTTGAGTGTGTTAGTTTTACATGAGTGGCGGGACCTACAGTTCAAAGCCGATTCCGAACGACAGAATTTTGAGAGGGTTTTGCCAGAAATCTGCTGAGAGGAACTCGCCGAAGAAATATTTTTTTTTTTCATATTTCGTTTTGATGTCTGGCCTGGGGCACGAACCCGGGCTTTACGTCTAATAAGCCAACAGACGTATTAAAGAAGATTTGTAAATACACAATAAATGCTTAAACTTCAATGCAAAGAGATAAGGAAGAGATTTATTTAACATTTAATGTCATTCGTGTGAAATTTTTATGAATTTTTTTATCTTTATTCACGGGCCACTATAAAAAAAATTTTTATATACACAAAGTCTGTCACCGAATTTTTCTATTTATTTTTATGTTTAAGAAAATTGAAAATATTTAATTAGTTTTCCTTTTTGGTTAAAAAAAATTTTTTTAATTGCAAATCCTACAAATACGTGAAAAAAAGGAATTTTACTTGAAAACCTTTTACGATCGTTTCAATTTTTAGTTGAGACCGCAACCAGCCAGCAGCAGCCCCAGTCATGGTAAAAAAATCATCTTTTTTAATAGTTTCATAAGAAAAAAAAACTATGAAGTTTTTTCTATTTTTCCTCCTTTTTCTGTACAAAAAAAACACGAGCCGAAGAAGAAACTTCAACGACAGACAAACAATGCTTAAAACTTGAAAAAAAGTTCAAAAAAGTGAAAAAAGGAGAGAGAGAAAGAGTGAAAAAAAAAATTATTCGCAAAAATTTTTACTTTTTAATGATGGCATTACGTGATAAGTCAAACGAAAGTAACGTCAGTTATTTCGACAATTTGGACAGTCGCATGCGTTGTTTTTAAGTGATTTTTGTTGTTACTGTTATTGCCATTACCATTGCCGTATTGCCGTAAAAGTGTATTTTACCTGTGATCCGCTAATAATAATTTTTTATATTCATTTTAATTTTTCTTTCTTAAATTGCAAGACAATCTAAAAATCTGCCAGTGAATTACAGCACCAGCACCAGCTCGAAAAAATAAACGCCTTCTACACCTTTTTTTTTATTATTTTCTTCTCGCTAAATTAAACTAGAAAAAATGAAATTTTATAAAACAAAAATCAAAGAAAAAAATAAGTTATTAAGCAACAACAATATTGTATTATTTCTATGCATTTTTAATACGGATGCAATTGCCTTTAAACGATTTTTCATTTAATAGTATTAAGACAACAAGTCACTTAAGCAACGGGAAGTAACCTAAGCAGCAGAGCCGCTTCTTTTGATTACAATGCAAGACCTTCTTTACAACTGTCCCGCAGTATGAGAACATGAACTTAGACATGTTGGTGCACGTCTCTAGCATGTCCTAGACGACAACAAAATATTTCACTGAAATTGTAAGAATATTAGTTGACTCTCCAAGTGAATTGCAATTTTCTGTTAAGGGGTTTCGAAAACGGCAATATCGCCAGTACAGGAGTATGGACTATTATTATTAATATTCTCTTAAAGAGGTGCCACAGTCCAATCAAACGATCTATTGTGTTTCTCAAACTTTTTGTCCTGACAAACTTAAGGATGCTGCATGATGACAGCAAGGGCAATTCCCTGTCCGGAATATGATTTGCCCACAAGTGTTTCCTTCTAGGATGCATTAAAGCCTCACAGGTTAGAAGAATATGTTCTGATGATTCATTATCATCATCACAGAATCTACATGTTGGGTACGAGTAAGTCTACTCCGACTACATTGCTTTGTCAAAAGTCCGATCACAGAGTATTTGGATATTGAGCTTAGAAGAGTTATTGCTGTTATGAAGTTATAAAAATGAGATATGTTATGACAGTTCTTCAGATGGTTTAATAAACGGCATACTCTTTACCAATGTGTAAAGAATCCAAATCAATGTAAATCGCTTGCGAGTTCTCTTAACTTTGGCGATGATGGTTAGCTTTGGGACTGAGTTATTGTCGAATTAAACTGTCAGAAACCATATATGGAGCACAGAAATCCATTGCCATCCAAAATCTTCCATAAACATGGTCAATGCACGATCTTGAGGGCGGAGAAAGAAACAACTTGCTTTTGTCTTAGTTCACCGTGTATGGAAGCAACATGTCTTGAATAACATACTCAACAATGTTATCCCTCCACTAATTTGGTAAAGCCAACCTTCGTTAATTTGCTCTTTGATCTCTATTGGTAGTGTTGGCCAACAATATGTGGAAACAGGATTAGTCTTCGATTAGTTTATTAATCAGTTGCTATATATCGAGTGGACCTATTTATATGGCTCCTACAGATTTATAAAGTTGGATTAACTAACTGAAGTCGTCGAAGTCCACTAGGTAGTGCGTTGACTTATCAGACGGTTCGAACCCCAGGTCAGACGTCAAAAAGAAATATGAAAAAATATTACTCCTGCGTCTTTCTCTCAGCAGATTTCTGGCAAAAACTGTGAGAGTAAATGAAATTCTCACGAAAAGTTTCTCAAAAAACTGTCGTTCAGAGTCGAGTTTAAACTGCATGCCCTGCCACTCATTTATAACACACACATAAGTGGTGTATGAAGCTAGGTCGTAATCCTGACTAAAGGGCGGAAATGACCAATAATATATGTCAACTAACGGTACGTTTGAAAGTATATCGAAATATAAGATTGTTCGCATTTGCAACTTTACTTCCTTAGATGTGAAGTGAATCTGACTCGCGACATCTTGAGCCGCTAGTCGCCTTGACCTTGTTACAACTTGTTTCATTGCAACTTGAGTATCACCTGCTTTAATATCTGTTCTTTGTCATAAACAGAACAAACCTGCAATTAAGGGTGATAAACGTTTATTAGAGTAATTAGTTGGCATTATGGTTCCTTGAGCAATTCCTTTTAAGCGTTAAAAGCTCATCTCTTCTCTCCATATATCATTCGAAACTTGTTTGCTGTACATATTTGTTAGAAACTCTTTGTAAATTTGTTTACACGTCTTGTCAAAGTAGCCAGAAAACGTTTTACCCAATAATCATATCAGTTGGAATAGCCCAGTCTATAAGGCTGCCAGACCACTGCAGCGGCTTTCAGGCGGAGGTGGTGGCAATATAGGCTGCGGCAAGAATTATTGGGAACGGAACGTCACCATACACTCTGATAGCCAGCGGCTATCAGGGCTCTAAGTTCTAACGTGATGAACTCCAAGACGGTGTACGGCTGTCGCAGATATCTCGACGAGATAGCGTAACGACATGATATCCATATCGTATGGGTACAGGGGCACAGTGGTATTCCGGGCCAACTGCAGAGCTGATGAACTTGCCAGGCAGGGCACGAACAGCGAACTCTCCGATGAGTTTTCAAATCTGGGCATCCTTATGTGGGCTTGCAGCCGCATAATTGATAATGCGATCGTCGATTCTGTCAACGACAGGTGGGCGGCCTCGGACATGGGTAGAACGGCTCATAAAATCTGGCCAAGGCTGGATGAGGGGCGCATAATGAGTCTACTTAAACTCCAAAGAGGCACGCTCAGTGTGGTTATCGGTGTCATTACGAGGCATTGAATTATGGGTACGCATGCGTGGCGCATTTGCCTTGGGCACCTTGCTAATGATTTCTGCAGAAGTTGCAGAGAAGAGGAAGAGAAGGAGACAGTCCCTCACTTGCTATACACATCTCCGACTTTTTACCAAAGGAGAACGAAGTACTTGGGTGCGTACTGCATGGATGACCTGGAGGAATCGTCAGGGATTGACATTGGCAGCTTAAATCGTTTCATCAGGAGCTGCGAGTGGTTTCGGGACAAGGCGATAGCGGATAACTGTGGTAATACAATGGGCCAAATGCGGCCTAAGTGTGCACCTCTACCTACTTATCTACTATCATACCGCTGAAATATACGACACTAGATTATCTAAGTTATCTAGAGCTACAGACATCAATTATCGGATGGATTGGATTCTATTAAAATGGATCTTGAATATGACTCACAATACATGTCCTTTGGAAACCTTTCCTCCTTAATTGCAATAATAAAATACGACAAATAATAAAATCATATAAACCGAGTGCAAACAACAACAACAACTTGAAACAAATACAGACAAACAATATTGTAATAATAAAAAAAATCCCAATGTTGGCACGAATTTGCATAAATTCAAAATTAAAAAATCTGTCAAAACAACAAGTTATTGGTATGAATACCTTGAAAGTTTTTTATTGCTAAACACAGTATCCATTAGTGAACAACAACAACAGTAACAACAACGACAACAATAAACCGGCAAAAATTAACAACAAAAACAATCAGTATGACAGACAGGCAGCGCTATAAGACAGACATTCAGTCATTTAGCCAACCTAAAACACACAGCACACACACCAAGTATAAGAGGCAAAAGAATGGCAGACAAGTCCAATGAGAAGAAACACTCACTCACTTGCTAGCTCGCTCAGTCACTTAGTCAGTTATATCGTAAGTAAGTATTTGCCTTGTTCCATGTTCCCTAGTACAAGTTGAAAAATATATTCCAGCACTTTAACGCCTTCACAGTTGAGAGCAGAAATTTAATATTAAAAATAATAACAATAACAACAACAACGACAAAAACAGTTTCTAATACAAAATAAAACAGTAGACACACTACTTACTAACAACCATTTCGTACTACTCTGTAGTCAGCCACTCAGTCCTTCTCGATTTCTAAGACAAATGGATTGTAAGACCATCCGAGGGATGGATGTGTGTGTGTCTAATGTAAATACAATAATAATTTGCCTTTCTAAAATATAAGCAACAAAAACAACAACAACAAACAAAAGCTAAAACTGAAACTAAAACAACAGAATTTCATTCATACTCGTCGTTCGCGTTTGTTTAATATGCAGTGTTGGGGCGTTTGTCGTTTGTACGAAGCGGCCACCTTCAAATAATTAAAATGTGCTCCCATATACGTACACAACGAAAGGGACCAACTTGAAACCCATCAAACAAGCAAACACATGCTCACTTAACAACTGATACATGTTGGTTAACAGGTACAACATTTTTCTTCTCGTTTTTTTGTTTTCGTTTTCATTTAATATTCAATAGTGTTGAAAAATTCAGTACTTTAGTACTTTTTTCAGTACTTTTTTCAGTACTTTAGTACTTTTTTCAGTACTTTAGTACTTTTTTCAGTACTATTCCATTTCGAAAATACCGCAGTACCCCCGCTACGCTTTTAGTACTTTAGTACATGGTTTGCACTTTTCCAACGTATAATGGGTTTGCAACGTGTTGAACGTAATATTAACGGCAGAATTAATCTTTAGTCCCGATTAGCCCAACGTCCAAGAAACGTACGTTCGTTTTTAGAATACGAAAAGCAATGTGAATGCCTGGCGAACCGTAATGTCATTTCGGTAAGTATTTAATTTACTCTTCGTATGCGACGTTCCGTTGACGTCTGGCTAAACGAGGCTTTTACTTTCGGAATCAACTGCTTTTGTAGAAGTCGTTATTTTTTCCATTTCGTACGTTTTTTAAATATAAATAAATATATTTTTATAAAAGTACCTCTATTCTGGGGATCAACCCTGTGGCCCCAATGGAAATCGATTATCTTCCTGTGGAATGCTGTTATGACAGGGGTTTCAACTTCTTGATCCCGAGCAGAAGCGATTGGACCCCTGACACAACCGTCCCCCTCCGGAACTCCTGGATGTATATACCGACGGCTCCAAACTCGATGGCGGGGTGGGTAGCGGAACATTTCACTCCGGCTGCCGGACTATTGCAGCGTGTTCCAGGCGAAAGTAATGGCCATCTACTGGGCCGCACAATGGATCCTCGCATACGGTGTTTCTTTCATTCGCATCTCGATCTTTTCGGATAGCCAGGCTGCCATAAAGTTTCTGTCAAACTTTGCGAATAATTCCAGGATCGTCAGGGAATGTCGCCGTTGCCTCAACCTTCTTGCTGAGCGCTTCAGTGTCACACTTGTCCCCGGACACTGTGACATACCGGGAAACTGCAGAGCCGACGAGCTGGCGCACTATTCCCGGAATCCTGTTCAATCGACTTAGGAATGCCACTTGCCTCGATCAAAATGGCCATCGCGCGTACATTTTTCCGAAACGCCAACCTTTCCTGGATCAACGGGGAGTCCTGCTCTACCGCTAAACTTACCTGGCCCCGGATGGATAGAAGGCGTATCAACCAGTTACTTGTACTTGGTCGTGGCATCATCTCAGACACAGTGGTTATGCTTACAGGTCACTGTGTTATGGGTAGACACGCGGAAAGAATGCGGCTCCCATTTAACGACTTATGCCGTGTGTGCAGATCCGCTGAGGAGGACGAGACTGTTGCCCACTTCCTTTGTCAATGCCCACGGCGAGGTGCAGATATAGGTTATTTAGCTCTCCAGTCCTTGTTAGCTTGATGGACCTATCGTCCATTGATGTCAAGGATATAGCCTCGTTTACCAAACTTTCTGGCTTGTTTTCCAGCGCGGGGTAGTCGTGCTTTATATTTGCAGATCTTGCGCTGACCGATCTCTCGCTCCTAGGTTCGGGGAAATTGGTGCAATACAGGAACTGCGTTCACCCGTGGCGTCACAACGGGCCGCTATGCGTGCTCAAGTGAGCTTTTGGTATGAAGCTACCACACTAACCTAACCTAACCATTTGATGCAAAAAAAAAAGTACTCTTTTAGTACCATTTCAAAATTTCAATTTTGCAACACTGATATTCAAAAACCTCATAAGATTAGGGATTAACTATGCATTCTAGCGGCGGCAATTCATTATCTCGGTGGCAGTAGTAAAACATTTTTTTTAATTATTGTATCGTGGTCTCCACAGATATTTGCATAAATTTTTCTAGCTTAGTCCACAGTGTCTGAATGGTAGGAAATATGACCGGAAATTTAATTTTCAAAAACAAAATATTCAAAATAGATAAAACGTACATATGTATGTATAAAGGTTGTGATGTTGAAATTCTTAACAATGTTTAATGCCATGCCATGATGCCACTGTTGAATGATGAAATGTTTTCTTTGTTTTTTTTGTTTTTCCTACTAAATGACCTTAAAATTGATTAGGAGCACATCATCACATTAATTACCAAATCTTTTAAAAGTTTAACGAAATAAATCCGTGAAAATGGCTCTAAGAAATGTTCATAATTTTGAAATTGATGGCCTATTAAAACGTTGAAACTGTGAACTAATATTATGGTTTGTGCTTTAATTATTTCTTTTGAAAAACTCTAAAAACTAAAGTTCAATATCAAATGCAGCGTAGCAGTGCATGAATATTAAATTATCAACCTTGAAGCGATTCGGCAACAGACAAGCTCTATTAATTTACTTCGGAATTTAGAGAGTAATCCGGATTCCACTCCAAAAAAAAAAAGTGCAGGCACTTTCACTGTCCAAAATGATATTTAGTTCGTTATTGATTCCATTAGTCATCGAAACAACATCAATAAAATGTTGCTAAAGCAACAAACACCTCAAACTCAACAGAGTCGCAACAAAAATTTCTAAACGTTCAACTCAAACATCAAAAGATCTTTGTTAGCCGATCTCCTCATATTTCACTTTCCACTGAGAATATGTTACAAACTATTATGATTGGTAAATATCAAATATTTACTTTATATTCTATTTATTTTAAAATATCAGTTTTTCCTCATTGGACATTGGTTGGTAATGTACATAGTTTCAATAAAATTTTGCCTCTTGCCGCCCGACATGCCATACCAAGAACCTATTACGGGGCAACTTTAGTTGGCAATTAATCTTACATTTTGGAGCAGTTCATCATAGGCCGCTAAGATCATAATATTTGGCTTCACTAAACTATTTTCTGTAGGAATATGTGAAGTCTCTCATCCATAGAAACAAAGTCAGACACAATTCAATCACTGAAAGGGACCACTACAGCTATCATTGCTAAAATAACCGAAATTCTGGAAAAAGTATCAATCAATTAAGCAAAGATGGGCCACCTACGGAGGGTAACTTTTACATTAAATAATATTTAAGTAGTAAATTACAAGGAAATTTTTTAACTCAAACGGTTAAAAGTCAACCGTTAAAGCTTAAATAATTATACAAAAATTTACGTATTTTACCTGTAAATTTAAATGCTTCCGAATCGAATTTTTTGCATCAATAAAGGAAAATAAGTTCACTTACCTAAAAATAAAAGAATGAAAGAAAAACAATATTTGTTAGTTTATTTATATTTTAAAAATATAAAATGAATATAAAAACTGCATAAACTATGATACCACGCTATCACCTAATCAAGGTTCTAAATATTTAATACAACAGTGTTCATATGTTGCGCTTCCTACTACAACGTTACCTTCCGCTTTATTAATACTGGACTTTTCATCATTCTGGCAACTTCTAGAACTTACTGTTGATTTGTTATTGTTTTTCTTTTCTTTATGCTTTTCAGAGTAAACACTTAATAGTACGATACGAGTGACTCGAATCATTCATCAAAATTTACAGTCTTAGTTGTTGTTGAATTTACAAAAAAGAAACAACCCCACACATAAGCAAATATTACAGAGCAGCAAGCAGAGCAAACACACAACTTTCTAATGAGTATTTTAGTGTTCGTACGCGATTCATACTTATTTTGTGATTGTTGTAAATGTTGAGTTATGGAGAGTCGAAATGAACAACATCATACGTGTTGTTAAGTATGAGTACGATGAGTACTTCAGACTTTGAATATGAGTAGAGGTTCGACTTGATATTAAAATAAGTATCAATGCATATAAGTATCAGAAATTATGAGTATGATTCGATTCTACTCATCTTTTCAATCATTCATCATAATCATTGCTTGATCTCTATTATGGATATTAAATTCGAATGGGCAATCACACATGAGAACAATTATGCTCGCACAAAATGGCAGCTTGTAGGCAAGAGAGGTGAAGAAAGTTTTTTTTTGCTGGCATAATTTTTCAAACAGATTCTAACCCGCACAAACCAATATATAAACAACACGAAACCAATACACATACCTTTATAAAACATTGTGCGTTGAGTAGTGAAGAGTAAAACAAAAGAAGTAGGAAACAAACAAACAGAGTACATGTATTCAATTTTATGCCAGATGAAATAGTCTCGTGTGTAACTGAAAGAACAAAAATTGTGCGGCTTAAAAATTAGTCTCGTATGTGATAGTACAATGAGAAGAATGGAACTTTTTTGCAGAAAGAATATGCCACATGAGAATATTGTAAATATATAGAATGATTTTTATTTGAAATTTCTTTTGCGATGTACACTGATCGATTGACTACAAATACGACATGTTCCTCGATTTGATTCGATTCTACACATCTTTCTGAATACTCATTCCTGATGTCTGGTGATGATGAAGTAGAATTCTAAAGGTTTAAGAAATTGCGGTAAAGAAAAGAATCGCATGGGGATGGGGATGGGGACCTCATAACTACTAAGCATGTAAGAATTACTTAAATTTGATGGAATATAGTTTGGCAATCTTAAAAGGTTTTATAAACTGAACTAAAAATCTTATTTAAACAATAAAAGTGTTATGAGAAGAATAACAAAAAAAATTCATTTGTTTTACTTTGAAATACATTTGAAGTATTTGAGCAAAAAACAGCAATAACAACAATAAATAAAATATCATTTTACTGCAAATGAAGACTTCAAATATGAATTGCAAGCATACGAGTATGCAACGCACTTTGCACTGACAAGTTGAGTTGACTTTCGCAAAAAACAAAAAAAAAAATCGTCAACAATAATGAAACGTAAGAAGACTTGAACATATTCAGCGATGCTTAAATATACAACAGCAACAAACAAGAGGGTAAACATTTTAAAGAGTATAACCTTAGATCAGTTTTCATGTCCATTTTTGTCTTCTTTTTTTCGTATTTTTTATTATCGTTTGCTTCCAACCGATCTCAAGTGATTCGCTATTGTTAAGCATAAAAACGTAGACATTTTCAATCTTTTTTTGCATTAAAGAAAAAAAACGGCATCAGGTAATAGAAAGAAGAGATAAACACTACCTAGAGAGAGAGATAAAACTTCAGTACTTCAGTCCATAAGATAAAGACAAAAAAAAATGTTTGAAGATAACAAAGCTGAAGATGAATATCATCATAATGATCAGCAGCTTTGCTTATGGAATGGTCAGTCAAAGTAAATTGATTTCGTATTTTTTTTTCTTTCATATCTTTTCTTATTTCGTTTTTTTTGGTTTGTTTTAAACAAATTTTACTAAAGGAACTGAACTGAACTGAAGAGACACAATAAAAACGCCTTTCACCATCCATTGTGTATAATGTGTATAGCCATCATGCCATGCTAGGCGAGATGAGACGACCACTTTATGTGGCGCTTTTAGAGTCCATTACAATTTCTTGTCTTTATTTTCACAACACACACCGATCACAGTCGTCGTCTGGCTATGTTGAGCCATTGAAAAATATTAATTTTCAGTCTCGGCATCAGCATCAGCATCGTTATCAGCATCGATTTCAACCTGTGACATTTTTAATGTAACAAATACCCAAGCAAACAAGCCAGCAACCAAACAACCAGCCATCCAACAACGATGTATTCGATTCGCCTTTAATGTGTAAAACATTGAACTGCACTGCGCATAGGCCAAATGGTGAGTGTTTCTCCATTTCATAGACAAGCAAGCAAGCCAGCGATTTTTTTTAGTAATCAGGCAATAACATAAAACTGTAACACAAAGATTAACAAATTGCCAACATTTTTTTATTATTTATAAATGCGATTTAGAAATCATTTGCTCGGTCTGACAGTCATGTTGTCAATTTATGTTCGAACAAAAACTGATTTAGTCATACACAGCTGTATTATTAGCTAAAGTTACGAGGGGGAGGGTTGTTCGAAAAGAACCGGCGAAAACAGAAAGTCAAGGAAAATTAATTGGGAGACACATATACATACATACCACAGATCAGCAATGAGTAGAATCGAATCATACTCATAATTTCTGATACGTATACGCCGGATTCATACTTATTTTAATATAATGGAACCTCTACTCATAAGTACTCATGAAATTTTAAATATAAGTGAGTCAACAATATTGAAATTTAACTATGTACTCTGATAATAAGTACTCATGAAATTTTTCTAAAGTTATAAAACTATATGAGTAGGCTTATGAATCAAACATATTTCGAATGGTATGAGTTTGATGTCAAGGTCGAACGCATACTCATTGCAACCTGTAATTATAAATCAATGTTGTAGTGAGTACGAATGAATCAGAGTAGTTGAATTTCAATACTGTTGAATTACTCATATTCAAAATTTCATTAGTGCTTATGAGTAGCGAAAAATCGATTCATTGCTGATCTCTGGTACATACGTACATAATTCGTCGTTACAACCCTTTAGTCGGGATTACAACCTAGCTTCTTGTGTTGTGTGTGCTAATTTTATACATGAGTGACAGATTTTTGAGAAACTTTTCATGGAAATTTTATTTACTCACTGAGTTTTTGCCAGAAATCTGCTGAGAGGAAAGTGCTGAAGAAATATTTTTCATATTTCGTTTTGATGTCTGACCTGGGGTTTGAACCGTGGCCTCACGTCTAATAAGCCAACACACTACCTACTAGGCTAGGGTGAAAACTTTACTTTACAATCTGCTAGACATGTCAACAAGAATAGAAGACGAAATCAGCTTGAGCATGACGATATCGTGACTCTGTTGAAAACCCCAATACTAACCGCCTTCAATTAGAGCGGGAATCGAACTTCGTAAGCTTGAAAGGCCAATACTAACCGCTTTCAATTATAGTAGTTCCGAAAAATATAGCTCGAATCGAACTTTTTAAGTTCGATAACAAAGCAAAGAGTAACGGGCACAGTCACAGTATGGTGGCTTATTAAACGAGAACCCTTGAACCTCGGGCTCAAACCCCATCTCAGACGTTTATCAAATCTATTTACAAAATGAAATTTATTTCTCTAAAAGAATTTCTTAATACAACCCTCGTATATCAGTACATAAGTCTTCAATATTGTGGAATAAAACAAAATAGTTTACGGGTTGAATTTCTATCGGTCATGTCATGTTCAAGTTTTTTTTGTCTTCAATTTTTATTTTCGTTAAATGCGTGGGCCTATGTATACAAAACAAAATTTGCAATTATTCTCTCACGCCTTCTATTGCCATAAAGAATATATTTTTAGTACTCGTTTGGAGTCTCATATTTAATGTTCATTTCGTGTTTTTCAATTTTAGCACAAGAAATTTAGAGGAAAAAACAGCGTAACAACAGTTAATTGAAATGTAATACATGGTATTCGAGGTATTTCAGTTGAGAAATGGAACAAAAGAGGGCTTAAAGGGATATTAAATTTGTAGAGTCGATAACAGAGTGCTAAAAGGACAGGAAATAAAAAAAGAGAAATCATCAGAAACTTAAAGACATTAACATGATTTGTGACAGTTATATGTATGTATGTGAGGATATCAAACTACGAGTGTACGTTGTACTAAGCAGGAGCAGTAATGTTATACTCGTAGTTTTATTCATTGAAAATTAGGGAGACGATAGCAAATATTGTTGAGATATTCATAATCAAAAATTTATCAATTTAAGCCGTAGTCTCGTAGACTTGAGGCCATGGCTCAAACCCCAGATCAGACATCTTCAACAAAACTAATTTCTAATATTTCTTCGGCGACTTTTTCTCAGCAGATTTCCATCTAGAAGTCGACATAGTCTAATAGAAAGTATGTTGACGTATTAGACGTGAGACCACGGTTCATATCACAAGTCAAACACTTCCAACAAAACGAAATATGAAAAAATATTTCTTCGGCGACTTGCTCTCAGCAGATTTATGGCAAGAACTCTGAAAATAAAATAAATTTGCCACGATAAGTTTCTCAAATATCAACATAAGTGTTGTGAGAAGCTAGGTTATAATCCTGACTAAAGGGTTGCAATGCCCAACTGTGAATGTATGCATGTATTGGTCTACTGTACTAGGTCCTCGGATAATAGGATTTGCCATCTGTTGTTGTCTCTGAAAATGTATTGCATGCATGGCGAGAAATTTGATTCAAGACCTAACTTCTCTACGTTGTTTTCTGTTTATGTTATCGCGTCCGAGGTTTAAAAGGTCAGCAGACTTTCTGAAAAGATTATTTAAAGGTGACCCAAAGTCTATAATTTCTAAAATTCTAAAATCATGCTGAAAATTTTTTTACTCTCACTCGGTTTCGAGTCTGGACTGCTTGAGTTTGCAGTAGAGCTCTATAACAACTACACTCGGTTGATTGAATTTCTCTGTCACTGATAGTTGCTCAATAAAAGTCATCCCACGTGCATTTCAAAAAACTTACGCCATGACATTGTCTGCAAAGAGAACACTCTTCGTCTGCTTAGGATACAACTCTCCCCAACCTATTTCTCTGCTTCGCTTAGGTCTTATATCAAGTATGGAGTGATGAAGCCTTTTGGAATCCATAGCTATGAATCGAAAAATATACATTCATACATACACACATAATTGATCGTTACAACCCTTTCGTCAGGCTTACGACCTAGCTTTTCACACCACTTATGTTGTGTATGTTAATTTTATACATGACTGGCGAAACCTACAATTAAAAGTCGAGTTGGAACGACAGATTTTTGAGATTTTAACAATTTCACTTTCTCTCAGAGTTTTTGCCAATAATCTAGTGAGAGGCAGTCGCCGAAGAAATATTTTTCTTCCTCCGTTTGGTTCGAGATGTCTGGGCTGGGGCTTGAACCGTAACCTGCCGTCTAATAAGAAAACATACTACGGCGATTACATAGTACGGCGATTACAAGTACGAATTGAATAACAGTCTATTAGAATATCTTCTCGAAATTGTTTTGTGGATTTTCTCTACCGCTTAGGGCGTATACTTTTCGTCTTGGCATCTCGCACCGCATTCCTTGAACACTGCCTCCCAATATTTTATGGAAGTAAGCGACAAAACAGATGCCTTTGCAGTAAAACCTAGCTTGGCTTTAATATTGAATGCTTTTGCCTAGGCGATCAGTTTGCAGTAATGCATTGTGTACGTCAAGTCTTTTGATTTGTGTGCTCATCTTTGCATTGTTTATTGAAAGAAATGAATACGTGGACGTCTTCAAATATTAAAATTGACCAGAAGCCAGTCATATGATAACTTATCGTAAAAATATCGTAAAAATTGCAGGTTTTCCTAAGTTTTCTTCTATTTACTTCCTTTGATTATGACTGATTTATTACCGTTTCTATAGCCATGATCTTAATAGATATCTTTTTACAAATCCTTTAAACAAATAAACCCAAACCTGTTTTTACACGGATTTTTTTTACGCGAATTTGAAATAACACGGTTTTTTTAACAAATTTACTTTTTTTTTTTTTTTGTTCGCTCCTTTTTATACGGATAAAATCGTTTAATCCCGTTTAACTCACACACTCACAACGCACTATAACAGAATTTGCTGTTAAAAGAAATAAACCAGCGCCAGAAGCAGCTTCTGAAGATGTAGAAGTAATAAGTATTTCTAATGACGAGAGTGATATTGAGCCACCCCAGCAAAAGAGAATGCGCTTGCTATCAGAAACTGACTCCGAATAAAATTAAAAAATTTTTTAATTGAAAATAATTCCTTTCCTAATTGTCTTAAGAGTTTGTTAACTAATTTTATTTTTATAAATGGAAGAGAATTTTTAAGTTTTTTCTTTATTTTTTTATAATCATAAAATGAAATAAAATAAAAACTCTGTGTATACTATTGAACTAAATCTGTGCGTTTTTATAAAGTTATTCAATTTTATAGGCATATGTAGGCTGCTGCATCAATCCTATGTATATCTTTTCAGTTTGTTTATACACTTACATACATACATAATATTTGTCTTTTTTTACGCGTTTTTTTTTTTACACGGTATCCACTAGAACTTATCTACCGTGTAAAAAAAGGTTTGGGTGTAGTGAAACTATCGGCAATAATTTTGAATTATTTTCACCTCCATGGAAAATTCTTAATTAAAATTTTTTTGCTTACATAACCGCGGATAACAGATATATTTTCATTATTATTTTTGCATCAATTAGGAGCATTTATCGATGAGTTTATAGAAAATGCACAAAATTTGTTATGGATATACAGGGTGCCGCATCAAAATTATGGACACAGTGCAATATTGAAAAAAAAAATTTTTTTTTTCAATTTGCTTGAACACAGAATTTGTGAAAGCAATGGAATTCTAAGCTGAGCTCCGTGACATAGTATTTAATAGCTGGGAGTTGTGCTTCAGAGATACATACATGAGGTCAGCAATGAGTATTCAAAAAGATGAGTAGATTCGAATCATACTCATAATTTCTGATACTTATATGTATTCATACTAATTTTATTATCATACTCATACTACTCATATTCAAAGTTTGAAGTACTCATCGTACTCATACTTAACAACACGCATGATGTTGTTGATTTCGACTCTCCATGACTCAACATATATGGATATGAAGCACAAAATAAGCATGATTCGCATACGAACACTACAATACTCACTAGAAGGTTGTGTGTTTGCTTTGCTTGCTGTCTTTGTCTTTTTCTTTATACTTTTTTTGTGAATGCAACTACAACTAAGACTGTAAATTTTGATGAATGATACGAATCACTCGAATCATTTATGAGTATTATAAGTATTTTTCTAAATTTATGAATCTAAATGTGTAGGCTTATGAATCAAACATATTTTGAATGTTATGAGTTCTGATGTCAATGTTATACTCATACTCATTGCAACCTGTACTTATAAATCAATGTTGTAGTGAGTAAGAATGAATCAGAGTACATAGTTAAATTTCAATACTGTTGACTTACTTATATTCAAAATTTATTTATTATTTATTCAAGCGTAAATACAGTGCAGTATGAGTACCGAGAAAACGATTCATTGCTAATCTCTGATACATACTAAAATTTCGATTAGCATTTGAGAGTTAATCACATTAAAAACACTTGAGAGAGAAATTGTGCAGGAATCGTATACAAAAACCCTTTTAGACCTCTGAAATGCTAACTATGAGGATATAAATTCATGTTCCAGCACTCAATATATGATATCAAGAGGTTGTAGCCACTTTAGTGTAGTAGGGAGTGTGTTGGTTTATTAGACATGAGGCCACGGCCAAATCCCAGGTCAGACATCTTCAAGAAAATGCAATTTTGTTATTTTTTAGGCGACTTCCGCTCAATAAGTTTCTGGCAAAAAGTAAAGTAAAATTGCCATGAAAAAAATCTGTCGTTTGGGGGCGACTTTAAACTGTAGATCCCGTCACTAATGTATAAAATTAACACATACAACATAAGTGCTGTGAGATGCTAGGTCGTAAGCCTGACTGAAGGGTTGTAATAACCTATTATATATGTATGTATCAGAGATCAGCAATGAATCGTTTTTTTCGCTCATAAGTACTCATGAAATTTTGAGTATGAGTGAGTCAACAGTACTGAAATTCAACTACTCTGATTTATTCATACTCACTACACAACATTGATTTATAAGTACAGGTTGCAATGAGTATGCGTTCAACGTTGACATCAAACTCATACCATTCGAAATATGTTTGATTCATAAGTCTACTCTAGTGAGTATTGTAGTGTTCGTACGCGAATCATACTACTTATTTTGTGTTTCGTGTATATGTTGAGTCATGGAGAGTTGAAATCAACATCATACGTATTGTTAGGTATGAGTACGATGGGTACTTCAAACTTTGAATATGAGTAGTATGAGTATGATATTAAAATAAGTATGTATGCGTGTATCAGAAATTATGAGTATGATTCGAATCTACTCATTTTTTTGAATACTCATTGCTAATCTCTGGTATGTATGGATGTAAACTGATCCCATTTGATGATCAACATGGTTCAACGTTCACTTAAAATCGATTTAATGGATACCTATGATCTATAGCAGTGCTTAAGATAATTTTTCATATGAAAATTAAAACTGTCCCTATTTTAGTGCTCACAACCTGTATAGTTTACATACGAAAACTATTTACAACACAATAACCAAAAAAAATGTTGTTTTCCTTTGCTTTTATTTTTGAAAATAAGAAAATTATATAATTTTATACTACAACAACAACAAAATAAAAAGAAGAAGAAGATGAAACACAATAAAAACATTATTTGTTATTAACAACAATCCATCATTTAAGATCCCACAAATAGACTCACGCGATTGAAGACGAAGTTTTTCGTTTCCTCTAAAACATACAACAGAAGTTGTAAAAACAATGGAATGATAGGGACGATGACGACGACGACGACAATGTTTATAAAGGAATTGAATGAACGTCTTTAAAAAAACAGACAGACAGAAACCCTAAATGCTAACCATCAACAATGCTAATAAATGCAACTACTACTACTACCACTACTACAGATACTACTACTACTACTGCTGCTGCTGCTTCAAACACAACCAACAATCAGCTACCACTTCCAGTTTCATTCATCATCACAAATTGATGCTCGGCTCCCCCATGTACATAGGAAGCGGCTTTTAATGGCAGCCTTCAACTTCCACGACAAGTGACAGTCGTTCGTTTCGTATACAGACGAAGAAGCCTAAGCCCAAGCATTAGCAATTGGCTGGGCTGCTGCTGCATCTTTAAATAATAAAATTTGGGAAAAATACCGGCTGTCTCTCAACGGCAGTAGTCTGAGGGAGATACAGTCATTGCAAGCGTTAATGATAATGACAGTGACGGTGCCAATGATGATGATGATCATGATGACGATGAGCATCATCATCATTATTATCTTAACTCTATGCTCTATGTAGAGTTGTTGTATTTAACATTAAATGTTGTAAACAAAAGAAAAACGATAATATTCCATGCGACAATTAGACATACAGACAGACTCGGATAGACATGCTAAAGTCAAGTTCAAAAGTCATGGGAATCTCACATAACACAACACAACACAATGGCAATACAATGGCAAAATAGCAAACTTTATAACAACAACAACAATTGCACTTTTACACTCACTTGTAATCATCCATCACACGTACGAGTACAAACACACTACACTTCACTGCACTTCACCACTTCACTTACTCTTTGATTCTTCACCTATACACTTTGGAAAAATGGCAGACAGAAGTAATAAAAAAAATATAATGAAAAACCAAAAAAAGCAACAACAACAATAACAGTAACAATAACAATTACAAATAAATTGTTTTTAAATTTAAATACGTGTGTAGTAGTGGTAGTGGTTGTAGTGTAGTAGAGGCTACAATGCCACGTTACTGTTTGCTGGGTTAACACAAACAATTTAAACATGATAAATGTAACAAAAACAATAACAACAATAAAGTTTTTGATTTTTCTTTTTAAATTAAAAAAAAGAAAAACAAATTATTTTACAATACAATTGCATGAGTTTTTTTTTTTTTTTGATTTTATTTTATTTGCCGGTGTTTTTATTACCATTGTTATTACTCCTGTCGTTGTTGTTGTTGTTATATTTGTTGTTTACAACTTCTATTCAGAAACGGTTAAACCATACATACTCATACGGATTAAACAACAACAATAAAATGTTTATAAATTGTTAAATGCTTAGTTAAGTACGTAGTGCTTGGCAGTTTTTGTTGTTGTGGAGGAGTTTTTTGTTTTTTTTTTTAAATTTCAATGGAATTTTTATTTTTAATGCCCATATTGGCCACATACGATTACAGTGTAGCAAAGAAATGTAGGAAAAGGAGGTTCACGGTTGTAATAAAACGATTTTCTTTTCATCTGCTTAAGCAATTGATCTTTACACCTCATTTTTGATTGCATGATTGGTACATGCTACAGCATAGTCTGTTATCAAATCAGAGGTATCTGCTTAATTCCTATCATCATTGTCACTTTATGCCAAAGAGAGCTTTCCTACATTTTTGCAAAAACAAATATGTGTTGAAAACTTCCTCTCTGACGGTTCACTTTTTGATAAAATTTTATTCGACAACCGAGCTCCTCTATTTCCTTACAATAAAGTCATTTCATTGTGTCTGAAAAAACACTCTTTCACTCTATTTGTCTTAAGTCCACCTTGGATTGCTGTGGAGTATAATGTTGCCGTACATGTAACGTTTTCCTGTGCATTAGTATTGCGATCTCAGTTATCGGTCATACATTGAGTTTTTGAAATCCAGTTATAGCTCTTCTTGTGAAGTTGACATAGTCCAACAGGTAGTATATACATGCATAACTGGTCATTACAACCTTTCAGTTAGGTTTACGACCTAGCTTCTCACACCACTTACGTTGTGTGTGTTAATTTTATATTAGTGGTGGAACCTACAGTTGAATGTCGACTCCGAACGACAGAATTTTGAGAAACTTCTTCATGGTAATTTTATTTTTACTCAGAGTTTTGCCAGAAATCTGCTGAGAGGAAGTCTCCGGAGAAACCTGTGATATAAACCGTGGCCTCACGTCTAATAAGATAACACACTACTTACTAGACTACGGCAACTTCCAATAGATGGTGTATTGGCTTAAATCCCAGCTCACACATTTCGAACAGAACGAAATGTGAAAATATATATCTAACGGCGACTTCCTCTCGGCAGTCTTCTGGCAAAAAGTCTGAGAGTAAATAAAATTACATGAAATATTTCTCGAAGCTCCCGCCACTCATGGATAAAGTTATCACACACAACATAGGTGGTGTGAGAGCTAAATTTTAATCCTGAGTAAAGAGTTGTAATGACAAATTAGGTAAGTAAATAACTATAGTTCAAGGAGCATGCAATATTGCGATTATTTCGCAACTAACCCTGCTCTTTTTTGCATTAAAATTATTCGAACGGTGTAGGCAAAACCTGTAGGCGCAGCTCTCACATCTTCTAAAATCCTCCGGGGCGTTAGTTTTTATGTTTCTGGTGATACTTGATCAAGTTAACCTCAGTTATTCGAATCGAATTGAACGTAAATCTAACACAGTGAGACATTTTTATGGGCCTGCCAAAACCGGGATGTAAAGATGCAACAAAGAAACAGTTATGTACAGCCAACCATTTATATTATTTATTTAGTCATTGGCAATTTTTCTCCGATAAACCAAGAAGTTGTATGTAAGAAGAACAAGAACATATTTGCTTGAAATGGATTTCCAGTAAAAAAACATTTTTATTTTATTTATCGACAAAAACTCGAATTTCACAAGTGAGCCATCTATCGGTTTAAATTTGAACCATCGATTATTTCGAATTTGGCAATACATATGTATGTCATTCTATTCTATAACAAAATTCGGTATATTATCTCCACCAGTGGTGTTGTCGAGCCGGAACGCTCCGGAACGTCGTTCCGGTACTTCCTTTTTGGACAGGAACGCGTTCCGGAACTAAAGATGATTTCTGATAACGAGAATTGGCTGATTTTCGTTTCCTTTCCTTTTTATGCTATATACAGGGCCGATCCTGGCAACGGACGAAAATTGGGGGAAATCTCCCTCCCCCGCGTCGTTAAATTTGGGACATGAGACCGCACAGAGCGGCCGCCTACCCAGGATCGGCACTGTCTATATAATTATATATACGCGTTCCGGTAAAAAAAATTAGCACAACACCACTGATCTCCACTGAACGTAATGAACTGATTTACGCTTAAGCTACGTTGGGATTTATTGGGCCAACGAGAACCTGAACGATAATGTCGATCTTTTCGAATTAAACTCATTGTCATCTTGGTGAGTACGTTAATAAGCAAAATTGCCGTATATTGGGGCTCAGAAAACCCAATCGTGGTGTTACAGACGCCAAAGCAACCATTACGAGTGACTGTTTGGTACAACTTGTATAGCTAAGGCGTCATTGGTCCTTATTTCTTTGAAAATTGGGACGGCACAACAATTAAGGTCAATGGAGACACCTATCTCGCCATGTTTTTTTGTACCCATTCTTCATGGTATTGATCTGAACGATGTTTGATTTCAAAAGGATGATGCAACTTGCCACACATCTCATGCCACAAACGATTTATTGCGTCAAATTTGGGATGGCTGTTTAATTAGCCAAAATGGTGATCACCAGTGGCTGCCAAGAAGCTGCGTTTTGACATCGTTGAACCATTTTCTGTGGGACGCCGTTAAAGAAAAATGTTTTACAGGCAAACCCGAAACAATGAAGCATTTGAAGGCGAAAATTTGTAATGCCATTGCTGAGATACGACAGTATACACTAGAACAAGTACATACACGAAAAGTGGTCTGATCGAATGAGATACTGTGAGGCCAGAGTAATGTGAAATATTTTAACTATTCAAGCCGAAAAGAAAACTAATGGAATAGCTAATAGAATATTAGGCATTATCCAATAATATTTTGAAAATTTATTGCAGTAAACTCGTCTAACAGAATCATAATATTGTTGCGAGAATGGAAACGGTGTAACATCGTTCAACATTAAAATGATAAACAAAAGCTACAAAAAAATCTAAACTAATCTAAAACTAAACACAAATGTATTTTTATTATGTTTGCAATCAACAAACTCATATTTTAAAAATGTTTAAAAAGGCTAAAACGTTACAATATTTATAACGGAATAGAATTTCGTAGCGGAAGCATTATTTTGTTGGGCACTGTAAAATGCATTAGAAATGAAAAGCACTGACTTACCATCCAGCATATATTTGGAAAGATCCTCTTCGCCCTTTTGTTGGGATTCCTCAGCAAAGACTTCCATGTTTAGCAATTATTATTTATTTTATTGTTGTTTATATATTTATTGTTATTGTTGTTGTTGTCTATTGATGTTTTCACTTCGTATTGTTTGAATTTTTTCAATTTTTTTCTCTAGAGGAAACAATGCAAAGTTTTTCTTCTCTCTTTAATTGTAAATATTGTCTTACAATTGTTTTCTTTATTTTTTTTTATTTTTTTTTTTTTATTTTTATTTTAATTTTTCATTTTTTGTTTTATTTTTTTTTTTTTTGTTTTTGTTTTGTTTCTGAAACTCAAAATCAAATATTGGAAGTACAACAACAACCAACAATCAACACAGAATTTGTATGTTTTGGATTTCAATATTATTTTGTTGCTTATTAGTTACAGTTGTTGTTGTTGTGTTATTGTTGTTGTTGCTATTGGCAGCAATTAAAATTTATATTTTATTGTTATTGTGTTTTAAGGGCTGACATTTGTGGAACACACGTGTCTACAGCATTAGCACTGATTTTTTTTTTTTTTGTTTTTCTTTGTTTTATTCTCCTGTTAACACTTTCAATTTGTTTCGCTGGCGAGTCAGTTTCAGTTGTTAAAATCAAAAATTTTAAATTTTCTCTCAGTACATGTTGTTATTGTTCGTGTTTTTTATTTTAATTTTTTTTTATTTCAGAAACAATCACGTAATTTCATAGTGTTTTTTATTTACATTTTATTTATTGGCTTTGATTTATTCAATCACTAGAAGAAAATATAGAAACTTAAGTTTAACAAAACGTTTTATCATGACATTTTTTGCAAACGAATTTGAGTTTGAAATTGAAATTCAAATTCAAATTCATACTCAAATATATGTATTTTTACACGCTTCATTCATGAGCGAATAAATAAACATTTAAAAGCAAATAAAATGTTTATAAAATTTTAATAAGTTGTTGTAATGGAAAGGCAAAAAAAATATTCAACATTTCATATGTATAACAGATTATGTATTGAAACATAACATTCTATATTTACTCGCCTAATTGAGAATCCTAAACGACAACTAGCCAGACCCCATTGTAAGTCAAACATGTTGCATTAAGCATAGACATAAACCTTTAATTGCTAGCGCAACATAGGACCTCAAAAGATGATTTCAGTTAGTTCCATGATTCCATGTTCTTAATATGACTTCTCCTATATCTAGAGGACTAATTCGTACGACTATAATCGTATGCTCTAGCCGACTAAAATTGAGTGGATATATCCAGTTATGGCATTGTTCTGCAACGGCTCGTCAAAGAACTTCACAAAATCTCTCAGAGTGTTTCGAATTGAGGAAATCTCCAAACTGCCAAGTTCCATTAGTTATCTCCAGTGGATGTCAAGACTGGTCGAGTAGATGGACTTGAGGCCAAGGTTCTGACCCCAGGTCCGATATCACCAGCAAAACGATAATATGAAAAAATATATAAAATACTCTCAGCAGATTTCTGGCAAAAACTCCGAGAGTAAAAATAAAATTGTCATGAATAGTTTTGCAAAAATCTGTCGTTCGGAGTTGGCTTTAAACTGTAGGACCCTTCATTCAAAGATAAAATTAACACATACATTATAAGTGATAAGTGAGAAACTAGGTCGTACTCCTGACTGAAGGTTTGTAATGACCAATTATCTATGTATGTATATCCAGCTGAGAGGGTTCGATAGATTTTATTTCAGGGATCAATACAAAGTAGTTCCAATTATTTATCTGAGGCATCAGTTAGCAAATGTTTTAGGGACCTAAATTTCGCTTTCCAATAACCACTATCACTGATTTCACATTCGGTTATATATGATAACCTAAGAAAAAGTTAGATTAGGTTGAAGTAGATAAAATCAACAAAGATTCTATTGGCATACATCAAATTTTTTCCTTATCTTCATACAGTTCACTCCTTTCAGATGAGTTATGTCTAGTATAGTATCTTTCCCAGGCCGTTGGGATCTCAAACTTTTGAAGGCTATGCAGGGACGTAAAAAGTATTCCATTGTTTCAATGTCTTCCCTGCATGTCTTGTATTCATTAGTTTCGACCACACCAATACGATTCAGATATACATCTAAGGCGACATGTCCCATAAAGACGCTCATCAATGTACTTAAGCCATCTTTGCACTATGTGTTCTTCATGGTTTTTCTCTAATTATGATAGCTGCAGAGTGATGTTTCTCGACCATTCGTATAGCCTAGTTTTCATTTGATCATGCAATAATAGCCAATAATACTCCGCACTTCATTAGCCACTCCGCACTTCTCATTTCTGATCACTCACTGATGACTAGGTTCCAATATAGAGCGGAGAGTGCCTGTAGTAGCCGCCTTGTTACACTACAAAGCAGTTCTTAATTCTTTATATCAGGATTTTATTGCTCTATTAGACGTTCAAGACCCCAATGTGTCAAGTTAACCACAAACCACGTACTATTCTAAAAATCGAAAAGTATAAATACATTCTACAGGTCTAACTAGTGCACGTTGAACACCATGATCAAAAAGAACAGTTCCGGCTCAACGATTACAAACTGGCCTTAAAAAAGTAAAATTGATGGTTGTTGTTGGTTTATAGCTAATGAGCGACGAGAGAGTTTTAACTTAATATGGAATTACTTTACAACGAAAGTTTCCATCCAAGTAGGTTAGGACATCCTGCGACCTATTGGTACCAGTCCTAAAATGTGTAGCTTTAAATAGCAACCATGCCACTAATATCACAACTCAGGAGAGTACATTAAACAGATTAATAGTTGCCAAATTTTGCCATGTTTTTTAAAGAAAAACATTTTTTATATATGAGAATGAAGGGTATAAACAATTCGACTCAGCCGAATAGTATTAAATTAAAGGAATTTCACAATGCTTCTTAATTCATTCATTATAGTATTTTTTATTTTTTGTAATTAATTCATAGAAACTTATTGTTTATTAATGAAATATTTTTTATTTTAAGTTTTAAAATGTAATTGTTTTCATGTTAAAAAGTCATACTGCAGTATGATTGATTGATTGTTTCTCATTAAAATTATGATTTTTATTGTTAATTTCTATTCATTAATTTATTAATTGTTGAGATTGTTGCTTTTTAAATGGCCAACACAACACATGAATTAAACAATTTCCAGTAATCAGCGGTCATTATATTTATTTTTTTACACAATCTGTTTGGTAAAGATTTTTTCGCTAAAATTTTAAAATTTTTTTACTAAAAATTTAATTTTTTGTTAAAAAAAATTTAATTTTTTTACTAAAACTTTACATGTAAACTTTACATCACCTTGAAAAAATTAAGAATGACAAAATATTTTTTATTTTTCGAATTTTTTTTTTCTTTGCAACAAAATAAATTAAGACCGACAAATCCAAGAAAAAAATATTTAAAAACATAAAATGGTAACCAAATAAACATCGAAAAATACAGAAATAAATTGAAATATAACGATAGAAACTCCCAATAGGAAATTGATACTCCAAAGCATACAGTGAGCGTCAAAAGAAACTGTACAATAAGGATAAAAATTCTAATAATCACCAAACTTAACTTTTATTACTAAAGGAGAGTGCCCGAAAAATTTCACAATATTTCGGAATTTTTTTAATTTTTTTTGTTTCAATTCTAAAAGCTCGTAATGAAACAATTGTAAAATAAAAATAACGGTAATTTATTAATATATATGTTTTTCTTTTGAATGGACAGTTTCTTTTGGCGCTCACTGTAATCCAGAATTTAAGTTTTTAGGGCTTAGGTTAGAGGATGAGTACTTGTCAATTGAGACAAGTACAGTACCCGGAGGTCCAGTTGACTCATTGTACAACATCCTAAAAGGGAGAGCATAATAGGGGAGATAGGGAAAAAGGAGAGGAAGTAGGAAAGAATAAGGAAGCAGAAGATTTATACAGACTAAAAAAACACACAAGAGAGCGCGACTAGGCTATTAAAGCCCTAGCACTTCTCAAACAGCTCAAATTAATAATGAATCTATGGAGAGCCTTTATGTCAGCCCTCGACACAGAGTTCAAACCCTCAAAGAAGCGCGGCTGCACTATTGAAGCGTTAGCACTTCTCAACCAGCTCAAACTAATAATGAACCTATGGAGAGCCTTTATGTCGGCTCTCAACACAAAATTCAAACCCTCAAAGAAGCCCCTGCCAAAGGTCTTCAAACTCAACCTACTAAGGGCTGGACAGCTACAGAGGAGGTGTCCGATTGTCTCCAACTGCTCCTCATCGCAATATACTCTGCAATAGTCCGGCTGGGATCTGTTCCAGTTTCTTGTCAGCGACCTAATCTCGCAGTGCCCCGTAATAAGCCCGATAACTAACCTTTAACCGGCCGTATCCAAGCACAGCAGCCAACCTGTTCTTACATTGTCTATAACAGATCATAGGTACCTAGAAACCTAACAACCCATTCATTCCCCCAACGCCTCTGCTCTTCCCCCTGATCCATCTATTGATGAGGCCGTAGGGGTGGCAGATTGGGGGATCAAGACCAAATATCACATCGCCCTCAGACAGTGTACCTAATCTAGCGAGAGCATTTGCTGTCTCATTATCGAGTATTACGCTATGAGCCGTAAACCCAGTATAGACGGATCGGGGGATCATTACCAACTCTCACATCGCCCTCAGAAAGTGAAAACCTAACCTAGCGAGAGCATCCGCCCTCTCATTACCGAGTATTCCGCTATGACCCGTAACCCAGCATAGACGAATTCGGTCTGGTCCCAAAGTCCTTAACTAATCCTAGCACTCGCGTACGAGCCATGATTTGCATAGAGCATTATAGGATTATAGGGTACTCCAGGAGCAGAATGGTATACCCATCTTAACAGATGGGTCAAAGTTAGGTGGAGGTTAAGGTACTGGGGCTTACTGTAGGGAACTCAGTCTTGAACTTGACTTCAGGTTAAAGGATGACTGTAACGTGTTGCAGGCAGAGATCTTCGCAATCTTGAAGGCTATCGAGGCCAGAGCTGATAGGCCTACTTCGGATTTGAAATCTTACATGATCTTCGTTGACAGTCAGGCTGCCCTAGGGGCCATTGCGTCGGTCTGAAAAGAGTTAACCTTCGCTTAAAATTGTCACACATACTTATATTTGGCATTTCCTATTGGGTCTTATAGTGTTATTTGTTTATCGTTTTAGCCAAAGTGACACAATGGCAATAAATCAACAATTTAACAACAAAATAAAATAAACAAGAAACGATTGTTAAAAACGTTTTTAAAGCAAATATTTGCCAAATCACTTCTCAATGTGAGCCAACAACATTTGCAACAAAATACTTAAAAAGACTTAACAACATGGCTAAGAAAAAAAACAAACTGAGAAGAAATCAGAATCACAATATTTGCAAAAATCATGTCATTTAAATGCTCATAAACATGAATTCCAAGCAATTGATGACTTCATGCATTTGACGGTTATTTGTTGAGTCTATTTATTGGATTTATTTTTAAATGCTCTCTCTCGCTCCGGTAATAATAAAATTATTTATTCAAAATGCAAAATAAGAAACGAATTAATACAACGAATGCATTATAAAATTTAATATTAAAAATGCATGACACACACACACACACACACAAAATAACTGAAACTCTGTACTAGGCTTTCTTTAGAAATAATATTTCGTTTTCCAAGAATATCTTTTTTTATTTTGTCAGCCTTTTCAAATGATAAATTATACTTTAAAGTCATAAGTTTCGTATGAATGTGAATGTTGGTCTACAAGACATTTTTGCAAATACATATGCCCGCCGTCTTCTTATTCCTCACCATATGGTACGATGATAAGCATTGCAAATCCCATGTTAAATAACCTCGACTTGAGATTTAGTATTCTGGACTTTAATCACAAATTACAAGAATATTTATAAAACTAAAGCTGACAGTTTTAAATATTTTAAATGATAATGGTTATGCTAGTTCTGTTTATCGTTTCTTAAGTGAATGACCTATGATATCTTTATGGGTGAAACAGTAGGACTGCATATTAAAGTAACATACAGATTATGCTGTTTTATATTGTGTACTGGCCATTCAGGCTTTATTTTTGTTACAAAATTTTATAAAACTTATACAAGCACAAACAGGCAAGCATCCTAACTCCTTAGGGAAGATAACATCGAGATCGAAGACCAAACGAATATCTGGCAGCACCACTTTTTGAGAAAAAGAAAGGAACTTAATATACAAAGTACATCAGTGCTACAGTCAATATAACAATCAAACATGTCTTCACACAATACGTTATTTCTAACTAACGGCAGATGGCAATCCTATTATTCCAGAACTTTCTTAGTAGATGTTTTACTTTCTTACTTTTACTAGAAAATGTTATGAAACCTTTACAAGCACAATCCGGGATGCAGCCTTACTCCCGAGAGAGGATAACATCAAGAATGAACATTAAAGCAGGATCGGGCATCAACACTTCTTGAGAGTGGAACTCAATGCGCCTACTTCGTCGATACTATAGCCAATATAACAATTCAACACGATTTCATAAAATATGTTGTTTCTAGCCAACGGTAGATGGCAACCCTATCATTCCAGACCTGCTATGGTAGACCTTTTACTTTTTTTTACAAAATTTTATGAAACCTTTACAAGCACAATGCGGGAAGCACCCTAACTCCTTAGGGAGGGAGAATATCATCAAGAACAAACATCAAAGGAAAATCGGGCAGCACTACTTTCTGAGAAAAAGTGGAACTTAATACAGAAAGTTCATCAGTTCTACTGCCAATATAACAATCCAACACATCTTCACAAAACACGTTATTTCTAGCTAACGGTAGATGGCAACCCTATCATTCCAGATCTACTATGGTAGACCTTTTACTTTTTTTCTTTAACTACAAAATTTTATGAAACCTTTACAAGCACTATCCGGGAAGCAGACTTACTCCCCTAAAACAAATATCACAGAAAGATCGCATAGCACCACTTCTTTAGAAAGAGTGGAACTCAATGTGCCTACTTCTTCGATACTACAGCCAATATAAAAATTCCACACATTTTCACAAAAAATTTTGTTTCTAGCTAACGGTAGATGGCAACCCTATCATTCTAGAACCTTCTATAGTAGACCAATCTCCTGCTTGGGTGGGGTAAATAATGAAAATGAAATAAGGTAAACGAATAATATTCCTTAAAGGAAAAAAAATGAATGCAAAAAATCTTATTTTTTCAATCAAATTTAATTTCCTTGGACGTTGCTATTGTTGTAACAAGAACTATTACACACACATGCATACATAACTGGTCAGCACAACCCTTTAGTCATGATTGCGGCCTATCTTCTCAACACTATGCATACACATGCATACATAATTGGTGAATACAACCCTTCAGTCAGGATTACAACTTAGCTACATGAGTGGCAGGACCTGCAGTTTAAAGTCAATTTCGAAAGGCGATTTTATTTTACTCTCAGAGTATTTGCCAGAATTCTGTTGAGAGAAAGTCGCAGAAGAAATATTTTTTCTTATTTCGTTTTCTTGGAGATGTCTGACCTGGGGTCCGAACCGAGACCTCACATTTAATAAGCCAACACACTACCCACTAGACTACGGCGACTTCTAAGAAGTATACACTGAATTAAACAATCTGGTGTAGGAAATCCCAGAGGTCCGGCAACGCAATATATATGCATCGTTCAAAGAAGAAAATCTGAGAAACTGACTACGAAGATGGTAAATCTTTTTTAACATTATACCCACAAAGTAATACCAAATATAGAGGGAAGTTATGGAGTGTCCTAAGCCAGTAACGGAAAGGAAAGGTGAAGTCGAGCACAAAATTTCAATAGAATGTCTTCAGCGTCCACGTGAAAACCATACTGAAGAACATGTTGTGTTCTAATACCTGAAATTTGGCGGATAACGAACGAAAATGAACAGCGCGATCAAACAGATCATGACGGCAGACAGTGTAACGAAGATGATTTTTCTTTCTGAACAGAACTAGAATGAGTTTAAGGGGATCAACGAAACACTTTAGATAACAGAAGTAATCTGCAAAGGAATACGGCAACATAATACATGTGATAAAGGCGGACACAGGAAGCTTACCACATCGTAAGTAATGACGTATAGCAGTTTTACGGAATGTGGTGCTAGTACTTTTTTAATCGGTAATAGTCCGACATATTCATTGAGGATTGAGATTTCAAATTTGTAATTCCAAACTTATTGCATTTCTTTTTTTTTTTTTTTGTTCCTGAAAAACCCTTCTGTTTAGCCAAAACATTGAAAATCGGCGCAATATAATTAATTAAATTAATTAAATACAGTCAAGGAAAAAAGTATACATACAGAGCGATTTTTTCAAATTATAAAAGGTATAGTATATAAAAAAATATAACCTAGAAATTATTAGAAAAAACAATAAAATAAACGGGAAAGACTAAAATTTTTTCTGTAACTGTAGGTGCATACCCTAAAATGATGCCTGTTTGGCATAAGGCTCGCTTGAGCATACACCGCAATATTTCACTACAATTGAATTTTGAACACAACATCTTTATTGATACCTAATCTGACATGTAGCATGTCGCGTAGTAAGGTTATTGCTCTGAAAATTTTTTATTTATTGAAAAACAAAGAATTCAATCAATAATTCCATGGAACTGAGGTATTGCCCCAATGTTTTCTTGTTTTTTTGTATTAAATCGTTTCGATGTTAGACACTGTCTCGTCTACCTCATGGCTAGATAATAACACGAGCATATGACGAATTCAATAAAAGTTTGCGAAACTCGAAATATTTTTCAATTTCCTATTGCCATATAAGGAAGGATTCAGTGATAATTTTCCCATAAAAAGAAATCAAATTTGGTTTTTGAAAAGATTATAACCAAAACAAATCGATTTTTAATTAATTTTTTCGTTTAATTTCTAAAACAATTAAACATTCCATTTTTCACACGGAATTGTTTTTGTTTTTCCTTATCTATATACTATATACATATATATTATTTGTAGTTTTTAATTGTTTATTTATTTATTTGTTTAATTATTTATTAATATTTACTTTAATTTGTGTGTATTTATTGGCTAATAAAACGAAAGAAATTGTAAAATTTCAATACCATTGAAAATTATTATTATTTTTTTTACTATTTTGTGGATTTTAAGTATGGAATTAAAAATTACAAGACGAATTTTTCCATTGCTTACAATAAATTAATATTTAAATTTTAATTATTTTTAATTACAATTTGGAAAATTAAATATTTGACTTGACGTTTTATTACCGTAAAGGCGGAAAAGCAAGTAATACAGCACAAAATATATTAATGAACCTCGTTCCGTACATTATATTTCACTAATCTAGAAAAAAAGGCTTCAACAAAAACTTCCGGAAAATCACAAGAAATTCAAAATTTGTAGAGTTTACGATGCAAATATACGATTACGATCCAAATACATATTTCGATAACAAAAATGCATTCCCATTCTGGTCATAGCTAGCTAGGGGTATACAAGCTGTCGGGAAACGAGCGAAAGCACTAAAGTTAATAAGAAAGAAAACATGTACAAAGAACTTCCACAAATTACTTCAAAGATAGCGTTGATGAAAGACAAGGTTGCGTTGAGTTTTCAAACTGCATTCTTTCTAAATGATAAAAAAAAATCTATCATTTGAACCAAGAAATAGAGAAGGAATGAGCAAAATTGGACATATAAGACGTGTATACATTTTTCAAGGCACTCCAAAAATGTGTAGTACTTGGCTGGAAAGTTCTAATGCACCTGCTTGTTAACAAGAGAACTTGTTTTAGGTGGCTTTTGAAGCCACTATAGTGTAGTAGATAGTGAGTTGTCCTACCCATGTAGCGATAAACCAAATAATTTCCTACAGAGGTATGGAATTTATGAAGGTAGGTGACAAAACGTCATAGAACATAAGGGAAAAAGAAAACTTTCGTTGAAAAATTTTACCAAAACAAGAGAAATACATTTGACATGACCCCATATAAAATATATGGAAGCGAGTATTAAGAATTTAACTACGAAATAACGTTTAATTTCTAGCATTTAGTTTTTTTTATATATATGTATATGTATAATAAAGTTTACGAAAAACTTAGTTAGAGACGTATATCATCACTCTATATATGCGATGACTTATTGAATGTAAATGTAATTAAATTTACATTATACAGTGAGCGCCAAAAGTGAGTTAACACCTCTGAAGTAATTCATTTTCTTAGGATAATGAGAAAATTAAATGAGAATAGTCGAATAAATTTCCAAAAATAAAAACATTTATTTATTACTTATAATATGTTAAAACAAAAACAACAATTCATGATAAAGGCACTTTTTTTACTTAAGAACATACTTAAGAACATAATAGAAAATTCAAAATTATAGTGACTTATAGTGACACTTATGGCGCTCACTGTATATTAGCATTTGAAGCAGTATACACAACCTGAAAGCCTTGCTACCAGAACTGTGTTAATTCTAAACAATATTTGTTGTTAGATGCTCTCACTTTATAGTGTATAAGTGTGAAAATATTAAAAATAAAATATATTTTTTATTTGTTTTATAATTTTTGTGGTTTTAAATAAAAAAATATTAATAGACTATCACTAGCACTCTTTCTCACTCTACTAACACACATTCCATAGTGATTCATTCACATGCAAAGAAACTTGAATAAAAATCAAAATAGAAGCGTAATGAAATGAATTTAATACTCGCACGTACAGTGAGCGTCAAAAGAAACTGTACATTAAAAGAAAATATACATTAATAAATTACCATAATTTTTATTATAAAATTGTTTCATTACGAGTTTTTAAAATTGAAAAAAAAATTTCCAAAAAATTTCGAAATTTGTCAAATTATTCGCGGGCACTCTCCTTAAGTGGTAAAAGTTGAGTTTGGTGATTGTTAGAATTTTATCCATAGTGCACAGTATCTTTGACGCTCACTGTATATTCAATATTTTTTAATCGCATTTTTTATTAGACAGCATTTTGAAAATAAATGTCTTTAATGACACGTAAATATTGAAATTCAATAAAAAAAAATTTTAAGTAGAATTCACAACTGGTTTTGGAATTAATTTTTTTCTGTACGCGTTCTATTCACAGTTCATTGAAGCTTTTTTTTTTTGAAGATAAATCATCTGAACTTAATACGGAAGAATTTAGAAAATCTTTAAAGGAATGAATATAATCGAATTTGACATTTAAAGCGTATAATTTGTTGTTGATAAATTTTTTTGAATTCTTTTTGTTTTATTTATTTTCAATTATTAACACTTTATTAATGTGTCTCTTATTTATTTATTTTTTTATTTTATTTTATTTGTAGGAATGCAACAATATAACCAATAATCCGGTTTTAAAATTATGGCTGCTGTAAAAATAATGGAAGAACCCAAGGGTTTTATTTCCGGTTATACAGAAAAAAAATCGAATTTTAAAGTAAACGAATAAAAAAACATTTATTAAAGAAAATTATTAACATTTATTTAATGTTCTTTAAAAATTTCCATTAAAAAATAATACGCAAACAGCTCTCCCATTCGTATTTTAATTGGAATTTAACTCCGACTCACTATAAGGAAGTTCAATTCAAGATAGCTGATGATTAGTCATTATTACGACCTAAATCCTCACACCACTCACATTGTGTGACTTAATTTTATCGATGAATGGCAGAACCTACAGTTTAAAGTCGACTCTAAAGAACAGGTTTTTTTTACTCTCAGACTTTTTGTTTTGTTGGGAAGTCAAAAACGCCCTAACAAACGCCGGACACTTACATATCAGATGAAAGGGTGTTTCTTCCCCCTTCTCAAGTCTATCGGCATACCTTATAATAGGGCAGTATTCTATGAGAACTACAATAATGCAATGGAGACAAGGATGCAATCTGTCCTCTTCTTATCCAAAGCAGTTCAACAAAGTCTAGCAAAATTACACGTACCTTCATACTACCAAAGAAATCTAGCCTCGCGGTAAAACCACCGCAGTAATCCCAGTTTTACCGAGACATTAGTCCGGAGTTTTACGTAAGTATCGCCACCATGGTTTACCCCACGGTGCTCTAAGCACGGGTGGAAACAATGCGTCTACTAGCGCCCCCACCACATGATATGCATAAGCATATCACTGATTGCATCACCATACGTGAGTACCAATTTGAAGCTTTGCATTTGGACAAGACTTCCCTCTTGGTTAGGGGTGAGAGACTCTCTGTGCTCTTCCCGCGATTTAGGTTTAAACCACAGCCACCACGTTGCTCCCACAAGGGGGCCATTGTCGGGCAGAGACGAATCTCTGGAGCTCTGCACACCCGTGGTATTAGAATTAAGCCTCCGGTCGAGCTTCGCAGTCCAGTCTGCTACCAGTTGAACCTCAAACAGTTCGGCAGTTTTACGGAGACAATCGGAAAACCTGTGCTCTGTTGTGTCATGTTGGAAATTGTGAACTCTGTATCGCCCTGGGCATTTCAAAAGTAAAACAATTTTCGTCAATAATACCCATTGTGGTGGTATTCCTTAAGAGCTTAAGTTTCCGAGTAAATTAATAGATTTTCAAGGAAAATCCTGGCAACCAAAATGCATTATAATATATAAGATATCATCGCTTATCGACGAAGTCGATTCCGAACGACAGATTTTTGAGAAACTTTTCATGGCAATTTTAATTACTTCACAGAATTTTTCCAGAAATCCGCTGAGAGGAAGTCGCCGAATAAATAGTTATTTTCATATTTCATTTTGATGTCTGGCGTGGGGCTCGAACCCGGGCTTTACGTCTAATAAACGAACACACTACCTACTAGACTACGGCGACTATAGCAGAATTACGGCGACTACTGAAGATATTTTTCGATATTTTTGTTTTGATGTCCGACCTAGGGTTTGAATCGTGGCCTTATGTCTAATGAGCCAACACACTACCTACCAGACTACAGCGACTACATCGGGATCTAAACTTTATGTAAATCAAGTAATTGCAGGGTACCCGCTATCCCACTAAACAAACCCGAAGAACCCAGTTTAGAGTCCGATGGAAGGCAAAAAATGATCACTCTCATCTTCAAATAATCCATTGAGGAAGTCATTACACCTCGAACAAAAGGAATCTAGGACCGTGATCCTGACTAATGGGTTGCTATCGCCAATAATGTATGTATGGTGTGAACGTAACATTTGGTCTTACTCAACCACCATGAGTTTTAGTTCTTTCGCAGCCAGTGTGAACAGATACAAAGAAATATATTAAGGTTTCCCCCTCAACAATACATACATCATTAATTAACAATAAAATGACATCAAAACTCCAAACATGAATTGAATTTTTTTTAGACACCAAATCTAAATACGAATGTAACACAGAAAGAACACAATGTTCCATGCTCATCAAATATGTATGAATGACTTCATTTACTATACATAGCACAACACGGAATGGACACCCTTAAAAATACAAAAAAAATGTTACAAAAGAAATACAAGCAAAAACAAAACTACACAAAAAACAAAATGTAATGTCTTCTTCCATAAACAACAACAGGCCAGTCAGTCCATCAGTGTTATGGTCACGGAAAGAATTTCATTGAATACGAAACCAATTTCGTATTTCCAAATTGAATAGAAATTATTGTTTTATTGTTGTTGTAAGTATTTCTTTAACAAGTGTGACTGGCATTTATTTATTGATGTTTGGCAACAACACCATCAACAACAACAACATAATCGAATCGAGTCAAAGAAGACATTCCTACTTAAATTTGGAGAGCGTTAATGGTGTTGAGTCATTCGAAACAATTTTCATTCAATAAAAAAACGCAATTCCATACAGCGACAATGAGTACAGAGACAATAGGGCCAGGGGATATGATAATTAGAATGGTTATGAATAGGCATGTATTTACATGTGTCTGTAGTACATACAAGTGTATATAAATTGTTCTTAACATTTAAGATTTCTTTTTGAGAAGAAGTGCTAAACGAATAAGGCAGCGAGTTTAGTTTCTTTCACTTTTAACTGGAAGATAGGACAACTCAAATTGGTAGTTTCCTTACATACTTACTTAATTGGTTCTTACAACCTTTTAGTCAGGATTACAACCTAGCTTCTCAAATCATCCATGTTGGGTATGTTAATTTTCTCCATGGCAACAGAATAAGGAAAGACAGATTTTTCAGAAATTTTTCGTGGCAATTTTATTTAGTCGCAGAGTTTTTGCAAAAGACTGCTAAGAGGAAGTCGCCGAAAGAAATATATTTTTGTATTTCGTTGTGTTCAAGATGTCTGAGTTGGCGTTTGAACGACGGACTCGCGTCTAATAAGCCAACACGTTAACTACTATCCCAGGCCATCAAAACAAAACAAAATATAAAAAAAATTCTTCGGCGACTTCCTCTCAGCAGATTTCTGGCAAAAACTCTGAGAGTAAATCCTCCCTGCCATGAAGAAGTTTCTCAAAATATGTCGTTCGAAGTCGATGTTAAACTGTAGGTCCCGCCACTCAAGTATAATATTAACACACACAACATGAGTGATGTGAGAAGCTAGGCCCTAATCCTGACTGAAGGGTTGTAATGGCCAATTATGTATGTGTGTATGTCACAAAGAAAGTGCTGCAGAGATCAAAATAAAGGAGAATCTGAAGGTGCCGTTCCATGGACCTACATAGAGCCAAGTTTGGTAAGCAATTTTTCGTACGTTTTGGAGCATTTTTTTATCGCCTAAATCATATGATTTCACTCCATCTAAACTATTTTTATGGCGATATATGAAGACCCTCATGTCTTTCAATTCCAGGCCTAAAAGTTAGCATTACAACTGCCACTAGTGGGACTTGCTGACCGAAATGCTAATACTGACGTCTACAGATTTAAAACCACGGTACAGCGGCAAGCAATATTTTCATGAAATAATATAAATAATATGAATACATTAATCTAGTAGGTAGTGTGTTGGCTTATTAGACGTGAGGCCACGGTTCAAACTCCAGGTCAGACATTTCCATCAAAACAAAATATGAAAAAATTATTGGCGACTTCCTCTCAGCAGATTTCTGGCAAAAACTCTAAAAGTAAAATAAAATTGCCATGAAAAGTTTCTCAAAAATCTGTGGTTCAGAGACGACTTTAAACTGTAGGTCCCCCGATTCATGTATAAAATCAATACACACAACATATGGGTGGTGTGAGAGGCTAGTACGTAATCTGAATATGTAATATGAATATAAAGGAAAATAAATATTTAAAAAAATCACCCTTTGCTTGTATTTGACGTCGTAAAAAAGTTTATTGTAAAATAAATATTTTTTCCTTTTTTTTTAATTACTAGTTAAACTTCCTTTAGTACATATAAGGTCTAGGCATTTGGTTGATGTTTGTAAAAACTTGTAATTTGAAATACTTCCTTAACAGGTGATGGTGATTACTAAACGTTGCTCACTGTATAGAAATACACTAAAGCAGTAGCAATAAAAAAAAAACAAAAATAATAAACAAGTTTTTCTTTTTGGTTTTGTTTTACAGAAAACAATAAAAAACAAAAATTGGAAAATGAAACATAAAATTAATTTTTTTTTTTTCGTAACATTCTTTTAACGAGAGACAAATTAAATTTATAAATTTGGCAACATTAAAGCCATATTAAAACTATTAATTAAAAATGGATTTTGTTTATACAAAGAAAAAAACAAAAATATGAAATAGAAAATGTAAACGGGGGGAAAAAAATAATAAAAGATTTCAATCACGTTTTAATTTTCGGATTTAAAAGTCACGTTTCATAAACTAATTTTGGTTTGAACTTAAAATTTTTGTGGCTGGCAATTGTGTTTTTTTGGCTAGTTTTTTTGGCTAGTTTCTGTAATTTTTTAATGGAAAATTTCACAAAAAAAAAAATAAAAAAAATATCAACAATAATAAATCATATCTTGGGTTTAATAATCTTGGCTGGATGTGATTATGATTAAACTTTTCATTTCGTTTTGTTTTTTTTTTTTGGCAAATGCAAAAACTTAATAATAGAATAATTATGATTATTTTGTTGCCATTGCAAAACTTTTTCTATCGGTTAACAACACTTTATTAAGCAATTTTATTTCGGGTTTTATTTTTCTATTATTTTTAAGATAAACTTGGCTGATTAGCAGAGCATAATTTGTATCAGATGGCAACACTCACACCCACTCAACAACAAGCACTTGCACTTGACTTGTATTTTTTTTGATAATTGATTATGTTTTTTGTTATCGAGTTATCGATCTTTATTTACTTCGTTATTTTCATGTTTTTTTTTTTATTTATGAGTAAAAAATCTAAAACCGTTGTTACATATTCTCCAAGTATTTTTATTTTTCTATTTTTTATTTATAAATATGTATTATTATGTATTGTATAATATTTAAATAATTTTTCTTTTTGTTAAATACTTAGAGAGTAACTACCGCACGATTTATTAGCAAAAAACTAAATATCTGTCATTGAAGTTGAAACTTTGGAACCCCTCTTCTTTTGATATCAAAAAAAGCAAAAAAAAAAAAAATTTAAAACAAAAACAAATAAAATGAAATGAAAATATTATACTCGGTACTAAAGTACATAAAACAACAATAATAACAATAAACTGAGCATAACAGCGTATAGAATTCTATACGAAAAGCCTCCCTTTTCACTGCACAATAACAATAAATGTCTTGTATTACTCTCATTTATTGTTTATTATTGTTGTTCTCCATTAAATATATAGCACATACACAAGCAAACAAACATATGCTTTTATTATACTCTCACTTGTTTAACGGTGACTGTAGCAATGGTAGACGACTCTGCACTAGCAACAACAACAACAGCAATAAAAAACCGTATTAACATCTACTCTATAATTTAAAACACACACACACCCATATACTTAGTATAAATTCACAATAATTTTATTCATATGATACTCTTTTAAAAACATTTACTCACTCATTTACCGTATTTATATCTCTTTATAGTGCAAGTGTTTATAAAAAACAAAAAAAAAAAAAAAAAAAAAAAACACGAAACAACTTTTAATCACAACAACAAAATGTAAATTTTATACTGAACGCATGCATTTATCACAGAGCAGTAATACTAAAAAACAACAACAAAAGAAATGCCTGCTGGTCAGTTAAAACAAAAGAGAAATAAAAGGAAAAAACGTCACAGCAGCAGCAACACTATTTAAGTTAACAACAACAACCACCCTTTTATAGAAGTTGTTTGCCATGAAACATTTTTGTGTTTGTGTTAGTTGTAGGAGAACACCCTACATTTGAGACTTTTAATATGTTCCAAAGGAAGAACAGTTAGTATGTGGCTTAAGTTCATGTATTTAAAGAAAGTAAAAAACATGTAAATTATTTGGATTCTAAAGCGCCTACTAAGCTTCTATTACACTAGAGAACTTCGCCTTCAAGCCCACTAGCTGATGAGAGAGAATTTTTTGTTATTTAGCGGCTGCTACACTAGCAAACTTCGCTTGCACACACAACCTGATGGCAAACCATACATACATACATACATACATAATTGGCCATTACAACCCTTCAGTCAGGATTATGACCTAGCTTCTCACACCACTCATGTTGAGTGGCTAGAGTTTTTTTGAGAAACTTATTCATGTGCCTGTTACATGATCGAAAGTCGCCTGGAAACACTACCTGATGACAAACCATCTATCTCGGGTAATAGTGTTTGCAAACACGAATTAGTCTCCTGAATATTAAAAATTTGTGTGGATAGTGTAATAGCAAAACACTCTCTCTCATCAGGTAGTGGATGCAGGCTAAATTTGATCGTGTTATAGGCGTTTAATAAATTGGAAAGTCAATAAATTATAATGAAAATAAACGAGGCGAGTATTAAAAATTCTACGAAGACTATTAAACAAATAACTAATCGCCGTAGTCTAGCAGGTAGTGTGATGCTTATTAGAAGTGAATCTGAGTTTCAAACCCCAGCTCAGACATTTCGAATAAAACAAAATTGTAAGAGAAAATATTTTTTACCTCTCAGCAGTCTTCTCGCAAAAACTCTAAAAGTAAATAAAATTTCTATGAGAAGTTTCCCAAAAATCTGTCGTTCGGAATTGACTTTAAACTGCAGGTCCCGCCACTCAAGCTACCGCCAGCTAGCTAACTACACTACTACTAACTATACTAGCCAGCTGGTCAGCTAGCTAGCTACACTACTACTACTACTAGCTATACTAGCCAACTGTTCAGCTGCTAGCTACACTAGTACTACTACTAGCTACACTAGCCAGCTGGCCAACTAACTAGCTACACTAGCCAGCTGGCCAACTAGCTAGCTACACTACTACTACTACAAACTACTCTACTACTACTACTACTAGCTATACTAGCCAGCTAGATAGCTACACTACTACTACTAGTAGCTATACTAGCCAGCTGGCCAACTAACTAGCTACACTAGTCAGCTGGCCAACTAGCTAGCTACACTACTACTACTACAAACTACTCTACTACTACTACTACTAGCTATACTAGCCAGCTAGATAGCTACATTACTACTACTACTAGCTATATTAGCCAGCTGGTCAGCTAACTAGCTACACTACTTCGACTACTAGCTATACTAGCTAGCTGGTCAGCTAACTAGCTACACTACCACTACTACTAGCTATACTAGCCAGCTGTTCAGCTGCTAACTACACTACTACTACTACTAGCTACACTAGCCAGCTGTCCAGCTAGCTAGCTACACTACTACTACTACTGGCTATACTAGCCAGCTGGCCAGCTAGCTAGCTACATTACTACTACTATTAGCTGACTGACTGAGTGACTACTGACTGGTATGAGTAAGGTTGTAATCCTGGCGGAATGGATTGTAATGGCCAAACTTCAAATATCACAATAAAAATTCGTTCAATATCCACTGAGTTTATATCACTTACATAAACTGCTAAAACTAAATACTTGCAAATGGAAATAATAACAACAACAAAAAATGTTTAACTTATTTTTGTAAAACAATGTTTTCGAAACATTCATTTAAACAAGTTGGCAATCTTTTGCTTCTTCTATACAACAATTATAGGCCCTATACAGCCAAGCAAGCAACTGGCTGTCTCAAAGCAACGTCATACGTACTCTTTACTGCCAACGTTTTGCAGTAAATGACGTTGAATTCTGTGCAATGGATGTCACAGACATCCATCCCAGAAAAGTAGCATCCATTGTAAGTTATTAAACGTAATGCCTAGAGACTAAATTACTTTATGGTGCAATAAAACTTAATGCACCCAACAACAATTAAAGGGGGAAATGGAATGGAAGGAGGCATACAGGGTGGTAAAAACAATTGCCTTTAGATTGTATACGAGAGGCATGACAAACTTTTTACATAAAAAAATTGTGGTTATATGAGCTATTTTCACTATTTTTAGTTTTTTTTTTTATTGTTTTATTATTATTTTGTTTTTTTTTTCTAATTAAAAATAAATATTTTACAATGGGTCAGTGGTTCTATAAATCCTAGAGTATACATTTCATTTAAAAAATATTCCAATAATTTCCATACATTCATCCCCAAATACATACATTTCTCTCCCTTTTGACTTTCAAAAGGACATCACATGGTAATGGAAAATCGCATGTCTTTATAATTTATGTATATCCCCCTTTTTAGTGTTACCAACTTAAAATGACGTCATTCAACGTCTGGTTGTCTGTTGGAAATATTATTTCTTTTATTATTTATTTATTTTCTAGCTTTTTTTTTGTTTATTTTTCTTGTCTATTTTTTATGATAATTTCCTATGTATGTGTAAATGAATAACTGCATTTTAGATCAGCATTTCTCTTCATGTAATTGATATATTGACAGTGAAATTCATGCATGACGCCATATAATGGATGGAAACAGAACCTCTTCCTAAACAAACTTTTAGAACAAGCCCAATGGTTTTACATGTATGGCATACAGTAGACAGGGAAGTTTTCCAAGTGACAAATGTCGGAAGAATAAATTAAACTTACTCCAACATAAAATTGAAAGCGTTTTGTGTCCTAACCAGATCAGACAGCGCCACCTCTTGGACAGAATAGAAAGCAAAAAGCAAACTTCCGTACTACTACGCCCAAAGAGGGACTTTACTAGAGACATGCTTGCTTGGGAAAAACTTGTGTAATGAAACCGATACCAAGCCACGTACAAGTAAAAAGAACGAATAAATAGATAAAGAAGCGTTGCTTAAAGCCTATATTCTCTAAAGTGTATAGTATAGGGTCTTTCAAGAGGGATTTCCGGACTTTAAAGCTATATCTGTCACATCTGTAGTCGCCGTAGTCTAGTAGGTAGTGTGTTCGCTTATTAGACGTAAAGCATGGGTTCGAGCCCAAGGCCGGACATCAAAACGAAATTTAAAAAAAAATGTTTCTTCGGCGACTTCCTCTCAGCAGATTTCTGGTAAAAACTTTGAGAGTAAAAAAAATTGCCATAAAAAGCTTCTCAAAAATCTGTCGTTTGGAGTCGAATTTAAACTGTAGGTCCCGCCACTCATGGATAAAATTAACGCACACAACATGAGTGGCGTGAGAAGCTAGACCGTAATCCTGACTGAAGGGTTGTAATGGCCAATTGTGTATGTATGTATGTATAGGTGAAATCAGCATAGTCTAGCGGATAGTGTGCTGGCTTATTAGACGTGAGCTCGTGGCTCAATCCCCAGCCTCTGTAGTCTTCTGGTGAAAACTCTGAGAGTAAATAAACCTGTCATGAAAAAGTTCCTCAAATCTGTGGTTCGAAGTCGACGTTAAACTGTAGACCCGCCACTCATGGATAAAATTAAAGCACACAACGTGGATGGTGTGACAACCTAGGTTATAATCCTAACTGAAGAGTTGTAATGTTTATACTAGGAGCATACTTGTGTAATGAAATTGAAACAAGGCAACGTCCTCTAAAATATAAGGCCTTTCAACAGGCACTTCCAAACTTTAAGGCTACATCTGTCAAATTAGTTGTCATTTATTCAGTTTGTTTTGTCAAATCACCATGGATGAATAGAGCATTCAACAATACGTACAAATAATAAAATTGTTTTAACCAAACGGGTGTTCTTTTCAGGCAGCATGCATTGCGAAAAATCACCTTGAGCGTTAAGTTCCATTTCTGGATGAATGGGTATGTGAGCAGACAAACTTGTCGAATTTGAGACGATACCCCTTCACATAAGATCCAAGAGCATCCAATGCATCCCGAAGAAGTCATTGTTTTGTATGGATTTTGGGCTGGCGGCGTCATAGGACCATATTTCTCTAAAAACAATGTTGACCAAGCCATTACTGTCAGCGGTGAGCACTATAGGTCGATGATTAGCAACTTTTTTCGGAATAATTTGGACACCAGCTATAAGTGGTTTTAATAGCACAAAGCTACTAGGACGACACAGATCATACCACATTGGAAATTCTGCACAAGGGAATTGAGGGCATGGTCATTTCACTGACAACCGAAATAGTGCTGGGTAAGACCATTTCTTGAAGAGTTTTCTTAAGTCGTAGATGTTTACGAATATGCTACACAATCACAGTGGGCCTCAAAGCAAACATAACCCATGTCATTGGTCAAATTCAGCCTGATTTAAGCATTAGTGTCATGGAAAATTTAACATTTCGATTACGCTCGAAATGCCGGAAGCCGTGGCACGATGAACGATGTTGAATGCGCACATACACATTGACACATTGGAAATTCTGCACAAACGAATTCAGGGCATGGTCATATCACTGACAACGGAAATAGTGCTGGGTTAGACCTTTTCTTGAAGAGTTTTTTTAAGTCATAGATGTTTACAAATATGCTACACAACATGGAAAATTTAACATTTCGTTTGCGCTCCACTAACGAGAAGCGGTGGCTGGCATTTGAACGATGTTATATGCGCACATACACTTTTTTATTTAAATTTATGGAAAGAAAGACCTTTTATTAATAATAGACAATAATTCATATTTCATCAAGACTTGTGGATTTCATAAATGCAACTTTACCAGCAATCCTTTCAAGCATCACTCGTTAGCTTCTAAAATCTGGTTCCATTTAAAATAACAAACATTTCTGTGTTCTTTTAACGCAATTGAAATAAGTATTCCATTTAAATTTTCGAATACGTTCGTCCCACTTTCAAACCACAATAGTGTGATCAGTGTGATTCTACAAAATCGAGGGAAACAAGCATTGCCAATCCAATTTTTTTTGCAGTTTTTACACCATTAAAGTTGTTATACTTCGTTAGCCTTCCCCAAACAAAGAGACCACCAACAAAAATACTGCAACACACAGTAGCAGAGAGGCTTAAATGTAAACAAACATCATCTTAATATGTGTAAAATTAAAGTGTTGTTGTGTCAATGGCTTTAAAACTGTTAATTTCTGTAATAACAAAACAAATACAACACAATCACAATAATCATTACGACAAACAAATTCACAAAAAGCTTTTCTCTAGCTCTCTCTCTCTCTCTCTAGGGAAAAATAAACCACAAAATGGAACAACAATTAATGCGTATTTATTTTGTTAATTTGAGGAGCTCTCAAAAGAGGTTCTCCATTTACGCATCATACATACATTCGTATGCCGTTATTTATTTATATTTGTTTTTGTTATTTACAAAACATGTTACTTTTTATTAAAATGTTATAACAACAACAACTACTACAATAATTCATTGCATGATCAAAAAAAATTCTTAATAAACAGAGAATGAGAAAAAAAAACGATTTTTTAACACAATGGGGTACGAACGAGTACAAGTGATCGATATGTTGTACGAAACAAAGCGCATCTGTTGTTGTAATTCTTAAATAGCAACAGCTAGATAAATAACAATAACAACAAGTGCAACAAAAAAAAAAAAAAAAACAACACGACAATGGGTCCCCTAAGAGCAGTCATTAGCATCTGTGAAATATTTTAAATTGTTAAGACACGTTTTTCGTTCACAATTTGCTTAGCAAACGTAAAATTTTTTGAATGATTTTTCACAGATTTTCAAATTATTTCAGGTAAATTATTTATTATACAAGTACAGTCAACCCTCCTATAACGCGGTTTCCATATAACACGGCGCTGAAATTGCTACAGCCCTCCTATAACGCGGCACCCTCAGAATGAGATTTCCATATAACGCGATTTTCACATAACGCAGTACGCACTCACCGCGTTATAGGAGGGTTGACTGTATACGGATGTGTATGAGTGTATGTAAATGTAAGAAGTGATTATATGTTGAATATTACATTGCTTGTATGAGAAGTGCATGTGATAAAAGTGCACTGTATTGTAATATTTTTGAAGATACACTGAAAAAAATTGTTCTTACGTTAATAGTGAAAGGTAAAATGTAATTAAAAAATTTTATTTAAACAAAAATTAAGATTTGAAGTGCTTAACTCTACATTCAATCTTCTTCGTTGAGATTCTTCATCTCCTTTTTAAATAATCCATGACACCCCAGGGACTCTTACATTAACAAGGACATTCATAACAAGGTTGTGCAACTTTACTTTTTGAAATAAGATAGGACTCAATAAATCAGATTCCTTAGGTCTTCACTCAATATATCAACTCAATACACTTTTGCAATAAGCATTGTTTCTAAGCAACTATACAGTGAGCGTCAAAAGAAACTGTATACTATGGATAAAATTCTAACAATCATCAAACTCAACTTTTACCACTTAAGGAGAGTGCCCGAATAAATTTGACAATTTGCCACGGCAATTTTCAGAAAACTGGGCACGCACGCACGCACGCCAACATTGACTTTTTGTTCTTTTCCCAGAAGCCATTTATCGATACTAGCACTGATATAATACGGTTTTAATCGTAACTACCCAAAAATGGCAGGTTCAATGAGTACGAGATAACTCGTAGTTGGCACCCTAGAAGGGAACGCAATCTACGCGTTATCTCGTAATTGGCAGTCAACGTGTTAAAATAGAAATAACGGTAATTTAATAATGTGTATTTTTATTTTAATGTACATTTTCTTTTGACATTCACTGTACAGCTGACAACCAGTGACCTGTTACAGTAGACCAAACCAAGCGGCACCCATTGAATTAAAGACAGATGGAAAGACTTTGCCTATAACTACTGACTTAATCCTAAAAATATCAATTTTTTAAGCGAATGAAGACTGTTTATTAAAAGTGGAATATCAGCGACGACGTTAAGAATTCGGTTTATTTGACGCAAACTGATCAGTACTTTAGTGTGTCTCAGTTACTCTGCATCAGTTACCCCCACATCATCACTACAAGGCATCAGGCTTGGCAAATAGAAAGGCAATTGTGTTCCACAAGGCTTTACACTTTCGCAAGCAATTCAGATCATAGTTTCAAGTTGTCATGTGAAATGTAAATTGACTACAAATCTCTCTTCAAAACCTACATTCCACAAGGACTTCAGATCATAGATTCAGATTGTCATGACAAATATAAATTCACTACCAGTCCCTCATCGAAACTTACGTTTCTGTTAAACCAAATCAAGGGCAATGTAGGTATCTTTGGATGCTTCCTTACGATGCATTTTTCAAGAACAAAATGATTTGTTTTGAAAGGAAAAGGGAACAGATGGATGTTGTGTGGGTTAACTTTATACATGAGTAGCAGAACCTACAGTTTACAGTCGACTCCGAACGACAGATTTTTGAGAAACTTTTTATGGCAATTATTTTACTCTCAGACTTTTTGCCAGAAGACTGCTAAGAGGAAGTAGCCGAAGAAATTTGTTTTTCATATTTCGTTTTGTTGGATATATTTGCCCGGGGGTTTGAACCGTGGCCTCACATCTAATAAGCCGAATATAGATTGGAATCAAATTTGATTGAATTTGTGAGATTGTTTCCTTCAATTAGTCCGCATTAGACTGCCCATCAATCAAAGTTTAACTACGATTTAAGCAATCTCATAACAACTCAATCACAACCGATTATTCGTAATGTTTTCAACCCTCACTTGCACACATATTGAGTGGCGATCAAGCAGCTGAGTTTACAGGGAAATTTGTGTTACAATATGTACTTTTTATACCAAAATTTCTTCAATTGGTTCAAAATAGTATCTTGTTTCAACTCTGGTTAGTAGAAAAAGTGCTTAAATGACTTCCAAACATGATCATTTTCCAATAATTCATTGACGTGAGACATTTCTGACATTAAAATTGTGAAAACCTCTTCAATGAGAACTCAACTGCACATGTTTTTCTTGTAATCAGCCGCCTGGTCTTTGGTTTCGTCTTTATGGAAGAATAACTCTAAAATAAGGCATCATTGTTAGAGGCGCCCTACCTAATCTGACTGCTACAAATGATTCGAACTCCGCGCTATAGTATACTAAAGCCATCTTCTTAAAAAATTGCTCAAACTATTTACAGAATTGCCTCCGGCGACATCAAAACCATAAAAATTGCCATGAAAATGATACATGTTGCAAACATTAGCACATAATCAATATGGCAGCACTGGTGCCTATGCTAATACAATTTACATACAGTGAGCATCAAAAGAAACCGCACATTAAAAAATATATGTATATTGATAAATTACCGTTATTTTGATTTTCAAATTGTTTCATTACGAGTTTTTAAAATTGAAACAAAAAAAATTACAAAAAATTTCAAAATACATATTGTCAAATTTTTTTCGGGCACTCTCCTTAATATCGAGAAGCTAGGCCGTAATCCTGACTGAAGGGTTGTAACGGCCAATTATGTATGTATGTAATCTCCTTAATGTGGTAAAATTTGAGTTTGGTGATTGTAAGAATTTTTATTCTTAGTGTATAGTTTCTGTTGATGCTCACTGTATATGTACGTATGTATATATGTATGTAAACAAATGACATTTAAACATTTTCCAATAAATTCTAGAACAAGAAAGATTTCAATTAAATTTCCAATGCACAGTTGTATTGTGTTGCCAAATGATATTTTGGTCCATCAAGAGAATGCATGTGTATGAATGTATATGCATTAAAAGTTTTAAATTTAGATATGACCCTTAGGGAAAGGGCATTCCACTCATTCCAATCGGATTATTGGCGTAAAGTTCTATGCAAATACCGACTAAAAAAACACACACACAATTTATGTGCAATTTAAAAAGGGGAAACATGTGTGATACAGAACTAGAGTTGAAAGAAAAAAGAAAACAAAAATCAATGAGTAATAAACCGGCAAAATATGGCTTAAAACGATGTTGATAATAATGACGACAAAGGCAACGACAACGACAACGACAGCATAGTAGGGGAGGATAAACAATAACAACAATAAATTACAACAAATTAAGGGTGTGTTTTTCCCCAATACTTTTTCGTTTTCGGCTTAAAATATGGCGACCAATACATAAAATATTATTGCCAGTTAAAGTTCGAGAAATACAAACCAAACTAAGAAAATAACAAAGAACGCAATAAAACAAAAACAAATAAATTTTAAAAAGAAGAAAAATAGAGTTTTTCAAATTTTCTTTAATTCCAGCTTTAAATCCAACAATAATTTGGATTTGTTTTTTTTGTTTTTGTTTTCTGTATTCAAATAAAAAGTCCTTGAGAATATTGATTTATAACATGGCACACTTCATTTTTCTTTTTTATTTTATTTTTTTCTTGCTCTTCTTTATAAATTTCTTGCCAAAGGATGCTGCAAGGATTGATTTTCAGTCCAGAAATTTATTAAGAATTCTTTACAAACACTTGAGTATTTTTTAATATTTTTTATTCCATTTCATGAATTTTTTTATATTTTTTTTATATATTTTTTTATATATTTTAATTACTTTTTCTCTTTTGCATTTAATTTTTAATTCGAAACAGCAGAAGCACAAGCACACCAATTAATTTAAGGAAGTGACTGACAATTTTGCTTAATTTGAGATATACAACTGCAACACGAAATGAAATGCTTTTAATTTTGGGTGCGTGCCACTTTGGCAATAAATTTCTCTCTCTCTTCTTTCCCATGAAATTCTCTCTCTCTTTTCTCATATAGAAAAAGTAAATAAACTTTTGCTATATGTCTGTGCGCGCACATGAACATGTAAAATCATAAAACAATAACATCACACATGTAGGAGTGTGTTAGTATGTGTGTAAGCAAAGAAACCTGTTTATTTATATGCCACCCTTACTACTTGCTTCCTCTACTCTCTTTTTGTTTTGACTCCCCATTTACAAGCCCAACCAAGCACAACAACAGAGGGTAGAACATACATAATTGCGCATGTTTGAGCATAACACTAGTGAGAGAGAAACTTAATAGAGTGTTTTCTGCGTGTATGTGTGTGTTTATATTTTGTTTTTACTCTTGTAAGCAATAAAAGTTCTTGTGTTTATTGCCTTCAGTTTAATAAGGGTTGGTTTTTATTTGCTTTTTTCTTTTCAGCTACAAGAAATAACAGTTGTTATGCGTTGCCAACTATTTTCTGTTGAGTACTGACAACAACAGTTTTGTTATTGTTTTAAAAAACTTAGGTTATATTTTAAATAAATAACCAGTGAAACGGTTACGAAAAGAATATTTCAAATAAAAGAAAATGTTAACCACAGCTGGGATATATGAATGAATTTCGAAAATCATGTTAATAAGTTAGAATCTAAAAATTAATATTTTTCAAATTAATTTTCGTTTTTTTTATATCATCTACACTCACGCAATGCGTAGTAACGGAACTAAGAAAATAAGTGGTCGGAGAGAAGGAAGTTACATGCATACATAATTGTCCATTGCAACCCTTCAGTCCGGATTAAGACCTAGCTTCTTACACCACTCATGTTGTGTGCCTTAATTTTATACTTGAGTGGCGAGACCTACAGTTTAACGTCGACTCCGAACGACAGATTTTTGAGAAACTTTTTCATGCCAGGTTTATTTACTCTCAGAGTTTTTGCCAGAAATCTGCTGAGAGGAAGTCGCCGAAGAAATATTTTTTTCTCATTTCGTTTTGATACCTCCCCTGGGGCTCGAACCCGAGCTTTACTTCTAATAAGCCAACACACTACCTACTAGACAACGATAACCCCAATTACAGAGCATAGATGTTCCAATTGTTTCGTTTAAACTAGTTATTCTTTGGTCAATTTTACACAAAAACTCTGATAAACTCAATATAGATAAGAAGAGGATTGATTGGCTTTCCTATGTCATTACTTTAATTCTTTAAAGTTTAAGTCAGTTGATGCTAAAACAGCGGAAGAAAACTTTTTATTTTATTTGAAAAAAAAAATATAAAAGATAAACCGAGTATATCTGATTCAAATCTTGGAACGATGAATAAATTTTTCGTATCGTTTTCGAATTTATAAAATTAAGAGCTTCAATTTCCTCCTAGTAATCTATCTAGAAAGCTCCCTAATCACTGTTCCTTCTTAAGGAGCTGTGGGACACTAACGACAAAGAGTCTTTCATCACAACACGCAATACTTCACCAGAAACAGATGAATTTGTTTCTCCGCAGCGATTGAGCCTGTTATCATAAAGGGTGTTTTTTATAGAGGTATAGAACTTTAAGTTGTAATAAAACAACGATGGATTAATCGATTGACATGAATTTTATTTATCCGAAAGATAATCTTGTGGCATTACATTTTAAATATGATTTCTGGCATATGATCGCCACGGCTGGCGCGGATGTAGTTCAATCTGGACACCAATTTTCGATGAATTTTTCCAACATTTTTGGCCGTATATCGGCAATAACACGGCGAATGTTGTCTTCCAAATGGTCAAGCGTTTGTGGCTTTACCGCATAGACCAATGACTTTACATAGCCTCACAGAAAGTAGTCTAGCGGTGTTAAATCACAAGATCTTGGAGGCCAATTCAGAGGTCCAAAATGTGAAATTAGGCGGTAACCAAACGTGTCTTTCAATAAATCTATTGTGGCACGAGCTGTGTGACATGTTGCGCCGTCTTGTTGAAACTACATCTCCTGGACATCATGGTTATTCAATTCAGGAATGAAAAAGTTAGTAATCATGGCTCTATACCGATCACCATTGACTGTAACGTTCTGTCCACCATCGTTTTTGAAAAAGTACGGACCAATGATTCCACCAGCCCAAACAGTCAGTTTTTCTGGATGTAACGGTGTTTCCACATACACTTGAGGATTACCTTCAATCCAAATTCGCTTATGAAAATCGGGAACAACGGTAATCTCGTTTTGGGCCCATTCGACGAATCTACGCCTTACTTGATGATCGTTTGGCTTCAATTCTTGCACGAGTTGGATTTTGTAAGCACGCAAACCAAGATCCTTCCGCAAAATCTTCCATAAAGTGGATGGACACAGATCCAATTCCTGTGCTCGATGGCGGATGGACTCATTCGGGTCTTCCTCAATGGTACGCTCTACAGCAGCAATAGCTTCTTCTGTACGCAGCGTACAGCGTCTCTGGTGATGCGAATTATCAATAAGAGTAAACGTGGTGCGAAAACGTTCCATGGTTAATCGAATTAACTGCTCTGAAGGACGATTTTGTCGACGATAAAATGGACGTAGTGCGCGACACGTTTTCCGCACAGAACCATTCTTTTCGAAATAAAATTGCACTATTTGCAAGCGTTGTTCAGGCGTGAGTCTATTCATGATGAATTGCCAAACCAAACTTGACAGCTGTTAAATCGGTCACCATCTTGAAAAGTAATGCCAACTTAAAGTTCTATACCTCTATAAAAACACCCTTTATTAGCGCCTCCAAAAGCAAAGATTAATCAGCTGCTCAGTTGGATAAACTTCATAATGTAATATGGTGTTCAGATATGCACCTTTATTACGTAAATCGCAAATAAACGCTATTATTGAGCTCAATATTTTATATAAAGTTTCAATTAATTATTGCGCAATAAATATGCAAATTGTTATAATATTGAGTAAAACTTAAAATGCAGCACTATCTTAAGTGTGTTTAGTGAGCATATTACAGTTAACCGAACACTTTTTGTTGATATTTGATAACTCAAATCTCAACAACGACAAACGAAAAAAACAATGTTGTTGAAACAACCAGCTGTTTTGTTTACCAGCTATTAAATGCATATTGAATAAGCAGCTGAACTGCGTATATTATTATGTCTGAACACTTAAAATATTGTACTCAATAAACCGAATATTGACTCAATAAAAATGCATATCTGAACATAGTATAAGTGAACCGAACTCAAAAAATAAGAACAGGGGAGAGAGATGATTTCAGAAAGTCTTATATTTCTCAAAGGAGGAATCTCCTGCAACAAATCTATTTAGAAGCCTCCTGAACCAACCAAGGAATATATCATCAACTAGGAACATAATATGTAGGAGAATCAAGCATGGATATCAGGGATATCTGTTGGGGAAGAGTTGAATTCAATGTTATAAGGTCACACCCTATAACAACAACCCAATTTAGTTTTCACAAAAGGCGTTGGTTCCAAATAACAACAGAAGCCTGGTATCAATAATTGCTTTTCTTATTAAGATCTGATACAAATGAGCAAAGAAATCAATCAATAATTGAACTCATTGTATCAACAACATTCGGCTTTAAACAATGGACTACAAAAGTTGTTAAAAACCAAGCAATATTACTACTTCAACTCCTTTGTCTGCCAAATTTGGAAACATACAGTAAGCGCCAAAATTGAGTAAACACCACTGAAATAATTCATTTTCTTAGGATAGCGAGAAAAGTAAATGAGAATAGTCGAATAAATTTCCAAAATTAAAAACGTTTACTTATAAAATATTAAAACAAAAACAACATGATAAAGTAACTTTTTTATACTTAAGAACATAATATAAAATTTAAAATTATAGTGGGTGTTGACTCACTTATGGCGCTCACTGTAAATCTGACAGAAAAAAACTCCAAAAACTAAAAGAAAGTATTTCTATAAAGAGCCCATCATTTCAACCAACAATTGGAAGGCAACAACAACGATTATTATTTTCTATCGATGGTATTTAAGGAGCATAAATCGAAAACAACAAATCAAAGATAACGTTTATTATGTCCCTATTGAAAGAAAACATTTCGAACAGACAACGAATAGAAAGTATTTCGATGGCTTCTTTTTCTTCTTCTTCTTCTTCTTAGGCAACTGTTGCCACAAATCAAATGACCAAAAAAGGTGTCGAAAGAAAGTAAAAAGTGATGGATGATGGACACAACGCAAGCAAAACAACATACCAAAAACCAATTGAAATTAGTCTTTAAATGACAAACAACAACAACAGCAACAGCAGCGACATAATATTAGCAATGGGAGGGGTATGACAGTTAGATGCGAGCGAGTGATCAAAAAAAGATAGGAAAGAAATTCCCGTTTGCTAAGGTCTTGACAACAATAAATAATTCCTTTTTCGGTTTGATGCTACTGCCATTATGCAGTACTTGCATGCATACATACATACATACATCTCTCTGTATGTATGTGGCTACTGTGCTTGTTGCAAGTAAAACAAATTTCTATTTTCAAATTGCGTAATTGCAACAAATGCTGCCTGCCTGCCTGCCTGCTCTGGCTATTTATGTTAGACGAGTTGTGCTTTGAATTTTTCATTTTTTTCTTCTGGTTTTGTTGCTTCGTACATAATAGATTTTCCTTTTGTTATGTTGTTGTTGTTGTTGTTGTTGTTATTATTAAATAATCACATTGTCTGCATTTGCAACATGCGGCAACAACGATAACAACAACGCATACTGACATACTGGATAAGGTACGTTACAAGATATCTTGTCAACATTAAAAGTCTTCAAGAAAAAAAACAATAAACAAAAACAAGAAGAAAAATAGAAAAACAACAACAACAAATTCCTGAACAAATGTGCGGATTGCAATAAACGGTAAATTCCTTATAAAATAGGGTTCCCAGAAGACAGAGAAGGCTTTCAATTTTGTTCGGCTATTGGAGATCTTAAGCGAGAGCTAACAGATATCCTCCTCATCAAAATCATAGCTACATACATAATTGGCCATTACAACCCTTCAGTCAGGACTACGGCCTAGCTTCTCACTCATCAAAATCCTCGATTTCTTCTTCTTTTCTTAGAACAGGCTTCGCTCACAATGTCACACAACATGAAGACAAGCAATTGAGATAATAAAGAGCGGCATTTTACTTCAGCTTTAGGTTAGCTAAGGTAGAGTGGTTGGCCCATTTCCAATACATCGTTGGAACGCATATCCCCAGTACTAATTCAGTAACTGAGAGCTCTGTGCTTGCTTAAGTCAGTTCCTTATTAACGCAATTACCGACGTTATTCCTATGTCCTGGGTGCTACCTTATAGGACACATACATAATTGGCAATTATGGCGGGACCTACAGTTTATAGTCAACTCTGAACGACAGATTTATGAGAAACTTTTCATGGCAATTTTATTAACTCGCAGAGTTTTTGCCAGAAATCTGCTAAGAGGAAGTCGTCGAAGAAATATATTTTCGTATTTCGTTTGGTTGGAGATGTTTGACCTGGGGTTTGAACCAACACACTACGTAATAGACTACGGCTGCCTTATAGGAGCTACCTTTAAATGACCGACAATTTCGCTGAGAAGACTTCTGCATTTATAGAAGAGGAAAGACTTAAAGGGCGCCTTCGCATGGGACTCAATTGCAGAGTGCCTGTCCGAGTAAATCGGAGGAAATCCTACAATCCAGCAAGCAATGCCCAGCTTTCAGAATGGTCGGGACCTTTGCTTGAAAAATACTACAGTAGTCACACAACCTTTACGAAAATATAATGTCAGAGTCCATGTATGTCTATACAATAGACTACTTGGTCCAGTACTTTGGATCTGTCGGTATGACCGCTGAATTGAAAACAAAACTAAGAGGACCATAAAGACAACTTGGACAACCATAGCTTCCGAAGAATGCAGGGAATAAAAGTTGCCATAGTCTAGTAGGTAGTGTGTTGGCTTACTAGACGTGAGACCACGGTTCAAATCCCAGGTCAGACATCAAAATGAAAATATAAAAAAAAAATTTCTTTTCTGGCAAAAACTCTGAGAGTAAATAAAATTGCCATGAAAAGTTACTCAAACAAAATCTGTCGTTCGGAATCGACTTTAAGCACAACATAAGTGGGTGTGAGAAGCTAGGTCGTAATCCTGACTGAAGGCTTGTAATGACCAAATATGTATGTACGTATGTAAGTTGGACCTTGGAACTTAACTGCGTTTAGCTTTACTAGGCTAGTAACAGCCTAGTCTTCTTTCTGCTTCAACAGGAGATCTGAAAGCGACGTATTGAGTATACAAAGTAAAGCTTGAATTATAGCAGAGCTTAGTGTACTGGAGTTTAGAACAGCTCTGCATACAATGACACCAATCGCGGTAAAAGAAAGTACTATCCGCAAACGGCCCTATAATAAAACTAAGTGATGGTGGGAGAAGCTAGGCCGTAATCCTAACTGAAGGATTGTAATGGCCAATTATGTATGTATGTATGTATGTATGTATGATGGTGGTGTAATGCAACAGCCTTGAGAGTATTCGAGACAAAAGTCCTACTTAAGATCTTCGATCCAATGCGAGTTGGCGATGATTTCCGCATCCGATCCAACAGTAAGCTGTATGAGCTTCTCAACGACATAGACGTTGTGCAGCGTATTAATATTCAGTGACTGCGCTGGGTTGGCCATGTTGTTCGCATGATGGAGGATGCTCTGGCGAGGCGGGTATTAAATGCAGGGATCTTGCGGAATTCGGCGAAGAGGATGACCTTGTATGCGTTGGAAGGACCAAATCAAGGAAGCCCTGTCATCGTTTGGTGTGACCAAGTGGCGTAGGCGCGCAAGAAGCAGAGGCGTTTGGAAGGATGTGTTAAGGCAGGCCGAAATCCGTTAATCGGGTTGTAAATGGCCAACTAAGTAAGTAAGTAAGATGGTGGAGGCTTCGGCCACCAAATCTTCTCCACGGTCGACTCTAGTTTTGGAATGATTGGGTGATGTTCCCGTTGTAACTGAAAACTGAGAGTTCTACTGCCCTCTGCAAACCCTTGATAGTTTTCTTTAGTTTTCTACCGCATAGCAGGAGCTAGTCTTTAAGATGTTGTTGCCATTTTAGACAATTATTGTGTGTTGTCGTTGTTGTATATTGTTTGTCTTGTGGACATAATAAATCAACATTTACGAATAGACTGGACACACACACAAATCATTGTCTCAGTATAAATCATAATTAGAAAACGAAATACTGATTCAATGTAGATAAACCATTACACTCTAGAGGAGCCGTCAGACCATGCTGCACATGAGCACATCGCATATATAGTACGTATACACTCATGTGTGTTTGGATAAAGGGTGCTGAAAGTGGAGGAATTATGGCAGTGATCAACTAAATAGATCTAATTGGACGCAAACTGTAACTGGTAATGAGATTTTATGTGGCACAATTTGCCATTATATTAATTAAATTTACAGCACACCTCCCCTTTAAACACCCTTTATTTGCAATAGCTTTCAGCGGCTATTTATACAGACCAGAGGAGGCAAGAAAAAAAGTTGATAAATTTTTTTAAAAAATTTATTGCATCTGTACGAGATGCGAATGCATATCACAGCCAACAACAACAGCAACAAAGAAAACAAAAAAACGTAACAGCAGCAACAAAATATTTTCATGTTTAGGAAGCTGTTGACTATATTATGAGCATTAATGTTGGCAAAAAAAAAAAAACACAAAAACTGTTACTAGCCAACCAGACATAAGGTCTCTTTGACCAAATGTTTTTGGCCATAACTGCGTGGCTGTCTACTGTCACACAGGTGACGTTATTTTGAATTGGAAAAAAATGGGGAAAAAAGACTTTTTGAAATACACACACAGATTTTTTGAAAAAAAAAATGAAAAATATTTGTTGAAAATATTACAGCATACTATACATACATATATACACGTTCAGATAGAAGATAAAAGTTCGGATAAGATTCTGTTTTGTGCAAATTATATATCAAGAGGTTTGATACACGCACGGCTTTTGATGTAACCGATAAATGACTCAAGGACAGTCGCCTGATCAATTGCTTACCACCGGTGGTACACAGCCACCCAATGAGACAGTCTAGTGCGAGCCTGCGGTGGTACACAGCCTCCCGATAAGGCAGTCTAGGGCGGTGCACCGATGGTATGCGCCGGCGTAAACGTGTTACCCAATTCAGATATTCACTTGGAACCTTGAAAATAAGTTACAAGAAGCATTGCCATTAATAAGGCTGAACTACTACTGATAGGTTAATAAACTATCAGTATGGGAAGTAACCCAGCCAAGAGAAAATTTGCCTTTTTAATTTTTTACCTAAGAATCCTCCAAGATATCTCCACAGTTCGGATTAAGAGAAAACTGTAGAACACCATCAAATTTTTAGCAAAAACTCTGGGAGTAAATAAAATTGCCACGAAGAGTTTCTCAAAAACTTGTCGTTCGGAGTCGACTTTAAACTGTAGGTCCCGCCACTCATGTATAAAATTAACCCACACAACATAAGTGGTGTGAGAAGCTAAGTTGTAATCCTAACTGAAGAGTTGTAATAACCAATTATATATGTATGTATGTATAGAACACCATGTCTTTTAGCACTTGACATTAGCAGAGTACGAAATGGAAACCATGGAAATGACAAGGAACTATGCCAACCGTTAGAAAAGCATTGTGAATAGAAATAGATCTGAACGGCAATAAGCATCACACAGGCCATTAGAGAAAGGCTGAGTAACGAAAAAGCAGTCGGGAGGCAGCTATCGTATATTAGATATCACAGTACCACCCTGGTCATTGGCTGCTTTTGTAGATAAACTTCTTGAACTTGAACTTCTTCCCAGGGAACGGCTCAAATATTTTGGCATCATTAGGAATATTGCAATTACTTCAGATATAAAATAGGCTTCACGGAGCATATGGGCTACAAAATAATTACTTGAAAAGTGCTGTGGTCTAAGCCCTAGAAAAACTTATGCGATTGGTCCGTCATACAATAATGCTGTAGTATGGTATACAGATAACAATTATGCCTGGCTTTCACAGAACTAATTATGCTTCACATAGTCTATGAAGTTGACATTAACGATTGCTATCAACAGTTGCTGCATGTCTCAAGCGAGCGACCATATAGCCTCTGAATTCAGTTTCGTTAGGAGATACAAGCTGATCTTTCTGTAACTACGCGATGATTCACAACAGTGGTATACGGATGGATTCACACAAAGTGCGTGCAGAAATTGTGTAGCATGTATATCAATAACCTTCAGTGAATGCCTTACAATCTTCAAGGAAGTACTCTTCGCCGAACTGACTAAGGCGATAATCCTGGCGGAAAACGGGCATATAGTAGTAAAAATATTTTTGAAGAGAAAACGTGGCGGTTACACATATATGTCCAGAGTATTACCGATGTATTACAACATGCTCACTGATAATCAAATTACACTAATATGACCGCCAGGACATGAAGTGCACAGAAAAAATGAGTCATTGAAAGAGAGTCTAAATTAACCCTTACCAAGCCTACTCTAATATGTAGTGTGTTGCCTTATTAGAAATGAGGGCTTGGTTCAAACTCCAGGTTAGACATCTTCAGCAGATTTCTGGCAAAAACTCTGAGAGCTAATAGAATGCCATGAGAAGTTTTTCAAAAAAAATGTTCTTCAGAACCGCATTTAAACTGTAGGTCCCGCCATTCATGTATAAAATTAACACACACAGTATAAGTAGTGTGAGAAGCTAGGTCGTAATCCTGACTGAAGGGTTGTAATGACTCTATTTTTGACCTCAGCAGTATCGCTAGCCAAAAGGCAGATGAGAAAATTGTCAATTTGACAGCATTTGTCGCGATCGTTACAAACAAATTTCTCAAATTCTACGCTTAGGATATTTTCAAAAACACTTACAGGTCACATTGCCTGCAATAAGAAGTTGTACAGGCTACTAGACGCATATATGCTTCGTGAGAAAAACTTGCTGGCACTTCCATTAAAGTAGCTGGTCCGATACTATAAATTGATGATTGATTGGATGTACAGTAGATCAACCATGTTTGCAGTGCACAAAGCTGTCAAGAACATTGAATTACATTACAAAAATTAACTGAACTAACATGGAATGAGATACGGTAGAGTTGGTACCTATGTAGTGAAGTAATAAGTTTGTCGGGGCCCTATATTTCACGTAGAACCATGAGTTATAAGATGAATTTGTAAGAAACTTTAGGCAGGACTGATGCACTACTTCCGGAATACTCTTCAATCGACTTGGGGATGCCACTTATCTCGATCAAGCTGGACATCGCGAGAAGATTATTTCGAGACATCAACCTATCCTGGATCAATGAGGAGTTTTGCTGCACCGCTAGGCCTGCTCAATGGATAGAAGGCGCACCAACCAGTTACTTGGACTTGGTCGTAATGTCATCTCCAATACAGTGGCCATGCTTACAGGTCATTGCCCAAGTGAGCTTTTGGTATCAAAGCTACCACTCCAACCTACCTATCTATGTACCTTAGAAACTTTAGGAAATTTTTAACAATTTCAATAATTTACACAAATCTAATAAGAAAGTAATCACCCTTTAGTTACAAATTTTAATCTTTTTTTAATGAAAAAAAATTGAAAAAAGAAATCCCATAAATATTCGTGTATGCCTCCCCCTCCCCACTAAACAAACAAATACTAAATAAATATTGAAAAATAAATAACAATTTATTCATACATACATACATACATATTTATTATGTCAATAATTATTTATTCAATTACGTATCAGAGATGTAATAACCATCCATTTAAATCCATTTAAGATTTCTTATGTCGGCTGTAGTGCCAAAGCACTGTCCGCATACAGAAAAAGAAAATTGCTGCCGGCATTAATTTATGAAAATATTTTTTTTTAAAATTCAAAAACAAAAACAACAAAAAAAAGTTAAAACTGTTAAGTCAGACCGTGACATTAGACGATTTAGAAAATTATTATTTATGTATGTTGGATAGTTTTCGATTTTTAGCCTGAAAACCAAAATAGAAATGAACCTCGAATATTGAAGGTAAAGTGAGTGAGTGTAGTAATGGATGATCGTACGTACATAAGTAAGCGAATTTCATACACCTTCTCTACCTTCACTTTTTTATATTTCTTGAGTTTTTTCTTGACTTTTTTTTCTTGATTTCAATTGCCAATAATCAACGAAAGCAATTCGTTTATGAAGGAGAAAGAAAGACGCACTGTTGCTGTTGCTGTTGTTGCTGCTGCAATAATATTTACAACTACCGTCTCTGCTGACAATCGTCGTAATTTGAAAATTGTTAGAGGTGGTGGTGGATCGTTAGAAAATAATAACAACAACAACTACAGCAGCAGCAACATTTGAACATTTGAAAATACCATGAAAAAACACGACTTTTTTTCTTTAACGACAAGCAATATAAACAACAATTGCTGTAACCAATTTAACAACAACAACAATCTAAGTAATATTATAAAATTTTTATAAAAGCTAATAATTCATTTCTTCAGTCATTCATTTATTCCTTCAATCATTTGATTTCATGCCACCAACGTTGTCTTTCCCCAAAAAAGGGGAGATTTATTCACAAGCCGTCTACTGTCGACTGTATGATCAATTAAGTAAAAGTCAATTACGATAACAATTCCAACGACAACAACAATAATAATACAACAACAAAAACACCATCAGGATAATACTAATAAAAATCTACAACAACATAACACACACCATAAAATACATAACAAGAGTGAGAGAGCAGCATACGCCCACCCAATAAACTGAAATTGCCGACAGCCTTAAAAAAGGAATGCGAAAAATTTCGTTACGAACTTAAACGACTACAAAGTTTCCCTATAATTTAGAAAGTAAAGGCTTCATAGCTTGCTTTACTCTCCTTCTGTTTGTGCGCTTCTTAACTTCATAAGAACGAAAGCAGAAAAAATTTTCTTTCAATACGAAAGAAAAACTAGGCAGTTTGCAAGCTATGCTCGTCAGGAATTATATACACACACAGAGATCAGAGATGAGTATTCAAAAAGATGAGTAGAATCGAATCAGACTTATAATTTCTCATACTTATACGCATTCATACTTATTTTAATATTGTTACGCAAATGGAAACGTTCTAATGTCGGTTCACAAGAAAACATCGTACATAACATAAACAATAAGCAAAAGCTGCAAAAACAAAGACCATGAGTAGGAGTATGTGTACACAATACACACTAACAAATACACCGAACACGTTCCAAGTAAACCCACAACGACAAGTATGAGAGAAAAAGCTATAGACAAGTAAGCAAACGCAACAACAACAATGACGTCGCAATAGAACTCCCGAGAAAGAGAAAACGCGAACATTCCTCATCGAGAATGTTCATCATACTGATTACGTGCGTATATAAAAGGGCAAGATAAGGCAAGCAGTCAGTCAGTAAGAGTTCAGCCAGTCTTGTGTGAACACGCGTTGCGTTAAAAGTAAACAATTGTGGTTTGAAGATCTCCGCCATAGATCTGTACACAAGTATAAGTGTTGTTGCTTACAAAAAGGTTGTAAGCAAAGAATAATAACGAACAAGCAAGTTGTTGTTGTACCGTGAAGTTATATACGGTGGCACACAAAAGTAGTGTGATTAATAAAGAGTTTAATTGAAACGAAACACATATTTGTTTTATTTTGGTTTGCAATCAACGAACTCATATTCTAAACGTTTTTAAAGAGGTAAAAACGTAACAATATCATGGAACTTCTACTCACATGTACATGGAACTTATATTCATACTTAACAACACGTATGATGCTGTTGATTTCGACTCGCCATAATTCAAAATTTACACGAATCACAAAATAAGTATGATTCCCGTATGAACACTAAAATACTCACTAAATGGTTGTGTGTTTGCTCTATTTCTGCTCTGTCATGTTTGCTTATGTGTGGGTTGTTTCTTTTTTTGTAAATGCAACAACAACTAAGACTGTAAATTTTGCTGAATGATTCGAGTTCCTGAATTAATAGGCTTATGAATCAAACATATTTCGAATGGTATGAGTTTGATGTCAACGTTGTACGCATACTCATTGCAACATGCACTTATACTCGTAAATCAATGTTGTGTAGTAAGTATGAATGCATCAGAGTACATGTAGTTAAATTTCAATATTGTTGACTAACTTTTATTCAAAATTTCATGAGTGCATATGAGTAGCGAAAAAACGATTCATTGTTGATCTCTGATACAACAAGAGCTTCCATCCAAAGCTTCTAATAAAGCCATTTAGACGACCAATGCCTATGACAATCAGTAAGATCGAAAGAAATAACGTTTCTTTCTCTTGCTTATCCCTAAAACTCTTGCAAAAGTCATTGGCTATATGGTCAAGACCAATGTGTTTCGTTTAAGAAATCAGCATACAAAGTCTAGTAATGGCTACGACATCTGAGCCAAGCATACTCCTTTGCAGTTTAAATAGGATTTCTGTGTGCCCTTTATCGTGGTATTGGTTGCGTTATTTTGCCCGTGTACGAACCTGCATTGTCCATCCTAAATTTGTAGATTCTCGATTCCAATGAGGCTCCAAAGCAAGTCTCGTAAGTTCGACGATTATACTATATCTGGCTGATTTATCTACTCTGCGGATTCCTCGAATACCAGTGTGCGCCGGAACCTATATCATGTAAAAATTTTACCACTCTAGACGCTTTACTTAGCGTCCTCCCGAAGTTATAGTGTGGTACATGCCCTAGAAGCTCATGATTCCCGAGAAACTGATATTCGATTCGTGATATTCTACAATCACCCATAAACGATGACTAGTACTGGCTGCAGAGCTCCTACTGTAAAGGTTCAGCGGGAGCATAGATAAAATTCTCTACGTTTGCCACGGAATACACTTTGCAGTCGTCGTAGTCTAGTAGGTAGTGTGTTGGCTTATTAGACGTGAAGCCCGGGTTCGAATCCCAGATCAGACATCAAAACGAAAATATGAAAAATATTTTTTCGGCGACTTCCTGTCAGCAGATTTCTGGCAACAACTCTGAGCGTAAATAAAATTGCCATGAAAAGTTTCCACAAAAAATCGGTCATTCGGAGTCGACTTTAACTTGTAGATGTCGCCACTTATGTATAAAATTAATACACTCAACATAAATAGTGTGAGAAGCTAGGTCCATAATCCTGACTAGAGTTGTAATGACCAAGTACAAATAAAATCCATCAAAGATAAATAAGGCAAGAGCAGTGCGGAAGCTCGCCAGCCCCCCAAAGTAAATAACTATGAGAGATCTCTGGAAGGAAGTAATTTTTATATGTAAGAACCTGACACATATTGAAGGCATTGGAATGAGAACACTAACATACGAGTCGATTTCGGGTGACTTACCCAAGACATTCGGATCACTTTACATTTATGTATATACATACGTAATGTTGCGGATCCTAGAATGATAGATTTGCCATCTGTAATTGCCTGTATTGGATAGAGTCCTTCCCAAAAAGTTGACACTGCCTTATCTTACTATACTCTCTGGAAAGTTAGAGGACTTCTGTATGAAATATTTTAAAAGAAAATAAAGCCCCTTTTTAAGCTCGAAAGGATTACAAGGAAAAGTTCTTCGTTTACTGTCTAAGACGCTCAAAATTCATTGTGTTGCCTTAACCACTACACTCTTGTCTTGTTACAACCAAACAGATCAACGAAATTTTCTTCTCATTTCCACATTGCTAACCTCCATATAAAGTGCGAAAATCACACACAGCCATACACTCACCAATATATGGCAGATCGTAGGAAATGTGTAATGTAATGGCGATAAAGAAATAAAAATGATGACGATACCAGGCAGCCAAACATTCATTGCGAATATGGTGGAAAAGATTAAACAGCATCACCTGCAAAAATGGCAGCAGCAGCAGCAGCCAGTATCTATTAAAATTACTTTATTTTTCACCTAAGCATTATTACATGCGATTCATTCAATCAGCCAGCCACCAAGCCATACATACCATTTTGATCTGAAATCAAGCATTTCTTATCAGAGAAAAATTCAATTTTCTGTCTTTTTTATTTTAACTGACACGGGTGACTGACACCCTCAACCCAAATACAGACGTTTTACTTAAAATGGCTTGAAATTGAGTAGAAATACTCGTGAAGCAAAAGCAAAATGCAAAAGAAAGAGAAAAAATGAAAAGAAAAATGAAAAGAAAAAACAGAAATGAATTGTTGTCAATACCACTTTCTTTGCCTTTTGGGTTTTTGAGACCAAAAAAGCGAGACAAATCTGATCATATATCCATATATCGTATATAAATATGCAACGATATGTGCTCCTCATACTATAAAAAAAAGTTAAAAATGGTGAAAAAGAGACAGAGGAAAAGCAACAAAACAAAAACTTTATTTAAAATAATTTTTTTCTGTTTTGTTTTGTGTTACAAACTTTTGATTTCGTTTTAATTAATAGTCCACCAAAGCATTTATAATACGAAAGACTTCTTTTTCTTCCACGAAGTGTGAGAGACAGTAACAGGGTGTACTGGTAAAAAATGTAATTTTATTGGGGCACTTTTGGGCAATAAAAGCTTCAAATGGGGATGAATGCATTATTTTTAACTTCTTGAGGGAAAATGTTTACCTCGACTATATGACAACATGTTTACCGTCAACTACGTTCCCCTAGAAAATTGTTATTTTTGGCCAGTTTTCTGAAAATTGCCATGGCAGTCAACGTGTTAATAAGACATAAATCCATAGATTATGATTTTAAGCGTTTAATCTTGAGATTGCTTTCTGGCAAAATTAAGCAAATTTCGACTGTAAGCAGTTGAACAATTATGATGTGGAGTAAACACCTTATTCCTGATTTAAACTCTTCATTACATCCCAAGCGTTCAACTCTTTTAACTCATTTACTGGCTAATTATGTATATATGTATGTATGTATGAACTTGATGACCAGTTGACGTCAGAATTTCTTAAAATAATTTCTTCTAGAAATCGTTACTGGAATAAATCGATTGATGCAGTGTGGCATGTGGCGCCATCTTGCTTATAGCATATCGCGTTCAAATTCCCACTGTCTAGTTTACAGCACAAGAATTTCGTTATTATATTCCTGTAATGAATAACATTCACTACCATCTGACAAATCTGACTCTACAGAA